>CM040426.1:90178481-91378481 GCA_022702705.1 Papilionanthe hookeriana x Papilionanthe teres
TTTTACATCTGATACCGCATTACTCTGAGATCTCTCCTCATTGTAATGGTTCAATCCGAACAATTCAATTTTCTTTTGTGGTTGAAGATGTTACATCTAAAACCACAAAATTCCAATTTTCATTTCAAGTCCAAATCCCATCAAATTAATTTTGACAAACTTCAATCTAAATCGAAACTCCAAATCGAAATCTAAACTCACACATCGAAACTTAAATCGAAACAAAATAAAATCTAAATCGAAATTTCCCAGCATCATATGATTTGGAATTCACCTCCTTTTCCTTTCCCCGACGAAGAGTTCAGGAATCTCCAAGTGTCGAGATATGCTTGACACTCCCCAACGGAAACTTTTCCACTTCGTCCTAAGTTTGTCACTGGACATTCGTGTTGGTTTTCCCGATCGCTTCGGTCAACACTAATACGCGCGGTGTGCTCTATCGACTCACCACACCTATTGGGGGTCCATTTGTCGACCTCATTTTCGATGAGGTCTTCTCTTCTTCTTTTAGTACTTAGGATCTAGCCTTAGGCTTTTCCTTCGACTATCTTAGAGGACTAGAATCGGGATCCACCATCTAGAATTTCAAACCACTTTTAACTCCTCGCAAACTCCACAAACTTGATCGTAGACCCCTAATCACCTAGAGGGTTGAAATCAAATGTGGAAGTTTAAAGGATGAGTTTCTATAGGACTCTTCGGCCTTAGGATCGCCCCTGGTGGCCCGGTCCAGTGAAGGGCCGACTTACACACACACTACACTTATACACTACACTTTCACACACCTCCTAAAACCACACCCATACCTAACTTGACCTCCTGACTCATGTAGGTGATTCACATGGATGGTCCTTAACCCCTAAGCCCTTGGCCAATAGGGTTAGGAACAACATAGTGAATGCCTCAAATGAGTCCCTTCACGGCTCATGTGGGCTTGATGTGGCTTCATGGCTCAACCAAAATGATTTCATTCCACTCAAATTTACCCAATCTTCAATTTTCCAAATCTTCAATTTTCCAAATCTTCAATTTTCCAAATCTTCAATTTTCCAAATCTTCAATTTTTGACCCCCGGGACCCTACACCCTCCTAACCTACCCAAAGCCCTTGAAATTACCCAAATTTTTCAAAATTTCCAAATCATCCAAAATTCCCCAAAATCAATCCCAAACATTTCCACATCACTCAAATTGATCATCCATACCCAAAAATACCAAAAATTCCAAAAATACCTCCCAATACCCTCCAAATACCCAAAATACCCCTCTTAACCCAAAATCCCAAAAATTCAGAAAATTCCCAAAAAATTCCAGAAAATACCAAATATTCCCAATTTCATTTTGTTCAACTACACCATGGGCCAATTTTGTCAATTTACCCTACTTTTGTCAAAACCCCCAATTTGACCCATTTTAACCCTAAGTGAACCCAATGTCAAACCAAACCTATCCAATTGACCCAAATTCTGGTCCAATTCAATTCTAAACTTCAATTCAACATTCCCAACACCAATCTAGACCAAATCCAAGTCCAATTTGATTGACATTTTGATCCAATTTCACTTTTGGCCTTAAAGCTCAATTTGGACCCATGACCCAAACCTAACCCAAACTCACCCAATTCAACTCCAATTAACCCCAAATCTTTTCTAAATCTTCCTTAGCATCCCCACAAGAAAAACACTAACATGATTTGCCCAAAATTTGGACCCAAACCCCACTCAAATTCAACCCAAAGCTAGAAGGCCCAATTTCGACCTAAACCCAAACCTAACCCAAATGAGCCCAAACCCCAAAATCAAAGCCCAACCAAAGTCAAAACCTCTTTGAAACACTCCCATAAATATTTCTCAACATTAATTTTACATCAATTTCAACCCTAGCCCAACATTGGCCCAACTTGGTCCAATTTGACCTATATTGGCCCATTCACCAAAGAAGCCCAAATTCAACCCAATTCAAACCCAAATCACTCCCAATTTGCTCCAAGTCACTCATGACACATCTATGAGCTAAACTCAACAATTATTTGGCCCAACCTCTTTACAAAATTCCCATCCATAAATTCATTTTTAAACTTAAAGGCCCATTCCTTAAAACATTTTAAAAGCCCATCTTTTACCACATCCAAAGGCCCAAAATCTACCCTAAAGCCCACATGACATCTCCATTTGCCATCCACTTAATCAAAGCCATTCCCTAAGTTCTAATCCCATCATCAAATAATCCCAAATCAAGCCTCATGCCAAATCACCCCTAAATACCAAAATTTTTCTTAAATCCATTTTTATGAAATTGACTCCACTTTTCCCAAGCCAAAGGTGAGCCATGCAAGCCATGGACAAGCCACATGAAGCCATGGAAGGCTTGACATGTGATCAAGCCATTAATGGCAAAAGGAGGGCCCCCTTTCCTAATCCTTCTTAAACCCTTTTTTACCTTAAGCATGTCACACACTAAACCATGCTTAGCCACCTCATCATGGATGGAGACCACACCATTCTCTCTTGGCTGACCCAAGTGATCCTTTTCAACCCAAGACCAGGCCTTGGGTGGTGAACCTAGCCCAAAACCATGGGTTGACTCATTTGAACCCAAAATGGTCTTCCCCCCATTCCATTTCAATCCAAGCTCTTTACACATGGCATTTGCCAATTGCTTGCACCAAGTCCCAGCCCTGACCCACCTCACCTTGAGAGTGACTCATGCCTGGCCGGCCGGCCACCAGGCCGCCAGAAAACACCATGGCCGAGAGTTCACATGTGAGCCAACTTTGGAATTATCCCTTGCTGAGCTGCCCCATCCCCAGTGGCCATTGTAGCTGTTCTTCTCTTGCCAAGAGCAGCTGATCCCAAGCCCTAACTCTCCTCGGAGGCCCTCCACCCTCTCCTATTTAAACACCACCCCTCTCGGCCATGAGAGGTGCTGAAAAAACCTTAAGGAAACTCGCCAAAATTGTTCCGGACTACTCCCCATTCACGAGCACTTGATCCCCACCGAAATCCCCTCGCCATTTCTTCTCTCGCGAGCTCAATTTCGTAGTTGAAATCCAGCCCAAAACCAAGTACACTTCTCCACAGGTGAGCCAATCCCCAAATTGATTGGTTCTACACCTTCACCAAACCAAGGGAAGGTGTCCACCAAGCAAAAGCCCCATCTCCGAGCCACCCAGCTTGCTCTAGCCTCCAAGCTTTGTGATCGGCCGTGGTCGAAATCCTACCTGAGCAATTCACTGCACCGAGAGACTTCATCCGGAGCTTGCTGGGATCCAATCGAAGGTGAAACAACCCTCGCATCGAAGCCACACTTCTCCGAGCAAAGGTATGGCCTCACTCTTCTTCCCGAGCTTCGAACATTCTCCATTTCTATTGCGTAAATTTCATCCCACATAAACCGTATGGATGTGTTCGTCTTCTCAAGATGAATCCATAGAGCATAAGAACACGAAAATCCATAGAGTATCGGGTGAGATATTAGGGATTTAGTGTGGACGGCTCTCGGGTGAGGACGCTCGGGGACGATGAACGGATGTCGTCCATTCAATACACGCGCGGACGGACGGCTCGGATGGCGTCGGACCGGAGAGATGGTACGTGAACCGCGGGGCCCGGCCGCTCGACTCGAGCGACGGCGTCGAATGGGAGCGCGACGCGTGTGCGTTCGGAGATGCCGAGGATGACGCGGCGCCGACTCGCATAAATAGAAAATTAGGGGTATTTTCTATTTATTTAATTCCCTAAACTTGGAAAATTCATAACTTTGTGTAGGAAAATCATAAAAATAAAATAAAAATACCCTCTCGCTTCGATGAACAGTAGGAGAATAATGTGGAAAAGAAATTATTTAATTTCATCAAGTATTTTATTTTTAATAATTTATTTACTCTCTGCATATTTTTAATTCTCCATGCATGTATGCAATTCACCATGGCATGAGACCATAGGCTTTGAAGCCTCCGAATTTGGGAACATTCCCCGAATTTTCCAAAGTCGGAGGCCATCCCTATGAAAAGTTATTGATTTTTCAAATTCATGTTACTGTTTTGAGTATTTTAATTCCAATAAATAGCATGTTGTGAAATAAATTCGAGGAAAATTTGGTGATGTTCCTTATGACCAGAGAACCCTAGGAAAAATAGGTTTTGGGTTAGTTCATTTAAAACAACCCTAATTGGCTTAAAAACCCAAAATGGATCCCTAATTAATTAGAGCTAACCATACATCAAATTGACTTGAAATCAATTCTCCACTGACCTTTAGGGTCAGAGGAACCCACCATAAAAATTTGAGGTCAATTGGACTTGGTTAGCCCTACTAAATGGGTTGATTGAGCCATTTAACCATTTTGAACTTTAAAAATTCATAACTTTCAAAATATCTTTCAAAAATTCACCAAATTGGTTTTGGAGCCTCTCTGATATTAGGGGAATTTAAGAAAATTAAAATTTCAATTTTCTAAAAAAGTTGATTTTTAATATTATTTTAATATTTTTAATAATTAAAAAATAATAAAAATAACAAAAATAATAAAATTCACCAAAATGTCACATTTTGAATTTTAATCACTTAGGAACAAACCCCATATTTTTCTTAGGTTTATTTAGTGAGATATTAAATTTTAAAGCCCTAGGGTAATTTTAAAATTAAAAAAATGTATTTTCTAGCATTTTCACTAAAATAATTATAATAAATCATAAAAAAATCAGAAAATTACAAAAATTAGTTCACTGATTTCCTTGATATCAGAGAGATTTTAAAAAATATAAAATTCATTTTTCAACATTTATTTTATTTTTAAATTAATTAACACTCCAAAACTTAAAATAATTATAATAAAAATAATATAATTCAAAAAATCACCAAAATTGCTCCAAGTGGTCCTCTGGTCATTAGGAATGTCCCCTAATTTTCTTAAGGACAGAAACTTTCCCTTGGTCATGTTATTAAATTTTCCTTGGAGATCTCTATTTTCTACCAAAAATAATTATATAAATAAATTAAATACAAAAAAATCACATTTTCTCCTCTCATGTCTTTATTGACATATGAGTGAAGTCACATAAAAATTTCAAGTTCATTTGAGTTCAATTTAGTGAGTTATGAAATTATTAAGCTTAAAGGGTAAAGTGGTAATTAAAATTTTAATCCTTAATTAAAACTTTAGGTTTAATAAAAAAATTAACAAGTAAAATATTTGATCCTAATATGATTTGGATGATTGAAATTTAAATAATTAAAAGGTAGAAATCCATTAAGCAATTTAAAATAATTAAACCTTAATTAAATAATTGATTAAATTTGGAAGAATAATAAAATTGGAATTATTAAAATAGGGATATTATTAGGAAGAGATTTATTCTTTAATTTAAAAAAATCCCTAAATTAATTATCTCATTAATATTCAATTCTTAATTAAAATGATAACTCAAATTGAAAACATTAAAAGACTTAATCATTAAACTAAAATTAAATTATTAAACTCTTTTAAAATTTCAATTAAAATTAAAAATAAAATTAAATTAAAAATTAAATTAAATTAAGTGAATTAAATTAAATTAAATTAAATTAAATAAATAAAATCAAATTAAATTAAGTTAAATCAAATTAAAGATTAAATTAAATGAATAAATTAAATTAAATTAAATTAAATTAAATTAAATTAAATTAAATTAAATTAAATCAAATTAAATTAAATTGAATTAAATTAAATCAAATTAAATTAAAATTAAAACAAATCAAACTAAATTGAATAGAATTAAATTAAATTAAATTAAATTAAATTAAATTAAGTTGAATTAAATATAACATCACCAAAGACATAAAGAATTCAAAATAAATCTAAAATAACTTGAACACTATTCCAAATTTAAACTCATTGATTGAAATTAAACTAAATCACAAACCATTTGAACACCAATTCGCCCTCGAAAGCTTTAGTTTTCATAACTCCTAAACAAAATATTAAATGAAATGTTACTTCACTTATAGGATATTCAAATGTCCTAGTTCACTGAGCAAGATCACAACAAAACTTGAAATTCTCGGACGATTAATTCATTTGTATAATTAAATTCATTTGGACTTAAAACAATCCTAGAAATATTGAAAAGATGTTTAAGATTTGCCTTAAGCACTTCCTCGATATGATAGGATGTTCATAAGAACAATTGAACTTGATTATTCTTTGATGAAGAAAATCGTCTTCAAACAAAAACACAAGGAACCTAGACGTCATAGGAAATGACTAGCTATAGGATTAGGAATTTGGTAGAAAACCATAACCCTTCCCTTAGCTTTACCTAGGAATTTGCTTAAATATTCTAAATTGTGTTTAAGTGTAGCTTGGGATGACGGGAAGACCCTCCAGGTACGCTTTTATTTTGTTGCAATTTACTTAATCGCATCGCACTTACTTTTCTTGTATGATAAACAACTGTTGCATGAAAACCCACACCTTTAGGATAGTCCCAAAAACTGAAACCAAAACTAAACTAAAAGTTATTGCAAGATAAAATTCACCGCCACAACATTTCAAAATATAAAACAACTCAAAATTTAATCACAAACGTAACACAAAACTACAATTACAACTAAATTAAAACGTCCCGTTGGATGATCGGGAATACCTCGGATGATGTAACCTACGTGTTGCTAACGTGGATTTCCCACGGTCTAAATGAAAGTGTGGAACTCATTCAGTCGAGTTTAGTAAATTCATCCGGACTAAGTGAATCCGATAAAAATAATGATGCCGGAAGGATGGAACCGTGGATCTTAACCGGTGTCGTTATAATCAACTTTAAAGATTTGTTTTAATTAAAACATAAAAAACACTTGAAATTAAGATTTTCTCTAAACCAAAACACTTTTCTCATCCCTTGATTTATGATTTCTAAAACTAAACCTCTCGCAACAACAATAAGCTTCGGAGCGTAGTGGGCAAGACGGCTATCGTCATCAGCGAAAACTCGAGTCTATTTCAAAGAAAACTTTCCTAGAATTAAATAACAAAGCCATAGGATTTCAAGGTAGTTTGCCTAGTGCAACATAAATCCTCAACTCTTCGTTAGGCATTTGCATTGCAAATTAAGCCCTAACCGGTCTTAGGATTCCGAGGTAGTCGTCTGATACGATATAAACCCTCACATCTTCGAGGCTATTTGTATGATTTTATCATATAAATATAAGCCCTAATTAATTAAAATTGACAAAATCAAAACATTAAATAGACATTAGGACTTTCCTAAATTCAAGTCAAACAATAGGATAGTCGGGAAGTCACCGAAGTTCACTTCGAATCTGTGATTTCTTCTACCTTTCTTCCTTTGAATTCCCAAAACAAAATGTTTCAAACTTGATCCATTCCTTATTGAGATTCCAAAATTCAATCCTCGAAAACCTTAAACCTCGAAATTCTTGAGAGCGAATTATCGATTATTATCGAGAGTTTTCTTAGGTGATTCTTGTCACTTAAGATGTAATTAACTATAGGGGCTTGCCCTTATAGGGAATTTTAAAGAACCAGGTAATGTAAACCCTGTTTAATGCTTTCATATTAAGCGAGGAATTTGTCGGCTTATAAAATTGGTTCGCGAACCAAACGGATGTCACAAATCTTCTAGTTTATTTAATCGAGCCCCACCATCAAGCGGTGTCTATCCTTAGGGATAGATACACGGTTTGTGGTGCGGTGCTCGTTTATATAAACTATTTAGGATGTGAGATCGGTTTAATCTCATATCTTAAAATCTTCAAATTTAAAATTATTTTCAAAATCAAATACTACTTTTCAAAATTATTTATTTAAACTAAATTAAGAATTCGCCGACAACTTCTGTTAGGCGACCCCCTTTTCAAAATAAAACACATAACCTAAAATATGCCGACATGGTCTTCCTAAAATGATTGGAATTTATTTATCTTCTTCTATATCTAAAATAATAAAGTCTATAGGAAAAATAAACTTATCAACCTTGACCAAAACATCTTCTACAATTCCCTTAGGATGTGTAATAGATCGATCAGCTAACTGTAAAGTTACAGAAGTTGGTGCAATCTCTCCAATTTCTAACCTTTTAAAAGTTGATAGAGGCATCAAATTTATGCTAGCTCGCAAATCACATAATGCTCGCCCATATAATTTTTCACCAATAGCACACAGAATAGTGAAACTACCAGGATCTTTTAATTTTTTAGGGAGTTTTCTTTGAATTATAGCACTACACTCTTCACTGAATGCAACAGTCTCTTGATCTAATAACTTCCTCTTTTTGTTGAGTATAACCTTCATAAATTTAACATAGTCAGACATTTTTTCTAAAGCTGCAATAAAATGAATATTTATTGATAATTTTTTCAAAATGTCTAAAAATTTATTGTTCCTTTACTTTTACCGGTAGATTATGAAAACCGCATAACGGGCGAAATGCAGGTTAAAGTCTCTCCCTTATTGTTCCCAAACTTAGGGATGTGGAGTAGAAAAGACATCGATAGAGCTCCTATTGTCGATGAAGATCCATTTTAAGTTTTAGTAGGGTCCTCCAATTCCTACGCTAAAAGCAAGAGGGTCTTGGTGGGGAACTTAAACTCCATCCAAATCAGAATCATCAAAAGTGATAGACTCAAGGTGCAATTTCTTCTGTGCTGGTTTATCAGGTGCAGTGATAAGGACTTGATTAGTCAGCAACGTGCCTCTAACAATTGTTTGTATTTCACCCACGACTAGGTGACCCCCATGCTATTGCTTTTATGTATGTTGCCCTCAATGGGTGCATTATCAGTACTAGCCGGTGTGTTTTGCACAAATCAACCAAGATATACCTAATGAATCAACCTTTCAATCTCTTTTTTTAGTTTCTTACCTTCCTTAATGGTGTGGCCATGACTTCGATGGAAATGATAGTATTGTTCCTGATTCCCCGAGTTAGATTTTAAGGATTAAGACCACTTAATAGTTTCCTCATCTTTGATGGCCATCATGACATTAACACGCGACATGTTGTGGTGTATACTCTTTCTTAGGTTGATGCTCACTTTGCTGACAAGCAAATTAGGGTGGAAAGTCGCGATTCCTCTGTTTTTTGAACATTCTCTATTGCAATGATTGATTATTGTCTCTAGCATTACTCTTGCACTATCCCCCAAATTGCTCGAACTGGTTTTCATGTGCGTTGATGGCCTCATATGCAATGATTTGGGATTCAACATAGTGGACAATGTTAGCATAAGAATGAACTATCTCTTGCATCACTGATGAGTAGAAGTGTCCTAAATGGAGCCCCCCAAGGAAGATTCCTCTTAATAACTCTAGATCCACTCCCGAAATCTTATGGGCTTCAACGGAAAACCTGCAGAAGTAGTCCTTAAGCGACTCTCCTTTACTTTAGAAAAATTTTTGAGAGATAGGATAAATCCTTGATGATCTGTTAGTTCGTCATGAACTCCTTCGTGAATAGTCTGGCAAGTCGTTAAAAGTGTTTACAGTACCCCCTGGCAGAGAGTAGAATCAGCTGCGAGCTTGTCCTTTAAGAGTGACCAGGAACACTTGACACAGAAGCACATCAGAGGCATGCTAAATGTGCATAATGGTTTGATAGTGATCAATATGCTTATAGGGGTTAGTAATTTCTTCATAGGTTTCAATGTTTGGAAGCTTGAAGCCTGTTGGGATGAGGTATCAGAGAACCATATCCTTTAAGGAAGAAGGTTCATTGAAGTTATGGTGAGTGGGGAAGCGAACCTTTTTATTTAGGGAGAACTTTTCCCAGACGAGGCATCGTAGCTCATTATGAATGACATCATATGGAATGAAGACAAATCATGGCATTGCTAAGTGAGCTGTGTGAGATGAACGAGTGGAACTTGTGTTACATAGGAGTCCAGCATCACGATCTGGTAGGGGAAGCGTTCCTTCTTAGGGATGGGGGCTGGTACGAGTTCCTCCAAGAAATGTGTTTCTCATAGGTCGTTCAGTTTGTGGTAAAGGAACTCCATCCAATGGTATGGGCAGCGATTGTTGAGTTCCTCATAGGAGCTGTAAAATCTCTAGTTGAGAGTCCTCCATTTTGCACATTATGTCTTCCTGAGAAGTACCGGGCATGCTTCGTTGGTAGGATAACATCTCTTACAGCGAAAATATGAAGTGGCATGTTGTCCTCAGCTTTGTGATTGTTTCTTATAATAATGGGTGTTGAAATGGGATGCTTCATTATTATGAATGTTGTGTATGGTGGCCATGCAGTAAGGCTCTCAAGTACTATAGTTGTGGGATTGAAGTACCCACAGAGGGCGCCAAACTAATGCACAATAGAAAATTTGCGGCAGTATAGTAACAGATTACCGTATTAGCATGGTACGAATATTCAACACACACTCGGAAGAGAGAAGAAAACCAGTAATGACACCAAAAATTTTTAAGTGGAAAATCTGTAAAGGGAAAAACCACGGGGCTTGGCTCAGCTAAAGAGTTCCACTCTAAATAGATTATTACAATTGCAACCACTTATCCTACAGGCAAAAAAGGGTCACTAGGCTTCCCAAGTAATAATTTCGATGCATGGATGAGTTTATTGTAGAAATGGGCAGCGAATCATAGTGATCAGCAGCGGTCGGCAGGGGAGTGATTGGCAATGGTCAGCAGTGATCGACATTAGTGGCAGCGATTGATGATGGCAGGAGTGGTGTTGGACTTCAACTTCTTTTGAAAGCTTTAAGTTCTTTCTAAACAATTAACTCCTCCCCTTTTTCATGAGAGGGGTGGGACTCTATTTCTAGGGTTTTGGATGCAATTAATGCAGGATTATGGACTACTTTGATCGGATGGCTCAGAGGGCTTCCATCAATTAGAAGATGTTTGACGGACATTTGAATGTCTTAATAATGTCGGAATTGAGCGATCTTGCGCTCGTTGGATTCGTCTTACCGGGCTTAGGCTTGATTCAACCAAGTTCCCCTCGACTAAGACTTAAATAAACTCTAAGTTAAATCTAACCTACACTTCACTCGACCAAGTTCAAGTTAAAATAGATTTAGGTCAACCCAACCTAACTTGAGTTAACCAGAAGCAATCCAAAATGAACTCAGGTCAACCTCACCTAACTCAGATTAACCAGAACAAATATAACCAACCTCGGGTCAACCCGACCTAAGTCAGATTAATCCAAACAACCTCGGGACAACCCTACCCAACACGGGTTAACTCAAAACAAATTTAATCTATTCTGTGTCAACTTGACCTAACTCTGGTTGACCCAAATCAACATTACTCAACCTCAGGTCAATCCGACCTAACTTGGGTTCACCTAAATCAACTTTAAACAAAACTATGTCAGCCCAACCTAACTTGGATTAACCAAACCAAATTTAACTAAACCTGGGTCAACCTGACCTAACTTGGTTTAACTTAAATCAACCTTAACCGAATCCAGTTGAACTTGACCTAACTCATGTTAGCCTAAACCAACTTTAATCACATCTGGGTCAAACCAACCCAACTCAGGTTAACCTCAATAAACTTTATCGATCATGGGTCAACCTAACCTAACTGCGATTGACCCAAATCTACTTTCACTAAACTCAGGTCAACCCAACCTAACTCGGGCTAACCTTAACCAACTTAACCAAATTTGGGTCAACCTGACCTAACTTGGGCAAACCCTAACCAACTTAACCAAACCTGGGTCAACCTAGCCTAAGTCGGGTTAAACTAAATTAACTTTAATCGATCCTGGGTCAACCCGACCTAACTAGGGTTAACCTAAATCAACTTTAAATCAATTTTGAGCCAACCGACCTAACTCAAGTTAACCTAAACTAACTTAAAACAACCTCAGGTCAACTCGACCTAACTCAAGTTAACTTGAAGCAAACTTGGGTCAACCCATCCTAACTCGAGATAACCTAAATTATCTCAAATTATATTTGGGTCAACCTAACTAAGCGCAACTTAAACTCAAGTGACATAAGTTATGGAGTGTTCAACTTCTCATAAAAGAATAAAATCACACTTAACACATCCTGGAGACGATATGAGCTCAAATGGGAAATAAACATAAAAGACTAACATAAAATTCACACAATAAATCACAAAAACTAATACTTCAACCATAAAATGCAACCTGGTTTGAGAAGGAATTTTGGAGGAGGCAACCCATGGATGCTAAGGAAATACCTTTTGGTCAATCACGATAATCAAACCGCAATGATCCCGGGAGGATGGAACTATAGGATCTTGACCGAAACATTTTAAAATTAAAATTTAAATAAAAATCACAAAAATCTTAATCGGCTAAGAAGTCTTAAGGAACCTAAGGTTTCAACCCCCCCCCCCCCAATCCAAAAAAAAAAATGAAAACTTAAATGAAACCATAATGAACAAAGATCACCAAACACAACTTTAACCCTATCACCCGAGTCAAAAAAGATCTCTTGGATGATGCAAACCATGGTTGCTGATAGGAATTGTCCCGTTGAAGCTGGCTTGACCGCCTATCCAGAATTGGTAGATCCGGGAACCCGACAACCCTAAGATGACAAAAATCCATGGGCATCTTGACTGGGTTGTCCTATATGAAATAAATAATAACCAAATAAAGTTATTTATGCTAACACATGTTTTACAAGGCTGCCATAGACAAAATGCAATATGCCACCTTAGATTTACTTTGCATGTTATTTAGATTATGCTAACTCTGTTTTGTAGGGATGACATATAAATGACGCCTTAGATTTACTTTGTATGTTATTTAGGGTATGCTAATTTTGTTTTGCAAGGATGACATATAAAATGATGTCTTAAATTTAATTTGTATGTTATTTAGGGTGTGTTAACTCTGTTTTGCAGGGCTGACATAAATGCTGCAGTAACCTAGGTTCTCTTCCTTTGAGTCTTCTTTTCTTTTGTGGAGTAAGGAGGTGTTATGGTCAAACAACTATAAACATTCGAACTATCCAAAATAGGATGAAACACGAAGCAAAGGAAGAACCTAAAATAAACCACCAATGGTAGTTTGAATGATGTTGGTTAACGAGTCTGACATAAGTTGGGGTTGCACCCACAAATGTCAGTATGTCTGTATGTTAGTTAACGAGTCTGATATCTATATTTCTGCTTTTTGTCTGGATTATCTGTAGGTTCACTTAAGGACTAAACCTTCTATCCAACCTAAATAACTTTAACTCAAACTTCTCAAAATGAAATTCATAAATGAAATTACAACCAAAAAAGTCATTGCATTCATAACTGTAGAAACTTCATGCATCTAAACAACTTTGATTGACATCGAAAATAAAATCAAATATAAAATATGTTTCAATTTAGGAATATGAACGATAACATGATCTATAGACATATGTATTATATGTTTTTCATATTTCTTGTCTCCAAGCCCTCACTGATTGCACGGAAAGTAGTGGTTTGATCCGTGAGAATCATTACCTTATAGAGTGAGTTTTGCCCATGCATATTGATTGGCCTTTTGAATAGACCTTCCATGCATCCATCTTCAAGGACTTGCATGACCCGTCACACAGCTTGTTTCGATGCACTTAATACCAATTGAATTTAAAATATTTGAGCGTGGTGAGGCCTAAGAATATTTAAATTTGAAATCTCAAAATATCTTGCATTAGTCTTAGGACATTATGCATACCATACCTATCAAGACAGCTTAATTTATAATCAAGTAATAAGATATATTACTCTTGATAAGAAACATTGAGACCGGCCATGCATGGTTTTAATTGTGTTTCGATGGTAGCTCTTTTCTGGCAGGGTAAAAGTCCATATAGGACAGGGTTCAGAAGTTTACCTTCTCTCGGCAAACATCATCTTAGAACTCCAAGGTCATTCATCTAGCTACGATGTATATCTCACTTTTAGGCTCTTGCATGATCATATATCAAGCAGAATAAGTCCTAATAAAATAGCAGAGTAAAATATTAAAACCCTTCCGTGAACACGACAAGCTCAACCTCATGTTTTCATCCTTAATCGAGAGTTTACTTAAGTCACTTTAGTTACTTAAGATGTAATTAACTATAAGAGATTGCCCATATAGGAAGAAGAAGACCCTAGAATAGACACAAAATCAGTCTCTGATCGTGGATCGCTTGCGTAAGGTCCCCTTCGCGGATATGTTTCCGAGGCGTTTAAATCCGATCTCCTTTCGGATGTATGTTGCGGAATTCATCTACGCGAAGTTCACTTCACGAAACTCCTCACATGCTTTTTCTCATTTATCTTCATCATCATATACCCTTGTCTTCCGATTCTTATCTCCTGTGGATCATGTGATCCGAAAGAGAGTTTACTCAGAGAAAGGATTACAAGACGATAGACAAGCTAGTGACTCCCTTAACAAATAGACAATAGAAATGACACTAAGGACAGGAGGCGCGGGGCACACGGAAAGAGCGCCGACAAGAACTTTGAACTTTCTCCTATAATTTCCTTATACAGCTAAAATGTCCAAGAAGGAGCTAAAGATCTCATATAGTAGTAGCAAAATTGAAATTTTAATTACATAGTTCTTTCCTTACATCAACACTATTGTCAGCATAAACACAAGTTAAAAAGTAATAAAATTGGAGAATTTGATGCATGTTAGACACTGTACATATATTATAAAAAATAAGTATGCAGGTTTAAGAAATTTCTTCGTTTTAATTTAATTTAATGGGAACTTTAGGGTACGTAGCATTTAAATATGTGAATCCATGAAGTCATAGTTGCTTCGTTAAAGTTATGGAATATTTTCTTCATTGAGTTCGATAAAGGAAAAGGGCGGGGCGCCGTTCAAGCATTCAAATGCGCTTTTGATCTGTTCATAAAACTTTTGGCTGAGCCTGAGAATCATTTTAAGATTCCCTTTTAGATTTAATTTAATAGAAATAAAAATAATATATATGAATTGATTTTGCCATGTTGTTGATGTTTAGATAACATTATAATAGTTGAATGACAGCGATGTTAATTTTAAAATAATATATAATTTGAGTGTTAAACTTATTATAATTACTTCCAAGTTTTATTGTAATATATTATAGAAGATATATTTACAATTATCATATATGAAATAAGGATTCAAAGGGTTTGTTTGGGGCAGCGGCAGCATATTAATAAGCTGCTGCCCCAAGAAGCCGCTGCGTAGAAGCTACTGAGGATAAACTGGCTAGTTGTTTGTTTTCTATGGTTTAAAAATAGCTATGCACTAACTGTTTTTTGACAAATGACAATCATGCTTGTGTAGTAATATTGTTTGTAACAGAACCATCATAACCATATATTTGAAATTTTAAAAGCAAAAATTTACTTCAGAACATTATAAAAAATAAGATATACATCTCACTGGTGACATTCGGACATGTCATCGCCGTCACTACCAGAGGTACTAGCGTTTTTTGTGATGCGCGTGTGTTAGAAAGGGTGTTTTATCGATTTGAGGAGTCGACACTCTATTTATCTATCTTATCGCTCTAATTCCCGAGTAACTTGTTTTATTTGGATTATGTCGAGAATCCTTAGAAACTAATAGACTTGGAAAATGAAGGAAAAGGCGTAAGAAGGATAGAAAACAAAGAAAAGAGAATATCAATTAATAATCCTATAGAGGAAATCTTTAGAATATGTCATCACTGAAGTTTTCATATAAAGAAAATCATGTAGAAAATTTTATAACCAGAGATTCTATTTTTGAGTTCTTAATTCTCCTATAGGAGCAAGCTCATATAGTTAATTACATCTTAGGTAATTAGCTTAGAAAACTTCTGCTTAACGTCAAACATTCATTTAAGAAATTCTAAGATCAATAAAAGAAACGTCAATATTCAATCCTAGGGGTAACATGTTTCTAAATGTCACATGCTACCCTAAAGGTCTGGTTTTGTCAATTGTTGTTATTGTTATGTCCGTTTTATTTTGTTTTATTTTTGTTGTTTGTTTTGATTTTATTTTGTAATTTGTCATTTGTTTCAATATCGTTTTGGTTTTGTTTTGTTTTCATTTGGTGGTTATCATAAAGCTTTAGTTTTTTGTGGCTATCCTAAGAAGTTTGATTTTGTCATTTTGTCATTGTTTTGTTTTAATGTCATTTTAGTTTTGTTTTTTTTATTATTGTCATGCAAAGTAAATCTAATATGGAACTTGTCTTCAACCTGCTAGAAAGACAATGTTAGAGTTTATCCTTGCAAAAGAAATACTGCTAATTTTATTTCTTAAATTGTTGATTTAAGTTTTAATTTTTAGATAACCCGGTCAAGATATCCATGGCTCTGTTGTCTCAGGGTCATCAGAGGTCTTAATCTACTTAATCCAAAAGGTGTTTAAACCAGGACTAAAAGACTCCTGTCAACAACCAGAATTGCATCGTCCAAGAAATCTTCGTAGATCAAGAACACTAGAGTTTGAGTTGCATCTAGTGATCTTTGTTCATTAATGTTTTAATTAAGTTTTAATTTCGTTTGTTGATTTAAAGGTTGAAATAATTTATATTGTTTGCGAATTATTAACCGATTTTTTTAGACTAATTTATGGTTTGAATCTAATCAAAATTAGACTTTAAAATTTTGGATTCAATGCATTTTGAACCCGAAAGTGTTAAGAATTGAGTAAATTTTAACATAAGTTAGACATTAAGATTTTAGATTCGATGTCATTTGAATCTAAATGTGTTAAGCCGAATGTAAATTAGACTTAAATAAAATCTAACATAAGTTAGACTGTCGGCATATTTTTAGGTTGTGTGTTTTGTATTTTTGAAAAGAGGTCGCCTACAGAAATTGTGCGGCGAATTTTAAGATTTTAAATTTAGTTTAAATATATATATATAATTTAGAAAGTAGTATTTGATTTTGAAAATAATTTTAAATTTGAAAATTTTAAGATATGAAATCAAACTGATCACACATCCCGAATAGTTTATATAAATGAGCGCCACATCACAAGTTATGTATCTATCCCGAAAAATGGACACACTACTTCGATGATGGGGCTCGATTAAATAAACTAGAAGATTTTGTGACATCCGTTTGGTTCGCGAACCAATTTTATAAGCCGACAAATTCCCCTGCTTAATATAAATGAATTAAGCAGGGTTTATATTACCTGGGTTCTTTAAAATTCCCTATAAGGGCAAGCCCCTATAGTTAATTACATCTTAAGTGACGGGAATCACCTAGGAAAACTCTCGATAATTATCGGTAGCTTCGCTCTCGAGAATCTCAAAGTTTGAGTTTTCAAGGGATTGAATTTTGGATTTTCGATAGGGAATGGATCAAATTTGGAAGATTTTATTTTGAGATTTCAAAGGAAGAAAGGTAGGAGAAATTATGGATTCGAAGCGAACTTCGGTAATTTCCCGACTATCCTATTGTTTGGCTTGAATTTAGGAAAGTCCTAATGTTTGTTTAATGTTTTCATCTTGCCAATTTTAGTTAATTTGGACTTATATTCATATGATAGAATCACACAAATAGCCTGGAAGATGTGAGGATTTATGTCGTATCAGACAACTACCTCGGAATCCTAAGTCCGGTTAGAGCTTAATTTGCAATGCAAATGCCTAACAAAAGGTTGAGGATTTATGTTGCACTAGGCAAACTACCTCGAAGTCATATGGCTCTGTTGTTTAATTCTAGGAATGTTTAGCTGTTGTAGAGTCGTTTCTTCGACGAAGATGGCCATGTCGCCCACCGTGCTCCGAGCTCCTTGTTGTTGCAGAGGTTTAGTTTTAGAAATCATAAGTCGGAGATGAGAAAGGTGTTTTGGTTTGAGAAGTCTTAATTTCCAAGTGTTTTTTTATGTTTTCTTTAAAACAAATCTTAAAGTTGATTATAACAACACCGGTTAAGATCCCACTGGCTCCATCCTTCCGGCATCGTTATTTTTATCGAATTCACTTAGTCCGGATGAATTTGCTAAACTCAACTGAATGAGTTCCACACTTTCATTTAGACCGTGGGAAATCCCATTAGCAACACGTAGGTTACATCATCCGAGGTATTCTCGATCATCCAACAGGACGTTTTAATTTAGTGGTAATTGTAGTTTTGTGTTCTGTTTGTGATAAAATTTTGAGTTGTTTTATATTTTGAAATGTTGTGGCGGTGAATTTTATCTTGCAATGACTTTTAACTTAGTTTTGGTTTCAGTTTTAGGGACTATCCTAAAGGTGTGGGTTTTCATGCAACAGTTGTTTATCATGCAAGAAAAAGTAAGTGCGATGCAATTAAATAACTTGCGATAAAGTAAATTGCAATAAAATAAAAGCGTACATGGAGGGTCTTCCCGTCATCCCAAGCTGCACTTAAAACACAATTAGAATATTTAAGCAAGTTCCTAGGTAAAGCTAAGGGAAGGGTTATGGTTTTCTACCAAATTCCTAATCCTATAGCTAGTCATTTCCTATGACGTCTAGGTCCTTGTGTTTTGGTTTGAGGACGATTTTCTTCATCAAAGAATAATTAAGTTCAATTGTTCTTATGAACATCCTATCATATCGAGGAAGTGCTTAAGACGAATCTTAAACATCTTTTCAATATTTCTAGGATTGTTTTAAGTCCAAATGAATTTAATCATGCAAATGAATCAATCGTCCGGGAATTCAAGTTTTGTTATCTTGCTCAGTGAACTAGGACATTTGAATATCCTATAAGTGAAGTAGCATTTCATTTAACGTTCTGTTTAGGAGTTATGATAACAAAAGCTTTTGAGGGCAAATTGGTGTTCAAATGGTTTGTGATTTAATTTAATTTCAGTTATCGGGTTTAAATTTGGATTAGTCTTCAAGTTGCTTTATATTTAATTTTCTTATGTCTTAGGTAATGTTATTTAATTCGATTTAGTTTAACTTTAATTTAATTTAATTTAATTTTAATTTTAATTTAATTCAATTTTGTTTGGTTTAATGTTAAATTAATTTAGTTTAATTTGATTTAATTTCCTTTAATTTAATTTGATTTATTTTTAATTTAATTTAATTTAATTTAATTTAATTTAATTTAATATTTTTTAATTTAATTTAGTTTAATTTAATTTAATTTAATTTATTTATTTATTTTAATTTAATTTAATTTAATTTATTTATTTAATTTAATTTAATTTAATTTATTTATTTAATTTAATTTAATTTAATTTATTTATTTATTTTAATTTAATTAATTTATTTAAATTTAATTTATTTAATTTGTTTGATTTAATTTAATTTAATCTTTAATTTAATTTTATTTTTAATTTTAATTTAATTGAAAATTTAAAAAGAGTTTAATAATTTAACTTTTTAATTTAATTTAATGATTAAGTCCTTTAACATTTTAAAACTTAAATTTGAATTATCATTTTAATTAAGAATTAAATATTATTGAGATGATTAATTTAGGGATTTTTAAATTAAAGAATAAATCTCTTCCTAATAATATCCCTATTTTAATAATTCCAATTTTATTGTTCTTCCAAATTTAATCAATTATTTAATTAAAGTTTACTTTAATTATTTTCAAATTGTTTAATGGGTTTCTACCCTTTAATTATTTGAATTTCAATCATCCAAATCAGATTAAGATCAAATATTTTACTTGTTAATTTTATTAAACCTAAAGTTTTAATTAAGGGTTAAAATTTTAATTACCATTTTGCCCTTCAAGCTTAATAATTTCATAACTCACTAAATTGAGCTTAAATGAACTTAAAATTTTTATGTGACTTGACTCATATGTCAATAAAGACATGAGAGGAGAAAATGTGATTTTTCTGTATTTAATTTATTTATGTAATTATTTTTGGTGGAAAATAGAGATTTCCAAGGAAAATTTAATAATATGACCAAGAGAAAGTTTCTGTCCTTAAGAAAATTATGGGAGATTCCTAATGACTAGAGGACCACTTGGACCAATTTTGGTGATTTTTTAAATTATATTATTTTTATTATAATTATTTTAAATTTTGGAGTATTAATTAATTTAAAAATAAAATAAAGGTTGAAAAATGAAATTTATATTTTTCAAAAATCTCTCTGATATCAAGGAAATCAGAAAATCAATTTTTGCAATTTTATGATTTTCCATTGATTTATTAGAATTATTTTAGTGAAAATGCTAGAAAATACATTTTTTTTAATTTTAAAATTACCCTAGGGCTTTAAAATTTAATATCTCATTAAATAAACCTAAGAAAAATATGGGATTTGTTCCTAAGTGATTAAAATTTAAAATGAGACATTTTGGTGAATTTTATTATTTTTATGATTTTTATTATTTTTTAATTATTAAAATATTAAAAAAATGCAAAAAATTAAATTTTTTAGAAAATTAAAATTTTAATTTCTTTAAATTCCCCTGATATCAGAGAGGCTCCAAAACCAATTTGGTGAATTTTTTAAAGGTATTTTGAAAGTTATGAATTTTTAAAATTTAAAATGGCTAAATGGCTTAATCAACCCATTTAGTAGGGCTAACCAAGTCCAATTGACTTCAAATTTTTATGGTGGGTTCCTCTGATCCTAAAGGTCAGTGGATAATTGATTTCAAGTCAATTTGATGTATGGTTAGCTCTAATTAATTAAGGAGCTATTTTGGGTGTTTAAGCCAATTAGGGTTATTTTAAATGAACTAATTCAAAACCTATTTTCTCTAGGGTGCTCTGGTCATAAGAAACATCACCAAATTTTCCTAGAATTTATTTCACCACATGCTAATTATTGAAATTAAAATACTCAAAACAGTAACATGAATTTGAAAAATCAATAACTTCTCATAGGGATGGCCCCTGACTTTGGAAAATTCAGGGAATGTTCCCAAATTCAGAGGCTTCAAAAGCCATATGGTCTCATGCCATGGTGAATTTCCTATATGCATGGAGAATTAAAACAATGCAGAAGGGAAATAAATCATTAAAAATAAAATACTTAATGAAATTAAATGATTTCTTTTCCACATTATTCTCCTCTGTTCACTGAGCAAGAGGGTATTTTTATTTTATTTTTCTGATTTTTCTACACAAAGTTATGGATTTTTGAAGTTTAGGGAATTAAATAAATAGAAAAAATACCCTAATTTTCTATTTATCCACGCGGCGCCGCGTCAACCTCGGCAGCTCCGAAACGCCGCGTGGCGCTCTCCGATTCGACGCCGCCATCCGACTCAGCGCTCCGGGGCCCGCCGTGTCGTTCCATCTCCTGATCCGGCGCGATCCTGGCCTTCCGTCCGCGCGTGTATTAAATGAACGACATCCGTTCATCGTCCCCAGGCGTCCTTACCCGAGAGCCGTCCGTCTTCTAGGCCTAAGATCTCACTAGATACTTGACCAAATTTAAGGTTCTTATGCTCTATGGATTTGTCTCGAGAAGACGAACACATCCATACGGTTTATGTGGCATGAAATTGACTCAATGAAAATGGAGAATGTTCGAAGCTCGGGAAGAAGAGTGAGGCCATACCTTTGCTCGAGAAGTGTGGCTTCGATCCGAGGGTTGTGTCACCTTCGATTGGATCCCAACAAGCTCCGGATGAAGTCTCCCGGTCCGATGAATCGCCAGTATGATTTCGACCACGACCGATCACAAAGCTTGGAGGCTGGAGAAACCGGGTGGCCTCGGAGAGGGGCTTTGCTCGGTGGACTCCTTCCCTCGTGCCGGTGAAGGTGTAGGACCAATCAATTTGAGGATTGATCCACTCGTGGAGAAGTGTTCTCGTTTTGGGTGGAATTTTCGCTGAGAAATCGGATTCGTTGGTGGGGATTAGGGCAAATCGGCACCTGGGATCAACCGCTCTAAGTATGGAGAGTGTTCTGGAACAATTTTGGCGGGGTTTCGGTAAGATCCGGTTCAGCACCTCCCATGGCGGAGAGGGGGTGGTGTTTAAATAGGAGAGGGTGCGAGGGCCTCCCGTGGAGAGTTAGGGCTTGGGATCGAGCTGCTCTTGGCAAGAGAAGAACAGCTACAATGGCCACTGGAGATGGGGCAGCTCGGCAGGTGAGAATTTCAAGTTTGGGCTCACATGTGAGCTCTCGGCCCGGTGGTTTCCGGCGGCTGTGGTGGCTGGCCGGCCAGGGTCAGGTCACCCTGAAGCTCGTGGAGGTCGGGGCGGGGCTTAGTGTATTCAATCGGCGGTTGCTAAGTGTAAAATGGTTGGATCGAAATGGAATGGGGATATGGCTAATCTTGGCTAGGTTTGGTCAACCCATTTGTTTGGGCTGGGTTCACCTCCCCATGGCTAGCCTTGGGCCGAGAAAATCGGCTAGGTTAGCTCGGTCAAAAAGTGGTGATGTCCTTATCCAAGAATATTTGGATTAAATCTTGGTTAAGGGGTATCATGGGTGAGGTTAAAGACTTTTAGGAATTAAGGAAAGCTCCCTCTCCTCTTACCCAATGTGGTATGGTCACATGTCAAACAATTCACATGGCTTGCATGTGGCTTAAGAGTGGCTTCATGGCTCACCTTTGGCTTGGGAAAAGTTGAGTCAATTTCATGGAAATGGATTTAAGAAAAATTTTGGTATTTTGATGGGAATTTGTATGGGGCTTAATTTGGAATGGCTTCATGATGAATTTTCAAACTTATGGATTGATTTTAATCAAGGGTATGATGAGAAGAATTTGTCATATGGGCTTTAGCATGAAATTTGGGCTTTTAGGAAGGTTTCATGTAAGTGGGCTTTTGGTTTAAAAATAGATTTATGGATGGGAATTTTGTAGACGTTTGGGCCAAATAATTGTTGGGTTTAGCTCATGGATGTGTCATGAGTGACTTGAAGCAAATTGGGAGTGATTTGGGTTTGAATTGGGTTGAATTTGGGCTTCTTTGGTGAATGGGCCAATATAGGTCAAATTGGGCTAACTTGGGCCAATGTTGGGCTAGGGTTGAAATTGATGTAAAATTAATGTTGGGAAATGTTTATGGGAGTGTTTCAAAGAGGTTTTTGCTTTGGTTGGGCTTTGATTTTGGGGTTTGGGCTTTTTTGGGTTAGGTTTGGGTTTAGGTCAAAATTTGGCTTATTGGTTTTGGGTTGAATTTAAGTGGGGTTTGGGTCTAAATGTTGGTCAAATCATGTTAGTGCTTTGTTTGTAGGGATGTTAAGGAAGGTTTAGAAAAGATTTGGGGTTAATTGGAGTTGAATTGGGTGAGTTTGGGTTAGGTTTCGAGTCATGGGTCCAAATCGGGCTTTAAGGCCAAAAGTGAAATTGGATCCAAATGTCAATCAAATTGAACTTGGATTTAGTCTAGATTGGTGTTGGGAATGTTGAATTGAAGTTTAGAATTGAATTGGACCAGAATTTGGGTCAATTGGGTAGGCTAGGTTTGACATTGGGTTCACTTTGGGTTAAAATGGGTCAAATTGAGGGTTTTGGCAAAAGTAGGGTAAATTGACAAAATTGGCCCATGGTGTAGTTGAACAAAATGAAATTGGGAATATTTTGGATTTTCTGGAATTTTCTGGGAATTTTCTGAATTTTTGGATTTTTGGGTCAAGAGGGGTATTGTGGGTATTTGGAGGGTATTGGGAGGTATTTTTGGAATTTTTGGTATTTTTGGCTATGGATGATCAATTTGAGTGGAGAGAAATGTTTAGGAATGATTTTGGGGAATTTTGGGTGATTTGGAAATTTTGGATGATTTGGGTAATTTCAAGGGTTTTGGGTAGGCTAGGCGGGTGTAGGGTCCCGGGGGTCAAAAATTGAAAATTTGGGAAATTGAAGATTGGGTGAATATAAGTGAAATGAAATCATTTTGGTTGAGCTATGAAGCCATATCAAGCCCACATGAGCCATGAAGGGACTCATTTGAGGCATTCACTATGTTGTTCCTAACCCTCTTAGCCAAGGGCTTAGGGGTTAAGGACCATCCATGTGAATCACCTACACGAGTCGGGATGTCAAGTTGGTTATAGGTGTGTGAAAGTGTAGTGTATAAATGTAGTGTGTGTGTAGGTCAGCCCTCACTGCACCAGTGCCACCTGTAGGTAGTCCTAAGGCCAAAGAGCCCTATAGGAACTCATCCTTTAAACTTCCACATTCGATTTCAACCCTCTAGGTGATTAGGGGTTTACGATCAAGTTTGTAGAGTTTGCGGGGAGTTAAGAAGTGGTTTGAAATTCTAGGTGGTGGGTCCCAATTCTAGTCCTCTAAGACGAGTCAAAGGAAAAGCCTAAGGCTAGATCCTAAGTACTAAAAAGAAGAAGAGAAGACCTCATCAAAAATGAGGTCAACAAATGGACCCTCAATAGGTGTGGTGAGCTAACCAAGCACACCGCGCATATCGGCGTTGACCGAAGAGATCAATAAAACCAACACGTATGTCCAAGTGACAAACTTAGGACAAAGTAGAAGAGTTTCGCTGGGAGTGTCAAGCATATCTCCGAGACTCGGAGATTCCCGAACTCTCGCTGGGAAAGGAAAAGGAAGTGAATCCCAGATCACATGATCTGGGAGAATTTCAACTTAGATTTTATTTTGTTTTAGTTTAATTTTTTTTGATGTGTGAGCTTAGATTTTAGTTTGGAGTTTCAATTTAGATTGAAGTTTTGCCAAAATTAATTTGAAGGGATTTAGACTCGAAATGAAAATTGGAATTTTGTGGTTTTAAATGTAACATCTTCAACCTCAAAAGAAAATTGAATCGATTGGATTGAATCATTACAATGAGGAGAGATCTCGGAGCAATGTGGTATTGGATGTAAAATCCTTAACCTCAAGAGTTTGATTTTGATGTATTTCATTGCGATAGGGAAAGAATCCTAAAGCGATGCGGTATCGGATGTAAAATCCTCAACCCTGTGAATTTGATTTTTGATGTATTTCATTGCGATAGGGAAAGAATCCTAAAGCAATGCAAGCTTCGGATGTAAAATCCTCAACCCCAAAAAGTTTGAATTTGATGTATTTCATTGCAATAGGGAAAAGATCCTAAAGCAATGCAGTTTCGGATGTAAAATCCTCAACCCCAAGAATTTGATTTTGATGTATTTCATTGCTGTAGGGAAAGGATCCTAAAACAATGCAGTTTCGGATATAAAATCCTCAACTCCAAAAAGTTTGAATTTGATGTATTTCATTGCGATAGGGAAAGAATCCTAAAGCAATGCAGTTTCGGATGTAAAATCCTCAACTCCAAAAAGTTTGAATTTGATGTATTTCATTGCGATAAGGAAAGGATCCTAAAGCAATGCAGTCTCGGATGTAAAATCCTCAACCCCGAGAGTTTAAATTTGATGTATTTCATTGCGATAGGGAAAGAATCCTAAAGCAATGCAGTCTCGGATGTAAAATCCTCAACTCCAAAAAGTTTGAATTTGATGTATTTCATTGCGATAGGGAAAGAATCCTAAAGCAATGCAGTCTCGGATGTAAAATCCTCAACTCCAAAAAGTTTGAATTTTGATGTAGTCATTGACTTTGCAAAGATTTGTAGTGTTGATTTGAAAGGTGTGGAATTTTGGTGTTTCGAGAATTTCATGAAAGTTGTAAAAGACTTTCATGGAAGGAAATAGATTAGGAGGGAGTATGTAGATGTTACATATCCCGTTCAAAAGAGTTGATCGGAAGTCACTGATTTGGATTGGATACAATTCTTCGTCATCAGATTCGATCCGTGTCAAAGGAATCAACCGCTTCCATCCCAGACAAGGGAAAGAGTAGAACGGATTGGATTTCAGATTTGGGAGATTGAATTTGAATTTTCGATTGAGATTTGATTTGAGATCTGGAAGATCGAATTTGAGATTTGATTAAGATTTGGAATCTGGAAAGATCGAATTTGAATTTGACTGAGGTTTGATATCTGGAAAGATTGAATTTGAATTTGATTAAGATTTGGAATCTGGAAAGATTGAATTTGAATTTGATTTAAAATTTGTGGTCATTTTGTTTGTCCTTTAACGATTCAAATTTTATTTTATCGTTTATTTAATGTTCATGTGAATTTGGTGTTCGTCATTTTTAGATTTTTACGGAAAGTTTTTTCTTTTATTCTTTTTTTATTTCTTTTCTGTTCTTTGTTCGAAGTTCATTTAACTTTAATGGCGTTTCCCAATCAATTTGCACAAAAGAGGTGAAGGCCAAAAAATGTGACATGGTCACTTACATTCCAATCATGTCGAAGATACATCATACAACTCGATCTGGAATACATCTCATACAATCCATGTAGACTCAAAACGGACTATGTATGATCTTTGTCGATCCATCCAAAGAAGCATCTGTCAAAAATCCATGTCTGAATAGTGGGGTACATGGTCAATAACATCACCTTCCAAGCCATCCTTGGCAAGGATGCCGTCCGGATGTACGTTGGAGGTGTGATATTTTCCATGTAACTCATGGCTCGTAAGGCCGGAGGCTCTCTAGCTCCGTGTCCGGCCGGAAATGGTAAGGTGTCTTCCCGTCGTCCATCCTTCGAAAGTAACCGAGATCCGCTTCACCGGTACTCCCGGTATGCAATGCTTAGCGACATCCGCTCCGTTGCCCTTCGGCATCATGACGGAACCTACCGGTAATGGTATCTTCACCGGCCCTCGGAACTCACCCGGGCTCGCTATCCGGAGGTCGGATCCGAACATGATGTTACACTCGTTCGGGAAAGAGATCGTGCGAGAAGGTCTGACAAAGTCGTGGTGATCTATGTGCAGGGGTATGCAGTCACCCTGCTTGTAAATGTTAATAATGCAGCTATTGGGTATGCAATCTGCTGGCAGTACCCTCCATGTTATCAACCTTTTTACCATTCTCTTGATGACTAATGGCATTGGATCCACTTGGCCATGACGGAGTATTCCCGGTGGGTTTCCCTTCCTATCTTCCGCAAAGTTGTAACAGCATCCACATTGTATTGTAATTCTTCCTTTCCCTGGCATCCATCTCCGGGGTTCTGAGTAGGTGTTTTCCCTTAGGCGGCCCGCTCGGCCCATTCTTTTCAAATCCCGGATGCAATCCACGATTTGTTGTTGTTCATATTCTGAGAATACGTCTGTAAGTAGCTCGAGGCCTTCTAGTATATTGATCCTTCTGCCTCTGATTCTCTCGAAGTATTCAAAAGTTTTCTTTTCGACATTCTGCATTCTTTCCAGCTCGTACTCTGGAATAATTTACAAATGGCGGGGCCTGGCGACGTATTGTGGGATATACGGCTCAATCCCTTCACGTTCTCCTGCATACCTCGGCTCCTCGGGGATGATGTCCGTCGGGACATCCTCCGGGGTTGCTTCTGCAACAAGGTTATGCATTACGCGGTGGTACTATCCGGTGGCGTGGTAGCCTTCTTTCTTCCGATCTTTGTGAGATTTCCCCGGTCCCTTCGTTATCCTAGGAGCCGGCCTCCTTTCTTTCGAGTACTCGGTGAACCGGCGTCCTCGAAGTGTATGTATCGCGGCAGCAGAATCGCCTCGTCGCGCTGGTCCGCTGCTAGTTTGGTTAACATCTTACGGATACGATGATTCTTATTTCTTCGTTGAGTTGCTGTGAGAGTAGCTCTTCGTACTTCCTGAATCTCTATGGGCGCGGCGCTGACAAGCCTGCCCTCTGCTGTAGCGACTACAGACTTGATTTTCTTATCTTCTTCAGTGTTTGTTTTCCTTTTCTTGCTGCTGGATTGGTGGCTTGGGCCACCCACTTTCATTACTGTCTGATTGGGCAGTTCTTCTTGGTCAATTGGGACCCAGTCACTTTCCTCATATTGCAGGCCTGCTGGTGCGAAGTCCGAGTCAATCTCGATTATCGCTCCATCTTTCACCCTCTTTTCGTTGAGTGCAAGGCTTACACCATTTCTAAAGTTCAGGACCAACCGCTCGTTCGACATTTCCCTGCGAAAAGACAAGGAAAATGATCAGGGGCTGTACTAAGAACAAGAACATTAAGAAAATGTTTTTTAAAGACATTTTTTTATATTATTTTTTTTTGTATTTTTAAATTTAACAGGAATGAAGTGGTATAAGATCAAGAAAGAGATTTTGATGTGGAAGAGAAAACAAGGAAAGCTTTATTATCATGATTTTATTATTTTAGCACATTTTTTATTATTTTTGGGTTCGAACACAGTCATAAGTAATTACTTCGCCCGTGCTTCTAAGGATGAAGAATTCATTCTTTCGAAACATCGAGTAGCGTAATACTTTTTCAAGTATCGTCCGTTGATCGGAAGCATATGTCGTTCTCCTTGGCAGCTCACCGAGCTCGGTAGGAGCCTCCCGAGTAGATCGTCTCAACCACAAACGGCCCTTCCTAAGTGGGTTCAAATTTTCCTCCTATCTTGTGGTGTGCAAGAATAGGTCTTTTGAGAACGAGAACTAAGTCACCAACTTTGAAGGTTCTTGGGCGGACCGATCCGTCATGGGGTTGAACCATCTTAGCTTGGTATAGTTCTAAATCTCGTTCGCGCTGCAAGTCTTTTCCCTTCCGGGCTTTCCAATTCTTCTAGTCATAATTTGGCATTCTCTTCTGTCGTGATCTTGTTTGCAACTGCAACTCGAGTGAAGGAAGTCGGACCTCTAAGGGTAACACCGCCTCGGACCCATACACCGGAGCGTAAGGTGTAGCTTCGAGTAGGAGTTCTGAAGGTTGTCCGGTAGGCCCATAAGGCTTCTAATAACTTCTCATGCCAATTTCTCTTATTATCGTCCAAAGTTTTCTTTAAGATTTGAACGAGAGTTTTATTAAAAGCCTCAGCCAGGCCGTTTGCTCTTGGGTAGTAAATTGTTGAATATCGCCAGTCGATCCCGTGTCTCCTGTCAAAATTGTTGATTTGTGTGCTTCGAATGCCGACCCATTATCCGAAATAATCTCGCGTGGCACTCCGAAACGGTAGACAACTTGGTTCTTAAAAACCGTAGCACGTGGTGTGCTTTCACTTCTCCGAGTGGAACCGCCTCGCCCACTTGGAAAAGTAATCTGTAGCCACAAGAATGAAGCGATGTCCTTTTAAAGATGGTGGTTCTATTGGGCCCACTATATCCGTGCCCCAACATTCAAATGGCCACGACGCAATTGTCTGGATGTAACACATTTGGAGGTTGGTGTAGAACCACTCCATGCACTCGGCATTGGTGACGGCTCTCGGCGATTTTCATGCGATCGGTCATCATCGAGGGCCGTAGTAACCTAATCTTTTAATTTTCATTTTCATCTTCGGACCCGACTGGTGAGCGCCACAGAGTCCTGAATGCGCCTCTTTAACGATTTCAAGGGCCTCGGACCCGCTTAGGCACCTTAGCCACATTTGATCAAAAGACCTTCCGTATAACGTGTTGTTTATTAATGCGTAGGACAGAGTTCTTTTCTTGATCTGATGGGCTAGCGACCTATCGTCTGGTAGTTTTCCTGTTTGCGGTAGTCTATTAATGGTCGTCGCCAATCTTCTGTGTTTTCTGTCACTATTGCAACTGATTCTTCTTCTTTTCCTGATTTGTGTATTGTGTCTATGTCGAGCTGTAATAGGACCTGACGTCCGTGAAAAGACACTTCTACTGACTCATCTTGCAAACAAGCAAATTCTTTTGCGAGGCGAGCTAACGCATCTGCTAAGGCATTTTCATTTCGGGAATTTTGTAGATTGTCACATTCGAATTTGTTCCAACACATGTATGGCATACCGGAAGTATTTCTCGAGTCTTGGTTTTAAAATTCCGTATCGTACGGCGATCCGTTGAATGATTAACTCGCTAATCCCCGTAGATGTTGATGTCTCGTTATCCCCATTTGAATAGTTAATTCCAGGTCCGTTATGAGGGCTTCGTATTCGCTTCGTTGTTTGTACACGGTTCCGTCAAGTGGTAGGAGTATCTTAACATCCCCCGCTCCGTGTTATAAAGATTAATCCGATCCTCGCCTTACCGGCACTATCACTTGTGATTCTTCGTCTTTGTGTGTCGAAGATGCTCCGTCGAAATATAATTCCCAACGTCGATCATCAGGGTCTTCTAGGCTCATTATTTGTTCGTCTGGCAAGTTGTCATTAAGAGGAGTCCTGCCGGCAAAGGGTGTGCTGCGAGGAAGTCTGCTAGGATTTGTCCCTTTACGGCACGAAGAGGCACAAAAGTTATATCGAATTGCAATAATATCATCGACCATCCGGCAAGTCCGCTGGAAAGCGTTGGACGGGTCATCAAGTATTGCAATGGATTAAATTTCGAGATCGAGTTGACCTTATGAGAAAGCATGTAGTGCTTCGAGCTTTTGAACGGCGAAGATCGGGGCCAAACAATGCTTTTCACTTGCGGGATACCTTATTTCCGTCGGAAGTAAACGACGGCTTAGGTAGTAAAGAGCATTTTCTTTACCCTCATCATCGACTCAGGCTAACGGTGGCTCGAGAGAGTCGTCTAAAGCCGCGGTATAAAGTATCGACGGTCTACCTAAGACCGGGGCTGCTAAGACAGGAGGTGCCATTAAATATTGTTTAATGTCCTCGAAGGCCTTCTGGCATTTCTCTTCCCAAATAAATTTGGCGTTCTTTTTAACTAGTGCCGAGAAAGGCTGACACCTTCCTGACAAGTTTGAGATAAAGCGTCGAAGATATGCCAGCTTCTCTTGAAAAGATCGTAGTTGTTTTAAGGTTTTGGGAGGCGGCATTTCTAAGATAGCTTTAATCTTTTCCGGTCGATTTCAATTCCACGATGTCGGACAACGAATCCTAAGAATTTCCCGAGGTGACGCCGAAGGCGCATTTTAAGGGATTCATCTTAAGGTTAAATTATCTTAATCGTTCGAAAACAATTCTCAAATCATACAATCGGTTTTCCTTTACTTTGCTTTTGATGACCACATCGTCCACGTAGCATTCGACTTGATTGTGGATGAGATCATCAAAAATTCTTGTCATCACTCTCGGTATGTCGCTCATGCGTTCTTCGATCCGGATGGCATCACCGTGTAAAGAATATACCCCGATCGGCGTTCCGAATGCCGTAAGCTTTTCATCTTCTCGAAGCCATTTTTATCCGGTTGTATCCCGAAGATCCATCCATGAATGAGAATATTTCATGTGTCGAAGCAATGTCGATCATTAATTTTGGGATCGGTAGAGGGAATTCATCTTTTGGACATGCCTCGTTTAAATCTCTCGAAGTCCACACAAATTCCGATCCGACCATTCTTCTTTCGACCGGCACCACATTGGCTAACCAAGTCGGGTATTATTCTTCACTGACAAATTTAGCGTCTATTAGCTTTTTAACTTCAGCTATGACTTGTTGTTCGATTTCTGGACGCATTCTTCTCGGGACCTTATCCGACCTGGATGTAGCAGGATCCACTCCTAGCTTATGGACCGCGACCTCCGGAGCTAAACCCGGCATCTCATCGTAGCTCCAAGCAAAACAGTCTTTAAATTCCATTAATAACTTGATTATTTCTTCGGAGTCTTCTTTATTGAGCAAGGAGCTAACAAAGGTAGGTCTAGGCTCCTCGCTAGTACCTAAGTTAACTTCCGCTAACTCATCTATTGTAGATTTAATCTCTTCTTCGAATTCTGGTGGAGCATCTCCAATTTGTAAATCTTCAAATTCTTCTGTGGTTTCCATGCAGTTTTCATTAGATTCACAAGTGACAACCAAGCAAAATTCAGTATCGTCAACTGATCCTACTGCGCCGAATCCGAGACCATGCTTTGAATTGGGTGGACGACCGGAGTTATTCCATAATTTTTCAAAATGTTGTGATTGACCTTCCGTCCATTGTCGAGGTAAGAAACCACGCCGAATTAAACTTTGAACACAGGGAGAGTACCACTCAAAAGGCAATTCCATTAATTCGATGAAGTGACATCTTCAAATTGTACATTATTTTCAGCTTTGGAGGAAGTAAGCACCACGCGTAGAATTTGATCGGCTTTCGCACCGCCGCTACGTACCTCTTTGACCACCATACCCTCGATCTTATTAGAATGGATCGGGGTTAGGGTCATAGTATGTACATAGTGGTTAATCTTCTCGTACATCGATTTATATTCTTCGTTCTTCTCATCTTCGAGAGAGATCTTCGAATTGTCGCTTCTTCCGACTTATTGTCGCCGCTTCTTGCTCGATCTCTTTTTCTTCTTCGAACTCGTCTTCCCAATCAACATTGATGGCCGGTTTCCTCTATCCAATCGTCCTAACGTCTCCGCCACGACCTCGTCCCCGGCCTCGATCTCGGATGCGAGTTGTGGAGAAACCTTCACCATCTCGCCGTAAGGGAGCGGTGAGTGATCGTTGGACTAAAACTTCGGTGTTCTCCGTTGTCCCGAACTTTCTTTGCTTCATTTGTTATGGTATCTCCGGAGAAGATTGTTTTCTTCGGTGGTGCATAATAAGTCGCATCTTCATGGATTCCAATCTCATGTACGGAGAATGGTTGTAAGTCACCTTTGATGCATTGTTCCCCTCCATCGTAGTATTTGATGCACTGATGTAGGGATGATGGTACCATCCTATTTTCATGTATCCATGGTCGGCCCAGTAGAGCGTTGAATGACGTTTCGAATCAATTATGTGAAATTTTGCAGCTTGTCTTTGCTAAGTCACCGGTCTTCATTAGTAGCGTTATTGATCCGATGGCTCTTTCTCCTTTCCGGTCGAATCCTCTTAATAACATTTTGTCCGCTTCGAGCTCGCGAGCATCAATTTCCAAATATGCTAGCGTTCGAAGACTCATTATATCGATTGATGCTCCCGGATCCACCAATACTCCGGAGAGTGTAAACTTCCCAATTGTAACCGAAATGTACAACGGTCGGTTGTGGTCCGTCGTCCCAAGTAGTAGGTCATTATCCGTGAAGGTAACACCTCGTCGTTCCTTTAACGAGCAAACCTCATCTAAGGAATCTCCGACCATTCGAGCTAAGCAAATTTCCGGATCAAGTAAGGCCTCGATCGAGCTTCTCTCATCTCCTTTCGATAAAATGAGTGCGTCGTAGATGCTCGCGCTTGGCTCGGTAGTTTCCTAAGATGGGCTAGCACGTTGTAGTCCACTTTATTTTCATGTGTCTCGGCTTCTTCCCGATCGGGTATTTCTTCCGCCGGGTTGGTTCTTCTTGAACAACCACCGCTTTCCTTTGTCCTTCGGACCCATTCTCGGAGGTAGAACTCTTCCACTTCTTAAGTTAACTTCGTAATTTCTTCCGACTCTAGTGTTGAGCTTGTCGGTGTTTCTTCCCGAATCGGAATGACGAGTTCTTCCGGATTAGCTTCGCAGTCCGAAGGCTCTAACTCTATTGTGATCGGAGCTCCTCGAAACTCGCAGATAGATTCGTTGCTTGTTGAACTCTCGTAGCCTCCTCGATGGATGTCTTCTTCGTCATCGTGATAGTCGAGATTGTGTATGATTTGAGAATTGTCATTGGTATCGAAATCAATGTCCGGATTGTCGCTAGTTACGTAATCGTTAGAAACAGTCAAAACGTAGCCAACGCCATAACCCTTATCATTATAAGATCCCACCGGAGTGAGCAGATAATCATACAGAGTCAGAGGTTCGAGGGATTTCTCCCCCGAATCCGAAACAACTATCCTAGGATAAGCAGCCCCTAGGCTAGCCTTAGGAGCCTCGATCTTCTCTTCTTCGTCGATTTTCTTCTTCTCTTCAATCGTCTCCTCGTCGAGGTGGTTCTTCTATCGCAAGTGATAGTGCCGACTCGACAGTGTTTGAACTCCGAATCGAAGCTCGCACCGAAGCGGTTCGGATGCCGTCTAAAATCTTTTTCAAGACCTCGTCCAAGCGGTAGCTCCATCCATCATCGGCTGTATAGGGATCTATCGGAACGATGAGATCGGCCGAGACAACATTAACGGAACCTCCTTTCTGGGGTTCCTTCATGTACTCCTTCGGGATTGTTATATTCCCTTTCCGAAGGTTGTCGTTGAGCCAACTTTTGAAGGTAATGCAATCTTCTATTTTGTGTCCAAGCATCCGGTGGTAAGGGCAAAAGTCGGGATCACCTTTCTTGTTGACTTCTTCCGGTCTCTTAGTGCTCGGCACTGGAAATCTGGAGTCTTCATCGACTATGGAACATTTTCGGCATCGCCTCATTCTTGAATGGATATTCCCTCGCTCGAAGCTCCCTTAATGTACATTGCAGACGAGGCGGTTGTTCATACTGTTGAGATGACTGATAGCTGGGTCGGGGTTGTTGGTAATTCTGTTGAGGTTGTTGCGGCCGTTCGGACGATATTTGTATTGGTTGCTTGCCTTTGTCGACTGCTACAATGATCCCGGATTTCTTTTCAAAAGTCTTCACAGTGCTTTTGCTTGTTTGTCTTGTCTGCGAAACTTAATTGCTTCGCCTCCTCTCGCAAGCTCCCGGCCTTGCTTAACAACTTCTCGAAAGTCTTAATAAGTGAATCCTCGAGGAGAAGTGCTATCGGGCCGTGAATGCTTTTAAGTAAGATGTCGATCGCATGTTGTTCTTATAGTTCGTGGTTCACACTTCATACTTAGGTTCCTCCATCGAAGTATGTAATCCACCAAAGTTTCGTTCGGCATCTGCTTCTCTACCACTAAATCACCTATAGTGATGTGGTGCTGAGCTCCGGCGAATCGCTTGATGAAGAGGTTTTCTAGTTCTGAAAACGTCTTCACCGAACCATTCGGTACTCCGCATACCAATCAAAGGTGATCCTCGACAGTGCCGTCGACGAACCGTCGAAGAGTAATGCATCTCTCCCACCGACATTGCAACAACCGGCACGAAAGTGTGCAACATGTTGTCTGGGGTTCCCTGCTCCATCAAAGGTCTCGAACGAGGTGGTACGAAGCCTTTCGGCATCGGACGACGTCGAATTCTTCCGGTAAGATCTACCAGTCCGAATGGATGTCCCGCTCTTCGATTGTGCTAAGGCTTCTCGCACTCGCCGTTCCACCAAGCTCTTGATATCTTTTTCTGGAATCATACTTTGTGTTGTATCTTTCTTTAGCTGATCATCCCCGTTGATGGATGTAATCTCCTTTCCTCCGTCCACAATGTGAATGACCTCTGGGGGCGTCTCTCTTTGGGGTTGCACTTGACTCTGGAGAGTGGCTAGGGCTACAGCCATCTCTTCCATTCTTTTCGCCATTTGGGCGATCGTATCGTCTTCTCTTGAAGCTATCTTCTCATCACTTCCGGCTCCTCTCTTCTCGCGGTCGCAGGAGCACCTCGTGAAGCCGACGAAGCTCGTGTTTCGACCATGCCGATTTCTCGCATACTCATCGTCCATGAATTCCGATGAATCAATCTCGTCTCCGAATTTCTCTTCTCTTTCTTTTGCTAGTCATCGAATATCAGTCCTCAACTTTTCCATAGCGTCCTCTAGCGGTCTTTTCTGTGCATCCTCGCAGTTGTCGTGTGATAGCCGTCGGGTTCCCTTCTCACGAGTCCCCTTTATCGCAAAGTAGCACTTTCTTCGCATTCAAGTCTCCTCGACGAGACTTTCCTTCTCGGCCGTTGTTTCAATCTTAGTTGTCCAAGAAGTGGGACGCCATACCATCCTTCTAGCAGCTGAAGGTCTAGGACCGTATGGTCCGTCAGCCAAATGCCGGAAGGTGGTATCCTCCCTAATCCGCAACCCCGAAACAACGATAGAGCGACTAGCCTTCATCCTTTTATTCGGCTTTTTTATAACGATGACAGTTCTACTCGGGGCCCAAGACGGGATTCGATCGGCACCCGCCCTATCCTTCTTAGAATCTCCGATACGGGCATTTCTCTTCTTCGCTAGCTTCTCGATCACAACAGTAGTCGGGCAAATGGTGTGATCCTAGCCCTTTTCTTCTCATCGTCGTTGTAGTATGCCGGTCGAGGTAATGTAGAAACAATCCTGCGGACATTTTCCTCCTCACCATGCGGAAAGGGGGTGGAATCTACTTCCTTCCAAAAAGGGTGTATCTTCAGCAATGGTATGTATTCGTGTAGTGGTGTGTACTCGTGGATTTCCGGGATTTCCTCCGGAAAGTAACTTCGGCAGCCTCGGCCTTCCCGGCAATTTTCCTACTTCGTTCCTTCTTCGGGTCCGTGTTAGCTGATGGAATTCTTGAGCCGGACCTCGATTTCAAAAATAGAAGGTCTCACAGAAAGTCCGTACCCTCCACGTGCAGCGAGGTTCGCCATGGTTCCGGATTTCCTTCCCCTTTAACCGGCGAGCCGTGGTAGGTGCAGAGACAACTAGACCAGATGGGGGTAGCAAGAACGACTCCTTCACGGACAAGCAAGTATTCCTCTCGACCGGAACTTTTGCAGGGCGGAAACTCTCGAGTCGACCTAAGGTCGAACTCGATCAATCGGCTTCTCGGCTTCGGATACTTTGTTTGTCGACGTGAAAAGGGAAACGTCGGTGATCTTGACATTTGTGTTCTCGAATCCTTGTCCAAACCGGATGATCCCATTGTCGGGCAAACTCATCCTTGTAAACAGACGAAGTCGAGTCCATTGGTGAAGGAGAAAATCAACTTTGGGGCTTCCATTTCTGCAGGGTAGATTCTGATTGTCAGTCCCAAGTTATGCTTCTTCTCATCAGGACGAAAAGAAAGGAATCGAAAAGAGTCCGAACACATTCTTGTTCATGTATTTATAAGGAGTTATTTCTTAAAAGAGTCATTCATTAAAGGATTTGTTTATTTAGAACGGAATGTTCAAAGGTGTAGAGAAGGTAATGAATCCGATTCAGAGTTGGAAAGGAAAAGAAAGTCTCATGCAAGACTTCTCGACTCGAAGGATTACTCCTAAACTAACACCTATTGGGGGTCCACCCCACCTCAGAAATGAGGCAAAAGGATCTCGGAACCTCTCTGTTTAGGGGTGTCTAAACAGTGGCTCCTAAATCCAAGAGAATGTTGGCTATACTTGTTCAAGGTAGAAATGAACATAGTACCCCAACGGAAAGAAGGATAGCTTGATCCACAAGGGACATGGATACACTACCGATTTTTGAAAGCAGAATTATCTGATTAAAATGGAGAGAGGAATTGTCCCCAGCGGAGTCGTCAGAAATTGTCGGCATATTTTTAGGTTGTGTGTTTTGTATTTTTGAAAAGAGGTCGCCTACAGAAATTGTGCGGCGAATTTTAAGATTTTAAATTTAGTTTAAATATATATATAATTTAGAAAGTAGTATTTGATTTTGAAAATAATTTTAAATTTGAAAATTTTAAGATATGAAATCAAACTGATCTCACATCCCGAATAGTTTATATAAATGAGCGCCACATCACAAGTTATATATCTATCCAGAAGAATAGACACACTACTTGATAATGGGGCTCGATTAAATAAACTAGAAGATTTTGTGACATCCGTTTGGTCTGCGAACCAATTTTATAAGCCGACAAATTCCCTCGCTTAATATAAATGAATTAAGCGAGGTTTATATTACTCCAGGTTCTTTAAAATTCCCTATAAGGGCAAGCCCCTATAGTTAATTACATCTTAAGTGACGGGAATCACCTAGGAAAACTCTCGATAATTATCAGTAGTTCTGCTCTCAAGAATCTCAAAGTTTGAGTTTTCAAGGGATTGAATTTTGGATTTTCGATAGGGAATGGATCAAATTTGGAAGATTTTATTTTAGGATTTCAAAGGAAGAAAGGTAGGAGAAATTACGGATTCGAAGCGAACTTCGGTAATTTCCCGACTATCCTATTGTTTGGCTTGAATTTAGGAAAGTCCTAATGTTTATTTAATGTTTTCATCTTGCCAATTTTAGTTAATTTGGACTTATATTCATATGATAAAATCACACAAATAGCCTGGAAGATGTGAGGGTTTATGTCGTATCGGACGACTACCTCGGAATCCTAAGTCCGGTTAGAGCCTAATTTGCAATGCAAATGCCTAACAAAAGGTTGAGGATTTATGTTGCACTAGGCAAACTACCTCGAAGTCCTATGGCTCTGTTGTTTAATTCTAGGAATGTTTAGCTGATGTAGAGTCGTTTTGCTGACGAAGATGGCCATGCTGCCCACCGTGCTCCTAGCTCCTTGTTGTTGCAGAGGTTTAGTTTTAGAAATCATAAGTCAGGAGATGAGAAAGGTGTTTTGGTTTAGAGAAGTCTTAATTTCCAAGTGTTTTTTTTATGTTTTATTTAAAACAAATCTTAAAGTTGATTATAACAACACCTAGGTTAAGATCCCACGGTTCCATCCTTCCGCATCGTTATTTTTATCGGATTCACTTAGTCCGGATGAATTTGCTAAACTCAACCGAATGAGTTCCACACTTTCATTTAGACCATGGGAAATCCCGTTAGCAACACGTAGGTTACATCATCCGAGGTATTCCCGATCATCCAACAGGACGTTTTAATTTAGTTATAATTGTAGTTTTGTGTTCTGTTTGTGATAAAATTTTGAGTTGTTTTATATTTTGAAATGTTGTGGCCGTGAATTTTATCTTGCAATGACTTTTAACTTAGTTTTGGTTTCAGCTTTAGGGACTATCCTAAAGGTGTGGGTTTTCATGCAACGAGTTGTTTATCATGCAAGAAAAGTAAGTGCGATGCAATTAAATAACTTGCGATAAAGTAAATTGCAATAAAATAAAAGCGTACCTGGAGGGTCTTCCCGTCATTCCAAGCTGCACTTAAAACACAATTAGAATATTTAAGCAAGTTCCTAGGTAAAGCTAAGGGAAGGGTTATGGTTTTCTACCAAATTCCTAATCATATAGCTAGTCATTTCCTATGACGTCTAGGTCCTTGTGTTTTCGGTTTGAGGACGATTTTCTTCATCAAAGAATAATTAAGTTCAATTGTTCTTATGAACATCCTATCATATCGAGGAAGTGCTTAAGACGAATCTTAAACATCTTTTCAATATTTCTAGGATTGTTTTAAGTCCAAATGAATTTAATCATGCAAATGAATCAATCGTCAGGGAATTCAAGTTTTGTTATCTTGCTCAGTGAACTAGGACATTTGAATATCCTATAAGTGAATTAGCATTTCATTTAACGCTCTGTTTAGGAGTTATGATAACCAAAGCTTTCGAGGGCAAATTGGTGTTCAAATGGTTTGTGATTTAATTTAATTTCAGTTATCGGGTTTAAATTTGGAATAGTGTTCAAGTTGCTTTATATTTAATTTCTTTATGTCTTAGGTAATGTTATTTAATTCGACTTAGTTTAACTTTAATTTAATTTAATTTTAATTTTAATTTTAATTTAATTTAATTTAATTCAATTTAGTTTGGTTTGATGTTAAATTAATTTAGTTTAATTTGATTTAATTTCGTTTAATTTAATTTGATTTATTTTTAATTTAATTTAATTTAATTTAATTTAATTTAATTTAATTTAATTTAATTTAATTTAATTTAATATTTTTAAATTTAGTTTAGTTTAATTTAATTTAATTTAATTTATTTATTTAATTTAATTTAATTTAATTTATTTTATTTTATTTATTTAATTTAATTTAATTTATTTATTTAATTAATTTAATTTAATTTAATTTATTTATTTAATTTAATTTATTTAATTTGTTTGATTTAATTTAATTTAATCTTTAATTTTATTTTATTTTTAATTTTAATTTAATTGAAAATTTAAAAAGAGTTTAATAATTTAACTTTTTAATTTAATTTAATGATTAAGTCCTTTAACATTTTAAAACTTAAATTTGAATTATCATTTTAATTAAGAATTAAATATTATTGAGATGATTAATTTCGGGATTTTTAAATTAAAGAATAAATCTCTTCCTAATAATATCCATATTTTAATAATTCCAATTTTATTATTCTTCCAAATTTAATCAATTATTTAATTAAAGTTTACTTTAATTATTTTCAAATTTTTTAATGGGTTTCTACCCTCTAATTATTTGAATTTCAATCATCCAAATTAGATTAAGATCAAATATTTTACTTGTTAAATTTATTAAACCTAAAGTTTTAATTAAGGCTTAAAATTTTAATTACAATTTTGCCCTTCAAGCTTAATAATTTCATAACTCACTAAATTGAGCTTAAATGAACTTGAAATTTTTATGTGACTTCACTCATATTTCAATAAGGACATGAGAGGAGAAAATGTGATTTTTCTGTATTTAATTTATTTATGTAATTATTTTTGGTGGAAAATAGAGATTTCCAAGGAAAATTTAATAATATGACCAAGGGAAAGTTTCTGTCCTTAAGAAAATTATGGGACATTCCTAATGACTAGAGGACCACTTGGACCAATTTTGGTGATTTTTTAAATTATATTATTTTTATTATAATTATTTTAATTTTTGGAGTATTAATTAATTTAAAAATAAAATAAAGGTTGAAAATTGAAATTTATATTTTTCAAAAATTTCTCTGATATCAAGGAAATCAGAGAATCAATTTTTGCAATTTTATGATCTTCCATTGATTTATTAGAATTATTTTAGTGAAAATGCTAGAAAATACATTTTTTTAATTTTAAAATTACCCTAGGGCTTTAAATTTTAATATCTCATTAAATAAACCTAAGAAAAATATGGGATTTGTTCCTAAGTGATTAAAATTCAAAATATGACATTTTGGTGAATTTTATTATTTTTATGATTTTTATTATTTTTTAATTACTAAAATATTAAAATAATGCAAAAAATTAAATTTTTTAGAAAATTGAAATTTTAATTTTCTTAAATTCCCCTGATATCAGAGAGGTTCCAAAACCAATTTTGTGAATTTTTGAAAGGTATTTTGATAGTTATGAATTTTTAAAGTTTAAAATGGCTAAATGGCTTAATCAACCCATTTAGTAGGGCTAACCAAGTCCAATTGACTTCAAATTTTTATGGTGGGTTCCTCTGATCCTAAAGGTCAGTGGAGAATTGATTTCAAGTCAATTTGATGTATGGTTAGCTCTAATTAATTAAGGAGCTATTTTGGGTGTTTAAGCCAACTAGGGTTATTTTAAATGAACTAATTCAAAACCTATTTTTCCTAGGGTTCTCTGGTCATAAGAAACATCACCAAATTTTCCTAGAATTTATTTCACGACATGCTAATTATTGGAATTAAAATACTCAAAACAGTAACATGAATTTGAAAAATCAATAACTTCTCATAGGGATTGCCCCTGACTTTGGAAAATTCAGGAAATGTTCCCAAATTCAGAGGCTTCAAAAGCCATATGGTCTCATGCCATGGTGAATTTCCTATATGCATGGAGAATTAAAACAATGCAGAAGGGAAATAAATCATTAAAAATAAAATACTTGTTGAAATTAAATGATTTCTTTTCCACATTATTTTCCTCTATTCACTGAGCAAGTGGGTATTTTTATTTTATTTTTCTGATTTTTCTACACAAAGTTATTGATTTTTGAAGTTTAGGGAATTAAATAAATAGAAAAATACCCTAATTTTCTATTAATCCACGTGGCGCCGCGTCAACCTCGGCAGCTCCGAAACGCTGCATGGCGCTCTCCGATTCGACGCCGCCATCTGACTCAGCGCTCCGGGGGCCCGCTGTGTCGTTCCATCTCCTGATCCGGCGCGATCCTGGCCGTCCGTTCGCGCGTGTATTAAATGAACGGCATCCGTTCATCGTCCCTAGGCGTCCTTACCAGAGAGTTGTCCGTCTTCTAGGCCTAAGATCTCACTCGATACTTGATCAAATTTAAGGTTCTTATGCTCTATGGATTTTTCTCGAGAAGACGAACACATCCATACGGTTTATGTGGCATGAAATTGACTCAATGAAAATGGAGAATGTTCAGAAGCTCGGGAAGAAGAGTGAGGCCATACCTTTGCTTAGAGAAGTGTGGCTTCGATCCGAGGGTCGTGTCACCTTCGATCGGATCCCGTGAAGCTCCGGATGAAGTCTCCCGGTCCGATGAATCGCCTAGTATGATTTCGACCACGCCCGATCACAAAGCTTGGAGGCCGGAGCAACCGGTGGCCTCGGAGAGGGGGCTTTTGCTGGTGGACTCCTTCCTCGGTCCGGTGAAGGTGTAGGACCAATCAATTCTGAGGATCGATCCACCGTGGAGAAGTGTCCCGGTTTTGGGTGGAATTTCGGCCGAGAAATCGGGTTCGTTGGTGGGGATTAGGGCAAATCGGCACTCGGGGATCAACTCGCTCTAAGTATGGAGAGTGTTCTGGAACAATTTTGGTAGGGTTTCAGCAAGATCTCGGTTCAGCACCTCCCATGGCCGAGAGGGGGTGGTGTTTAAATCAGGAGAGGGTGCGAGGGCCTCCCGGGAGAGTTGGGGCTTGGGATCAGCCTGCTCTCGGCAAGAGAAGAACAGCCTACAATGGCCACCGGAGATGGGGCAGCTCAACGAGTGAGAATTTCAAGTTTGGGCTCACATGTGAGCTCTCGGCCTGGTGGTTTCCGGCAGCTGTGGTGGCTGGCCGGCCAGGGTCAGGTCACCCTGAAGCTCAGGGAGGTCAGGGCTGGGGCTTAGTGTATTCAATTGGCAGTTGCCAAGTGTAAAATGGTTGGATCAAAATGGAATGGGGATATGGCTAATCTTGGCTAGGTTTGGTCAACCCATTTTTTGGGCTGGGTTCACCTCCCCACGGCTAGCCTCGGGCCGAGAAAATCAAGCAGTTAGCTTGTCAAAAAGTGGTGATGTCCTTATCCAAGAATATTTGGATTAAATCTTGGTTAAGGGGTATCATGGGTGAGGTTAAAGACTTTTAGGAATTAAGGAAAGCTCCCTCTCCTCTTACCCAATGTGGTATGGTCACATGTCAAACAATTCACATGGCTTCGCATGTGGCTTAAGAGTGGCTTCATGGCTCACCTTTCGCTCTGGAAAAGTCGAGTCAATTTCATGGAAATGGATTTAAGAAAAATTTTGGTATTTTGATGGGAATTTGTATGGGGCTTAATTTGGAATGGCTTCATGATGAATTTTCAAACGTAGGGATTGATTTTAATCAAGGGTATGATGAGAAGAATTTGTCATATGGGCTTTAGCATGAAATTTGGGCTTTTAGGAAGGTTTCATGTAAGTGGGCTTTTGGTTTAAAAATAGATTTATGGATGGGAATTTTGTAGACATTTGGGCCAAATAATTGTTGGGTTTAGCTCATGAATGTGTCATGAGTGACTTGAAGCAAATCGGGAGTGATTTGGGTCTGAATCGGGTCAATTTGACTTCTTCGGTGAATGGGCCAATATAGGTCAAATTGGGCTAACTTGGGCCAATGTTGGGCTAGGGTTGAAATTGATGTAAAATTAATATTGGGAAATGTTTATGGGAGTGTTTCAAAGAGGTTTTGGCTTTGGTTGGGCTTTGATTTTGGGGTTCGGGCTTTTTCTGGGTTAGGTTTGGGTTTAGGTCAAAATTGGGCTTATTGGTTTTGGGTTGAATTTAAGTGGGTTTTGGGTCTAAATGTTGGGCAAATCATGTTAGTTTTTTATTTGTAGGGATGTTAAGGAAGTTTTAGAAAAGATTTGGGGTTAATTGGAGTTGAATTGGGTGAGTTTGGGTTAGGTTTGAGTCATGGGTCCAAATTGGGCTTTAAGGCCAAAAGTGAAATTGGATCCAAATGTCAATCAAATTGAACTTGGATTTGGTTTAGATTGGTGTTTGAAATGTTGAATTGAAGTTTAGAATTGAATTGGACCAGAATTTGGGTCAATTGGGTAGGCTAGGTTTGACATTGGGTTCACTTTGGGTTAAAATGGGTCAAATTGGGGGTTTTGGCAAAAGTAGGGTAAATTGACAAAATTGGCCCATGGTGTAGTTGAACAAAATTAAATTGGGAATATTTGGGATTTTCTCAAATTTTCTGGGAATTTTCTGAATTTTTGGATTTTTGGGTCAAGAGGGGTATTGTGGGTATTTCGGAGGGTATTGGGAGGTATTTTTGGAATTTTTGGTATTTTTGGCTATGGATGATCAATTTGAGTGGAGAGAAATGTTTAGGAATGATTTTGGGGAATTTTGGGTGATTTGGAAATTTTGGATGATTTGGGTAATTTCAAGGGTTTTGGGTAGGCTAGGCAGGTGTAGGGTCCCGGGGGTCAAAAATTGAAAATTTGGGAAATTGAAGATTGGGTGAATATAAGTGAAATGAAATCATTTTGGTTGAGCTATGAAGCCATATCAAGCCCACATGAGCCATGAAGGGACTCATTTGAGGCATTCACTATGTTGTTCCTAACCCTCTTAGCCAAGGGCTTAGGGGTTAAGGACCATCCATGTGAATCACCTACATGAGTCAGGATGTCAAGTTGGGTATAGGTGTGTGAAAGTGTAGTGTATAAATGTAGTGTGTGTGTAGGTCAGCCCTCACTGCACCAGAGCCACCTGTGGTAGTCCTAAGGCCAAAGAGCCCCATAGAACTCATCCTTTAAACTTCCACATTCGATTTCAACCCTCTAGGTGATTAGGGGTCTACAATCAAGTTTGTAGAGTTTGCAGGGAGTTAAGAAGTGGTTTGAAATTCTAGGTGGTGGGTCCCAATTCTAGTCCTCTAAGACAGTCAAAGGAAAAGCCTAAGGCTAGATCCTAAGTACTAAAAAGAAGAAGAGAAGACCACATCAAAAATGAGGTCAACATAGACTTTAGGACTTTTAGATTTGATGTCATTTGAAAGTGTTAAGTCTAATGCCTAAATTAGACTTAAATTGATTAAAATCTAACATAAGTTAAACTTTATGATTTTTAGATTCGATGTCATTTGAAAGTGTTAAGTCTAATGTAAATTAGACTTAAATTGAGTAAAATCTATCATAAGTTAGTCTTTAGGATTTTAGATTCGATGTCATTTGAATCTAAAAGTCTAATATGAATTAGACTTAAATTTTAGTCTGATGTTCAGACTGGTTTTAAGCTGATCCTAAGGTTTTGGTTAAATTCAACTTGAGTTGAACCTAAAGTTTTTTTGTGTTAAATTTTATATAGATTAAACCTAGAGGTTTGGTTGAGTTCAAATTAGGTTAAACCCGAAGTTTGTTTGAGTTAGGTTCAATGTAAGTTGAACCTAAGGATTTGTTAGGTTTTGAACCTGAAGTTTGTTTGAGTTAGGTTCAATGTAGGTTGAACCTAGGGTCTGATTAACTTGAGTTCAACTTAGGTTGAACTGAAGTTAGAAGTTTAATTTAGGATCAATATGAGTTGAACCTACGATTTGGTTAACTTGAGTTAAAGTTAACTTGAACTTAAGTTAGAAGGTGACTTAAGTTTAATATGAATTGAACTTAAGTTTGGGTTAACTTGGGTTCAAGTTAGGTTGAACCTAAGTTAAAAGATTTAACTCAAGTTCAATATGGGTTGAACTTAAGTTTAGGCTATCTTGGGTTCACTTTAGGTTAGAAGTTTTGACTTAAGTTCAATATATGTTGAACTTAAGTTTGGGTTAACTTGGGTTCAAGTTAGGTTGAACCTAAGTTTGGGTTAACTTGGGTCCAAGTTAGGTTGAACCTAAGTTAGAAGGTTTGACTTATGTTTTATATGAATTGAACTAAAGTTTGGGTTAGCTTTGGTTCAATTTAGGTTGAACCTAAGTTAGAGTTTTGACTTAAGTTCAATATGGGTTGAACTTAAGTTTGGGTTAACTTGGGTTCAAGTTAGGTTGAACCTAAGTTAGAAGTTGACTTAAGTTCACAATGGGTTGAACATAAGTTTGGGTTAACTTGGGTTCAAGTTAGGTTAAATCTATGTTAAAAGTTTTGACTTAAGTTCAATATGGGTTGAACCTAAGTTTGGTTTAAATTGAACTGATTAAACCTAATTAGGGTTAGATCAAATTAAGTTTTATGGTTAATTAAACCTTATTTGGGTAAGGTTTATTTAATTAATTATACCTAATTAGGGATAATTCTACTTATGGTTTAAGGTTAATAAAACTAATTTTGGAAGGTTTAATTAATTAATTAAACTTTTTTAGGCATGAGTCTAATTATGGTTTAAGGTTCATTAAACCTTATTTAATTAAGTTTTAATGAGGTTTGTTAGGTCTAATGATGGGTTAGACCTAATTAAGTTTAGTATTAAACCTAATTTTGTTAAGGTTTAATTGGGGTTAATTAGGTCTAATGTTGGGTTAGACCTAATTAGTTTTAATTTGTATTAAACATAATTTGATTAAGGTTTAATTAAGGTTAATTAGGTCTAATGTTGGGTTAGACCTAATTAGGTTTGGTTTGTATTAAACCTAATTGATTAAGGTTTAATTAAGGTTAATTAGGTCTAATGTTGGGTTAGACCTAATTAGGTTTTGTTTGTATGAAACCTAATTTGATTAAGGTTTAATTAAGATTAATTAGGTTTAAAGTTGGGTTAGACCTAATTAGGTTTAGTTTGTATTAAACCTACTTTGATTAAGATTTTTTAATTAAGGTTAATTAGGTCTAATGTTCGGTTAGACCTAATTAGGTTTGGTTTGTATTAAAGCTAATTTTATTAAGACTTAATTAAGGTTAATTAGGTCTAATGTTGGGTTAGACCTAATTAGGTTTGATTTGTATTAAACCTAATTTTGATTAGGTTTAATTAAGGTTAATAAGGTCTAATTTTGGGTAGACCTAATTAGATTTAGTTTGTATTAAACCTAATTTAATTAAGGTTTAATTGTGGTTAATTAGGTCTAATGTTGGGTTAGACCTAATTAGGTTTAATTTGTATTAAATCTAATTTGATTAAGGTTTTATTAAAGTCAATTAGGTCTAATGTTGGGTAATTTGGTTTGATTTGTGTTAAACCTAATTTGATGAAGGTTTAATTAAGGTTAATTAAGTCTAATGTTGGGCTAGACATAGTTAAGTTTAGATTGTATTAAACCTAATTTGATTAAGGTTTAATTAAGTTTAATTAGGTCTAATGTTGGGTTAGACATAATTAGGTTTGATTTGTTTTAAACCTAATTTGATTAAGGTTTAATTAAGGTTTATTAGGTCTAATGTTGGGTTAGACATAATTAGGTTTGATTTGTTTTAAACCTAATTTGATTAAGGTTTAATTAAGGTTTATTAGGTCTAATGTTGGGTTAGACAATTTTGAGTGTATTTGGAGTTAGACTCAAAATTTGCTTAGTCCAATGTGGAATGAGTTAAGTATGGTGAGGATTTGAGTCTTAAATGATTTTTAACGTTTTAAATATTAATTTATAATTAATAGTTTTAACCCTAAAGACAAAATATCATTTTAAATTTTCAAAAGGCTAAAATTTGTCATTTTAGGGTTAAAGCTTGTCTCCCTAAATTTCTAAACCAATTTCCAATATAATTTCCTAATTTCTGATTTTTTATAATTATTATTAAAAATAATTACAAAGTTTAATAAAAATTAGGAAATCTTGTCATAGGGAATTTTCCTAGCCTCAAAAAAATCAAAGAATGTTCATAAGGACTTAAAGGTTGATCACTATAATTTTCATATTTTTCTGATTTATAAATAATTTTTAATAATTAAATTACTTCAGGAAGTAATTAATTAATTAAGAATTAAATATAAATTATTAATTCTACATTGTTCTTCTCATTGTCTTGAACCCAAAGATATTTTTATTATATTTTTATGATTTTTATTTATCAAGATATAGACTTTTGAAGATTTTAAGGTTATTCTATAATTAATTAAATTCTAATTAATCAGGAATAGCCAAAAGGCGCTGCGTGTCCTCGTGCTTCCTGAAACGTGTCGGATATGCTATGGGACTCAAAATAAGGGATCAGATGGGATTAAATCAGAGCCATCCATTTCCAAACACGGAAATGGACGACATCTGTTCATCTCCTTCTGTCTGGTCTAAACCCCAAGCCGTCCATGATTTAGGGACAATATATCGCTTGATTCTTCAAGGATTCGAGCGAGATCTTTTCCCAGAGCTTCATCTGGAGATGAAGAACCCATCCATACGATGATGTATGGGTTGTGAATCAATTCATTTCACAAAGTATCAAACCCGAGTTTGGTTTGAGTCCAAAGAACCACTCCTTGGCCTGACTTGACGAAATTTTGATTGGATTGGTTCTAAAGCTTCATCTCGAGCTCAACAAGCTTGCCCTTGATTCAATTTGAGTTGAAATCAAGTCTAAATATAAGTTTGATCAAGAGGTGTCACAGTTTGAAAAGTGAATATAGAAAAGTGGGTTAAAGTCTATGGGTAAGGCTATTTTAGATTGGGCTTGTCTTCATAGAGCTTAGGGAAGCTTTTAGAAGAGTCAATTTGGGATTTTGAATGAATTCATGTTAAACCCAAAAATTGTCCTGTTTCTAGGGCATAAAATTGGGAGCAGTGAGTGGGTTTCAGGGATTAACTCCTTAGGGGATGGGGAAGATTTTTGGTGTAGGGTGGTTCAAGGGATTTTGAGTGTAGGTTAGTCTATTCTCTTCTTAGATACCTCTCGGGCTAGCTTATTTATAGGCCTATGGGAGTCATGGGTGAGTTTAAATCTGCTTGGGTTCACTTGAGGAAGGTGACAACTCATTCAATGATGACTTATGGATCAAATTTTGGCTGGTAGATGAGCATGCTTGAATTTCCCAACAATAACTTGTGTTGGGTTCAACCGTGGAGAAAGCTTAGTTCAAATCTTGGCTTCCCTCCATTGGCTCCTTCATGGGGTGGATAAGATTGGTTAAGACTTGCTAAACTCACCTTTCCCAAATGAGTTCTATCAATCTTTTGATGAAGTTTAAAGAGAGCGGCACATAACCCTTTCCCTTCCTCATTTTCCATGAATTATCATGATTAGGCTAACCATGGTGCGAAGGATGATCTAGATAAGCTTTCTCTTCAATTGGACTAGAGGAGAGGTGAGTGGTAATTCACCAAAATCATCCTTCAAAGATAACATGAGTGGATGACACCATTTGTATTCATTTATAATAGTGTCATGGTGAGCCCTAACTTTGGTTAACCATGGTAACCCATGAGTTTGTCATAGGGTTAACCATGTCATGATGGGGTTTAATGGATTCCCTAGGCCATGGGTGACCCATAGGTAACTTGATATGTGTTTAATTTAAATTTTAATGGCATTTATGATGTCATAGGTGATGTCACCTTTTGATTTCAATTTAGGGTTTTTATTTAGAATTTCTTTTTAAATTAATTTTGTAATTAATTAAAAATGTAGGAAATTATAATATCAACCCTTAAATTAATCAAAATGATTTTAGAAGTTAATCATTTCATTAATTTTATTAATTGGTTCAAAATTGAGTATTTTGAACAAATTTGATTAAAGTTAATGATGGTTGGCCATAGTTGGCAGTTGACATAGCCTTGTCAAGGTTAGGTTAGCCATAAAGTCTCTTAGGTTTGATGGTATGGCCTGGTTTGTTTATGTTGACCAAATTTGATCTTTTAGTTCATGGGTTGACCAATATGGTCAATATGATGGTTATTAGGTCATGGATTGACCATTTTTACTAAATTTGACCATTTAGGTTAAGGGTTGACCTGTTGGTCAATGTGGTGATCAATAGGTCCATTTTGACCAAAGTTTGACCAATTAGCTCAAGGGTTGACCTATTAGTCAATGTTGTGGTTGAGAGGTCCATTTTGACCAAAGTTTGACCAGTTAGGTCAAGGGTTGACCTATTGATCAATGTGGTGGTAAATAGGTCCATTTTGACTAAAGTTTGACCAGTTAGGTTAAGAGTTGGCCTATTGGTCAATGTGGTGGTCAATAGGTAAATTATGATCAAAGTTTTGACCAGTTAGGTCAAGGGTTGACGTGTTGGCCAATGTGGTCGTCAATAGGTTCATTTTGACTAAAGTTTGACTAGTTAGGTCAAGGGTTGACATAGTGGTCAATGTTGTGGTCAATAGGTCCATTTTGACCAAAGTTTGACCAGTTTGGTCAAGGGCTGACATGTTGGTCACTGTGGTGGTCATTAGGTCATGGATTGACCATTTTGACCAAATTTGACCATTTAGGTCAAATATTGACCTGATCAGGGTTTATCGTTGCTGATCTAATCATTTTAGGATATCATAAAGATTTGGTTTAAAAAGGCTTTATTAAGGTTTTCTCCTAAATGTTAGGGTTGAATGACTCTTGATGAGATTTCGAAGGTCAAAAGTAGTAGACTTCCTTTCTCAAGTTGATTTATAAATGATCCTCTTAAAAGTGAGGTAAAAAAACGGGCCCCTAATATGTGTGGAATATTGTATAAGTATGTCGCACATATTCGCGTTGACCGAAACGGTCTTGATAACTGTTGACCTCATTTATAATGAGTCAATACCTTTTGACCTAAAAAGTCAACATTGGTCAAATTGGTCAAACCGCACCCAATGACCAACCCCGTCGACCCCATAGTCACCCTTTCGACCTAAAAAGTCAACATTGGTCACATCGGTCAAATCGACCCAATGACCAACTCTGTTGACCCCATAGGTCAACCTTTCGACCTAAAAAGTTAACTTTGGTCAAAATGGTCAAACTGCACCCAATGGCCAACCCTGTTGACCCCATAGGTCACCCTTTTGACCTAAAAAGTCAACATTGGTCAAATTGGTCAAATCTGACCCAATGACCAACCCTGTTGACCCCATAGGTCAATTTTTTTACCTAAAAAGTCAACTTTGGTCAAATTGGTCAAATCAGACCCAATGACCAACCCTGTTAACCCTATAGGTCACCCTTTTGACCTAAAAAGTTAACTTTGGTCAAAATGGTCAAACTAGACCCAATGACTAACTCTGTTGACCCTATAGGTCAACCTTTCGACCTAAAAAGTCAACATTAGTCAAATTGGTCAAATCATACCCAATGACCAACCCCGTTGACCCTATAGGTCACCCTTTTGGCCTAAAAAGTCAACATTGGTCAAAATGATCAAACCAGGCCCAATAACAAACCCTGTTGACCCTATAGGTCACGCTTTTGACTTAAAAAGTCAACATTAGTCAAATTGATCATATCTGACCCAATGACCAACCCTATTGACCCCATAGGTCAACCTTTTGACTTAAAAAGTCAACATTGGTCAAATTGGTCAAACCAGACCCAATGACCAACTATGTTGACCCTATAGGTCAACCTTCTGACCTAAAAAGTCAACTTTGGTCAAATTGGTCAAACTAAACCCAATGACCAACCCTTTTGACCCCATAGGTCAACCTTCTGACCTAAAAAGTCAACTTTGGTCAAAATGGTCAATCCAGACCTTATGACCAACACTGTTGACCCCATAGGTCAACCTTTTGACCTAAAAAGTCCATTTTGTTCAAAATGGTCAAGCCAGACCCTATGACCAACCCTATTGACCCCACGAGTCAACCTTTCGACTTAAAATGACAATTTTGGTCAAAATAACCAATTCAGACCCAATCACCAACCTTATTGACCCAATGGGTCAACACATGACCTAAAAAGTCAATTTTTGCTAAAATGATCAATTTTTTATCAAACAACTCATGACATGTTTAAAACCCCACAATGACAAAAAATTAATCAAATCAATTTTAAATAATTATTTTGATTAATTAAATTAACTAATAATTTGATTTTTAATATTTTAATTAATCAAATGACATGATTAATTAAAACAAAAATTAATTTAAAAGTCATAAAATGATAAAATTAATCAAATAATTGATTTCAAAATTATTTTGATTAATTAATTGGCTAATGAATTAATTTTTAAAATTTTAATTAATGACCTAATTAATTAAAATGAAAAATTAAATTCAAAAGCCATAAAATCACAAAATCCACAAATTGATTAAAAATAATGGAATTAATCAAATAATTGATTCCAAAATTATTTTTAATTAATTAATTGATCAATAATTTAATTTTCATATCTTAATTAATGACATAATTAATTAAAATGAAAATTAAATTGAAAAGTCATGAAAAGAGACAAAAATAAATTTTAATGACATGGATATTAATCAAATAATTAATTTAGAATTATTTCCAATTAATTATTGATTAATAAAATAATTTTCAATATTTAATTAATGACAAAATTAATTAAATATGGAAATTAAAATGAAGAGGGCATTAAATGGAATTTTTAAAACCTATGACATATGATTTTCTAAAAATTATAAAACTCTTTTATGACATCAGACATGATCCATTGAAGAAAAATCAATTCATAAATCATTCACATTTAACTATGGTAAATGCCATCATGACATGAAAAATTAGGTGGCAAAACCATGGTAATTTAAAGTGTGAGGTGTCTTGCCATGGTGAGGTTAGTTTAGCCACCTCCCTAGCCATCCAATAGTGAGGAGACAAAGCTTTAACCATCCTTCACACCATGGTTAAAACCATCATGATATTTCATGAAAAATATTAAGAGAGGGGCTAATGTGTCACCACCTCATGAAATGGTAAATGAGGTGTTGCAAGGAGAGGGTCTCAACCATTCGAGTCACCATGAACCTCCCACTTAGCCAATGGAATGGAAACAAAGAGGCTAAAATCCATCATGACAAGATTTAAGCCAAAATTGCCATGAAATGTGCACTTGCTTAAGTGGCAAAATTCTCATGGAGGAAGAAGAGGTGAAGCTTGGTTTACATGGGGGAGGTTGTGCTCTATAGCCCTAACTATACCATGGTTAAATCCAAGCCAACCAAGGTTAATCCATAGTCATTCATGGCTATAAATACCCCCCCTTGGCCAAAATATCCAAGAGGAGAAAAAAAATTAGAAATACCTATAGGCTGCTCAAATCCTCTGACCCCCTACATAAGAACTCTTCCTAAGAGTCTTAGCAGTCCATTAGAACCAAATTGAAGGCATAGGTTGAACCCAATCGAGCCAATTTGAGCAAAACTCAAAAATCAGCCCAAACCAACCACTTCTTTAAAATTCTCCTTTAAGCCCGACTTCTGGATCAAATTGCTGCAGCAATAATCTTCCATTGGGGTCCTAGAAGACAACTACAAGGTCTGATCTAGCTTGATTTGCTTGTGGCAAAGGTATGGAATTATTTTTCACAAAATAATTCGTATTTTCGAAATATCATGGGTTATACTAGCCCATAAATGTATCATCACCGTATAGATACATTCTACACGTTCAGATGATTCCATAGGTTCAAAAATCACTCAATTTCGTTAAGAAATGAGTGAGATATTGACCCTAGAAGTTGGACGGTTTAGGAATTTTCTGAATTATCTGGATTAATCCAGCCGTCTGATCCCGTGTTTCAGAATAGACGGGCCAGATCAAACCGCGCCGTGTTCGGTGTTAGGATCCGCGCAGCGGATCTTCCCGCCCATCGATCGTACGAGGACACGTGGCAGCGCCTGGATTTTTCTGGGCTGGATTAATTCAGGGAAACCTCAAAAACTTCAAAAATTCATATCTTTTGATCCAGAGGTCATACAAATAAAATAAAAATACCTCTGGAAAGCTCTTGAAGAGAAGAAAATTATGAAACCAAAATCATAATTTTATTCTCAGTATTTAATTTTTAATTAATTAAATACTCTCTGGAGTATTTTAATTATTAAAAATTATTTACAAGTCGAAAAAATATGAAATTTTTAGGGAATTACCTTTAAGTCCTTAAGCATATCTTCTAATTTTTCTAAGGCCAGGATAGCTCTCTAAAATATGATTTCCTAATTTCCATGATATTTTGTAATTATTTTCAAAAATAATTATAAAATTGGAAAATTGAAAAATTTAAATGCAAAATGATTGAGAACATTAGGATAACAGACACAAATACTAAAACAACAATTCTCAAGTCATCAAAACAATCTAAAAGACATTTTGAAATAAGGTTAAGATTTATTAATTTTAAAATTAATAATTCAAAACCTTCTCTTCACATATTTAATCTATCTCATCATGGATTAATCAAGTGACGAATCCAACTCATATCAAACAATAATTAGGTTTAAAGACAACTTAAACTAACTAAACCATTAAACCTTAGGGTTTAATATAAAAATCACACTCTTTAATTAAGTTTAAGGACATATTAAACTTAATTAACCAAAATAAAACCTTTAATTAAGTTTAAGGACATATTAAACTTAATTAACCCATTAAACCTTAACTAAATTAGGTTTAATACAAATCAAATCTTTAATTAAGTTTAAGAACATATTAAACTTAATTAACCCATTAAACCTTACCTAAATTAGGTTTAATATAAATCAAATCTTTAATTATGTTTAAGGACATATTAAACTTAATTAACCCATTAAACCTTACCTAAATTAGGTTTAATATAAATCAAACTCTTTAATTAAGTTTAAGGACATATTAGACTTAATTAATCAGAATCAAATCTTTTAATTAAGTTTAAAGACATATTAAACTTAATTAACCCATTAAACCTTACCTAAATTAGGTTTAATATAAAAATCAAACTCTTTAATTAAGTTTAAGGACATATTAAACTTAATTAACGAAAATCAAACCTTTAATTAAGTTTAAGGACATATTAAACTTAATTAACCAATTAAACCTTAACTAAATTAGGTTAATACAAATCAAATCTTTAATTAAGTTTAAGGACATATTAAACTTAATTAACCCATTAAACCTTACCTAAATTAGGTTTAATATAAATCAAATCTTTAATTAAGTTTAAGGACATATTAAACTTAATTAACCCATTAAACCTGACCTAAATTAGGTTTAATATAAATCAAACCTTTAATTAAGTTTAAGGACATATTAAACTTAATTAACCTCCTTAAACGTTAGGTTTAAAGCAAACATAAACCCTAATTAGGTCTAACCCATTAAACCTAATTAAACCATTAAACCTTAACTAACTAAGGTTTAATCAAGCACAAACCCTAATTAAGTCTAACCTATTAGACCTAATTAAACCATTAAACCTTAACTAACTAAGGTTTAATCAAACCTAAACCCTAATTAGGTCTAACCCATTAGACCTAATTAAACCATTAAACCTTAACTAACTAAGGTTTAATCAAGCATAAACCCTAATTAGGTCTAACCTATTAGACCTAATTAAACCATTAAATCTTAACTAACTAAGGTTTAATCAAGCACAAACCATAATTAGGTCTAACCCATTAGACCTAATTAAACCGTTAAACCTTAACTAACTAAGGTTTAATCAAACCTAAATCCTAATTAGGTCTAACCCATTAGACCTAATTAAACCATTAAACCTTAACTAACCGAGGTTTAATCAAGCACAAACTCCTAATTAGGTCTAACCCATTGCATTCGATTAAACTATTAAGTCTTAAATAAATTAGACTTAATCAAACTTAAACTCTAATTAAGTCTATCACATTAGACTTAATTAATTATTAAACCTTAACCAACTAAAGTTTAACTAAACCCAAACCCAAAATAAACTTTCAATCTTTAACTTAGGTTTAACCCGACATGAACCTAAGTCTAACCCAAACCTAACTTAAGTCTAACACATATTAGACTTATGTCAAACCATACTTAGGTTCAACCCGACATGAACCTAAATCAAACTTAAACCTAACTTAAGTCTAACCCACATCAGACTTAAGTCAAACCATACTTAGGTTCAACCCGACATAAACCTAAATCCAACTTAAACCTAAACTTAAGTCTAACCCACATTAGACTTAAGACAAACCAAACTTACGTTTAACCCGACTTGAACCTAAGTCTAATCCAAACCTAAGTTAAGTCTAACCCATATTAGACTTAAGCCAAACCATACTTAGGTTCAACCCGACATGAACCTAACCCAAACCTAACTTAAGACCAACCCATATTAGACTTAAGCCAAACCATACTTAGGTTTAACCCGAAATGAACCTAAGTCTAACCCAAACCTAACTTAAGTCTAACCCACATAAGACTTAAGTCAAACCATACTTAGGTTCAACCCGACATAAACCTAAATCAAACCTAAACCTAACTTAAGTCTAACCCATATTAGACTTAAGTCAAACCATACTTAGGTTCAACCCGACATGAACCTAAATCAAACTTAAACCTAACTTAAGTCTAACCCACATTAGACTTAATTCAAACCATACTTAGGTTCAACCCGACATGAACCTAAGTCTAACCCAAACCTAACTTAAGTCTAACCCATATTAGACTTAAGTCAAACCATACTTAGGTTCAACCCGACATGAACCTAAATCAAACTTAAACCTAACTTAAGTCTAACCCACATTGAACTTAAGTCAAACCATACTTAGGTTCAACCGTGACATGAACCTATGTCTAACCCAAACCTAACTTAAGTCTAACCCATATTAGAGCTTAAGTCAAACCATACTTAGGTTCAACCCGACATGAACCTAAGTCTAACCCAAACCCAACTTAAGTCTAACTCATATTAGACATAAGTCAAACCATACTTAGGTTCAACCTGACATGAACCTAAGTCTAACCCAAACCTAACTTAAGTCTAACCCATAATAGACTTAAGTCAAACCATACTTAGGTTCAACCTGACATGAACCTACGTCTAACCCAAACTTAACTTGAGTTTAACCCATATTATACTTAAGTCAAACCATACTCAGGTTCAACCTGACATGAACCTAAGTCTAACCCAAACCTAACTTGAGTCTAACACATAGTAAACTTAAGTCAAACCATACTTAGGTTCAACCTGACATGAACCTAAGTTTAACACAAAACTAACTTAAGTCTAACCCACATTAGACTTAAGTCAAATCATACTTAGGTTCAACCGGACATGAACTTAAGTTTGACCTAAACCAAGACATAAACCTTAGGTTCAATCCGACATGAACCTAAGCTTAAACCTAAACCTAACTTAAGTCTAACCCATATTAGACTTAAGACGAACCATATTTAGGTTCAACCCGACATGAACCTAAGTCTAAATCTAAACCTAACTTCAGTCTAACCCATATTAGACTTGAGTCAAACCATCCTTAGGTTCAACCCGACCTGAACCTAAGTCTAACCTAACCCTAACTTAAGTCTAACCCACATTAGACTTAAGTCAAACCGGACACGAACTCAAGTTAATCTAAACCAAACCTTTTAACTTAAGTTCAGTACGTACATGAACTCAAGTTAATTAGATTTAATCAACATCGAATTTAACTTAGGTTCAACTGTGACATGAACCCAAGTTAATTCAATCAATATTGAATCTAACTTTCAACCTTTTAACTTAAGTTCGCATGCATATGAACTCAAGTTAATCTAAACCAAACCTTTTAACTTAAGTTCGGACGGATATGAACTCAAGTTAATTAGATTCAATCAACATCGAATTTAACTTAGGTTCAACCGTGACATGAACCCAAGTTAATTCAATCAATATTGAATCTAACTTTCAACCTTTTAACTTAAGTTTAGACAGACATGAACTCAAGTTAATCTAAACCAAACCTTTTAACTTAAAGTTCAGACAAACATGAACTCAAGTTAATTAGATTCAATCAATATTGAATTTAACTTAGGTTCAACCAAACATGAACCCAAGTTAATTCAATCAATATTGAATCTAAATTTTAACCTTTTAACTTAAGTTCAGACAAACATGAACTCAAGTTAATTAGATTCAATCAACATTGAATTTAACTTAGGTTCAACCAGACATGAACCCAAGTTAATTCAATCAATATTGAATCTAACTTTTAACCTTTTAACTTAAGTTCAGACAGACATGAACTCAAGTTAATCTTAACCAAACCTTTTAACTTAAGTTCAGACAGACATGAACTCAAGTTAATTAGATTCAATCAACATTGAATTTAACTTAGGTTCAACCAGACATGAACCCAAGTTAATTCAATCAATATTGAATCTAACTTTCAACATTTTAACTTAAGTTTAAACAGACATGAACTCGAGTTAATCAAAACCAAACCTTTTAACTTAAGTTCAGACAGACATGAACTCAAGTTAATTAGATTCAATCAACATTGAATTTAACTTAGGTTCAACCAGACATGAACCCAAGTTAATCCAATCAATATTGAATCTAACTTTCAACATTTTAACTTAAGTTCAGATAGACATGAACTCAAGTTAATCTAAACCAAACCTTTTAACTTAAAGTTCAGACAAACATGAACTCAAGTTAATTAGATTCAATCAACATTGAATTTAACTTAGGTTTAACCAAACATGAACCCAAGATTAAATCTAACTTTTAACATTTTAACTTAAGTTCAGACAAACATGAACTCAAGTTAATCTAAACCAAACCTTTTAACTTAAAGTTCAGACAAACATGAACTCAAGTTAATTAGATTCAATCAACATTGAATTTAACTTAGGTTCAACCAAACATGAACCCAAGTTAATTCAATCAATATTGAATCTAACTTTTAACCTTTTAACTTAAGTTCAAACAGACATGAACTCAAGTTAATCTAAACCAAACCTTTTAACTTAAGTTCAAACAGACATGAACTCAAGTTAATTAGATTCAATCAACATTGAATTTAACTTAGGTTCAACCGGACATGAACCCAAGTTAATTCAATCAATATTGAATCCAACTTTCAACCTTTTAACTTAAGTTCAAACGGACATGAACTCAAGTTAATCTAAACCAAACCTTTTAACTTAAGTTCAGACAGACATGAACTCAAGTTAATCTAAACCAAACCTTTTAACTTAAGTTCAGACAAACATGAACTCAAGATTTAAGTTTAAACTTATGTCAAGACATAAATTCGACATTTCAAACATAACTGACATAAAATCGGCATTCTAAACCAAAATCGATAAAATCGATATAAATTTGACATTCCAAATATTTAATCGACAAAATCGACATAAATTTGACATTTCAAACAAAAATGGACAAAACCGACATAAATTTGACATTTCAAACTTAACTGACATAAAATCGACATTTCAAACCAAAATTAACGTAACCGACATAAAATCGACATTCTAAACCAAAATCGACATAATCGACATAAATTTGACATTCCAAACATTTAATCAACAAATTGAACATAAATCTAACATTTCAAACGAAACTCAACATAATTTGACATTAATCAACATTCCAAACATAATCAAACATAATTTGTATTAATTAACATTTCAAACATAATTTAACATTAACCGACATTTTAAATCAAATTCAACAAACACTGACATTAACCGACGTTAATTGACATTTCAAACGAAATTTGAAAAACACCGACATTAACCGACTTTAATCGACATTTTAAACCAAATTTAATAAACACCGACATTAAATGACATTAATCGACATTTTAAACCAAACTCAATAAATCTCGACATAAAATGACATAATTCTTAAAGTTCGACCCACATTGAACTTAACTCGACATAAAATTAAAAATCGACAATCCAAACCAAATCAATATTCAAGACAAATAAAAATTTAAACATAAACTGATTTACATAAACCTAAATCGACATTTCAACCAAACTCGGACATCCGACAACTCTGGATCAACAGACACTTTTACCAGGTAATCTAAATATCTTAACATGACATTATTTCTAACTTTATTTTCCTTGCAGGATGAAGAGATGAAGTTTCGTTTAGATTTTCTTTGCATGTTATAGGGTGTGCTAACTCTGTTTTGCAGGACGTCGACGATGGAACATTGACAACAAAACCATGAATTTTAGGATAGCAACAAAACTTAAACTTTCTACAAACAACAAAACAAAAAAATAATATTACAACAAAGACAACTGGACTTTTAGGTTAGTCACGAAATCTAAAATTAAACGATAAAATCATTAACATTGACAACAACAGACAACGACATTTCTATACCACAACAAAATGATGACATGACACTAAACCAAAACAAAATAAATGACAAAATGACATGACAAAATAAAATTGAGATGGCCACAAAACCAAAATTTAAAACAAAATGGAATCATAAACAAAATAACAAAAATAAATAAGTAATGATATCTTCTTGACATCATTGAAGGTATCGCATGACATAATAACGACATAGGAGATAAAATATCTCATGACAAATCGAGATATTAATAACGACATCTTATGAAATTATGACATCACATAAAATGTCATGACATTATGATTCACATTAAGACATGACATAAAATGACATGAAATTACGATATCAAATTATGACATAACACGACATACAAACTACGACATCCCGACATGACATATGACATGATATACAAAATGACAAAAATGACATTACAAAACAAAACACACTACCACGACAACACTTACACTTTTTCGAGGATAAATGTTAACCTTAATCGGGAGTTTTCCTAGGCAATATTAATTGCTCAGGATGTAATTAACTATAGGAGCTTGCTTCTATAGGAGATTAAAGAACTCTGGATAGGTATTTCACCTATAAGATCTCTCTGGTTACCCAAGATCTTTATGTGATTTTCTTATACGAAAAACTTCAGTAATCACACAATCTGAAGATTTATTCTATGAGATAATCATTTGATCCCTTTTTCTCTTAATCTCTATCATGATTAATTCTTCTTCAATTTCTCCAAAGACCTCTAACAAAAAGTCTAAGTAGAATAAGAATTAGGGTGATGGATAGAGAAAGAGAGTGGCGACTCCTTGACATTGACATGATACAGGAATTGACGGCGATGACATGTGATCCATATATTTCATCGCCATCAATAACCTAATAGAATTGTCAGTTTAAGAGCAGTTTTAATGCCAAAGAAATCTTATTTTCAATATTTGAAAAGAAGATGGATGCCATATTCCAATAAAGGAGGTCTTATACCGTTTCTCAAAGATATCGAATGTCGGTATTGTCGATTTTGGGAAGGAATGCTTTAAGACATATATCCTATTACAAAGAAAGAAAGTAGATGTTGTATTCCATTTAAGGATGTCTTATACTATTTCTCAGAAATTTCAAATGTCAGTATGTCGATTTTAAGAAAGAATGATATGTGACCTGTATCATTTCTCAAAGAAAGAGATAAATGAATGTCATATTTCCGTGTTAGAAAGGGTCTTACATCCAATAGCTGAGGAGAGAGTGGATGTCATACCATCACTCAGAAATATCAGATGTCAATAAGTAGATTTTAAGAAGGAATGTTATGTAACTTATATCCTTTCTTAAAGAAAAAGCTAAAGGAATGTCATATTTCCATGTCATGAAGGGTTTTATATCCAATAGCTATGGAAAGAGTGGGTGTCATGCAGTCTCTCGAAAATGTCAAATGTCGATATGTTGATTTTGAGAAGGAATATTATGCGACTTATATCATTTCTCAAAGAAAGAGCTAAAGGAATGTCATATTTCCGTGTCAGGAAGGGTCTTATATCCAATAGCTAAGGAGAGAGTGGATGTCATAGCATATCTCAAAAATGTCAGATATCAATATGTCGATTTTGAGAAGGAATGCTATGCGACTTATATCATTTCTCAAAGAAAGAGCTAAATGAATGACATATTTCCGTGTCATAAAGGTTCTTATATCCAATAGCTATAAAGGAGTAGAGAGAATGTGTAAAAACACTATATCCGGAATTTTTCGCTGAGGATTTTTGATTTTACAAACCAAAAGATTTTTTAAATTTTATTTTTATTTTATTATGTCATCATTTTTATTGTCGGTATTTTGTCTTAGCATTCACTGGACTTGCAAAATATTTTGTAATATTTCATTCCAATATCAAAAGATAATGTACGTTATGTCATCACACTGATAAGGATATCAACAGTACATTATATAACAACCAAAACGTCATAATATAAACTAATAAAAAAACATCATATCATATATTGTCTGTCATTCATTCTCTACATAACCTTGGACACTACTAGACCTACCACAAATATCTAGCACTCCAAGATATTATCAGTAGTAGAATTTGTCAAGTATATCTCAGGTGCTTAGATATTCATAGGGTCATGGTAGTTCTAAAGGTTATAGCCATTCAAGTTCCGGTATAGGTTGATACCCGAAAGGACACTTCTCAAGATGCATTTTTCGCAGTGTTATCGAAATACGTTGTCAACCTACGCTTGGTATGCAATGTTTTGATACATCAGCCCCATTACCTTGCAAAAAAAGGATCGATCCTCGTGAAAGAGGAATCTAATAAGAACCATAGAGTTCTTCTGTTCCCACTATTTGTATTTCCCTTCCAAACAAAATAGAGCATCAGTTCATCAGTGAAAGAGTGCAAAATGGTCTTTCAAATTCATGGTTGTCAATCTGAGGTGGTATATAATCCCCTTTCTTATATGTATTTATGATGCAGCTGTCTGAAACACAATCAACAGGCATTATGCTTTATGTTACCAATCGTCTAATGACCTGAATGATCATTGTAGGCAACAAATCCACTTGTTCATGTAGTTGATCCCCGGAGGATTGCCGTCTTTGTCTACATCATAATTATAATGACATCCATATTGGATCGTCATCTGACCCTTGTCACGTATCCAACTATTGGGTTTGGAGTACTCGTTCTCAAACATCCAACTGGTCTGAGGTTGCATGCCTCCATTACATATTCAATAATGGCAGCTTGCTCATCTTCATCAAAAACTCCAGTGAATAATTGAATGCCTTTTAATATATTAACAGTTTGACTATTAATATATTTAAATTGCTCAAACATATGTCGTTGGAAGGCTTGAATACGTTTTAATTCTTCCTCAGAAGCAATTCGTCTCTCAGTTGATATTTCTAATGTTGTAAGATCCAATGCTGGTATATAGGGAGTCAGTATGTATGTCGTCCTCTCTATCTTTTCTTCTTCTTGGTCCAGGTTTTGTTGTCCTAAGACAAAATATGTTTCTTTAGGAGTATCTTCTAGAACTGAAAATTCAAAACTATTATCTTCTTCCATAGATTTTATATTATGTCGTTCCTTTTCTTCGAGCCTTTTAGTCGTTTATTTTGGTTTCTCCTACGAGCCCTGGTTAATCCGGAGACTTATTTATTTGTTGTGGCAACAAATGCATCTTCAATTTCGTGAGATGTAGCTACCACAACTGATTTCAGTTTTCCAGTGTCAGTTTTTCATTTTTGTCTTGTTGGAATTACTTTTTCTGTCTTGATATCTTGTTGTTGAAGTTTGAATTCTAACACAGATGGTTTTCCTTCTACTTCTTTTTTATTAGCAATCGATAACAAAGGTCCATTGTATAATAATTCAACTTGAGACAAACCAAATCAAAGTAGATTCTTGATCCTTTTTCGATGCATCGTCTGTCTAGAGCCAAACAAACACCTCTTCGAAATGTGAAAAGAAGTCTGTTGTTAGACATTTCCTTGAATGCAACAGGATAATGTAAAATGTTAGACTTAATTTCAATTCAAAAAATATCATTTAATTGTCATTATCATTTTATTATGTTAAGGAATCATGCTTTTAAGCACTTGCCTAATAAGCAAAAAGGAAATCACAAGATACAAAAATTAAAATTTGTACCATAGAGATAATTTTAAAGATTTTATTATCTTCCCAGTTTACAAACTAGTCATTATTTTTTATGTCACATAATATTTTTTCAAATACCTCTCATTAATTAGGGGTATAATTCTTTCACCTTTACAGTCAATCAATTGATAGGATCCTCCTGAATATGTCTTTTCAATAACGTATGGGCACTCCCATATCGGTTCAAATTTTCCACTTATTTTTCGATGAACGAGGATAGGCCTCTGAGTACTAAGACTCCCCAACTTGAAATGTTCTTAAACAAAGTAATTTGTCATGGACCTGCACCATCTTGGCTTGATATAGCTCTAGATTTTGTTGAACTTGCAGACGTTTACCTTCCAGACTTTCAAGTTCTTCGAGTCGCAATTTTACATTTTCTTCTTCCGTGATTTGATTTGTGATTGCAACCCTAAGGGCAGAAATTCGAACTTCGAGTCGAAGTACAGCCTCAAAACCATATACAAAAGCAAATGGTGTTGACCGTGTCGGTGTTTGGCACGTGCTTCTATAAGCCCATAAAGCTTCAATCAATTTTTCATGACATTGTCTTGGATTATTGGTTATTGTTTTTTTTTAAGATTTGTATCAATGTTTTATTGAAAGCTTCAGCTAAACCATTGGCTTTGGGATAATATATCGTTGAATATCTCCAGTCTATTCCATGTCTTTGTATTAAATTATTCATTTTTACATTTTTAAAGGCCAATCCATTGTTTGAGATGACCCTTCGAGGAACTTTGAAACTATAGATAATATGAGTTTTGAAGAAGTGGAGGACTTGTTCTGCTTTAACTTCTTGAAGTGATATTGCTTCTGCCCATTTAGAGAAATAATCCATAGCAGCTAAAATAAACTGATGTCCTTTAGAAGAAGGAGGATCTATAGAGACTACTATATTTGTGCCCCAACATTCAAATGGCAAAGATGCAATCATTGGACGCAGCACATTTGGTGGTTGATGTCACTCCATGAACTTGACATTGATGAATTTTTTTTTGCGAATTCAAGACAATCAGTCATCGTTGTTGGCCAAGAATATCCTAGTCTTTTGATTTTCATTTTCATTTTTGATCCAGTTTGACGTGCACCACATAAGCCTGAATGTACTTCTTTAACAATATCTTGAGCTTCAGCTTGGCTCAAACATCTTAACCAGATCTGATCAAAGGATCAACGATAAAGAACATTATTTAAAAAAGCATAAGATAATGCTCTTTGTTTAATTTGTGTTGTCACGGAATTATTTTCTGGTAAATCTCCCAGTCTTTAGATATTTGATAATTGATTGTCGCCAATTATTTTTTTTATTGTCGAAAACTGTTATCGTCATATCTTTATCATTCATGTAAAGATTACCAATGTCAATTCGGGAAAGAACTCGTCATCCTTTTACAAAAATTGCAATATTGTCTTGTTTTGGACAGCAAATTCTTTTGCAAGCTTAGCTAAAGCATCTGCTAAAGAGTTATCTTGTCTTGTAACCAAGAAGAATGTTACATTTGGTATCTGTTGAAGTAATTTCATGGTATAATTGAAATATTTTTCAAGTCATGGTTTCATGATTCTATATTTTCCTGCAATCTGATTGACAATCAGTTGAGAATCCCGTAGATGTCGATGTGCTTGATTTCCTTTAATACCGTCAGTTCTAAGCCGGTTATAAGTGCTTCATATTCGGATTCGTTATTTGTGCACGGCTCAGTCAAATGATAGGAAAATGACATCATTGATTTGTCTGCAGTAATGAAGATTAATCCTACTCTCGCGATGCCAGGTATGATCGTTTGTTTATCTTTACCTTTTCGAGAAGACGATGCACCATCAAAATATAACTCCCATCGATGTATGTCAGAATCTTTTATTTCCAATACTTGCTCGTCGGGCAAATCATCATTAAGAGGATATTCAGTTGGTATGTGGTGTGCTACAAAGAAGTCTGCCAAATTTGTCCTTTGACAGCACGTAGCGGTACAAATGTTATATCAAATTGGAGCAATATCATTGCCCATCTTGCTAACCTTCTGGAAAGTGTTGGCCGAGTCATTAGAAATTGTAACGGGTTGAATCTTGAAATAAGAGTTACCTTGTGAGATAGCATATAGTGTCTAAGCTTTTAAACTGCAAAGATCAAAGCCAAACAATGCTTCTCAATTGCAGGGTATCTTATTTCAGTTTGAATTAAACAATGAATCAAATAGTATAGTTGATTTTCTTTTCCCTCAATATTAATTTGAGCAAGTAATGCTCTGAGAGAATTATCTAATGTTGCAGTGTAATGGATAAGAGATTTTCCTAATATAGGAGCTGCTAAAACATGAGGTGTTGTCAAGTATTGTTTGATGTTTTCAAAGGCGTGTTGGCATTTTTCGTTCCACACAAATTTGGTGTCTTTTCTGGATAAGGTAGTGAGAGGTTGACTTCTACCTGACATATTGGAAATAAATCGTCGAATATAAGCTAATTTTTCTTAGAAAAATCGCAATTAAGTCTGATTTTTTAGAGGAGGCATATTCAAAATCGCTTCAATTTTGAGGGGGTCAATTTCAATCCCACGATGTCAAACAACAAATCCTAAAAACTTCCCAGAAGTGACACCAAAAGCGCACTTTAAAGGATTCATCTTAAGATTAAATTATTGTAATCGATCGAAGACAATTCTAAAATCGTACAAGTGATCTTCTTATAGTTTACTGTTGCTAACTAAGTCATTCACATAACATTCAACTTGATTGTGGGTAAGTTCGTTAAAAATTTGTGTCAAAGCTCTTCGATATGTAGCACCAGCATTCTTTAATCCAAACGACATTACTTTGTAACAGTATATGCCAATAGGTGTTTTAAAGGTTGTATTTGATTACTTCTAGAGACTTTTTGATTTGGTTATATCTTGACATTCCATCCATAAAAGAAAATATTACATGAGTAGATGCAATATCTACCATTAATTCTGGAATTGGTAGAGGAAAATTTGTCCTTTGGACAGGCTTTTTTTAAGTCTCTGAAATCTACAAAAACTCGAATTTGACCATTTTTCTTCTTTACTGACACCATGTTGACTAGCCATGTCGGATACTTCTCTTCTCTAATGAAATCGGATTCAATCAATTTCTTAATTTTAGCAATGACTTTTTGTTCGATTTCAACACACATCCTTTTTTGTACTTGTTTAATTGAGATTGTTTTTTGATTTATCCCAAGTTTTTTTATTTATCTCAAGTTTATGAACTGTGACCTCTAGAGCTAGTCCAGGCATTTCGTCATAGCTCTAAGCAAAACAGTCTCTATATTATTTTATCAATTGGACTATTTCCTTTGCTTTTTTGTCATTAACGAAAGAACTAATAAATGTTGGTTTTAGGTTTTCTTCGGTTCCCAAATTTATTTCTTTTAGTTCGTCTATTGTTGTTTTAATTTCTTCTTCATGTTATGGTGGTGCATCTTTCATCATAAGATCTGGTATTTGTTCGGAATTAGATATTTTGGTGACAACAAGGCAAAACTCTGTATCATCTAAAGGTTCTAAGGTGCCAAACCCTATACCTTCTTAAGAGTTATGATGTCGTTTACTATAATTCCACAATTGTTCAAAAACATGCGATTGGTTTAATGGGCATTGTTTACTCATCAAATTATTTTGAAAGAGAATAAAGCTCAAAAGTTATTTTCATTAATTTCATAACATTTTCATTTTCAACTTCTAGTTTTACATCTATCTCGGAACTAGAAGAAGTAGAACTAAATCGAAATTTTATAGGTTTTCTATTCTCACTGTGTACTTCTTTAACTACTAAATTCTCAATCTTTGTTGGAGAGATTGGAGTTAGATTTATAGCATGTATATAGTGATTGATTTGCTCATACATAGATTCAAATTGTTTGTCTTTATCATTTTCTTCAAGAGATATTTTGAACTGTGGTTCTTTTGAAGTTTTCGTCGTTGTCTTTCCTTTCTCTTTATTAGAGTCCAGATAGATATTGAATTTCGGTGGTTTCTTCATGTCGATGGTTGAATTTTCTCTTCCTCATCCTCGTCCTCGACCTCATCCTCGGATGTGAGTTTGGAATGAATTTTTATGTATTGAAGAAGAACTTTCATCAGCTTATTTTTCTTTATCATGATCTCCTTCATTCATTTTGTTTTTGTCTCTTTCTTCTTTATTTACTACAATATCTCTAGAGAATATCGTTTTCTCTATTGGAGTGTAGTATCCATCGTCTTCATGTACACCGATTTCATGGACTGAGAATGGTTGTGAGTCCCCCATAACGCATCATTCTTGTCCTTTTTGTAAATATTTAATGCATTGATGTAGTGAAGATGACACCATTTTATGTTCATGGAGCCATGGTCGGCCGAGTAAGGCATTAAAAGAGGTTTCATAATCAATGGCATGGAATTTTGTTGTTGTCATCAAATCATCTATTTTATTGATCCTACAGCTCGTTCCCCTTGTTGGTTGAATCCTCGTAACATCATTTTGTCTATTGTTAATTTCTTTGCGCCAATGTATAATATGCGAGAGTTCTCAAGCTCATGATGTTAATCAAGGCACCAGGATCAATAAGTATTCTTGAAAGTGCGTATCATTAATATTCATCGTGATATATAGTGGTCGATTGTGTTCAGCTGTCCCGAGCAACAAGTCTTTATCAGAGAAGTTTATCTTGGTCTATTCTTCTAATGAATAAGCCTCATTTAAAGGAACACTAGCAAGTTGAGTTAAACAAATTTCAGGTTCTTGGAGAGCTTTTATTAATGATTCCCTCATTTCTTTAGAAAGAATAAGGGTATCATAAATGCTCAATTTTACTGGTAATTTTCTTAAATGGGCTATTACATTATAATCCACTTTATAAGAGTCATCTTTATTTCCTTCAGACAATCGCTCTTGTATCGGAGGAACAATTTCTTTTGGTGCTACTATTTGTTTTACTTTATCTTTAAGAGCCATTATGGGAGGCAAAACCTTTCCGCTTCGCAAATTAATTTCAGATATTTCTTTTGGTATGTCGTCGAATTATTTTACTTCTGAATCGAAAGGTTACAATTCTATGGAGATTGGTACTTGTTGTATTCAAGTATTATGTCGTCGTCTTCATCCTTAATATCGTTGTCTTGAATATCATTGATATCATCAGATTTGTGTACGATTTGAAGATTGTCTATAGGAATTAAACAGGTCTGTTCATTTTCAAAAATGATATCGAAAATAGTCAAGATGTAAGCAGAACTGGAATTATTATTATTTACAGTAGGGTCATAAAGAAAGTCATACAAAGTCAACGGTCCAAGGGATTTTCTCCCTTCGTCCGAGACGACAATCCTTAGAACTAGAAACAGAAGGTACATAGAAAATAGTAGCCCCTATATTAAAAAGAACTCTAACCATTTTCAATTCTTTCTTTTTCTTCTTCTTTTCATTTTTGGAAGATTTAGATTTTTGAAAGTCTGTGAAAGTCCCCTTAAGAAATTCACCTTGAGCAGTACTTTTGTTGTCTTTATTATTATCGGGAATATAATCATCAGGCAAAATCATGTTGACTGAACCTTTTTCAAGTCCTTTCAAATACTCTTTGGGACAAAAATATTTCCTTCTTTAAAATTACCCTCTAACCAATCTTTGAAAACGAAGCATTCTTCAATTTTGTGTTCGAGCATCCTATCATAAGGACAATAATTAGGATGGTCTTTCATATCGACTTCTCCAGGTCTTTCAGCTTCGGGTAGTTTAAATTCTGGTATCTTCAACAGAATGCGAAATATTTTTATAATGGCTTCTGTTTTAAATGGATATTCTTTATTTATTCTTTCAGACATCGATTTCTTTTCTGTTGGTTTTGTGATTGGTTGTTAGAACTGCAGTTGTGAAGATAATTGTGGTTGTTGTTGACTAGTTTTTTGTCGTTGTTTCTTTGGTTCAGGTTATACTTGCATCACCTGCTTACCATTCTCTACCATTGTAGATTTCTTTTGAAATGTCTTAATTGGTTGTCTTTTACGTTCTAGTCATCTACTTGACTTCCTCTTGAAGATTAGAAGCTTTACTGAGCAACTTTTCAAATGTTTTTATTGTGAATCCTTTGAGCATAAATGCTATAGAACCATGAATATTCTTAAGCATAATTTCAACTTGTGTTGCTCTTGGATTTGTGGTTCACATTTCATGCTGAGATTTCTCCAGCGTAAAATATAATCCGCAAAGGTTTCTCCTGGTTTTTGTTTTTCTACAACTAAGTCTACGACTAATATATGATGTTGCGCTCCAGCAAATCATTAAATAAAAATATTTTCAAGTTCAACAAAAGTTTTAACAGATCCATTAAGAAGATCAGCGTACCAATCAAAGGCTACCCCTGCTAGGCTGTTGACAAATTGACAAAATAGGAGAGCATCACTCTCACCTGCATTGCAGCAACTTTCTTTGAAATGTGTCAGATGCTGACAAGGATTTTCTGTTCCATCAAATATTTTGAAAAGAGGTGGAACAAAACCCTTATGATATTGGACCAATTAAATTCTTCTAGATAAGGCCTACCCTTCAGAATCAGTGATTCGGCTCTCACTTGGGCCATTGTTTCTTTCACTTTTTGCTCTACGAATTGTGTGATTTCTTTTTCCAGAATTACACTTTAAGTGGGATCCTTTTTATTTTGTGAACTTTCTTCAACATCCATGGGTTCTCTTTTATCTTCAAGGATGTGTATTGCTTCCGTCCTAACAATTTCAACAACATGTTGTGGGACAGCTTGCGAAGAACTTTGTAAAGTCGTCATCATTTCTTCAATTTTCTGCTTGAGACGATTCATCTGTTCGTCTCGTTGTCGGATAACCATTTATAATTCTTCAGTTGTAGATGTAGCTCGAGTTTCCACCATATTTATTTCCACAAATTCTTCTTTTGAGTTGTCAAAAGAGTTGTTTTTCTTTCGTGAAGCCAATCGTTTAATATCAGCTTTTAACATTTTCAGCCTCTCCTCAAATGACTTGAAAGGACTCTTTTCACAATCATTTTCTGGAGGAGTATTCACAGAAGTATTCACAACATCTGTCATTCCTTCCACACATTATTCTTTAGTATAGGATGAGGAATTTCATGAAGTACGTCATCATATTGTGAATATGAATAATCACTGGCTCGTAACATTTCTACCAGAGAATTCATTCTAGCAGAGGTTTCTTCTGCTTCTAAGATTAATTTATTGTGCTTCGTTCTATTTGTCAAAAGAGTTGCATCTCCTACTTTTGATCCCAAGCAAAGTTTAGCCGGTATCTGAATATGTTGACATTTTAATTGTTGATCCAAATTAAAATTTTCCTGTGCAAGAAGTGTCTTCTTCATGGTTGTAGAGACTGCACATCACATTTTATCTACAAGTTTGGAGATTGAACATCTTTCTTTTTGTGCAAGTCTCTTAAATATAGAATATATTGTTCGAATTGGCGGAGACTTTTCTTCTCTTGGAGATTGGAACACATATTCATCATATTTGATGGATACTGGATAAAGTTTATTCTTCTTCCTAGATAATACATTTTCATCTAATTCATATGCTTCAAATTTGTTGTATGCATTTTTTTTTCTTTTTCCTCTTAAGAGATCGATTCATGTTCCTTTGTTGAGTACGAGTTAAAGGAACAATTCTAGAACTGGATCCAATTTCATATATAAACAATGGAATATTAACTTCTTCCATGCAAATTTTCTTATCCTTACAATCGACTTCTTCCTCTATTCCCTCAAAATTGAATTGCTTTATAAGAGGTTCCTGAGGGAAATTTTCTAAGAGAAGATAGTCTTCATAAGGATAGTTCAATTCTTCAAAAGGTTCTGCAACTATCTAAAATTGACTGTCCATCATATATGGAGTTTCATTGAATAATCCAAGTTCAATTTGTGGGAAGTAAGCATCTTCATTTATCGGCGAATTAAGCTCTTGATAGAATGAGAGGACTGAATCTGAAGAATCCATCCTGAGAATTCAGGAAAAAATTATGTCAAAAATTATTTTTCAAACTTATTTTGTAAACTAGGAATTTATTATGTCATATATGTTTTGTCGTTATGAAGATTTGTCATGAATAACTCTTAAAAGAGTTAAAGAGATAATTTTATCTATTAAAAGATAGAATATCTCTGAAAAATAAATATTTTTACGAGAGATGAGGGGAAAGATAATTCCCAGCAGAGTCACCAAATTTCTCTTGGTGGCGTTCGGACTAGTCGTCGTCGTTGCTACCAGAGATACTGGCGCTTTTTGTATGCATGTGTGTCAGAAAGGGTGTATTATCGGTTTGAGAAGTTGTCATTCTATTTATCTATCTTATCGCCTTATTTCCTGAGAAACTTGTTCTATTTGGATTATGTTGAGAATCCTTTGGAACTAATAGACTCGAAAAATGAAGGAAAAGGGCTAAGAAGGATTGAAAACAGAGAAAAGAGAATATCAATTGATAATCCTATAGAGGAAATCTTCAGAATATGTCATCACTAAAGTTTCCATATAGAGAAAATCATGTAGAAAATTTTATAACCAGAGATTATATTTAGAGTTCTTAATTCTCTTATAGGAGCAAGCACATATAGTTAACTTACATCTTAGGTAATTACCTAAGAAAACTCCTGATTAAAGTCAAACATTCATTTAAGAAATTCTAAGATCAAGGAAAGAACGTCAATGTTCAATCATAAGGGTAACATGTTTATAAGTGTCAAGTGCTATCCTAAAAGTCTGATTTTGTCAATGTCGTTATCGTTTTGTCAATTTTATTTTATTTTAGTCTTGCTGTTTGTTTTAATTTTGTTTTGTAATTTGTCATTTGTTTCATTATCGTTTTGGCTTTGTTTTGTTTTTGTTTGGTGGCTATCCTAAAAGTTTAGTTTTGTGGCTATCCTAAGAATTTTGATTTTGTCATTTTATCGTTGTTTTGTTTTAATGCATTTTAGTTTTGTTTTTTTGTTGTTGTTATTTGTCCCGTCTTCAGAATGTCGCCATGCAAAACAGAGTTAGCACACCCTATCAACATGCAAAGTAAATCTAAAACGGAACTTGTCTTCAACCTGCACGAAAGACAATGTCAAAGTTTATCCTTGCAAAAGACATAATGTCGATTTTATTTCTTAAATTATTGATTTATGTTTTAATTTTTAGATAACCAGGTCAAGATGTCCATGGCTCCATCGTCCTAGGGTCATCAGAGGTCTTTATCTACTTATTCTGAAAGGTGTTTAAACCAGGACCAGAAGACTCCTGTCAACAATGAGGACTACATCGTCCAAGAAATCTTCGCAGATCAAGAACACTATGGTTTAAGTTGCATTTAGTGATCTTTGTTCATTAATGTTTTATTTAAGATTTAATGTCTTTTGTCGATTTAAAGGTTGAAATTTTTTAGGATGTTTAGGATTTATTAACCGATTAATTTTTTTTGTTTTAAGACTAATTTACGATTTAAATCTAACCAAAATTAGACTTTAAAATTTTGGATTCAATGTCTTTACCCGGAGGTGTTAAACCTAATGTAGATTAGGCTTGAATTGAGTAAAACCTAACTTAAGTTAGACTTTAAGATTTTAGATTCGATGTCATTTGCATCTAAATGTGTTAAGTCTAATGTAATTTAGACTTACATAAAATCTAACATAATTTAGACTTTAGGACTTTTAGATTTGATGTCATTTAAAAGTGTCAAGTCTAATGTAAATTAGAATTAAATTGAGTAAAATCTAACATAAGTTAGACTTTAGGATTTTTAGATTCGATGTCATTTGAAAGTGTTAAGTCTCATGTAAATTAGACCTAAATTGAGTAAAATCTAACATAAGTTAGACTTTGGATTTTTAGATTCGATGTCATTTGAATCTAAAAGTCTAATATGAATTAGACTTAAAGTTTAGCCTGATCTTCAGACTGATTTTAAGGTGATCCTAAAGTTTTGGTTAAATTCAACTTGAGTTGAACCTAAAGTTTAACTGGGTTAAGTTCAATATAGATTGAACCTAGAGGTTTAGTTGAGTTCAAATTAGGTTGAACCTAAAGTTTGTTTAAGTTAGATTCAATGTAGGTTGAACCTAGGGATTTATTAGGTTTTGAACCTGAAGTTTGTTTGAGTTATGTTCAATGTAGGCTGAACCTAGGGTCTGATTAACTTGAGTTCAAGTCAGGTTGAGTTTAATTTAGGTTCTATATGAGTTGAACCTAAGGTTTGGTTAACTTGAGTTTAAGTTAGTATGAACTGAAGTTAGAATGTTTGACTTAAGTTTAATATGAATTGAACTTAAGTTTAGGTTAACTTCGGTACAAGTTAAGTTGAACCTAAGTTAGGAGTTTTGACTTAAGTTCAATATGGGTTGAACTTAAGTTTGGGTTAAATTGGGTTCAAGTTAGATTGAACCTAAGTTAGAAGTTTTGACTTATGTTAAATATGGGTTGAACTTAACTTTGGGTTAACTTGGGTTCAAGTTTGGTTGAACCTAAGTTATGAATTTTGACTTAAGTTCAATATGGGTTGAATATAAGTTTGGGATAACTTGGGTTCAAGTTAGGTTGAACCTAAGTTAGAAGTTTGGACTTAAGTTCAATATGGGTTGAACTTAAGTTTGGTTTAACTTGAAATGATTAAACCTAATTATGGTTAGATCTAATTAAGGTTTATGGTTAATTAAACCTTATTTTGGTAAGGTTTATTTAATTAATTAGACTTAATTGGGGATAAGTCTACTTATGGTTTAAGGTTAACTAAACATAATTTGGGTTAAGTTTAATTAATTAAACTTAATTAGAGATAAGTCTAATTATGGTTTAAGGTAATTAAATATCATTTAATTAAGATTTAATGAGGTTAATTAGATCTAATGATGGGTTAGACCTAATTAGGTTTAGTTTATATTAAACCTAATTTGATTAAGGTTTAATTGGGGTTAATTAGGTCTAATGTTGGGTTAGACCTAATTAGGTTTCATTTGTATTAAACCTAATTTGATTAAGGTTTAATTAAGGTTAATAAGGTCTAATGTTGGGTTAGACCTATATAGGTTTAGTTTATGTATTAAACCTAATTTGATTAAGGTTTAATGAAAGTTAATTAGGTTTACTGTTGGGTTAAACCAAACTAGGTTTGGTTTATATTAAACCTACTTTGATTAAGGTTTAATTGAGGTTAATTTGGTCTAAAGTTGGGTAAGACCTAATTAGGTTTGGTTTGTATTAAACCTAATCTGATTAAGGTTTAATTAAGGATAATTAGGTCTAATGTTGGGTTAGACCTAATTGTGTTTGTTTGTATTAGACCTAATTTGATTAAGTTTTAATTAAGGTTAATTATGTCTAATGTTGGGTTAGATCTAATTAGTTTTGATTTGTATTAAACCTAATTTTGATTAAGGTTCAATAAGGATTAATTAGGTATAATGTTGGGTTACACCTAATTAGGTTTAGTTTGTATTAAACATAATTTTATTAAGGTTTAATTGGGGTTAATTAGGTCTAATGTTGAGTTAGACCTAATTAGGTTTAATTTGTATTAAACCTAATTTGATTAAGGTTTAATTAAGGTTAATTAGGTCTAATGTTGGGTTAGACCTAATTAGGTTTGATTTGTATTAAACCTAATTTGATTAAGTTTTAATTAAGGTTAATTAGGTCTAATGTTGGGTTAGATCTAATTAGGTTTAGTTTGTATTAAACCTAATTTAATTAAGGTATAATTAAGATTAATTAGGTCTAATATTAGGTTATACCTAATTAGGTTTGATTCGTATTAAATCTAATTTGATTAAGGTTTAACTAAGGTTAATTAGGTCTAATGTTTGGCTAGACCTAATTAGGTTTGATTTGAGTCTCTTTAGAGTTAGACTCAAAATTTGCTTAGTATAATGTAGAATGGGCTAAGTATGGTGAGGATTTGAGTCTTAAAGGATTTTTAAGGTTTTAAATATTAATTTATAATTAATTATGTTAACCCTAAAGCCAAAATGTCATTTTAAATTTTCAAAAGGCTAAAATTTGTCATTTTAGGGTTTAAGTCTGTCTCCCTAAATTTCTTAAGCAATTTCCAATTTAATTTCCTAATTTCTAATTTTTTATAATTATTATTAAAAATAATTACAAAGTTTAATAGAAATTAGGAAATCCTGTCCTAGGGAATTTTCCTAGCCTCAAAAAAATCAGAGAATGTTCCTAAGGACTTAAATGTTGATCCCTAGAATTTTCATATTTTCCTAATTTATAAATAATTTTTAATAATTAAATTACTTCTTTGTTCTTCTCATTGTTCTGAATCCAAAGGTATTTTTATTATTTTTTATGATTTTTATTTATCAATATATGGATTTTTGAAGACTTTAAAGTTATTCTATAATTAATTAAATTCTAATTAATCAGAAATAGCAAAAAGGCGTCGCGTGTCTTCGTACTCTCTGAAACATGTCAAATCTGCTACGGGACTCATAACACGAGATCATATGGGATTAAATCAGAGTCGTCCTTTTCCGCCATTTCCAAACACGGAAATGGACGACATCCGTTCATCTCCTTCCCTCTGGTCTAACCCGCAAGCTGTTCATGATCTAGGGACAATATCTCGCTCGATTCTTCATGGATTCAAGTGAGATCTGTTCCCAGAGCTTCATCTGTAGATGAAGAACCCATCCATACGGTGATGTATGGGTTGTAAATCAATTCATTTCACAAAGTATCAAACCCGAGTTCGGTTTGAGTCCAAACAACCATACCTTGGCCTGCGTTGATGAAATTTTGATTGGATTGGTTCTAAAGCTTTGTGTGGAGCTCATTAAGTTTGACCTTTATTCAATTTGAGTTGAAATTAGGTCTAAATATAAGTTCGAACAAGAGGTGTCACGACTTGAAAAACAAATATGGGAAAGTGGGTTAAAGTCTATGGGGAAGGCTAATTTTGATTGGGCTTGTCTTCGTAGAGCTTAGAGAAGCTTTTCGAAGAGTCAATTTGGGATTTTGAATGAATCCATGTTAAACCCGAAAATTGTCCTGTTTTTAGGGCATAAAATTGGCAGCAATGAGTGGGTTTCAGGGCTCAGTTCTATAGGGGATTAACTCCTTAGTGATGGGAAGATTTTTTGTGTAGGATGGTTCAAGGGATTTTGAGTGTAGGTTAGTCTATTCTCTTCTTGGATACCTCTAGGGTTAGCTTATTTATAGGCCTATGGGAGCCATGGGTGAGTCCAAATCTGCTTGGGTTCACTTGGGGAAGGTGACAACTCATTCAATGATTACTTATGGATCTAATTTTGGCTGGGAGATGAGCATACTTGAATTTCCCAAGACTAACTCATGTTGGGTTTACCCATGGTGAAATCTTAGTTCAAATCTTGGCTTCCCTCCATTGACTCCTTCATGTGGGGGATAAGATTGGTTAAGGCTTGCAGAACTCACCATCCCCAAATGAGTTTTATCAATCTCTTGATGAAGCTTGAAGAGAGTGACACATAACCCTTTCCCTTCCTCATTTTCCATGAAGTATCATGATGAGGCTAACCATGGTGTGAAGGATGATCTAGATAAACTTTCTCTTCAATTGGACTAGAGGAGAGGTGAGTGGTGATTGACCAAAATCATCCTTCAAATATAACATAAATGGATGACACCATTTTTATTCATTTATAATAGTGTCATGATGAGCCCTAACTTTGGTTAACCATGGTAACCCATGAGTTTGTCAAAGGGTTAACCATGATGATGGAGTTTAATGGATTCCCTAGGTCATGGGTGACTGTCGGCATATTTTTAGGTTGTGTTTTATTTTGAAGAGGGGTCGCCTAACAGAAATCTGTCGGCGAATTTTTAATTTAATACATAATTTGAAAATGAGTATTTGATTTTGAAAATAATTTTAAATTTGAAAGTTTTAAGATATGAGACTAAACCGATCTCTCATCCCAAATAGTTTATATAAACGAGCACCGCACCACAAACCGTGTATCTATCCCTAAGGATAGACACACTGCTTGATGGTGGGGCTCGATTAAATAAACTAGAAGATTTGTGACATCCATTTGGTCTGCGAACCAATTTTATAAGCCGACAAGTTTTCCCTGCTTAATATGAAAACATTAAACGGGGTTTATATTACTCGGGTTCTCGAGAATTCCTATAAGGGCAAGCCCCTATAGTTAATTACATCTTAAGTGATGGGAATCACCTAAGAAAACTCTCGATAATAATCAATAATTCGCTCTCAAGATTTTCAAAGTTTAAGATTTTCGAGGATTGAAATTTGGAATTTCAATAGGGAATGGATCAAATTTGGAACATTTTATTTTGGGAATCCAAAGGAAGAAAAGTAGGAGAAATCACAGATTCGAAGTGAACTCCGGTGATTTCCCGACTATCCTATTGTTTAGCTTGGATTTAGGAAAGTCCTATTGTTTGTTTAATGTTTTGATCTTGCCAATTTTAATTAATTAGGGCTTATATTTGTATGATAAAATCAAACAAATAGCCTCGAAGATGTGAGGATTTATTGTCGTACGGACGACTACCTCGGAATCCTAAGACCGGTTAGGACTTAATTTGCAATGCAAATGCCTAACAAAAGGTCGAGGATTTATGTTGCACTAGGCAAACTACCTCGAAATCCTATGGCTTGGTTATTTAATTCTAGGAAAGTTTTGTTGGAGTAGACTCGGGTTTTCGCCGATGACGATGGCCGTGCTGCCCACCATGCTCCGAGCTCCTTGTTGTTGCAGAGGTTTTAGTTTTAGAAATCATAAATCAGGAGATGAGAAAAGTGTTTTGGTTTTTCCAAGTGTTTTTTATGTTTTAATTAAAATAAATCTTAAAGTTGATTATAACGACACCGGTTAAGATCCCACGGTTCCATCCTTCTGGCATCATTATTTTTATCGGATTCACTTAGTCCAGATGAATTTGCTAAACTCAACCGAATGAGTTCCACACTTTCATTTAGACCGTGGGAAATCCCGTTAGCAACACGTAGGTTACATCATCCGAGGTAATCCCGATCATCCAACGAGACGTTTTAATTTAGTTGCAATTATAGTTTTGTGTTCTCGTTTGTGATTAAATTTTGAGTTGTTTTATATTTTGAAATGTTGTGGCGGTGAATTTTATCTTGCAATGACTTTTAACTTAGTTTTTGTTTCAGTTTTAGGGACTATCCTAAAGGTGTGGGTTTTCATGCAACAGTTGTTTATCATGCAAGAAAAATAAAGGACATTTGCAAGAAAGTAAATTGCAGGAAAGTAAATTGCAAGAAAGTAAATTGCAATAAAATAAAAGCGTACACGGAGGGTCTTCCCGTCATCCCAAGCTACACTTAAAACATAATTAGAATACTTAAGCAAGTTCCTAGGTAAAGCTAAGGTAAGGGTTTTGGTTTTCTACCAAATTCCTAATCCTATAGCTAGTCATTTCCTATGACGTCTAGGTTCTTTGTGTTTTTGTTTGAAGACGATTTTCTTCAAAAAAGAATAATTAAATTCAATTGTTCTTATAAATGTCCTATCATATTGAGGAAGTGCTTAAGAGGAATCTTAAACATCTTTTCAATATTTCTAGGATCGTTTTAAGTCCAAATGAATTTAATTATATAAATGAATTAATCGTCCAGGGATTCAAGTTTTGTTGTTATCTTGCTCAGTGAACTAGGACATTTGAATATCCTATGAAGAAAGTAACATTTCATTTAATGTTCTATTTAGGAGTTATAATAACCAAAGCTTTCAAGGGTAAATTAGTATGTTTGTGATTTAGTTTAATTTCCATTAATGGGTTTAAATTTGGAATAGTGTTCAAGTTATTTTAGATTTATTTTGAATTCTTTATGTCTTTGGTGATATTATATTTAATTCAACTTAATTTAATTTAATTTAATTTAATTGAGCTTTAATTTAATTTAATTTAATTTAATTTAATTTAATTTGATTTGATGTTTAATCAATTTGATTTGATTTAATTTTAATTTAATTTGATTTAATTTAATTTGATTTAATTTCAATTCATTTAATTTAATTTAATTTGTTTATTTAATTTAATTTAATTCAATTTTAATTTATTTAATTTAATTTGTTTATTTAATTTAATTTAATTCAATTTTAATTCATTTAATTTAATTTGTTTATTTAATTTAATTTAATTCAATTTTAATTCATTTAATTTAATTTGTTTATTTAATTTAATTTTAATTTAATTTAATTTAATTTATTTAATTTAATTTAATTTATTTAATTTAATTTAATTTAATTCAATTATTTAATTTAATTTAATTAATTTAATTTAATTTTAATTTTAATTGAAATTTTTTAAAAGGATTTAATAATCAAGTCTTTTAATATTTTAAATTTGAGATATCATTTTAATTAAGAATTGAATATTAATGAGATAATTAATTTAGGGATTTTTTAAATTAAAGAATAAATCTCTTCCTAATAATATCCCTATTTTAATAATTCCAATTTTATTATTCTTCCAAATTTAATCAATTATTTAATTAAAGTTTAATCATTTTAAGTTGTTTAATGGGTTTCTACCCTTTAATTATTTAAATTTCAATCATCCAAATCAGATTAGGATCAAATATTTTACTTGTTAATTTTTTATTAAACCTAAAGTTTTAATTAAGGATTAAAAATTTTAATTACCATTTTACCCTTTAAGCTTAATAATTTCATAACTCACTAAATTGAATTCAAATGAACTTGAAATTTTTATGTAACTTCACTCATATGTCAATAAAGACATGAGAGGAGAAAATGTGATTTTTCTGTATTTAATTTATTTATATAATTATTTTTGGTAGAAAATAGAGATTTTCAAGGAAAATTTAATAACATGACCAAGGGAAAGTTTCAGTCCTTAAGAAAATTAGGGGACATTCCTAATGACTAGAGAAGCACTTGGACCAATTTTGGTGATTTTTTGAATTATATTATTTTTATTATAATTATTTTAAGTTTTGGCGTGTTAATTAATTTAAAAATAAAATAAATGTTGAAAAATGAGTTTTATATTTTTCAAAATTCTCTCTGATATCAAGGAAACTAGAGAAGCAAATTTTGCAATTTTCTGATTTTTCTATGATTTATTATAATTATTTTAGTGAAAATGCTAGAAAATACATTTTTTTAATTTTAAAAAATATCCTTAAGCTTTAAAATTTAATATCCCACCAAATAGACCTAGGAAAAATATAGGGTTTGTTCCTATGTGATTAAAGTTCAAAATGTGACATTTTGGTGAATTTTATTATCTTTGTGATTTTTATTATTTTTTAATTATTAAAAATATTAAAATATTATTAAAAATCAACTTTTTTAGAAAATTGAAATTTTAATTTTCTTAGGTTCCCCTGATATCGGAGAGGCTCCAAAACTAATTTGGTGAATTTTTGAAAGGTATTTTAAAAGTTATGAATTTTTAAAGTTCAAAATGGCTAAGTGGCTTAATCAACCCAATTAGTGGGGCTAACCAAGTCCAATTGACCTCAAATTTTTATGGTGGGTTCCTCTGATCCTAAAGGTCAGTGGAGAATTGATTTCAAGTCAATTTGATGCATGGTTAATTCTAATTAATTAAAGACCTATTTTGGGTGTTTAAGCCAATTAGGGTTGTTTTAAATGAACTAAGTCAAAACCTATTTTTCCTAGGGTTCTCTGGTCATAAGAAACATCAACAAATTTTACTAGAATTTATTTCACAACATGCTATTTATTGGAATTAAAATATTCAAAACAGTAACCTAAACTTGAAAAATCAATAACTTTTTATAGGGATGGCCTCGACTTTGGAAAATTCAGGGAATGTTCCCAAATTCAGAGGCTTCAAAAGCCCTATGGTCTCATGCCATGGTGAATTGTATGTATGCATGGAGAATTAAAATAATGCGAGAGAGTAAATAAATTATAAAAAATAAAATACTTGATGAAATTAAATGATTTCTTTTCCACATTATTCTCCTACGTTCACTCGAGCGAGAGGGTATTTTTATTTTATTTTTATGATTTTCCTACACAGAGATATGAATTTTTGAAGTTTAGGGAATTAAATAAATAAGAAAATACCCTAATTTTCTATTTATCCACGCGGCGCCAGCCGCATCCTCAGCGGCTCCGAAAGGCCACGCGGCGCGCTCCCATTCGACGCCGCCACTCGAGTCGGCGGCCGGGCCCCGCGGTTCTCGCACCGTTTCCTGGTCCGACGCCATCCGAGCCGTTCGTCCGCGCGTGTATTGAATGGACGGCATCCGTTCATCGTCCCAAGTGTTCTCGCCCGAGAGCCGATCCACACTAAATCCCTAAGATCTCACTCGATTCTCGATGGATTTTTATGTTCTTATACTCTATGGATTCGTCTTGAAGAGACGAACACATCTATACGGTTAAAATGCATTGAAACTAAGGCATTTGAAATAGAGATTCTCCGGAAGCTCGGGATGAAGAATTAGCTCATACCTTGGCTCGGAGAAGTGTGGCTTCGATCCGAGAGTTGTTGCACCTTCGATTGGATCCCGCGAGCTCCGGATGAAGTCTCCCGGTCCAGTGAATTGTCCGGATATGATTTCGACCAAGCCCGATCACAAAGCTTGGAGAGTCGGAGCAACCGGGTGGCCCTGGAGATGGGGCTTTGCTGGTGGACACCTTCCCTCGGTCCGAGTGAAGGTGTAGAGCCGATCGATTTGAGAATTGGCTCACTGTGGAGAAGTGTCCCGGTTTTGGGTGGAATTTCGACTCCGAAATTGAGCTTACGGAGGAGAAATGGCGGGGGGATTTCACCTGGGGATCAAGTGCTCTAAGGGTGGAGAAGGGTCCGGAACAATTTTGGCGAGTTTTGGCAAGGTTTTGCTTAGCTCCTCCCATGGCCGAGAGGGGTGGAGTTTAAATAGGAGAGGGTGGAAGGCCTCCGGGGGAGTTAGGGCTTGGGATCGAGCATGCTCGGTGAGGAGAAGATCAGCCATGGTGACCACTAGGCATGGGGCGACTCGGCAAGTGAGAATTTCAATGTTGGCTCACATGTGAGCTCTCGGCCATGGTGTTTTCCGGCGATCCGAGCGGCCGGCCGCAGGCATGGGTCACCATCTTGACCGGGGAGGTCGGGGCTTGGCAATGGTGAAGTCGATTGGGCTTGGACATGTGTAAAGTGTTCGAATTAAAATGGAATGGGGAGGGGGTCATTTTGGTCTTAATTTGGTCAACCCATTGGTTTGGGTTGGGTGCACCTCCCCATGGCCTGATTTTGGGCTGAGAGGATCAGTTGGGTCGGCCAAGGAGAGTGGTGTGGTCTCCATCCATGATGAGGTGGCTAAGCATGGTTTAGTGTGTGACATGCTTAAGGTAAAAAAGGGGTTAAGGAGGATTAGAAAAGGGGCCCCTCCTTTTGCCATTAATGGCTTGATCACATGTCAAGCCTTCCATGGCTTCATGTGGCTTGTGAATGGCTCATCCTTGGCTCCATTTGGCTTGGGAAAAGCTTGGGTCAATTTCATGAAAATGGGTTTTAAGAATTTTGGATATTTTGGGGTGATTTGGCATGTGGCTTGATTTGGAATTATTTGATTGATGATTTTGGAACTTAGGGACAATTTTGATTAAATGGATGATGAAAGGAAGTGTCATGTGGGCTTTTGGATGAATTTGGGCTTTTGAATTTGAAGGGAGTGGGCTTTTAGGAAAGTTTAAGGGAAATGGGCTTTTGATTTTAGGATGGGCATTTGGATAAAAATTTTGTGAAGAACTTTGTCAAATAAATGTCATAATTGGTTTAGGGATGTTCTATGAAGGGCTTGGAATCAATTTGATGTGATTTTGAGTTGAATTGGTTTGAATTTGGGTTTATTTGGTAAATGGGCCTATGTAGGTCCAAGTGGGCCAAGTTGGGCTAATGTTGGGCTAGAGTTGAAATTGATGTAAAATCAATGTTGAGAAATGTTTATGGGGGTGTTTCAAAGAGGTTTTGGCTTTGGTTGGGCTTTGATTTTGGGGTTTGGGCTCATTTGGGTTAGGTTTGGGTTTAGGTCAAAATTTGGCCTTTTGGTTTTGGGTTGAATTTGAGTGGGGTTTGGGTCTAAATTTTGGGCAAATCATGTTAGTGTTTTGTTTGTTGGAATTTTAAGGAAGATTTAGAAAAGATTTGGGGTTAATTGGAATTGAGTTGGGTGAGTTTGGGTTAGGTTTAGGTCATGGGTCCAAATTGGGCTTTAAGGCCAAAAGTGAGATTGGATCCAAATGTCAATCAAATTGTGCTTGGATTTGGTCTAGATTGGTGTTGGGAATGTTGAATTGAAGTTTAGAATTGAATTGGACCAAAATTGGGGTCAATTGGGTAGGTTTGGTTTGACATTGGGTTTACTTTAGGTTAAAATGGGTCAAATTGGGGTTTTGACAAAAGTAGGGTAAATTGACAAAATTGGCCCATGGTGTAGTTGGACAAAATGAAATTAGGAATATTTGGGATTTTCTGGAATTTTCTGGGAATTTTCTGAATTTTTTGGATTTTTAGGCCAAGAGGGGTATTTTGGGTATTTGGAGGGTATTGGGAGGTATTTTTGGAATTTTTGGTATTTTTGGGTATGGATGATCAGTTCAAGTGATGTGGAAATGTTTAGGAATGATTTTGGAGAATTTTGGGTAATTTGGAAATTTTTGAGAAATTTGGGTAATTTTAAAGGTTTTGAGTAGACTAAGCGGGTGTAGGGTCCCGGGGGTCAAAAATTGAAAATTTGGGAAATTGAAGATTGGGTGAATTTAAGTGGAATGAAATCATTTTTGTTGAGCCATGAAGCCATTTCAAGCCCACATGAGCCATGAAGGGACTCATTTGAGCCATTCACTATGTTGTTCCTAACCCTCTTGCCAAGGGCTTAGGGTTAAGGACCATCCATGTGGATCACCTACATGAGTCGGGAGGTCGAGTTAGGTATGGGTGTGGTTTTAGGAAGTGTGTAAAAGTGTAGTGTATGTGTAAGTGCATGTGTAAGTCAGCCCTTCACTAGCAACAGCCACCCGTAGGGCATCCTAAGGCGCCAAAGAGTCCTATAGGAACTCATCCTTTAAACTTCCACATTTGATTTCAACCCTCTAGGTGATTAGGGGTCTACAGTCAAGTTTGTAGAGTTTGCAGGGAGTTAAGAAGTGGTTTGAATTTCTAAAAGGTGGGTCCCAATTCTAGTCCTCTAAGATAGTCAAAGGAAAAGCCTAAGGCTAGATCATAAGCACTAAAAAGAAGAAGAGAAGACCTCATCAAAAATGAGGTCAACAGTGACCCATTAGAAACTTGATATGTGTTGAATTTAAATTTTAATTCATTTATGATGTCATAGGTGATGTCACCTTTTGATTTTAATTTAGAGTTTTTATTTATAATTACATTTTAAAGTAATTATGTAATTAATTGAAAATATAGGAAATTATAATGTTAACTCATAAATTAATCAAAATGATTTTGGAAGTTAATCATTTGATTATTTTTTTAATTTGGTTCAATTTTGAGTATTTTTACCAAATTTAACTAAAGTTAACCATGGTTGGCCATGGTTAACCAAAGTTGACCCAAGTTGACCAAAGTTGACCTTCCTAACCTAGTCATGGTTAGGTTAGCCATAAGGTCTCTTGGGTTTGATGGTATGGCCTGGTTTGGTCATGTTGACCAAATTTTACATTTTAGTTCATAGGTTGACCAATGTGGTCAATATGATGGTTATTTGGTCATGGATTGATCATTTTGATCAATGTTTGACCATTTATGTCAAGGGTTGACCTTTTGGTCAATGTGGCGGTCAATAGGTACAGTTTGACCAAAGTTTGACCAATTAGGTCAAGGGTTGACCTATTGGTCATTGTGGTGGTCAATAGGTCCATTTTGACCAAAATTTGACTAGTTATGTCAATGGTTGACTTGTTGGTCAATATGGTGCTCAATAAGTCCAGTTTGACTAAAGTTTGATCATTTAGGTCAAGGGTTGACCTTTTGGTCAATGTGTTGGTCAATATGTCTATTTTGACCAAAGTTTGACCAGTTAGGTCAAGGGTTGACTTATTGGTCAATGTGGTGGTCAATAGGTCCATGTTGACCAAAGTTTGACCAGTTATGTCAAAGGTTGACATGTTGGTCAATGTGGTGGTCAATAGGTCCATGTTGACCAAATTGACCAGTTAAATCAAGGTTGAACTGTTGGTCAATGTGGAGGTCAATAGGTCCATTTTGACAAAAGTTTAACCAGTTAGATCAATGGTTGACCTGTTGGTCAATGTGGCGGTCATTAGGTTATGGATTAACCATTTTAACCAAATTTGATCATTTAGGTCAAAGGTTGACCTGATCAGGGTTTGTCATTGCTGATATAATCATTTTAGGATGTCATAAAGATTTGGGTTAAAAATGCTTTATTAGGTTTTTCCGCTAAACCTTAGGGTTGAATGACCCTTGATAAGATTTAGAAGGTCAAAATTAGTATACTTTCATTCTCAAGATGATTTATAAATGATCCTCACAAAAGTGAGGTCAACACTCCCTTAATTAGGAGTATCAAGATTTCTAAAAAAATAAAAAAAAAACTATAAAAATTACATTTAATAATATGATAATATTATTTTTAAAATGTAGACGGCTTATGTCACAAACTACGATATCCTCCGGAAATGCTATCCATTCCCGTCACTGTCGACAGTAGAATCAGCCACACTGTCTGTCTTCTAGAAGAAGTTACACTTCTCAATGATTCTTTGCGGGCACCAATAAAACTACCTCCTTTAGCTATGCATAAAATTTGATTCAAGAAGGAAAACTTTTAGAAGTGATAAATCAGAGACATATGACTTAACTCATATGATACAACACACATATGCCCAACACACACACACACACTGGACATAGAGCTAACACACATTGAATTCACCCAGCACACACACACACACACACAGGCTTTATCACCACCATCCCCAACCGCTCCGGCCATATCAGCCTCACCATCCCCAACAACAAATCATCACCACATCGGTAACACTAACTCCACCGCTTCTCAAATCCTCCAACGAAAATCAAATTCTCACGCAAAACCATCAAAAAAATTCGACACAAATATCAAAATCTGAAGCAATAGCAACTATAAAGCGGCCGAGGGGAGAAACGAAAAACTAAAACATCTCCAAAAATAATTGCAATTACACCAAGAAAGGATAGGGAAAGGGGATACCGGAGAAAGAAGAGTTTGGAACTAGAACTTAAGGCAGAGGAAGCGAGAGATCCACGGGGAAGGTTAGGGCAAATGAAGAAAAACAAAGCTGAATCACAATACCCCAACGCACCGCAGTAAAAAATAACATAAGAAATGCGGTCACGGGGTCGAACACCAATGTCGGCATTTTATTAAAACGGCCTCGCGCCGCACCCCGAATGCCGCCCGAAACAAAACTGAATCGTGGCTTCATGCCGCGCTCGACCTGAACAACGCCCCAAACGTTGCCTAAGTTGAAAGTACTATAAAAAATATTAATTTGGTGATTAAGGGTTTGTTACGGGCAACTACAACTTATTGAATAATCTACTAATAAGCTGATTAAAAATAATCTGCTAATAAGCTATGTGTGGTGGCTATAACAAATTTTATTTTTTTGGAAAAGTCAGACCGCAACCAGAAAGCTGCCACCGCCCCTACCTAGGTGCTGTGTGAAAACTTTGTTTTCAGCGTTTTGAAAACGCATAAGCTGTCAAAAATGTAGTTTATCCAAACAGACCTGGTGCATTTTCAAATGTCACTGCATTAAATAAGCTGCCTAAAGAGGCCCTAAATATTAGGAGTTTTTAAGGCTCTGTTTCGACGTAATTTGCAACAGTGTCGCTCCTAGAAAGCAACTGCGGGAAGTTAGTCGCTCGTTTGGTGCAGCATGTTGAAAACAACTGAGGAGCAGCTGCTTCAGAAAAAATGACCATCCTGTCCCTGTTTTGTAAAATTGTTTAAAACAAAAATATCAACCTGATTTTTTCATACATGAAAACAAAAAGATGAAAAGATATTAGTATTGAGCTCAAACTTGATTTTTCTGTAGTTGTGACTTCCCTATCATGCCCCATTTCAAATATATATCTCATATTTCTGTATAAAGGAGTTGTCAGTGGAGTGCAAAGAACTTTCAAACTAAATCACACTTTGCACTGAAAGCACTAATTTTAAAACAACAAAATCAATATGCTTTAGAGAGAAAATACAATAGAAACACTGCAATGAACATCATCACCACCCCTATGAGGAAATTCAGACTGAAATTCCTTGAAAAGTTGAATTAACATACCACCAGATTCTCACAAACTTACAAATCTAAAATTTATTATAGGAATAATTGCATGCATACCACTTAATTCCTATGTACATGTTCAACATCTGAACTTCAATTTTTACATACATGTCATCTCAACTATGCATGAATATGTGAATTTTACTTTTAAAAGTTAAAATAGTGGTATTTTTTATGTGATATGAAATAATTGGGTAGTATAAATGTAGATATGTAAATACATAGGAATTGGGCGGTATGAATGTAAATGCCAAAATGACAACTATCAAAGTCTCTGTGTGCAGAAAAGAATTTCTTAAAAGGGAGATGATGAATCACCACATCCATCAAAGTCTAAACCCAATTTAAAGCATTATAAACAAGTGCAACGTTTGGCACATACAGTTTTATTGTACACCGCATGATGACAAAGTAGCACAAAATGTCAACAAAGAATTCCCTACAAGAGTTTATAATGAATGAATGCTACATTTGCCGCAAATATAGAATAAATAAGAAGTTTTCAATAAATATAATTATTTCCAAGATTTCAATAAGAAGCCATATTTATATCTGTCCAGCTCAATACCCAAGTTCAAGAAAGATGGTAGCATCAATTGTTTGGCGATGATTATCAGAACATCTGTGACAGATTACCTCTCTCAGGTTAAGTATGAGAAAACTAAATCAACGAACTGTTGATCATTAACAACAAAACCCTATATCCAACACTTTCAAAGTAGATACGTGCCAATCATCGTCAAGGAAAATGCCAATAATTGTTACTGATAAAGCCAACAACTGAATAGAATTGAGCATGGGAAAACTCAATCATGCAAGGTCCAATAATGGGTGGCAAAACGTCAGTGCATGCAACTTCCTAAATCAGATAAAAAGAAAAATTACATTTGGCAATACTCCCTAGAAAATAAACTACAATAATAACCCAAGCAGCAAAGCAACTGCCACAACACCACCATCTGTTACAAAATCGCATTGAAGCATGCAGACTAGGGTTGTCAAATTTTAACCAGATATGCCTACCACCATTGGTCACAAATTTGAATCAATAAAATGAGACTAATATATGTGTTTAATACTGGTAATAGCAGCAATGCTTGCATAAAAATCTCCAGACCATCCAAAATAACCAATTATGAGCATGTCACAAACAAACCAAATAACCCCTATATGTAGTGTGAGAGAAAATGTACGAGCTAAATAAACATGGCAATAAGGTGATCATCAGCAATTGTTTGGCAAGTAAATGCATCCAGATAAAAGTGCAATGAGGGTGGCGACAAAAAGTTGAATCACCATATGTCAAAAATTAAAGTTTAGGTGATACATATGTAAAAAAATAAAAAGTGAGTGGTATGTATGTAAATCTTCCAGCATTTAAACATGCAACGGGCTCTCTTATCACCAACCAAAATTAAGCCAATGAAATAAATAACAATATAAAGTAGGGGCATGTACACACATACCACACAATTCTTATGTGTATTTATCTGTCTAATACCTAAATATTCATATCACATCAAAAATATGACAATAACTTTATTTAACGAAAATTATAACAGCAAATCATCACAATTCCTACTAAGTTTGACCATCATATGACAAGGAACACAAAAATTAGTGGATCCCAACCTAAGGTCAAGAATCCTATACAGAATGATCAGAATTTTGCCCCTAAGACCTTCATCTCAGAATTGAATATTTCTCTTGGTAAAAAAATAAAGGAATTGACTGGCATGTATGTATCTCTTGGTAAAAAAATTAAAATGTAGGTGTTAGATATGTAAATACATACGAGCTGAGTGGAAATACATAGGCTTGTTGAAATACTCATCAAATTCTCCTAATGTCAAACAAACATAAACCGGAATAAATATAGGAGATTTGGAACTCATGTCATGCATTTATATGATGGTGTATTTTCTGCAAGCAATACTGTGAGATATGTAAATACATATGAATGTTAATAGATGAATGTTAAGTCATTAGAGCTGATGGATAATAGAAGATAATGTTAGTAGATAATGTTAATACTCTGCACTACATATCAATTAAAGCAACAACAGCAACTGCAACATAAAGTTGAATATGACAAAGTTTCATTAGAGGATAAACCATATAGGTATTTAACGCAACATTGTAAAGAAATAATAGTAGCAATATTTTGAATAAACATCGGGTTATAAATTCTGAAAGTCTCCAATCATATGTCTGTTATCTCATCGGTTATCTGTTCCCTCAGCTCTGTCATCTCGCTTGCACCTTTCGTGTCTGTAATACAGTTGATAGAAGCCTCATTCTCTTCTTGTGGCAAAGACTGACCTAGACGGTACTCGAAGGCTTCTGCAGGCACATATTCTTCATCTTCTTCCGCCAAATGAAAGTTGATATCACTTCGGGAATGATATTTTTTAATGTAATTATGGAGAGTCATTGTATCAAGCACAATATATACCTACTTGGAGAACTTGTAGGGAGGCATATCAAAGAAGTATCACCTATTTCTTTTTCCACGCACCAAAAGTCCTCTCAATGACGTCAAGTAATAATGAATGTCGTTTATTAAACATTTCATTTCTGCCTCGTGTAATGTTGCTTGCACGGGCGAAATCAGGTATGTGATATCTCGTATCAGGAAATGGCTTTAGATACCCTCGTTGCAATGGGTAACCAGCATCGACTAAGTAGTATTTACCTGATAAATTGAATAATTAGTATGGGGATTCAGGTTAGGCATTCAATAATCTCAAATGTTCAATCGATCATAAAAATGTCGAATATATGCCACTCTACGGTGCGGCAGGCATCTTCACAAAGATATCTCTACGGATCGGGTCCTCAATCAATTCTGTTGCGAAGAGGAACAAATCTTCATCCGCATAAATTTCGACCGTATAGCTTAGAATTTCAAGTGTCTCCTCAATAGTACTTGAAGGCAAAGTCTGACATTCTGCTTTGTAAGAGGAAACTGCCTCGGATAACTCTTTTCTGAGGAAAGAAGGACCATATTTTCTTTTATCAACCCTCGAACGTTTGGAACGGGAAGTGGTCTCATATTTGTTCTGATCCGGGCTGGGGACGTCGATGAAATAAACTAAATCTCCAGGAGTTCACAAATTCACGGCATTGCCAAAGAACCCTGTCTCGCTTGGGCTACATGCAAAATTCCCCGTTGCAACTACCCCCTCAAACATGCGGTCTAGTTTCTCCTCGAATTCAGGCTTAATTCCAGAAAGCTTAAACTTCATTGCAGCAGGTACCACCTACATGAAAATTGATAAACACTCAATTAAGAATGAAGTATATAGTGATAGAACATTGAAATTTACTAGCAATACTCACCGCAAGTCTTTCAGCCCACCATTCGTCAAGTGCAGCAACTGTTCGTTTAACTGGATCCCAACCAAGACCCGTAAATCCTCTTTTCAAGTCCTTCCAACTTTTCAAGTCCTTCTCCAGTTGGTCCCAGTTGTTTTTCACTTGTAACCTGTCATAATCCCTGCCAGTACTTTCTCTAAAATTTCTGATAATATTTTCCCAACCTTCCTTACTGTAGAACGTCGTAGGTCTATTTCCCCGGTCAATCTCTTTAATACAGAGATCGCAAAATATCATTTTGATATCTTTTTCCCACAGTGCAGGTGTAGCAACATCTTTAGGTTTATTATTCATTTTATTACTATCACAGAACAAAGCCATGAAACAAAAAAAAACACAATTACAAATTAAAAAGTTGTACAAAAGATTAATGGAAAATAATTCAACATATGAGATGGGAACAATATCACTATTACATCAACACTTCTACATTCCTTTTCATTATCTACTAATGTATTCTGTATCAAAATAAATTTAATGCATGCTAAGAACAAAAGGATTATTCTGGATACTGTGATTCAACCCCATTAACATTTCCATTTCAAAAAAATGTAAAGAAAATATTATAAATAAATTTGCAAACTAACCCCAAATGATTTGGATAAACTAATGAGAAACGATAAGGATTATCTCATTGCGTTGAAGTTATAACATGATAAATTTAAGAAAGTTTCACATACATACCACTCAATTTCTATGAATTTACAAATCTAAAACCTGATATATAAATACAAGAAATATGAAAATTGAATGAATTTTGGTAACTGTTTATTCAATGTGATTCATCTCCTTATGCTGAGCTTAAAAGTGTCATTTTTTAAGAAATAGCTGATGATGAACAAACCTCATGTCATAAAATGTCTATGCTGGAAGCTAAACTTTCCAGCCTTACAGCCTCAAGTAGTTCCTATGAATCAAAGATTCTATTTTTTGAAGAAAGGGTGAAGCAGTTAGAGGCTGAGAAGAGTAAAATCAGCACAGAGAGTGAGAAACAGATAAACCAACTTAATCAAAGTCTAAGTGATTTTAAGATGAAAGATATGTTAACATTGGAGAAAGATAAGCTCAGTGCTGAAGTGATCAGGCCTGCACTCATAGCAGATTCTACAGCTTAAAATCAAAGGCCTGCACTCATAGCTCCCTCCAATCTCCTTTATAGCAATGACTTTTCTTGCTTGATCTTTCTGAGCAGATCAGTGTTTCAATTCAAAACAGGTTTGTTTGTAAGTAATAGAGGGCATTTTATTACATTCATAGCACACAATTCTTATGCATTTCCAAGAAAGAAATTTGCTTAAAAAGCCTTAGCAGAGAACTTGAATTTGGAAGAGCTTAATTCCGTGTGATATAAACAGAAATAAAAAATACTTAACAGAATCAAGCAGGATTTCACCTAAATCCTCCCAAACAGCATAAAAAATAAATCCTCAAATCCTACAGGTTTTTTAAATCACTAATTGAAGCTTGTGAAGCACAGGGTCGACCAAGATGAAGGATGTGTGCTTCCTGTAGTGGCTTCTAGATGAAGAAGAGGAGGCAAGCAGTCGGGATCGAGGTGAGCGGTCGGGATTAAGGTGAGCAGTCGGGATCAAGGCGAGCAGTCAGGATCGAGGCGAGCAGTTAGGATTGAGGCGAGATGGCAAGTCCGCGATCAAGGTCGGGAACAGCAGACGTGTAAGTAAGGAACAAGTGGGAAGAAATGCTAGGGCTGCACGAGGGGTTGGTGGGAAGAAGAGGCGCGGAAGGTAGAAGAAGTGGGAAGAAAAGGCGCGCGGGTATTAAGTTTCAAGTGAAAGGGCAATTTTGCATTTAACATAGACGAAAGCTGAGGCTGCGGGGTCGATCCCGCGGCCCGCTTTTTGCCTGCTTCAGCTTCGTCTGGCCGTAAAGTTACGCACCAAATAAATTTTTTTCACGATCCAAAACTGCGATGCAAGAAAAAAGTAGCGCCAAACGAACCCTAACCCTAACTGTATACCACTCAATTTTCTAGGATTTGCTATGTAACACATAAATCTTCATATTTACCTGTACACCACTCAAATCTTCCCCATTGAACAAATTCACCCTTTCCCTCAAGCTCACCTGCTGAAACCCTTTCTCCCAGGCGTCTGCTCCTCTCGTGTGCTGCCCGAACTCCAATCTTTCTCCTCTAGCCTGCTCCCCTACCGCTTTTGCCTCGCCTTCAGATCTGCGGCTAGAAGGAGCATTTCGCAAGTAAGCAGTCAAACTCCTCCCTCAGATTTGCCTCCTTTTGGATGTTACTTAGAACAAGGCTTCACGGCAACCCATCTGCGTTTGGCAACGTTAATTTTCACACATTTAGAACAATGGTTGGGTGTTCTTCACGATTAATTATGCTTAATTTTTGTTTGAAGAATTAATCCTATATATGTATTGCAAATTGGAGAGCTACTGTTATTATATCTTCAATTTGTTCTTAATCCTTGCTTAGGTTGAGTTGAACTTCAGCATTATTGATTGCTCCAATGAAAGCATGAATTTTGTGTCATTTTAATTGCTGGTTTATAGTCACAAAATTATTATTTTTGTATCTGCTTCTTGCTTTTCCCCATTTTCTTTAAGATTTTTTTCAAAGCAAAATAGTCTCTTATTCAAGAATGAATTAATTTAAACATAAGTTCCATTAATACTTATCTTTACATATGATTACGCATGACTGATATGAACAAATGGATTCATTGCACATTCAAGTTTGGTGATTTTTAGAGTAATGTGAAGAACACATGCTGAAAGAAATACAAAGGGGGCAAAAACAAAAGAAATTTAAAATGGACAAAGATTTGCTTAAATTTAATTGGCACTTAAAAAAGGTTGAGATGATTTGCACTTGGCTATGAGAGTCTACTTATGAGTTATACCACTACATTTATGACACATTTCCTAGAGAGTATAAGCTCATCACATCTGGCCATGACTTGATAGAAATGGTCAGGCTGTCTAATGACTATGGACGTGTTGAGATTGTAATTGCTGTATAAGATGTTCTAGTGATTCAAAGAGATTCTGTTGCAACAGAAAATCGAGATCACATGTTAGAGAATGACAAGTCAGTTCATGAAGGTGTTCATAATAGTTTGGTTGAATTTGATTCATACAATATAGTGCTTTGAAATCTCTATGTGCGTTCTAACAGTTTTTCTTGAGATAAATGTGTGGGATAGGCTGAAATGAGCCTGCCTTGCTGAAATAGACATGTTATATTCAGCGTTTCCACCTTGCTGAAATAATTATCCTAAAAAGAAGATACCACAGGGAAAAAAAAGGAAAAATTGCATTTTATGAATCAGCAGATTCAGCATTCAGTTTCAATCACCTTTACAGCATATCTTCACAATGTGCTTTTGCTGACGAACAAGAAAAAGAACATAAATGACAGAAAAATCATTGAAATTATGCATATATGCTAGTCTCGTCTATAGATTACAGTAAATAAACACAAGGATGAAGGCACGGGGAACAACTTCAACCTTTTATTAGTCTATATGCTTTTATGACTAAACAAAGAATAATCAAGAACTAAATTTCATCAAGCTTACTACCACTGTTATATTTGGCATCTTTAAAGCGTCAAAAGACCACTAAGTATTCTTTGAATTGTTGACCTCACTTTTGTTGACGTTTAGTTTTCCTCCTAGGATTTAGGGTTCTAGCTTTAGGAGCTTCCCCGACGATCTTAGAATCCTAGCAATGGGCCTACCTTGTTTTAGAACGTTCGAAGCCACCTCTTTACTATTTTGTAGTCCCGCACGAGATTCCGTACCTCTAGCTCATAGCAGGTAGGAATTGACGTCAAGAATTCAAAAATTGAGTCCCCATAGAACCAATGGATATTAGGACAGCCTCGTGCATATTTTGCACCACTAGACGCACAAATTTTTGTTTGCGGTCCCGACATCTTTAAGTTCCAGGACGATCGACATCAAAGTCAAAATTTCGGAAAAGGTCAAATTTGATGAACTTTTGGCCCGACCAACGACGAAGTTGCCCGAACGACGCCAGATCACAAAACGAATTGCGCTGGTGCGTTCGGAACGCCGAATTTGCTTAGGAAGGACATATAATTTGTTATGTTTCCGAGCGCGAGTAAACGACACGAAATTTGACGCAATTTAATGAAATAAAATAATAAAATAAGATTTTTATTTATTTTAAATCCTTAAAACCTAAAATCCCTAAACTCACGCACCCCTGCTGCCCGAGTTACCCCGTCTCTCGCTCAGTCCTTCTTCCCGTGCCCGAGCATCGAGTCTCCCTCTTGCCTTTTTCTTCTTGTGTGAGCCCTAGGGCTCGGCCGAGCTCACCATGTGAGCCTCACGTCTCTCTCGAGGTCCCCCACGACCTCCACTCGCCTGCAAAGGCGTCCGGCCCTGTGCAGCCTATTCTTCTCTGCTCCCTCTGTGGCCGTCCCTCCTCTGCCGCCACCTTCACTGGCGCCATCCCTTCTCTGAGTTCTGATTCCCTTTTTAAACTCACCTTCCTGGTAAGCTTAGGCATTACCTCGTCCTCCCCTCTGGCTATTTATACCCCACTTGGGGAGCTCTCTAGGTTTAGCTGAATCTTCCTGGAGGGGGAGGTGCTGCTGGATCGATCTGTGGATTCCTTGCTCTTCTTGTGTCTTTGGCATCCTCTCTTTCTCAGTTGTGCTTGTCGTGGCTTGAGGCTTGCTTTATACGTCCTGTTTCTCTGTTGGTTGACTCGGCTAGATGACTATGTGTTATTGTTTGGTGTGTTTACTTGTTTAAAATGATTAGTGAGACTCCCCTCTCCTCCTTAGTAGCATTGTAGTTCTCTTTTTCTTTAAAGGGAGGAGGGGAGGAGAAGAAATGAGTGTGATGGCTTGATGTTTACCTTGCAAACACTTTTAAACTTTCCATCTTTCCCACCTCCTCATATGAATGGCATTGAATGGATATTTGGCTTTTAGGAGAGACTTTGGTTTTATATTTTACAAAAACATGCTATATCGCTCTTGCAATAGGTTGTAGCTATATGCTTGGAGATATATGCGGGTTATGAAATTCCTCTTGTTCTCTTTCTATTTCAAAAATTAAAAAAAAAAAAGAAAGGAAGTGAAGGAGATGAGGATTGATTCATGTTGCACCTTGCAAGTCCTATAGCCCCTATTTGTTTTACCTCTTTAATGTGATAGTATTGCACACGTGACATGTAAATACAATTGTAGGCTTGTAGTTTAAAGCGGCATGCTTCTTTACTTGAAAGTTTGGAATCCTCATGCAAATCCCTTGGGTATCAACATGTTTATTCCTCTCTTTTGCTTGGGATTTAAATGTTTGAAGTGTGGGAGCCTTTATGTTTTGAGAATATGAAATTTATGAGGCATCTTAGGCCTCTATTTTGCAAAATGTGAAGTGTCGGGATTTCATTTAAAAGCTTGAAGTGGGCGGGGTGTACTCCCTCTCCGATGTTGAGATTAGTGGAGCCCGGTCCACTGTTAATTAAGGCAGTTAATTCTTAATTAATTGATTATTTCTTAATTAATTGATTAAGGAAGTTAATTAATTAATGAGCCCGCCTGGTGTCTTCCTAATGAAGTCTCCCGCCTCTCCTATTTCCAGAATAGAGTCCCGCCATCAATGAAGCCGCAGAAGGAAATCAATTTGGCGTGAATAATTTCAGGCTTCCCTTAATTGATGAATAATTTCCTTATATGGGCCTAAAAGAGTTTTATTTAATGGTTGATGGCTGGAATTGAAGAAAAAAGCTCACCTGCTCCATTGCATTGATTCTTCAGCGTGGCTTTACGTGAAGAATAATAGCAAGGCCTTTTCTCCTTTTTCTATGTGATTCTGGCTGCTACTCTCGGGTGGAGAGAAGTAGAGAGAGAAGGAGAGAGAGAGAAGGTGAGGGGAGAGAGAGAAAGAGAGAAAGAGTTTTCTTGTAAACGTCGAGACTCTCGACGGTGTAATTCCTCAAACTAATAAAATCCTCTGCAGCTCCGTGGACGTAGGCAATACGCCGAACCACGTAAATTTGTGTGTCGTCTTTTCTGGTGTATTTTTCTCGTTCCAACTTTCGCTTTATTGTCGCGTTTTTCATAACAACTGGTATTAGAGCCCAGGTTCGGATCTGAAGAAGAACGATTACTGGAGACGAAGTGAAAATTTCAGGGATCGAGAAATTCGACGACACAGATTTTGGTTACTGTCGGATGCAGATAGAGGACTACCTCTATGGGAAGAAACTTCATCTTCCATTATAAGGACGACGACGGAGAAGATGGACGAGCCGGTCGGAATCTGTTGGATCGACGGGTTCCGGGGTTATTCGATTGACCTCGTCGAGATCGATTAGCACACAACGTTATCGAAGAGAGGACCATCGCGGATCTCATGGCGGCTCGCATCGAGTATGTATGAAAAGCCGTCGGCAAATAACAAGGTGCATCTAATGAAAAAGTTATTTAATTTAAAGATGACGGAAGGTACATCCGTTGTACAACATCTAAATGACTTCAATACCATCACAAATCAATTGTCATTTGTCGAAATTGAATTTTATGATGAGATACGAGCGCTGATATTATTGGCTTCATTGCAAAATAGTCGGGAAGCTATGAGGATGGCGGTCAGCAATTATGCAGGTAAATCTAAGCTAAAATATGATGATATTTGTGATTTAATTTTGGCTGAGGAGGTGTGCAGGAAAGATTCAGCGAGACTTCGTGTTCGAGTTCGAGACTAAATGTTGATTCCAGGAGGAGATCACATGACGGGAACTCGAATAGATGAAGATCAAAATCAAAGCACTGAAGCGAAGCAAGTCGAAGCTCAGTCAGTAATGACCTATCTGGAATTGTGGCAAAACTTGTCACATAAAGAAGAACTGCAAAAATCCTAAGACGAAGAATGTCAGTGCTAATGTTGTAACTGAAGAAGTGCAGGATGCACTATTACTTGCAGTTCATAGCTCTGTTGACGACTGGATACTGGACTCAGGTGCATCTTTTCATGCATCTTCCCGCCGGGGGGTTAATGTAAAACTATATTGCGAATGACTTTGGGAAGGTATACCTCAGCGATGGAGCGACTTTGAACGTAGTGGGGATGGGAGATGTTGAAATTGCACTCCTAACAAAAACAAATGGATCTTGCGAAAGGTCGGTCATATTTACGAGTCGAAGAAAAATCTAATTTATGTTGGGCGGCTAGATGAAGGAGGGCATACGATAGTATTCTCGGATAACACCCGGAAGGTAACTAAAGGAGCAACTGATGCGGCTCGAGGTGAGAAGAGCAGTACGTTGTATGTAATCGCGGTTTAATTAATAGTGTTGATACTTACGATTGCAGAGAGCACGCGACATGCGCGTACAGTGGACATGAGTACGAGAGGCATGAAAGAGCTTCGATCCAGGAGGCGAGCCGCGGAACTCAAGTCAGTTGATCTTGGCATGTGTGAAAGTTGCATCATGGGAAGCGAGAAGAAGGTCGAGTTTCCGAAAGGTGCAGAATGCTAAAGGCGGGGAAAATTAGAACTTGTAGCACACCGATGTGTGGGGACCTTCCCGGTCGCATCTCTTGGAGGCTCTCGCTACTACGTCACATTCATAGATGACCACAACAGAAAGGTATGGGTTTATTTTATGAAGCACAAATCGGATGTATTTTCTGTGTTCAAAACTTGGAAGGCCATGGTTGAGACAGAGACAGATCTAAAACTAAAATGTTTGAGATGTGACAATGGTGGTGAGTACATCGATGGTGGGTTCGACGAGTATCGTGCGTGCTCGGGCATCGAATGGAGAAGACCATTCCGGGACACCACAACGAAATGGTGTTACGAGAGCGCATGAACGGGACCATCGATGAGAGGGCTAAAAGCATGAGATTGCACGCTGGACTACCACTAGGCTTTCACGGGCGGATGCGGTCAATGATCTGCAGTCTATTCGATCGACGGAGAGTCATCCGTCCCATTAGACGTGAATTACTGAGAAGTCCGGAGCGATAAAGTGGTTAAATTTTCTCACCTTAAGATTTTTTATTGTCTTTCATATGTTCTTATTAATCCGGATGCTCGAAGTAAGCTTGAGGCTTAAGTCGAAGAGTGTTCTTCGTCAGGTTACGGAGATGATGCATTTGGGTATCGTTTCTAGGATGATCGGGATCGGAAGATCATAAGGAGCGAGGAATGTGATCCTCAATGAGAAGATGATGTACAAAGACAAGGCTAGTACAAATTCTAAAGCAGCTCCTCAGAAATCAGAGTTCGTGAAGTTTGACGATCTACCAAAGGTCACAGTACATGATCAAAATGTGAATGACGACGAGAGTGAGTCTGGGGCACCCATTCTCATTGTTCCGCGATCGGGTTCGTAGTCGTTCACTACTCTCAGCTATCGTTCGCGAGTCGAAAAGGGCTAGACGCTCTCCACGGAGGCATTCTCCTACTTTAAACTACGTTCTGCGACGGATGGTGGAGAACCCCGGAGTTATGAAGAAACCCTGCAAGATGAAAATTCGAGCGAGTGGGAGCGAGCCATGAAGGAGGAGATGGATTCTCTGTTAGAAAATCGGACTTGGGAGCTAACGGATCTTCCATCGGGAAGAAGCTTTACACGACGAGTGGGTGTATCGGGTAAGGACGAACATGATGTGATAACAGGTACGCAGCGAAGACTTGTTAAAGGTTTTCAGCAGAAGCATGGTATTGATTACTCCGAGATTTTCTCTCCTGTGGAGTAATCAATGAGTTACAGGGCTTCTTGGAAGAGTTGGGTAAGGAGTGTTCGAGAAGGCGACTCTAGCGGTGATAGTCGAAGTCTTATATTCCTCACCGGAATCCGGCGATTTCGATCGGGGACAAACGATATTCGAATCGACACATGCTTCATACGATCATTATCGGATGACTGGACGATTACTTCGAGAAAATTTCAGTAAATAAGCTCTGTCGATATGTTGACGTAGAGTGTTCTTGATGAGAAGCTGAAGTTGTGTTCGGACCGGTTGGTCTTCAGCGTGAGACGAGGACTTTGAGTTGCGGAGGTGGAAGATACTACGTCGTACGATCATTATCGGATGACTGGACGATTCTCATCGGAGAAAAATTTGTGCGACAGACACTAACGACGTGTTGACTTAAGAGTGTTGACTGCGATGAAGCGAAGTTGTGCTCGACTTCGCGTTGGTCTTAGCGTGAAGACAGGGGCTTTGAGTTGCGGAGGTAGAGGATATCGCGTTTGAGGAAAGATCGATACGACCGATCGATGAGGAAGGCCGGTAGGTGACGCAGCTAAGTGTCCCAATCTCCAAGTGGGAGAATTGTTGAGATATGTGGAGCCTGGTCCACTTGTTAATTAAGGCGGGTTAATTCTTAACGATTGATTATTTCTTAATTAATTGATTAAGGAAGTTAATTAATTAGTGAGCCTGCAGTGTCTTCACAATGAAGTCTCCCGCCTCTCCTATTCCATAATAGGGTCCCGCCATCAATGAGCGTGAAGGAAATCGATTTGGTGTGAATAATTTCGGGGCTTCCCTTGATTGATGAATAATTTCCTTATATGGGCTAAAAGAGTTTTATTTAATGGTCGATGGTGAATTGAAGAAAAAGCTCATCTTGCTCCATTGCATTGATTCTTCGACGTGGCTTTACGCGAAGAATAATAAGCGAGCCTTTTCTCCTTTTTCTATGTGACTGCGTTGCTTCGCTCTCGAGTGGAGAAGTGAGAGAGAAGGAGAGAGAGAGAGACGAGGTGAGGGAGAGAGAGAGAAAGAGAGAAAGAGTTTTCGTAAACGTCGAGGCATCTCGACGGTGTAATTCTCAAACTAATAAAATCCTCTGCAGCTCCGTGGACGTAGGCAATACGCCGAACCACGTAAATTTGTGTGTCGTCTTTTCTGGTGTATTTTTCTCGTTCCAACTTTCGCTTTATTGTCGCGTTTTTCATAACATCTGATTCATGTTATTAGTTTCATTTTGATTAGTCATTTTTGAAAGATTGAAAAGCATGTTTTAGAACTCTACATTTCTTTATTCTTACACAAGTGCTGAATGTGATAACCTAATTTCAAACATCATTCATGCTAAATGGAATTTGGGGCTCAATGAGAACTTTAGGCATTGGTTGGTTCATCTATTGAGAGTTTAAGCTTGAAATGTAAATGTTGGTTGCACTCCTCTTTTAGTTACTGTATATGTGAAAGTGGTTTTGGCTCTGTTGTGCTGCTCGATTTTGACTTTGTTGTGCCTTGGCTTTGGCCTGTTGTCGTTGCTCGGTTCTTGACCGTTGTTGTCTTTGCTCGATTGCGCCTTTGTTGTCTTTGTTCGGTCCAGTCCGCTACCCCTCGGTTTCGGCCTGTTAGTGGTGTTCGGCCAAGCTCTGCTGTCCCTCGGTTTTGCCTGGCTATGTGGATTTGAATGCCTTATGCCTAGTTCTTTCTTTTTTTGAAGGTTCGTGCGAGCCATAGATTTGGAGATGGAGTGGCTCATTTTGTGATGTTTGGTAGAGCCGAATTGTGATATTCATTGGATTATGTTTTGAAAAGTGTAAATTTGAGGTTTGAATATTTCTCGTACTCGTATTAAATGTACGCCGGATTTGCCCTTTCTGCTTTTGCTGATTTGCATTTGTAGTGATGCTTACTCTATATTTGTGGATTGAGTCTAGTTTCCCCTAGTGAGTGTTTTGAGTCTGGTTTGGGGTTCAAGGGACCCCGAGTAGAGGTTCAGAGTTTAGGGGTCTTCCCCGCAGCTTTATCTTACGTTTCCTTTCTCTTTGTCATTACCTGAGTGTTGTGGGAATGAGTTCTGCACTGCTTAGGTGTATAGTTCACTTCACGAGCGTGACGACACGTTTAGGTCCTTTCTCTAGGACGAGTAAGAGTTGTTGGGAGTCCGGGATGATTGACTTGAGTTGATTGATCTTGAGAAATAATTCACCTCGTTTTACGATTCTGTGTTAGGTGAATTGTTTTCTCCTCCCTCCTTTCATTGATCCCGCGTCCCTTGATTTTCTCCTTGCTTCTTGGTTCAATATCCACACCTACGGGGGACGCGTAGGTGTACACATATAGCCCTTTCAAGCAAGGTTGTAAGTAGGGTGGTTAGGGTAGAGGAATGTGATGACAGTGCTTATGTGTGCTTAAAAAAGATAGACTATTAGAATAGTATCCTCTTGCCTTTGAGTAAAAATCTCACGCTGAGTCGAAGGCTAGGGATAGAGATCTTTATTCGTCGATTCTCGATGAGAGCAGATTGCTGCCTAATACCCTTAAGTCGTTAGTAGTTCTGGTTCGATTAGGGTGGTTGGCTCAGTAGATCGTCTTACTTTATAAAAATAAATATTTTGAAACAAAACTTCTACAATGAAAAATTATCTCTCGCTCACGAATTTTATATGCATCGTGAACTAAAATGAATGAAAATTTAGAAAGTCGACGGTGAATTATCGGAGTTGAGGTTGCGTGACTATCATACGTAGGTGTCGATTGCAGTAGCTCGTATTCGAGATTAGGACGCACGCGGCCCGGCTTCGAAGTCCTCCATGCCATCATGCTTACGGTCCTTTTCAGATGTCTCATGGCTTTCTTACGGTTCTCCGTGAGTTTAGCGGGACATCTGTGAGCTTTTTAGTGTTTTTGGTGGTTTTTGCTACGATTTTGTGTTTGTTCGTGATTTTCTTCGAGGTTTCCATGGAATTTCTTTCTTCTTTCTCGATTTTCTTTCGTCTTTCTTTTGGGTTTCTTACTTTTGCTTTTCTTTTGGATTCTAGCCAGGATTTCGTACTTCGCGCTTTCTTGCAACATACTAGATAGCATCATTACTTGAGTTCTTTCTTCATCTTCTCTACGCTTTCTTTTGTGTTAATCCCTTTCTCGCAGGAAATAAAAATGATAATAATAACAGCTAGCGACGAACTACAGGTAATTGGCGCTCACGGTACTTTCGTAGTACGACTACTCCCTTTTCTTTTACTGCACTACTTGGTTGTTTTACTTTCTACAGCACATACTCCTGCTAGCGTAGCGTGTTTTACTTTCCTCAATACATACTCCTGTTAGTTTAGTATGCCTGCAAATACTTGTTTCCTGTCATTTATTATAGCATGTTTTAACGATACATGTTTTCTACTGTCCATATAGTATGCTTGTGATGTTAGTCTACTGCTTAGCATAGCACATTCATGTATTCCTGCTATTACTGTTTTACTGTTTACTGTAGTATACACTCGTGTTTACTATACAATAATAAAAGCGAAATAATAAAATAAAATAAAACACCGACTAAACAATTTGCATGTCTAATTTTAATAACTTAAACTTCGAATCTGCAATTTCAACATTCTTCTAAATCACGGATCTGAACACTGACAATCGAAGCAAGCACGACCATCTTAACAATGAGACTTGTGTCTACGTCAACAAAATCATCCTTAGTCTAAATATAAGCTAATAAGAGCGAGTATTCGCTAGTACTGACGTAAATCCTCACATTTCTTTTAAATCTGTCATGATCTTGTTGTCGTGATATAAGCTACTAGCTCGCTTAGGATTTCGAGGTCGTCGTCCGATACGACGTTAATCCTCCCATCTTTCAGGTCGTTTGCATAACCGGATGTTATGCAAATGTAATTCTTATAATTAATTGGCAGGATTGAAACTTAAATAAATTCATTTTCGAAATTTAAAGCCCAATATTATGATAGTCTGGGAAGTCATCGAAGTTTCCATCGAGATCAGTGACATCCTCTATCTCTCTTTTAATTTCTGGAAATAATTGTTCCAAATCTTGTGTCTTTCACCTTATGGATTCTCTACTTCTGTACCTTTTTAACCTCTACAATTTGGATCATGAAGATAGATACTTGCGATCTAAATCGAGAGTTTTCTCGAGTGACTCCAGGTTATTTGAGGGGTAATTGACTTATAGAGGCTTGGCTCTATAGGGAGGCTTTAAGAACACGAGATAATATAAACCTATTTAATTACTTTTTGTATTAAGTAGGTGAATTTGTCGATCACGCATAAAAGTTAGCGAGCCAGAACGGATGTCATCGAATTTTGTAGTTTATTTGATCGAGTCGTATCGTCGACGGTGTGTACATTCGCTAGGATAGATACATCGCTTGTGATATTGTGCTCGTTCATTTCAAACTACTAAATGAATGAGATTCGTCCATTCTAATTTTCAAATTTAAAATTTTACTTTCAAAACCAATATACATATATATTAAATTAAATCTTAAATCCCAAACCAAATAAAATAAATTTTAGCGGCCGAAATGAACATCCCAAATACTCTCGAGACAACCATTTAAAGATTTGGAGGATGATTAACGCAAGACACAATTTTAAGTCATAAACTTCTTCAAATAGATTATGCAAGCATCTACTACAGTTCATCTCTTAACAGGCAAGTGAATGGAGAAAGATTCCTCAAAAACTTGAGAAATAAAATACAACAAAACTTCTGCTTTGTGTAATCATATGATACATTAATGAAACAGATAAAAGTTAACAATAACTAGAACAATCTAACTAGAACAATCACTTACTTAGCACAATATTACTACATCCTTAATTTTATAAAAGTTCATGCTTCAAAGTACTTGGACAACTTCGCAATTCATTATCGCTTTCAACAATAACAACATGTAGCATAATAATAATGGCCACAACATTGATTGAAATCAATATCTTGATAACATATTTGATACCTTCAAAGTTGTTATTCACCATGCCGTCCATTGCCGAGCTTTCCACATCACCGTCAACAAATTTAATATTTGTTGTCTTATCTATCCATTTTAAATATTTGCAATCATTCTCTGATTGATTTCTTATACAACGATAGAATTTTCTATAGAATTTCCTCCCATAACTTCTATCTTTGTAGGAAGTATACAATGCACACACTAAGTTACAGTTACAGTAAACTCTTCAACTACCCACACCTTGTGAGGTTGATGAATGGTTTGAGCTCATATGTGCTATATCCTGTTATAAATGACAAAAAAATAGAAAATAAATGGTATAAACACAAGAGTATTGACATTTACATACATGCCACCTAAACCATAATTTTTCCCATACATGCAATAAAAGAAGTGGTCATGAGGGCCTATTTCCATTGATGGTTCTTCCATAAACACAACTCCTACAACTTTCATGCTTGTGTTTCCCGTTTGCAATCAAATTAAACTTGAGGTAAGTTGTCAAAGGAACAGCTAATAGATCAAAAATACCGCTATTACTAAATTTTAAAAAGTGTAATATAACTTTTCATGGATAGATAAAATGCTATAAATACAGAAATCAATGTTAGTTGTTAAATATGTAAATCTATAAATTTTAAGGCAAAAAATCCTGAATTTTAACATAAACTGCCACCTTAAATTGACCTTGAGCTAATAAGCAGAAGCACATTACAAAGAGCAATACATCTGAAGCAATTGTATTTCATAAAGATCGCTTAAACTTCCCCTCTGCGTATGATTCAGGTTTTGAACTAAAAGAAGTAGGGTGAAGCATCAAAGAATTTAAAATCAATACTATAAAATCTCTTAAACTTTTGCCCTCTGACAATGATTCAAGTATTAGTTTTGGTGACTGCAGTACCCATGTCCAAACAAACTAATAGTTTTCCAGAGAATAAAGGAAGATTTATACTCATATGAGAACTTTTATTTATACTCACAAATCGATTCAATCTATATGTTAAGAAGATGGGAATGAAAGACATGCCTTGAAAAATTGCAAAAGCCATAAAGAGATATCACAATCAGTTAAAAACCCTTGCAATAATAGAGCCGCAAACCACATAAGCAGTCCAATGTCAATGCCGAGCCGTAGGGAGAAGAAGCATGGGCTGCTGTGAAGCCTTGCCCTAAGTTCGACTCCTTACTCGTGAAACGGGATTGGAGGAGAAGAAGGGGCGTCTGGAGGCAGGGAGCACGCGAGCCGAACCGTAGGGAGAAGAAGAGGCATCGGGACTACAGGAGGTACGGGGCCCGCGAGGGGAGGCAGCGAGCTTCGTGGAGCGAAATTTTTCCGTGAGGAGAGCTGCTTTCGGACTCCAATTAGAAATCAGCTAAAATACGAAAAAAAATATATATATATTTCTCTCACGGTCCCACCTTCCCCCTCCTCCGCTGTCTCTGATTGGGAGTCCGGACGCAGCTCTGCGTCCGGACTCCGCGGGGAAAAATTTCGCGTGGAGAAGGATGGGATGAGGGGAGCACGCGAGAGGAGCAGGCGCGGGAGAAAAGGTTACAGACGTAATCAGAAGTTTTTTTAAGGTAGACCAAGGAAAACTTGGGCTTATTGTATAAAAAATGATCTTAATTTTATTAGAATTAAACGAAAATTTGATGCTAAATAGGACACAATGGAGAAAAAGGATTCATGTAGTCGATCCTATTTAGTGGGATTAAGGCTTTGTTGTTGTTGTTGTTGTTGTTGTTGTTGTTGTAAAAAAAAAATTTTAAATGTAAATCGGAGTTACTCCCATACACTTTTTTAGTAGGGATAGGTTTTAATTGATTAATCATATATAATTTTGCGTGTGGTGAACGTACGCAATAATTTTTCAAGAGGAGAAATTATTTGGTGCGGACGCCAAAGGCATCTTGCGTCCAGTGTCTAATCAGAATTTTTTTAAAAAAAAAAAAATTAAGTTGGGGCCCACTCTCATACATTTTTTTGTATAGAGAAATTTAGATTTGTTCACCATACGCAATAATTTTTCATAAGAATATCAGAAATTAAAAAAAAAATTAAGTTGAGCCCACTCCCATACACTGTTTGGTAGGGATGGGTTTTAATTGGTTCATAGTACACAAAATTATGTACGGTGAACGTACGCAATAATTTTTCACAATGTGAAATTATTCGGTTCGGATGTCGGATGGATCTTTCGTCTGGCATTCAATAAGAATTTTTTTTTTTTTGAAAAAAAAAAAAATTAAGTTTGGGCCCACGCCCATGCAGTTTTTTGTAGGAAGAGGTTTTAATTTGTTCACCAAAGGTAAATTTGCATACGGTGAACGTACGCAATAATTTTTCACGATGAGAAATTATTCGATGAGGACGTCGGACGCATCTTGTGTCCCGCGTCCAACCATAATTTTTTTTTTTTTTGAAATAAAAAATTTTATGGTGGGACCACCTCCCATACATTTTTTGGTAATGAGGGGTTTTAATTGGTTCACCGTAAGCAAATTTGGGTATGGTGGACATACGTAATAAATTTTCACGAGGAGAAATTATTTGGTATGGACGTCGAATGCATCTTGCGCGCCCGACGTCCAATCAGAAAATTTAAATTTTTTTTGAAAAAAAATTAAGTTGGGGCCCACTCCCATACACTTTTTGGTAGGGAGGGGTTTTAATTGGTTCGGCGTACGCAAATTTGTGTAAGGTGAACGTTCGCAATAATTTTTCACGAGGATAATTATTCAGTGTGGATTCCAGACGTATCCACACCGGAATTTGCATTTAGCGTCCAATCAGAATTTTTTTTTTTTTTTGAAAAAAAAAAAAAGTTGGGGCTCACTCCCATACACTTTTTGGTAGGGAGGGGTTTTAATCGGTTCACCGTACGCAAATTTGCGTACGGTGAACTTACGCAATAATTTTTAACGAGGTAAATTTATTCGGTGCGGACGTCGGACACATCTTGAGTGCGGACGCCAATCAGATTTTTTTTTTTTGTTTTGAAAAAAAAATTTAAGTTGGGGTCCACTCTCATACACCTTTTTGTAAGGAGTGATTTTAATTGGTTCACTGTACACAAATTTGCGTGCGTACGGTGAAAGTACGCAATAATTTTTCACAAAGAGAAATTATTCGGTGAGGACGCCGGACGTCGGACGCATCTGGCATCCAGCGTCCGATCAAAATTAATAATAATAAAAAAAATAATATTGGGGCCCACTCTCATACACTTTTGATAGGTGAGGGATCAGAAATTTAAAAAAAAAAAAAAAAATTATCCCACACACTTTTTAGTAGGGTAGGGTTTTAATTAATTCACCTTACAAAAATTTGCTTATGCTGAACGTAATAATTTTCCCAACTTGACGGGAAGATTAGAGTGGTATACAGGTAAATATGAAGATTTATGTGTTTTATACGTAAATTCTAAAGAATTGAGTGGTATATAGTTAAAAAACCACAAATAATAGAATTTTAGTGGTATTGGGATTCATTATTTTCGCAAAAAAAAAAAAAAACCCCTTAAATTTCATCTTAATTTCGAGTTTCACCTAAAATTATCTTGACCTAAAATAATGTGCAGAACTGTTTCATGTGATGCGATTAATAAGAGAAAAAGAATATTTCTGAAACTTCTAATATATTCTTTATTTTATATGCGGAGGATATTTTCTATGGGCATTTACAGACATATCACCCAATTCTTATGTATTTACATATCTAACACCTAATACATAAGAAGTGAGTGGTACGTGTAAATTTTCTTATGAGTTAAATTAATATTTAGTTATTGATACGGCAAGAATAAATTTTAATTGTCCAACATGAATCTGGAGATAGGACACAAATCTCCGTGTAATCTTTTGAATAAGAAACATTCAAATCTTGATAAAAAGTCATATAGAGCTATGATTTCAGTAAACTTATAGTCAAACTGACCGGCTCGATGAGACGAAGCTAATGACATAAAAACTAGTCAAATCCGAGTCAAATCAAGATTAGATCAAGTCATTAATCTATTCTTAGAAGATTTATGGATATATTTAGAAGGTCAAACAAATGCCGACATTAGCAAGCTTATACTCGAATCGAGCGTCTCGACAAGACGAATCCAACGAGCCCAAGATCACTCAATTCTGATATCGTTAAAGCCATCAAATACTCCTTAAACTTCGTCTTATCATGGGAAGCCCTCTAGGCCATCTGATCAAAATGGCTGCATTAACTGCACTCAAAACACTATAAATAGACCTCCAACCCTCAAATAAGGGGAAGCATAAGCCTAGAGAGTCTGAGGACTTGAGGAGAAGTTGCAGCTTAGCACCACCGCCGACCGTCGTTGACCACCGCTAACTTCCGTCAACCACCATCGACCTCCGTTGATCATCGCCGACCGCCGTTGACCATCACCTACCGTCATCAACCACGGTCAATCTCCGTCATCGACCATCACCGACCTCTGTTAACCTCTACCAACCGTCGTCGACCACCGCTAATCACCATCGTCAACTTCCAACCAACCAGACGCTGTCAATTGACACTGTAATATGAAGAATATAATCACCATTTCCCGTCCGTGGGACAATAGATTTCTGTAATCATCAATCAATAGTGGATTTTCGCAACTGGGCCAGGCCCCGTGGTTTTTTACTTTACGAGTTTTCCACGTAAAAACTTATGGACTCGTCATCGCTTATTTTTTTTTTATGTGTGTGTGTTCTGGATTCTCGTACAATGCTAAGACGATAATCAGTTACTCTACCACCGCGAATTTTCTAGCACGCATCACTTATCTCACATCTAAACTTTTATTATTACAAATATCATATGAAAAGTAACACTCATTATCACATTTTAATAGTTAAATTCATCATTTCATCCATAATAAAAATGTTATGTGTGCAAAAATGAAAGTTTAGACGGGAGATAGATAAATTCACAAGAATTGAGTGCTATGCATGCAATTTTCCCTATAATGTATATTTCTCCCAAATTAGACAAGGCAGAATTACAGTATTTAAAATATTTCAGAAAAAATGATAATGGATTGTTGCAAGCTATACAAATCTCAACGATAAAAAAATAAATAAATCTTAGTGTTTTGCTTGCTAAGAATCATCAACTATATATTTTAAGTTCTGAAGTTACACATTTATTTCTAATTATAAAAGACGAGGTTATTTATAAAATTTTGAAATGTGCATTTTAATAAATTTATCTAAAATCTCAAAACATACCAGCAGACATTTCGTGTTGAGGACTTTCCTCTTAGATCATTTTTTTAGTACTCAGCATCTCAAAAGTAAATGATTTTGAGCTTATTGGATTTCTTTTCATCAAGATGTTTGATTCAATTATAAACTTGCTGAATTTGAAACTCATTTAACTTTTCAAATACTATTTTGAAGCTTATAAATATATTTCAAGTGCTTCATTTAGACTTATTTGGGCTTAAATTGGACGGTTTTTAGTGTCTTGAGGTTTTTCTTGTTTAAAAATTTAGTTTGATTATAAGTTTATTAAAATCAAAGAAAAATTATTTTAGAAATTTCTTCAAAATTTATATCAAAATTTATGCTTTATTAGATGAATTTTATAATGAGAGTAGATATTATAGATGGCAGTGTTAATCAATAACTATTTGGCTATTAGGCAAGGCTAGTCATGGACTTTAAGTTTGATGATAGTAATTGTGTGATGACTGAAAAGAAACAGTTTGACAATGTGTTATGGGGCCGAAGCATGGTGTCAGAGCACTCTTCCATATGCGTCGGGCTATTGACACATATGCACCAACATATTGGGCGCGATCCAGAGGGTTAGTGCATATGAGCCATCCTGTGAGCGCATATGCACCCAGTTTGTATGGGCGAGAAAGTGAGGGGGCGCCTATGCACCCCCATATCAGCGCCTAAGTGCCAACTTAGGTGCTACGCTCCCGAGAGCTTGTGCATAGGCGCCAAGTCCAGATACCTATGCTCCAAAAGCAGTTGGCGTGCAAGATTTGGTTTTTTATGTTCGATTTCAAGCAGTGTAAATATTAGGGCTTGGAAATTTATTTCTTTGTATTATTCGACAAGCATCTCATTGAAAGTGAGTAGAGTCGAAGTGGTGAATATCAGTGATTTGGCGTGATTTTTTTTTTTTGTGTCTGATCGGAGATGGAAGATTGTGGAGCAAGCCCTGAAAGTTTCTTCGTGTAGAGAGGAAACTCTTGTGAGTTTTTTTGTAAAAACTTTCTAAATTTCATAGTGGAATTTTTTTTGTGGTGTGGCTCAGTGGTTTTTTTCAGTTCTTGGGTTTTTTCCACATAAATCCTCGTTTGGTTTTGTAGTTGCTTTGATGGTGCTTTCTATTTAATTTTTTATTCTGGTTTTGTTGAATCTTGTGTGATCCCATTAGTCCGCGATGTTGTTTAATTTCTAATTGATCCTAAGCCCCTATAAATTTGAAAAGTGTTATTGTGAATTTCTTATTAAACTGGTATCAGAGCGGGGTTTGATTCGAGTGGGAGCTTTGGTCGAAGAAGCAAGGTTCAAAATGAAGAAGTTCAATGAGTCGAACTTTGCTTTCTAGAAGATGAAGGCGAAGGATCTGCTGTATCGGAAAAAATCATATCTACCACTGGTGGCGATGAAAAATGATAACGATATGATATGTCGTTGGATGGGGTCATGTCATCGCCATCCATTTCTGTATCATGTCAATGTCAAGGAGTCGCCATCTAATATTACAACAACAACAACAAAGCCTTAATCCCACTAAGTGGGGTCGGCTACATGAATCCTTTTTCTCCATTGCGTCCTATTTAGTGTCAAATTTTCGTTTAATTCTAATAGATTAAGATCATTTTTTATGCAATAAGCCCAAGTTTTCCTAGGTCTGCCTCTGCCTTTCTTAACATAAGTTGTATTTAAAACATCTACTCTCCTAATCGGATCATCGGGTGGTCGACGTTTAATGTGACCAAACCATCTAAGGCGACTCTCTCTAATTTTATCAGACAACGGTGCAACTCCAACCCTATTACGGATATATTCATTTCGCATTTTGTCTCTAAGTGTAAAGCCACTCATCCATCTAATCATTCTCATCTCGGCAACACTTAACTTAACATTATGCTTCTCTTTTAAAGGCCAACATTCAGCACCATAGAGCATTGAAGGTCTCACCACCATCTTATAAAATTTTCCTTTCGGTCTAGCGGTACTTTTCTATCACACAATAGGTCGGACGCATTCCTCCACTTCAACCAACCAACTCTGAATTCTACTTATTAACATCCCCATCTATATCACCATCGCTTTGAACAATGGACCCAAGATATCTAAATCGTTCACACCTTTTAATAATTTGATCACCCAAAGTTACACTTACGTCACTGAGACCTACTTATTACTAAAATTACATTCCATGTATTCGGTTTTAGTTCTACTCGAACGAAGACCTTTAGACTCCGATGTAGACCTCCATAATTCAAGTTTTTCCTGGACTTTTTCTCTTGTCTTATCCACCGGGGAGGATATCATCGGCAAAAAGCATACACCGAGGTACATCCTCTTGTAAATGGCCGGTAAGACCATCCATAAATAAAGCAAAAGATATGGGCTTAAAGCCGATCCTTGATGTAAACCAACGAGAAATAGTAAAATACTTGGTCAATCCTCCTTCGGTTCGAACACAGTAACGGCTCTAGCATACATATCTTTAATGACTTGAATATAAGTCAAATCAACACCTTTCTTCTCGAGGACTCTCCGAAGAACATCTCTAGGAACCTTATCGTAAGCTTTTTCTAAATCGATAAAAATCGAATGTAGATCCTCCTTATTATCTCTGTACCTCTCCATCAAACCTCTTAATAAATGTATAGCTTCCATGGTAGACACCCGGCATAAATCCAAATTGATTATGAGAAATCTTCGTAATACGTCTTAACTTATGTTCGATTACCCTCTCCCATAACTTTAAAGTATGACACATCAATTTAATTCCTCTATAATTTGCACACTCTTGTGCATCCCCTTTATTCTTAAAAATGGGGACCAAAATGCTCTTTCTCCACTCCTCAGGCATCTTTTTTGTTTTTAAAATAATATTAAAAAGTTTAGTAAGCCAGGAAACCCCCAAATCACCTAAACATTTCCACACTTCAATTGGGATATCATCAGGTCCTACAGACTTTCCCCCCTTGGTTTTCTTTAAAGCCTCATCAACTTCTTTTTTACTAATGCGACGGTAAAAGTGAAAAGTTTTATTATTATTAACGATATTAAGATCACTAAGATCGATCGTACTTTCGACATCATTAAAAAGTTTATCAAAATAACTCACCCACCTATGTTGAATATCTTTTTCTAAGAAAAGCACTTTTTGATTTTCATCTTTAATACACTTTACTTGAGTTAAATCTTTACTTTTCTTTTCTCTTTGTTTGGCTAGTTTATACATATAATTTTCACCTTCCTTAGTATCTAACATGTTATAAAGATCACTAAAAGCAGAATTTTTAGCGTCACAGATTATTCTTTTACACTCCTTACGGGCCATTTTATATTTTTCCCAATTCTCTACGCTTTTACATTTAAACCAATTTTTATAACATAACTTCTTATATTTTATCTTTTCTTGCACATTATTATTCCACCACCAACTATTTTTATTTATAGAAACTTTTTCTTTTGATTCTCAAGTACATCTTTAGCCACTTGTTTAATAGTATTAGTTAATTTTTCCCACATAACATTCGCGTCTTCATGAGCATCCCAAATATTTAAATCTTGAATTTTACTCATAAAAATAATTTTATTTGTGTCTTTTAGGTGCCTCCATCTTATTCTACGATGTTGAATCCTAGTATTCTTTATTTTACAACTCTTCATCTTAAAATCTAGAACTAATAATCGATGTTGGGTACTTAATTGCTCACTTGGAATGACCTTACAATCCTTACAATCTCGACGATCTCTTCTTCTCATAAGAAAATAATCAATTTGTGTTTTATTAGATCCATTCTTATAAGTAATAAGATGCTCATCTCTTTTCTTGAATAAAGTATTAGTAATAATCATATCATACGCTAAAGCAAAATCTAAAATGGCTCTACCTTCTTCATTAATCGCTCCATAACCGTAGCCACCATGAATATTTCTGAAATCTTCTACCACTCTACCGACATGTCCATTTAAATCTCCTCCAATAAAAATTTTTTTCTTCAAGAGGTATCAAGTGTATTAAGTCTTCTAAATCATTCCAGAATTTATCTTTAGAGTCTATATTTAAACCTACTTGAGGAGCATAAACACTTATAATATTAAAAATCTTGGTATCAATAATAATCTTAAGTGCTTATAATTCTATCTCCGACTCTATTAATTTTAACAACATTATCTTTCAAACTTTTATCTATAATTATACCTACACCATTTCTAGTACGACTCTTACCAGAATACCATAGTTTAAAACCTAAGTTATCAATTTCCTTAGCTTTTTCTCCAACCCATTTAGTTTCTTGAATACATAGGATATTTATCTTTCTATGGATCATAATATCAACCAATTCCATTAATTTACCATTGAGAGTACCTATATTCCAAGATCCTATCCTAATACTGAGTATCATGGACTAACTTCTTTACCCGCATCCGTCAGTGATGTGGGAACCCTTGCTTACTTGACACTACACCCGGGCGGCCGGTGTAGCGGCCCTTGCACACTTTCCACTGTATTCGAGCCATACGGCGCGTCGCTTCCGGGGACGCCCAGCACTACACTCGAATGATCGAAAGGATTCATGTCATGATTTTTTTCGACAAGTTTTACGGCGGGTCGTCGACTACCTAACGCAACCCTCCACTTTTCACATCCGGGCTTGGGACCGGCAACGGCAGTGTTAGTCGCCATCTAATATTAGCCTAGTTTTATTCATATAAATCCTATGAAGGATTTAGAGAATTTTTAGGACTAATAGTAAAAAAGGATGTTTATGATAATTCTTATATGAGGATATTCCAGAATAACATATTCTAGAATTTTCATATTAAGAAAATCGTGGTAAACCAGAGATTTCTATTTCGGGTTCTTTTTAGATCTCCTATAGAGGTAAGCCTCTATAGTTAATTACATCTTAAACAATTTTCAATTGTTTAAGAAAACTGCTGATTAATGTTAGTCATTTGTTTTCTAAGAATTCATTTTAAGGAGAGATGTACCCACTATCACTCCCGAATGTCGTTATATCATGTTATTTAATACTTTAGGTATTATGTCTAACCTAAAGGTTCTGGTTTTGTTGTCAATGTTGTTGATTTGTTGAAAATTTTCAGGTTATATGTCTAACCTAAAAGTTTTGGTTTTGTTTTTGTTGTTAAAAGTTTCAGGTTATATGTTTTTATTGTCAAAAGTTTCAGGTTATATGTCTAACCTAAAAGTTTTGGTTTTATTTTTGTTCGCCTAGAATGTCGTCCTGCAAAACAGAGTTAGTACACCTTATAACATGTAAAGAAAATCTAAGCGAAATTTCTCGTTTTCACCCTGCAAAGAAAATATTGTCAGAAATAACATCACAGAATATTTGGATATGTCTTGGATGTCAGTTTATGTCGAATTATTTTGAAATGTCAATTTTTTTGTTGATTATGTCAATTTTGGTTTTAAAATATTGAATTTATTAACTTGAGTTCATGTCCGTCTGGACTCTAAGTTAAAAAGGTTTGGAATTAGATTTAATATTGATTGAATTAACTTGGGTTCATGCCTGGTTGAACCTAAGTTAGATTCAATGTTGATTGAATCAATTTAACTTGAGTTCGTGTCTGTCTGAATTCAAGTTGAAAGATTTTGAAATTAGATTCAATATTGATTGAATTGACTTGGGTTCATGTCACGGTTGAACCTAAGTTAGATTCGATGTTGATTGAATCTATTTAACTTGAGTTCGGTATACGTTCGAATTCAAGTTAAAAGGTTTGAAATTAGATTCGATATTGATTAAATTGACTTGGGTTCATGTCCGGTTGAACCTAAGTTAGATTCAATGTTGATTGAATCTATTTAACTTGAGTTCATGTACGTTTGAACTTAAGTTAAAAGGTTTGAAATTAGATTCAATATTGATTGAATTGACTTGGGTTCATGTCCGGTTGAACCTAAGTTAGATTCGATGTTGATTGAATCTATTTAACTTGAGTTCATGTCTGTTTGAACTTAAGTTAAAAGGTTTGAAATTAGATTCAATATTGATTGAATTGACTTGAGTTCATGTCTGGTTGAACCTAAGTTAGATTCAATGTTGATTGAATCTATTTAACTTGAGTTCATGTCTGTTTGAACTTAAGTTAAAAGGTTTGAAATTAGATTCAATATTGATTGAATTGACTTGGATTCATGTCTAGTTGAACCTAAGTTAGATTCAATGTTGATTGAATCTATTTAACTTGAGTTCATGTCTGTTTGAACTTAAGTTAAAAGGTTTAAAATTAGATTTAATATTGATTGAATTGACTTGGGTTCATGTCTGGTTGAACCTAAGTTAGATTCAATGTTGATTGAATCTATTTAACTTGAGTTCATGTCTGTTTGAACTTAAGTTAAAAGGTTTAGTTTAGAATAGATTTAATTAAGTTTTAAGTCTTGTTTAAATAGGACTTAAAGGTTAATCGAAGTCTAATAAATTAGACTCGATTAGATTTGCGAGACCATCTAAGTCCCTTTTAGATAAGACTTAAGTTTTAATTAAGTCTACATTTAAAGTTAGACCTAGACTTAAGATTGAACTTAAGCCGGGTTTTAGTTTAGATTCAAGTTAGGTTGAACCTAAGGCTTAAATTAGACTTAGGTTTATATCATGTTAAACCTAAGTATAGTTTGACTTAAGTCTAATATGGGTTAGACTTAAGTTAGGTTTTGGGTTAGGTTCATGTCGGGTTGAACCTAAGTTTGGTTTGACTTGAGTCTAATGTGGGTTAGACTTGAGTTAAATTTTGAGTTTAGATTAAGTTAGGTTGAAGTCGGGTTGAACCTAGACTTAAGGTCGATTTAAGTTGATATGGGTTGAACCTAAGTTAAGGTTTGACTTGGATTAAATTAGGTTCTAATTGGATTGAACTCAAGTTTAGTTCAGTTTAGTTTAGGTTCAATATGGGTTGAACCTAAGGTTTCAAGTTAAGTTAGGTTCGATGTGGGTTGAACCTAAGGTTTAGGTTAACTTGAGTTCAAGTTAGATTGGACTCAAGTTATGTTAGGTTTAAGTTAGGTTTAATGTGGGTTGAACCTAAGGTTTAGGTTAACTTGAGTTCAAGTTAGGTTGGACTCAAGTTAGGTTAGGTTTAGGTTAGGTTCAATGTGGGTTGAACCTAAGGTTTAGGTTAACTTGAGTTCAAGTTAGGTTGGACTCAAGTTAGGTTAGGTTCAATGTGGGTTGAACCTAAGGTTTGATGTTTGACTTAAGTTCAAGTTGGGGTTGAACCTAAGTATAGGTTAAACTTGGGTTCATGTTGTGTTGAACCTAAGTTAAAGATTGAAAGTTTATTTTGGGTTTGGGTTTGGTTAAACCTTAGTTGGTTAAGGTTTAATAATTAATTAAGTCTAATATAATAGACTTACTTAGAGTTTAAGTTTGATTAAGTCTAATTTAGTTAAGACTTAATAGTTTAATCAGGTATAATGGGTTAGACCTAATTAGGGTTTAAGTTTGATTAAACCTTAGTTAGTTAAGGTCTAATGGGTTAGACCTAATTAGGGTTTGAGTTTGATTAAACCTTAGTTAGTTAAGGTCTAATGGTTTAATTAGGTCTAATGGGTTAGACCTAATTAGGGTTTGAGTTTGACTAAACCTTAGTTAGTTAAGGTCTAATGGTTTAATTAGGTCTAATGGGTTAGACCTAATTAGGGTTTAAGTTTGATTTAAACCTTAGTTAGTTAAGGTCTTATGGTTTAATTAGGTCTAATGGGTTAGTCCTAATTAGGGTTTATGTTTGACTTAAACCTAATGTGTAAGAAGGTTAATTAAGTTTAATATGTCTTAATTAAAGGTTTGGTTTTGATTAATTAAGTTTAATATGTTCTTAAACTTAAAAAGTGTTGATTTTTGTATTTAAACCTAATTTAGGTAAGGTTTAATGGGTTAATTAAGTTTAATTTGTCTTTAAACTTAATTAAAAATTTAATTTTTGTGTTAAACTTAATTTAGGTAAGGTTTAATGGGTTAATTAAGTTTAATTTGTCTTCAAACTTAATTAAAAGGTTTGATTTTGGTTAATTAGGTTTAATATGTCTTTAAACTTAATTAAGATTTAATTTTTATATTAAACCTAATTTAAGTAAGGTTTAATGGGTTAATTAAGTTTATTATGTCTTTAAACTTAATTAAAAGGTTTAATTTTGATTAATTAAGTTTAATATGTCTTTAAACTTAATTAAGATTTAATTTTTATATTAAACCTAATTTAAGTAAGGTTTAATGAGTTAATTAAGTTTATTATGTCTTAAACTTAATTAAAAAAAAGTTTAATTTTGATTAATTAAGTTTAATATGTCTTTAAACTTAATTAAGATTTGATTTTTATATTAAACATAATTTAAGTAAGGTTTAATGGGTTAATTAAGTTTATTATGTCTTTAAACTTAATTAAAAGGTTTAATTTTGTTTAATTAAGTTTAATATGTCTTTAAACTTAATTAAGATTTAATTTTTATATTAAACCTAATTTAAGTAAGGTTTAATGAGTTAATTAAGTTTATTATGTCTTTAAACTTAATTAAAATGTTTAATTTTTATTAATTAAGTTTAATATGTCTTTAAACTTAATTAAGATTTGATTTTTATATTAAACCTAATTTAAGTAAGGTTTAATGGGTTAATTAAGTTTATTATGTCTTTAAACTTAATTAAAAGGTTTAATTTTGATTAATTAAGTTTAATATGTCTTTAAACTTAATTAAGATTTGATTTTTATATTAAACCTAATTTAAGTAAGGTTTAATGGGTTAATTAAGTTTATTATGTCTTTAAACTTAATTAAAAGGTTTAATTTTGATTAATTAAGTTTAATATGTCTTTAAACTTAATTAAGATTTGATTTTTATATTAAACCTAATTTAAGTAAGGTTTAATGGGTTAATTAAGTTTATTATGTCTTTAAACTTAATTAAAATGTTTAATTTTGTTTAATTAAGTTTAATATGTCTTTAAACTTAATTAAGATTTAATTTTTATATTAAACCTAATTTAAGTAAGGTTTAATGGGTTAATTAAGTTTATTATGTCTTTAAACTTAATTAAAAGGTTTAATTTTGATTAATTAAGTTTAAATATGTCTTTAAACTTAATTAAGATTTGATTTTTATATTAAACCTAATCTAAGTAAGGTTTAATGGGTTAATTAAGTTTATTATGTCTTTAAACTTAATTAAAAGGTTTAATTTTGTTTAATTAAGTTTAATATGTCTTTAAACTTAATTAAGATTTGATTTTTATATTAAACCTAATTTAAGTAAGGTTTAATGGGTTTAAATATTATTTTAAATTTAGTTAAGTCCAATTTGGTCATTTTAGACTCAAGTGAAGTTTCTCATTAGTCTATCATAGACTAAAACCATTTTCAAACTTTGATTGTTGATGAAAATAGGTTAAATTTATAAAGGGGTATTTTTAAAATTAAAATTATTTAATTAATAAAGGATTTTAACCCTAAATTTCAAAATACCATTCAAAATGATTTCTATGACTTAGAAATAATTTTCTTAGGGTTATTGTACTGTTGCTCTATCATTTCTAGCCATTTGTATTTTTATTTTCCTTAATTTTTTAATTTTTATAATTATTATTTGAAATAATTATTAAGAAACTTGAAAATCAAAGAAAAGTGTCCTAGGCATGTTTTCTGTCTTTGGAAAAATTATGGAAGGTCCCTAAAAACATAAAGATAAATGCCTCAAAGTTTCATAATTTTTTGATTTATAAATAATTTTTAATAATTAAAATACTCAGAGAGTATTTAATTAATTAAAAATTAAATACTGAAAGAAAATTATGATTTTGGTCTCATAATTTTATCCTCTTCGAGAGCTTTCCGAGGTATTTTTATCATATTTTTGTGACCTCTAGATAAAAAGATATTGATTTTTGAAGTTTTTAAGGTTTCCTGGATTTTTTATTAATTTCCCGCCGCCAAAATCCTCACACGGCGACGCGTGTCCTCGGAGCCGTCGAAGAGCGGGAAAATCCGGTGCGGGCGGCCGAACGACGGACACCGCGGCTGTTTGATCAGCGCCGTCCGTTCCAAAACACGGGAACGGACAGCTGTGATAAATCCATTTTAATTCCAGGAAATTTCATACCCGTTAAACTTTAAACATCAATATCTCACTCATTTCTTGATGAAATTGAGTGATTTTTTTTAAATGGTCATCTGGATGAGAAGTATCCATCCATATGGTGATGATACACTTCTGGACTAGTATAACACATGATATGTCGAAAATACGATTTATTTTGTAAAGAAAAATTCCATACCTTTGTCACAAGCAAATCAAGCTAGATCAGAACTTATGGTTGCCTTCTAGGACTCCAATAGCAGGTTATTGCTGCGAGCAATTTGATCCGAAGTCGGGCTTGGGGAGGAATTTTGAAGAAGTGCCTAAATTGGGTGCATTTTTGAAATTTGGTCGAATTGGCTCAAATAGGCTCAAACTATGGCTTGGATTTGATCCTAAAAGATTGTTGGGACTCTCAGGAAGACTTTTTATGTTGGGAGCAGGTGGATTTGGGCAGCCTATAGTTCTCCCAAATTTTTTTCTTCTTCTTGCTAGGTTCGGCCATGGGGTCTTATTTATAGCAAGGGGAGGTTATGGCTTAGCTTAGGATGTTCTAGGGGAGTAGTTACCTCCTCTATCAGCCCATTGGGTGAAAGAATTGGCTGAAGATAGGCATTGATGCTTCTCCCTAAGTTTTCCATGATGATCTCCATTGTTTTGTCTCTCACCCATTGGCTCATGTGAGAGGTGCATGGTGAGCTGCCTCTACTTTTCTTAGGGAGCTTACACCTCATCTCTTAAGCTTGGCAAATGGTGACACACAAGCTCATCCCTCATCATTGCTTCTAACCATGGTAAGGGGGGGGGTTTCATGCATGGTTTTCCTTCCATTGGGTGGCTTGGGAGGTGGGAGGTGAGGCCTCATGTTGGCCGCCCACCTCATGGCTAAATGAGGCTTTAGGTGAAGGAGAGAGTGACACCTCACCCCATGCATCATGATGGGTATTAACCCATGGCTAAGTGGTCTTAATGTGGGCTTAATTATGCGTTAATTAAGCCTTAAGATGAATTTAGCCTAATTAATTATGAGAAGGCTATATGTCATTTCATTTCTTTTTAATTTCCCATTTTAATTAATTATTTTATTAATTAAAATTGTTGGAAAATATTTTATTAATCAATTTATTAATTGAAAATAATTTCAATTTAATTAATTGATTAATTTTATCATTTTTGTCATTTTATGATTTTAATTTAATTTTCATTTTAATTAATTATGTCATTTAATTAAAATATTGAAAATTAAATCATTAATCATTTTAATTAATCAAAATAATTTTGAAATTAATTATTTGATTAATTTTGTTGTTTTTATTTCATTTTTATCTATTTTAATCAAAATAGATAGGTGTTGATCAATTTTGACCTGGGTTGACCCAAGTTAGCCCAAATTGATCAATTTAATTTTAAAATGTCCAATACTTGTGATTTTGTCATTGTGGGGTTTTAAATGTGTCATTGGGTGAAAGGGTTGACTTGTAGATTGACATGGTAGGTCATTAGGTACGGTTTGACCAATCTGACCAAAGTTGACTTTTTAGGTCGAAAAGGTTGACTATGGGGTCAACAAGTAGGTCATTAGAGTGCGGTTTGACCTGTTTGACCAAAGTTGACTTTTTAGGTCATAAGGTTGACTATGGGGTCAACGGGGTAGATCATTAGGTCCGGTTTGACCAATTTGACCCATGTTGACTTTTTAGGTCATAAGGTTGACTCATGGGGTCGACGGGGTAGGTCACTAGTGTCCGGTTTGACCAATTTGACCAAAGTTGACTTTTTAGGTCAAAAGGTTGACCTATGGGGTCAACGAGGGTAGGTCACTGAGTGCAGTTTGACCATTTTGACTAAAGTTGACTTTTTAGGTCATAAGGTTGACCTATGGGGTCAACGGGGTAGGTCATTAGGTTCGGTTTGACCGGTTTGACCAAAGTTGACTTTTTAGGTCGAAAGGTTGACTGTGGAGTCAACGGGGTTGGTCATTGGGTGCAGTTTGACCATTTTGACCAAGTTGACTTTTTAGGTCAAAAGGTTGACCTATGGGGTCAACAGGGTAGGTCATTAGGTCTGGTTTGACCAGTTTGACTAAAGTTGACTTTTTAGGTCATAAGGTTGACCTATGGGGTCAACAGGGTAGGTCATTAGGTATGGTTTGACCAATTTGACCAATGTTGACTTTTTAGGTCATAAGGTTGACCTATGGGGTCAACATGGTAGGTCACTAGGTCTGGTTTGACCAATTTGACCAAAGTTGACTTCTTAGGTCAAAATGGCATTGACTCATTGTAAAATGAGGTCAACAACCACTACAAGGATCACATGAAAGCCTGAGTCTTTGCCTATGGAGGAATGAGAAGTGTTAGATCGAGCGATGACCCACAATTTTATATTATGATATTTTTAATTTAATTGTAACGACGTCAAAATCTTGACCCCGCTATATTATATGTATAGAATTGTAATTGTTTATGTTGTGGATGCTACACAAGTATACGTATCGTATCAAGTAATACAGGGCTCTAGTGGAGTCCTGGTTATCGATCCCACAGGGAAATAGAAAATTAAATAACAACTAATTTTAAAATAATAATAATAATAATTTTAAAATAGTATACGAAAAATTTGGAATTCTAAATTTAAGCGCAATAAAGTAAACTAAGTATTTTAATTAGGTAACTTAACTAAGTAGAAAATTAATACGTATTGAAAGTGCCGGAAATTAAACTAATTGTTAAATAAGTCTTAACTATTCAGAAAAAGTATCTTTCCCCTTGTTTAGAAATTTAAGTGATTGATGAATTTAAATAGATAATTTTAAGGTATTGTGACAAATAGGAGCATTCCTATTCTTTACCCTTTGGTCCAAGTGTAAAGAATATTGACTAATCCTATGTTTGATTGCGAATCTGCGGCTAAGCTGGGAGGATACCGATCGCCACTGGAGCTCCACGTTCCCTCGCCCGAGGGCTAACATCTACACTTCGACTCTCAAACAATATGACCGAATTGAATAATTTAGTTCGTCACACTAAAATGCTCGATTCTACGCCTGACTGATATTATTTCCCTATTTATTTGCACATTCCTTTCAAGGCTTTTGAATTCCCGAATATCCGATGTAATTTTTCTTATAGTTGATATTCGACATATTTTAACAAATCGAATGGCCAGTTTGAAAGTAAATTAAGTTTTAAGTAAAAATTATCACAATTTATTAATATATATAAAAGTACTTCTGTTTTAATTTCATCAAGTCACTTAATTTCATAACGAGGAGAAAGACTAATAAACTACTCAGAATGCATAGGAACTAAACTAAGCATGGATTTCATTTAAAGTTAAAAACAATAAATATAAATACTTATCTCGATTTATCCCCAAGCAGACTCCTCGCAGTTCCTTTGACTCTTCCTTCCAGTACAGCAAGACTCACTAAAAACTCACTAACTCACTAATTAAGACTCTAAAGACTAAAATTGACACTTAAAGACTCAAAACTGCACACATAACACAAAATAACACACACTTAGAAGGCTGAATTTCGGCCTACATATATAGAGGTGAGCAAAGGACCAAGAGGTGTGTAAGCATCCCTTCAAAAAGTGTCCAGGTTCAATGTATCTGCGCCATTTGAACTATCTCGCCGTCGGCGACGAACTACCTCGCTGTCGGCGAGGCTTCTAGAAGGTCTTCGAACCGTGCTATCTCGCTGTCGGCGGGCTCGGGCTCGCTGTCAGCGAGACAGTTATAAATCCTTCAGAATTTTCTTCCTCGTACCCTCGCCGTCGGCGGGCTCGATCTCGCCGTCGGCGACTCAGCACAAATTGCATTATTTTCTTCCTTTTTGCTCCAAATCCGCTCCTTTTTATGATTTTTGCTTTTATCACCTAAATTCTCCATTCCTGCAACAAAATAAAGAAAATACCTTTCTTTAAAGTGCAATTTCATCAAAAATAGGTATGAATTTCTTAATAAATTTTTCAGTGATCAAGCGACACTAGGTTTGATCCGGTTGTCACTTTCCTTATATGTTGTGTTCAATATTGTGAATGAAAAAACTACGGTGGATCTCATGACGGCACTGGCCAAGATGTGTGAAAAACTTCCTGCTTCCAATAAGATTTTTCTAATGAAAAAGTTATTTAACATGAAGATCGTGGATGACAATTCAATGGCAGAGCATCTCAATAATTTCAACTCTGTGACGAATCATTTGTGTATGAGGATCAAGTTTGATAATGAAGTTAGAGCACTTGTAATACTTTCTTCATTGCTAAATTATTGGGATGGCTTGGTAATGAGGGTGAGTAATTCTTCTGGGATTTCAAAGTTGAACTTTGATGATATTGTGCTTCTGAAACTGAATGAAGAAGATCGCAGAAAAGCAGTGAACGGTGAATCTTCAGGTTCTACATTGAATGATGATAACATAAGAAGGAATCTTGGCAGGAATACAGGTAGAGGCAAATCCAAGTCCAAGAAAGGAAAGCCCAAGTCAAGCAGATGAGTATGTTGGAACTAAGGAAATCGTCCCGCAGACTAACCACATTGAAACCCTGTGCACTTATTTTTCACTCACTGTGGAAAGTCAGGATTAAAAGAAACCTGCGGCGTGGCTACACCACTATTGGCACAACTACACAATCCGACATAACGACACCTTCTTATGTCGTTACTACTACTGTGTGCTCCTTCATGCTCCATATCTCAACATAAGACTTCAAATATATGTCCAAGGTAGCAGATATATAAAAAAGGCAATAAAATTCTTTGGTTTAATCAGAAACCCAGTTTGAGCTTACACTTGAAATAAAGTTATTGTGGCACAAAAAACTATAAGAAAAAGTTTACATCAAAAAGGAGTTTGAAAAATCATGAAAGCCACCAGAGGCAGCAGATAAAGAACATCAACATGGGTTTGAGCATGAGCAGGTGAGTTGAAGGGTTATCAAAATAACAAGGTAAGTCATCCTGCTTGTTTATTGAGTATGAACCTTAGAGCTTTTAACAACTTCATAAACCCGAGCACCTGAGTGAAGGTAGTTAAATAAATGAAGAAGTACTACTGATGTCCTTTGGCTTACAAAGAGACATTTTTCATACATTTACTGCAAAAGATATGTTTATTGCTCTTGTTCTTTTCCACACAGTGCTTATATTTGTGTTAATTTTAATTACCGCTAATATTGCCTATTATAGCGTGAAATTAGCCAATGTTATTAGTGTTGGGACGTATACCTAATGATCATCACCAAAACCTACATCTCCAATACATTCTTTGATGCTACTTAAATCCTATCTTGTTGATTATAAGTTGTGGCGGAAACAAATTAAAATTTAAGGAGAGGAGTGTTAAAATTAAAAAATAAACAAGGTTGAGTGTTTAGGTTTAACCAATTTATATTCTTATATTTTCTAAAAACTACTTTATATTTATTAAATTAAAATTTAAATTATTATTAAGAATTTAAATTAATAGGGTAAAAGCTATAATATACTATAATTATGTTTAAATTTCTAAAAACTACTTTATATTCTTTTTAGTTCTTTTTGGATAAGATATTTTTTTATGATATATAAACAATATTTGTTTTATAGCTTCAACAAATGGAATGATAATCAAAATTTTGTTGAAAACATTTAACGAATTTAAAAATTTGTTTTTCCAATTTCTATTTTTGTAACATTTGAGAAAAGAATTGGAAGTTGTCTTTTAGAAGCCCTAAAGCTTTTCTCAATATTATTTTTATTATTTTCTTGTTCTTTCAATTTTTTATTTTCTGTTTATACTTCTTGTCTTAACTTTTTTTTTTAATTCAATAACTCTCTTTAATGGCCTTAACAATTTTATTTTACCAATTATTTATGATTAAATTTTGTGCTAAAACTTTTAGGATATAGATTAGTTAAATATTAGTTAATTATCCTAACTACAACAATTTTCTTGTTACTGATATTTTATTTTCATTTAATTATACCTGAGGAGGGTACTTTGGTAGCAAAATTTAGCTTAGAACTCAAAACATTGTCACTTTTAATTGTTGCAATTTTATAAAGGAACAATTTTATAAATGAGTGTTTTGATTATTATTCTAACTATTTAAACATATATTTTTATTGCAACTCCAAGAAAGAAATGATGATTTCTTTAACTATGATTTTAATTATTAGGTTAGACATTGTTCCATATGTTCATATTTTAATTTAATGATTCTATATTTTGAGAACATAAAGGTCACTTTAATAAGAAATATCACAACCATCACATATGATCAATTAAATTTGAATATCCTTTACTCCCATGTAATTTAATTTTAGTGATAAAACAAACATTTGTGATATCAATATAAACAAAACATCATCTTCATCCACACTTGGTATTTTTTTGGTACATTCTCTTGGTTAGACATTGAACATTATTAACCGCTTTTCTTCTCTCGATGCATAAGCCTCTAGATATGATTTAGATATTAATGATTCTCTAGTAGCCACATCAATTATTCTCCCTTATGAACTAATTAACTAATCATAAAAAGTTTAAATAATTGATCAATCATGTAGGACATGATATAGTTATTTACTTAATAAATTTGTATACCTCTCTCAAGTCACAAACATCAAGTCATTATCTAGGAGTCAATGAAGTTATATCATTACTTAGCTTAGTTGTTTTAAATAGAGAAAAGTACTTAGGAGGAATATTCTAATTAATTATTGGTTGTTATAGACACTTAATTAAAGAAGTGAATGTAACAATATTTTTTGTTTTATTTTTTAATAAAAAAATACCTATGTCTTACTACATCATCTAAAATAAACCTCTAAGAAAGTTATGACACACTTAGAGATACTCGTAACAAAGTTTGCTAAGCCATTTGAATAATTAAAATTTTGAGTTCAAAAATAAAAGATTCAATGTTGGCAGATTAATGCTTTGATAAAAGCCATCTACAAATGGTATATTATAGTCTCTTAAAGGTCTAGAGATGTCTATATTATTAGGTGGTTTAAAAAAATTTTATTATGCAAGTGAAAACATTTTTTTTATATCTCTAGTACATGTTCATTCAATTTCAAGATTAAAATGAACTAACTCTCATTTTATTGCAGTATGAATACACTTTCAAACTAACTTAGTTGAAAACAAGAATAAAATAAAATATAAATATGAATATATGCAATAAGTTGAATTAAAATCATGAATAATTGAATTATGTTAACTTTACATGAATTCACCATTTTGTTTCAATAATTGTTGACTATTTAGTGTAATATGTAATAACACATGCCAAACAAATAATATAGTGTGAGTAGAGTATCATTTTTATAAAAAGTATAACTTAATTTAAGAAACTGTTGTTGATTTAGGTTATATTTGGTTTTATTCATTTAATTGAGATAATTTTTTTAAAATTTAATATATATAAATTTATTATATATAATATTTAATTTTAGAGAGACCGGGATTCGTAAGTTCATCAAAATATGTTTCTTCAACAATTACTAACTTGTTTAGATTCTCAATCAAGAAAGAAATTATCTTTTAATATTAGCCAATAATTAAAAGGTATAATTCATTTAACTATTTTACTATATTTTTATATGAATTAAGTCAAATGATTTCATTAAGTTTTATATTTGAATAATTGCAACCTCTAATTGAGTATATTTATATCTCATATAAAAGCTTGTTGATTTATGTTTTATGTTGCTCTAATCAACTCTTCCAAAATTATTAGATGTTGTGGCATTTAAAGTTGATTAATGGTGACTTAAAAAACTCAATAAAGCACAAAATTAATCAAATAATCTTTTGTTGAAACTAAGAAATTAAATATTTTTTGTTGAATAAGATGTCTTAGTTAGGATTCAATTAGTACTTGATAGTTTGATAAAAGCAATATATTCAACTCATAAATTAAACGTACAAAAGGAATTAAATAGAAAAAAAATATATGATTATATGTAATTTTGCATGAAAAATTGTTGCAAGTCCTTCATCTTTTCTTCATTATCCCTTTTTCATCTTTTCATACTCCAACACATTCTATCAGTGAACGAGTCACTAACTTTTTTAAAAACCTTTCTTTTAGCTCACATGTAACCCCTTAAACTGTTAAGTAACTCTTACACAATTTTAGAACGACTCCACCATGTTGCAATGTTGGTATGGTAGTGCATAAATGCCTCTAATGCACTGTAAATAATTTTTTTAAAGGGTAGCACTATAGTGTTATAGGTGTACACTTAAGCACTTAGAGATTTGGCAAAATTTTTGAAAATGGTTATCTTTGTGTTAAAAATGTTGACACCTTAATGCTTTGTTACGTAGCACCTCAACACTAATTGATATAGCACCAAGACAATACATGTTAAATCTCAGATTTTCATATTCTCCTTTAAGACACTCGCATTCTTGGATTCTTCTATGATACATATTGCTCTAATAAGTCAGCTTGTCCACCTATATCTATAATACTCATAAGATAATCATATAAGTTATCCAATATTTCTAAAGTTACTTAAAAATTTTTACAATAATTGGTTATTTTAGTGGGTAAGCACCATTAATAAGATTTCATAATAAGGACTCTCTTGAGAATGAGAATGGAACCTCCTCAGAAGGAGAAGCTAACTTAAAGGACTTTTGGACACTTGCCATGTTGATATTGCATGAAAAGAGAATATTACATGCCATCTCTATCAAAATAATAATAATAATAATATAAAAAAATCACCATGATTGCCTTTAATCACATTAAATCTCCTTACACTATATTCAATTCCAGTAGAGCATAGTCATGATTATTTTGAATGGTCTCAACTTCTTTTAATAACTCCTTGTCTATTGACCCAATGTATAACTGCTTTCAGTTCCAAAAGAAGAATAATCTCATCAGTCATATTCAACGGCCTCCTCAACCATCCAATATTGTTTCATCATTTGCCATCAACTCATATTTCTTTGACCACTTGGAAGATAATTGTTTCAATTCTTAATTGTATTTAGCCACTAACACTAAAATACAAAAAACCTTAAATTTTCATTGTAATATTTGTACTTTCTTTGGGTTTAAGAAAGAGATTCTTGTGTAAACCATATATACACTATTAGTGGAAGCTTTTTCAACTAAAGTAAGCCTAAAGGCTTTCTCTTATCATAATTTCACATGATATTCTCGTGTTTTCTTCATTGTTTTTCTTCATTGTTTATAAGTTTCATTCATAGCTAAAACAATCAAAATCTCCCTCTAACGGACATCACATCTAGTCTAGCTAGCTTACAATACACATATATTTATTTTTTTGCATAATTTTATTAAAAAAATTTATATCCACATTTATATGGCAATTTAGCGGCAAGGTGATTAATGATGATAATAATATGCATCAATATCTTAAATAAAAATGTAAGAATTATTTATAAAATTAATAGGCTTGGCTAAGATTATACCAAAATTAGTTACTTCTTACTTGAGCCAAATTTGGCTTGAACAAACATTAAAATACTTAAACTTAGGTAGGTCTAGATCAACTTCTTTCAATTCAAACTCATTATATATATATATATATATATATATATATATATATATATATATATATATATTTAGGGCTGTTTACATACATAACACCGGAAACATTGCTATTTATAAATGTAGCACTCACTTTCATCCATTGTTTAACTTCTCAATCAAATATTAAAATTCGTGGTAAAGCCTCAACCCATATTTTTCATTTTTATAAAATTCTCATCGTGGCACACGTAAATTCTCTTTGGTTCAATAGTTCAAACATGCTACTCGGTTGCTAGATTTTGTAAATAGCAATGTTTTAGGTGCTATGTATGTAATTATCCCTATTTTTTATGGATGAATGGAGACAAATGTGCTTGCCTCACTTGGCAAGTGACCTTGTGCCCTTCAAAGCTTGGTTGAGTATATGTTCATTGCTTGATGTAGATGGCTTCCTTTCCTCCTCGATAAGCACTTCAAAAGTAGTATCCAAATAACCTCCCTTTACTCACTTCTCTGTTAAACACCTTGCATTTGCACTTCCAAATTCATCTCTGTAATTTCTCAGATGTTCAAATTCTTACAAAATGTGCGCGAAAGTACAAATTAAACTGCACTTCACCAGAAATATATTCATGTCAATATTGCTGTGCTCTAGAATCTTATTCGTGAATAAAAATAAAATTAATTACATATTATTCAACCAAATTTGAAAGTAACGGTAACCGATGTGGACGGTCATGATTGCATGATTGATTTGAATTTGGAACTTGTCAGCTGAATGTATGGCATCATTTGATATTTAAATGTGTTTTTTGGGGGCATTTACATACATACCACCCCATTCTTATGTATTTACATATCTAACATCTAGACTTTATTTTTTACATTTGTAGCTCCCAAATCTATCATGTCAAATGTGAAATATACTTTTTCATACATAGATAAGGTGGTATGTTTGAAAAAATTAAAGTGTAGGTGTTGGCTATGTAAATGTATATGTATGTCAGAAATGAGTCAGCACGAATCTCGAAGAAATTCAATGGTTTACAAGACAAAAGTGTGGTCAAGGATGGCCCTTATAAAGAAGACGATTCATGCCAACGAAAGATTCAAAATTCAGATTAAGCTACTACAACTCCCTTAGAGCAGAATCCGAAGTTAGCCAAACAAAAATTGTCCACGTCGATAATAAAAAATGTCAAACCAAGAGAATATATCAACCCAACTCTTATGCTCACATCGCCAGCAGTCTCATAAGAGCATAAGACTCTTCAAGAGTCCTATGGTTTTCATCATTACACACTCCACAAATACTTTAGGCAGACATTCTGTCAAGGTGGGCAACCTGTCGGTTTATGGTGGTCCACCCTTTGCTCGACAGTCTGGTCTCATCCTAGCGACATAAGCATCTCATATTGGGGTCGACAATCAAGCGTCAAACTAAAGCAAATGTCCGAGTAAAGATCCGGATGACCAAATGAAAACTAAAACTGACCGACCACTCCAACTGAGCAGATAAGCAGATCACCAACCATAGAATTTATTCTCTAGGCAGATTTTAGCTATTGGACCTCTCAAGAGGTTTAAAATACCGTCACTCGAATCCTAAAAAGGTTGAACTAGTCTGACAAACAATATTGCCTTCTTTGAGTCGGTCATCTATCTATTGAGGATCACTGACCCTCTAAAGTGTCCCCTCTTTTTAACCACGCTGAGGGAGTCGGCCCTCACATGATTAATGGACTGTAAACTATAGCGATCACTTTCTTTTCTGATTTCAAGCGGATCTTCATAACATAGTTCACTAATGCCCAGAAGCAACACAAGAGTTTGCAGACCCTGCTATAGATCTCACTGAAACAAAATGAGATTCTCTGCTATTTATCACATAACTTTAGAAGGAGATGTTGGAGGTGCAGGATCTGGAAATCGCAGTAAAAAACACTACCCTAGCTCTAGGGCTAATATAACGACCATTTTGCTACGCTCTGGGTCTTTAAAGACCAAAGATCCAAGCTGAAATGTTTGAGCTGACTAACAATCACTTTTTTGCTGAAGTGTACAGCTCCACCCATATGTTAGTTAGAGTAGAAGCAATCACCAGTTGCCCAAAGAGGAGGGCCCCCAGAGATGATAGATTGAGGTCGAGGGAAGACTCACATCCTTTTGCTCGACCGTGCTACGAAGATAGTCTGACAACCCCGAGACAATAAGGTGTCGATAGAAATAACAACAGAGGAGGTCAAGGGAGGTACGCTGTTCAGTAGCTACGTTGTTACCAAAAGTATCCATTGAATGACCATGAAGTGCCAATGGCCACTCCACCTAGAGTCTTGATGGAAGAGTAAATAGAGGTAATCCAAAATAAAGAATATTTCAAGAAGGCGTCGTCAATAAGTGCCGAAGCTTTTCTTCGAGACAAGAATAAATATCGTGCCTATCCCAAAGACCATGGCAATGATATAGAGGAATCTAGGCACATTCAGAGCTTGTTCGAGGAGTTAATAGAAGCTAGAAATCTCCAGGAATTTGTGGCATTGGGAGCTGTGACTTAGAGGCATGAGAAGGCTCTAGTCGAGAAAATCTCATATGAGCCAGTTCATGTAAATGCAATCCATATCGCTATGATAGCCCCAACCATTTTTAGGAGAGTTGGAGAATCCTTCAGGCAAGCTAGTTAGAAAAGGCTCTAACTGAGAGAACTTTGTGTGTTGCTTTCTCTCTAAAGCATTGCTCCCATCCACCAATCACATTCCCGATACGAACCTACCCCAAAGAGAATCCATACAGTGATGCCATCGTCATGATGACGATGATCAATAATTACTAGATAGATAACATTCTATTTTGACACTAGCAGCTCTGTGAACATCTTATTCAAGTCGATGTTAAATAAAATAAACCTCTAGACTTACCAATTAGTAGTGCCAGTTGGGCGACTTTACAGTTTTTATGGTGAGAGGAAAGAGGCTCTAAGAGTAAGTGCTTTGTCAGTCTCTTGGGAAGAAGGTAATAAGCAATTCTCCTACATGAAAGATTTCTTAGTAGTAGCTCACCACCAACCTACAACACGATCTCCGGTCGCCCTTTGTTGAATGATTACAAGATCGTGATCTCTACATAATAAGTTGTTGTAAAATTTCATAACAATGGAGAAATCATTATAGTTCAAAGGTACTTGAATCAGTCTTAGGCCTGCTACCTATGGGTGGGTAAGAGTATGGAGCAGGAGCAGCTAAACCTCATGAACATATGTGAAAGGGGTCTTGAGACCAACAAAACTAGCCTCAAAGTACCTACAACTGATGGAGAGATTGTAATTTTTTACTAATCAACAAAAAAATTGATTCAGGGATGAAGGAAATTGGTTCAAACCCTCAGGGAGCATCAAGATGTCTTTGTTTAGTTGGCAGTACAGATGTGAGGAATCTTGCTCGATGTCACATGCCACCAGCTAAAGGTGGATCCAACTACCCAAACAATTAATTAGAAGATCAAGTCCTTAACAATGATTATAACATAACCAATTCAAGGGAGGGGGAGGTCTAGAAGCTTTAGGAGGCAGGCTACATCCGGGAGGTGCAGCTCCTCACATGGGTCTCAATGTGGTCATGGTTTGGAAGGCGATTAGAAATGGAGGATGTGCATGGACTTAATCAATTTAGGTGTTGCTTGCCCAAAGGATAAATACCCACTGCCATGGATCAACGCATCGGTGGATTTGTCAGTCAGCCACCTCTTGTAATGAGCTTCCTCGATGCTTTCTCCAGCTATTAACAAATAAAGATGCACATGACTGATGTAGAAAAGACAACATTTATCACTAGTGAGAATGTGTACTATTATTAGAATGTAATGCTTTTTGGAATTAAAAATGTTGAATCTGCATACCAACATCTTACAGGTGTAATATTTTCTAAATAGAAAAAATATTGAAGTGCATGTGGATGTGTTGGTTAAAAGTCAGTTGATTGAACAACACATAAACGACCTGAAATAAACATTTAAAAACCTTCAAGAATTTAGCATGAGAATAAATATACTAAAATATACCTTCGAAGAAACCATAAGCATGTTTATCAGCTACCTCTTAGGCCCAGACAGAATAAAAACCATCTTAGAGAAAGTGTGAACATTGCTAAACATGCCTTCTCATTGAAACAAAAAAGAAGTCCAAAATTTAACTGGTCGGACAGCGAGCCTAAATCAACTTTGCTTGAAGTCAGGGGACAAGTGCGCAACTTCGTAAAAATGCTTAGGAAGGTGAAGAACTTTGAATGGTTGGATGAATGTGAGCAAGCATTCATGAGGCTAAGAGATTTCTTGGTGTCCCCGTCACTACTCCAAAGTCTAAAGACAAATGAAAAAAGTCTCAATAATTGGAAGTTGAAAATGAGGCTATCATCTCAGTGCTAGTTTGAGAGGAGTTGGGAAAATAGTTCCCAATCTACTACACCAATCAGATTGTCATTAGGGCCAAACTTAGGTATCAAATTATGGAATATGCTTATAGGATCTAACCATACTTCCAAGCTCAGTCCATCTGGGTCATCACTAACCAACAATTGAAATCCAATATCACTCGACTGGAGCACTGTAACCATCTCCTCAAAAAGGCGACATAATTAAGTGAATTATACATTTTCTATATTCCCTAGATGAATAAAATTACAAATAGTGGTGGACTTTCTGATGGACTTCTCTGAGTCATGTGAGTCGAGCAAAGGAGCCATGACTGACAACCAGAACAAGATCTTGTACATTGATGATTCCTCAAACCAGGTGGGAGCGGGAATTAGACTTGCATTTAGTAGTTCAATTAGAGAGCATCACTATTAATTGTCATTGAGTTTGAAGTCGCCAACAACTAGGCGGAGTACGAAGCCTTGATTATCGGTTTGTATCTAGCCTATGAGATGGACACGAGATACCTTCATGAAATTCTAACTTCCAACTGATAGTAAATCAAGTGAGCTGGGAATTCAAGGCCAGTGATGAGTTAATGACCAAATACCTCAACAAACATAAAATGGAGATTTGGAAGTTCACTAACTTAAGAATTGAACATACCACCAGTGAAGATAATTAGGTGGTCGGCCTCCTATCCAAATGCATTTGCCTAGTGGAGGGAACACATTAAATGTTATTCTAGCCATTAGTTAAAGAACATGAGGTGATGGAGGTAGAGACTAAAGAGACAAGGAGCTATATGGATCCTTACACCCATTTCTTAGAGATTAGTAAGATCGCTGAAGAAGTCACCGACCCCAAAAGGTTCTAGTGCAAGGTAGCTCAATATCTTCTCAGGGAAGGGAAGCTCTTCAAAAATTCAGCCACTTTGCTCTACTTGAGGTGTATTGGAAAAAGAAAAATAGAAGAAATCCTCCAAGAAGTACACTCTGGGGGGTGTGTGACATTAAATTTTGTACACCAATACAACATCAATTAGCCCGTAGATTGTAGCCAATTTTCAACCCTTGACATTTTACCTTTTGAGGGCTCGACATCCTTGGGTCATTCCCACCGTAGAAGGGTCAGTACAAATTCTCTTTTGTCACCAAAAATTACTTCTCAAAGTGGATTAAAGTAAAGGCACTCGCTCTGAGAACAGTAAAAATTGTCCATAACTTCATATAGATGGACTTAATTTGTCGGTATAGACTGTTGCTCGTTCTCATTAATGATAGTGAGACTCAATTTGCAGAATAAGAACTAAAAGGCTTCTGTCATAATCAGCTAAAAATTCACATTAGTTCATTATCCTCGGACAAATGGGCAACCACAGGCCACGAGCAACATTATATTGAATCTGCTTAGGAAGAAGGTAGAATGCGCAAAAAAAAATTCATGGAGATCATCTCATTGCTACTCTGGATGACCTGAATGACACCATTAACCGCATCCCGGGGACCTTGTACTTAAGAAGGCTAATCCAGTTGCTTGAGGATAGTCGGTCAGCAAACTTGATCAGATTTGGACCAACCCATTTATCACCGACCAAAGGGTTGCCCATGGAGTGTACAAGCTGAAGACTTACACTGGTAAGGGGGTTCTTCGAATGTCGAGCAAAAATGATCTCAAATGATTTTTCCTTAACAATTTTTTGTATCATCGTATGAAAGATGACAGACATGACAGTTTCATTTCAAAAAACTAGTATTTTTTTTTCCTTAAGAGATATTTAAAGTGTGAGTTGGACAATAAAATGTGTTACCCCATGTTTGAACAACACTTAGGGAACTCAAGGAGTTATACACTCATTGTCTAGCCAACACTCGGGGAACTTGAATCGGGTAGTAAAGTTGATGTGATGCCAAGACATTTGATTGGCAGAATGTATGATGAAACTGCATGCAATACTCATGCTTCATAAACCTATCTCTAAACTTGGTTGGATATAGTTCTAGAGTTGCTTTCTTGCTCAGTAGTGACAAGCTTTGCGAATGGTATTGAGTAAATCACTCAAGGATCGAGTCTTGGCGGTTGTCCCTATAAATGCTATTAGAAGAACCACTTAATAAGCTTTACAAGGAGGGTAATCCATTTGAGACAGAGAACTAGCCAAGTGAATAAGACTTGACAAGTGTAAGAAATGAGCTAGAAGTCAATATTGAAGACTGACAATGATGCAAACCATCCAATCGGTATAAAATATATATACAGCTGACAACGATGCAAGATGTCCAGTCGACATTCAAAAATAAATAGGCCCTCAACACTCAAGTATAAATAAACCTACTTCTCTAAACTTGTTAGGGTAAAACTCTGGAGGTGGTTTTCTATCCAATAGCGATAGCTCCACCAAGGGTACCGAGTAAATCGCTCCACAAACAAGCCTTAATTGCAAGACTATTTGTGGTAGTGATCCAATGGTGAGAATGAGACATGAATAGAATAAGGATTGATTCGGATGGAAAACATGTAAAAAACAACAAAAAATACTCTCCTACGAGATGAGTTATCAACCAACACACACACACAACACAAGCAGTAAGTGGTAATGTGCAAAATAGGTAAAAACAGAACAATGGTAAAAAACTAGTCTAACGTCATATTTTAGTTCATTAAATCAGTAAATTACAAGAATTTTCTTTTCATTAAAAAACCTATAAAAAATCTCAAAGTGTTTTATATTATAAGTTTTTGCCCTTTGCAATCAAAAAGTAAAATTTCTTAAGTGTAGGGATCAAAGCAGCTGAATCACATATTAAATGAGCCTTCTTCGACCACCTGCTCATCCTCAGAATTGCCACTCAATGTTGAAGGTGATGAAGGGGTAGAGAAAGCTTAGTAAATTCGTTCGGGTCGACCAGATAGAGGTTAGAAGTTAACAGAACCTACGTAAGTGGTCGATCAACAACACATGCAAAAATGGATATTTTAATGCACATTTTAAGATCATGCGATGTAATGCATAGATTCAAACACATGCAATAGGAAGATCTGATCATGCTCGATGATGAATAGTACTCACCATAGCGATCACAAGGGGAACCTAGGGTAAATAACGAAGTCGTAGATGCCGTCTGTTACTTGTCGTAATAGATGGCCTACCTTTAGTTGTTCGGTACAATGTGAAGGAGTTTTTCTACGGGAGAGAACTTCACAAAAATGAAGACTTTCTCACGTAGACATAGCCTTCACGATCTAGGGAACAAGGATCAGAGTAAAATCTTATTTTCTAGATCAAGATAGCTTCAACCTATTTGTCAAGTGTTGAAGCCATCAAACAACCACGAGTGTACAAAGTTCTCGGTCGGTTACGTCAAGGTTCTAGGGGAAATGGTATTTGCGCTCGTGGATTCGTAGGAGAATCGTGAAAAGCTCTTAACACATGGGGGCTTCTTCTAGCACAAAACCTATCATATTTTCTCTATCACAACACCTAGTTGCATACTAAGAAGAAAAGATAGAGGTTAGAAGTTTTCTCACTGATGCGACGATTGATGACATGTTCTATGGGATTGTCCAAACTCCTTTACGGTGAGTCCAAAGTTTTGAAGAAGCTCACCTTATCAAAAAGGATGAAGTAGCCACCCTTCTCCTTGTCCAAAGCTAGGAAGAAGATTTTCTAAGCTCAAATCACGGAGAGTTGCAGGAAAGAAAGAAGAAGACCAATGGGGTGAGGAGAAACAGGAAGAAGAAGAACGATCCGATGAAAGAACTGGCTTCTCTTTTATTTCTCTCAATGGAAGATGAAGATCTCCTTTGCTCTCTGCTCTCTAGACGTTCCCATGCACCGAGCTCTCGCAAGGGTAGATTCCCTCGCTTTTTCCAAGGGAGAAAAATATCCTTTTGCTCAAGGCAAAGAGGGGTCCGCCTACCTCTTTAGGAAAGGACCAGGTTTCCTTCAAAGGCTATTTTTGGGTGAAAAACCGGGCAAAACGCTTTATCCAATGGTTACAACTCGATAATGTTGAAATTCCGAGGACTGGCGCGTAAAAAGGTCGTGAACCAGTTGAACTCGTGTGGCCATGCCCGAAGGTGGGTGTGGTCACACCACCTAAAAAGCGTCCCAGGTACACTTAGGGTGTGATCGTGCCTGAAAGCGACTTAATTACGCCGACCTCTCTATCTAGCAAGCACGGTCACGCTGCCTTAGGTGTAGTCACACCAGTTGAGAAGCATCACACTACCTTTTGCGGTTCGCGTGTGGTAAGACCAGGGGTTAGGTGCGGCCATGGGTGCGGCCACGTCGAACCCTTGGAATTTTTCGACGTCCGAAGTTTTGTCAAAGGGGGTTTACAACTCGTTCGAGCCACAAGGAGCCCTGAGTGACTAAAGTATGACCTCCAAACACCAGTGGCCGTCGAGATTGCCTTTATATCGTGGAATCAATATCGATCGACAATAGCTGCTTCTGAGCACAACCAGAATAGGAATGGACCCTTAATCTAGTGTACTATATGTTTGTTGATGGCTCTATGGACTCCTTTGACGATGAGATATTACGTAAGAAAGTCATGTAATCCCTTATCACTTAGATGTACGTCCAAAGTACGTGGCATTTAAAAATGAATGCCAACAACTTACAAATAAAATATATTATTAGGTAAACATTTAGGAATATAATATAATTATAAGTGAAAGAATATACTGTTATTGAGATATAATGTTTAAATAAAAAAAGTAAATTATTATGTAAATGTTTAATTGGAGTAAGGCAACATGAGAAATAATGTAGTGACTCTTTTATATTTTTGGACTCAACTACATTATATTAAATAATACAAATTTTTTGAAACTTAGTACTTTTACAAGTTGGGGTGGTAGAATTTTGATTTATCGGTTCGTGGGCTACTTTTATACAATAAAAAGTGGAACAAAGAAGATAGAAGAACATGGAAGGAGATAGAGAGAAAGAGAGTAAAGAGTAATTCCACTATAAGTTCAATGATACATTAAAAGTCCGTTTGGGACAGCTTATTTCTGCGGTGGCGTTTTTAAAAACACTGCATGTGTGTTTGTTTCGCGCGATTTAGGTGCGTTCCCGAAAATGACATTTTTTTTTCTATTACGACGGGATCGCGGGCTATACCCGCGATCCGCGTTCTCCGAAACAAAATTATGTCGCTACCCTCGCTGCGAACACGAGCTTCTCCTCCCGAACTCCCTTGCATCCCATCCGGTAGGCCGCTTGCATCTCCCGAACTCCCCTGCGAACCGAAGCTTCCCATCCTCCCGAACTCCCTGCATCCCATCCGGTAGGAAGGGAAGCCGAAGGCCGCTTCCTCCTTCCGAACTCCCTCGAATCTCATCTGCTCCTCCCGAACTCCCTCGGATCTCATCTGCTCCTCCTCCCGGAAGGGACGCCGAAGGCTGCTGAAGCGGAGGCGAGGAGGTATTCGGTGAAGCTGAAGCGGAGGCGAGGAGGTATCCATTTCTGCAGTTAATTTTTTTTTGTCTAATATATATATATATATATATATATATATATATATATATATATATATATATATATATATATATATACATTTATACCACAAATTTATTTGTATATTAAAAACCTCATGCTCGAAGTGAATTTTTTTTAATCAGAATTATAAACTAGTCAAATATGAATAAATTATCCATTTCAGGGGCGAAATAGTCATTTTATCCAGAGACAGCTGCAATTCAGCTGTTTTCCAAACGCTCAAACCAAACAGACAGACAGATTATCTGGATCAGCTGATGATCAGCAGATTATCAGAATAATCTGCTTATCAGCATAATCTGAATAATCTGTAGCTGCGCCAAACAGACCCTAACTATAAACTAGATTATAGTATATTATGTGAGATTTGAGCGCTAAATGATAGCTACGTAATATGTTACAGATATGAAAAATATATATAGTGAGACCAATTAGTCATTTCCTAAAGAATCCAAAAGGCATACGATCTGAGAACTCTGATTTCTACTCAGCTTATTAGTCAGGAGGGAGTCGTTGGTTCCTCTAGTAGAGTCACTGAGTAACTCCCGGGCTTGAATGATTGTGATTGAGCTCTTTTGATCTGCTGAGTTGGTTTTGGGTCTGGCAAATGCTCAGCAAGATCATGATTGGGTCTCAATTAGGCTCACTTGGCAAATTTGACTTGATCAAAATAAGTGTTAAACTAATATTAAACAACATCCACCGAATCAACTAAAACAAATTTAAATGTATTCTAAAAGATATTAAATGTAAGAAAATAATATTGACAATTACTTTGATAAACTGAATAATCATAACTACCATAAAATCAATTGCACTCCCACAAAATAAGTGCTAGTGCACTACACTGCCCATAAAATGGAGAAACGCACGTGTTAATCGAAGCGGGCGAACCCGAAGTGGTGAAATCCAGTGTAGCACACTCCGGCCATTTTCTATCCCACCCAAGCATTAGCCGTCAAATTCAATTTTATTAACAATATTAAAATAGATCGATTACCGATGAGCAAAGCTGCTGTCACTCTAATAATTCGTCGTAGTATAAACTGTCCGAACTTGCTTGTAACAAATTCATTAAGCAACTAACAGGACCCCTTGTTGAACAGTAAAATAAGAAAAACGTAAAAAGGACGAAAGAAGAACCTCGCCCAACCCCACACAAAATCGAATCCGAGTATCCCGGTCGCCATTGCGCTCCGTTTTATCGCCACCTGCTTTCTCTCTCTACCGGAGCAGCCGCAATGGCTGCCGCTTGCCTGTCCTTCATCCCCTCCTTGAAACCTAACCCTAGCCGTTATTCACCACATTCAAGAAGTTCACGCACACTCTCCTGCGCTTCGTTGTCTCCAAGCTCTGGATCCGAGGCATGGAAAATTTTGAGGGGAAGTGAGTTCTCTAAGGGAGGATTTGGGGCTCGAATAGGTTTATTGGATCGGCGGTTTCCGAGTTTTCTTCCGTTAAGTGCGCATGAAGAGTCGGTAATACATTTCTCCAAATCTCTCAATTGTTTGCATTTGCGTTGCTAATTTGTTTTAGGGCTGATGGTTGTTTATAGATAGAGAATAAGTTTTGGGAAATGGTGATTTTATTTTAAGCTTTTCTGTGTATAAAAAAAAGAATTCATCATTGATTCTGGCTGCAGAGAAAGAAATGAAGGAATTTAGTGTGTTTATCATTTTCAGAAATTGTTTTCTAAATAAAAGGATCCATGTATAGTGGAGAGGGTTGTTTCTTCACATAACCGATTCGTGTGTTCTACACACACACCGAAGCTTGGTAATGAGCCCTCGTGAAATTTGGAGAAATGGATGCGTGTATACCTTTAAAAAATGATTTTTTGGTTGGATTTGGATTGTTCTTTTGTGGATATAAATTGAGATTTTTTGGTACGTTGCTTTATTTTTTGCTGACTATCTTTTGGGGGGTTGTTAATCAAGTGCTATTACTTATTAGGGCATATTTTCTTGCTTGTAGAGAGAAATGTGTTTTAGAAAGTGGTGATTTCGTTTTTACTATCTATTTTGTGTTTTGACTGATTTGTGCTCTCAATTGAAATCATCACATTTGAGGAATTGAAGGTGTTTGTTGTGCTTTAAAATAATTTTAATTTTTAAATACATCCAATCAAATTAAAGACTTTTAAATTCATTGTTTTAAAGAACTTCTATTCTAACTTCAATCTGTTTGTCAAGAAAATGGATTTTATTTATATATTTAAGAAGTTTTTGTCTGTCTTTGGACCGTTCTTTGGTGGATATAAATGGAGATTTTTTAGTATTTTGATTTAAGTTTTTGCCTTTAGCTTTTGAAGGGTGGATGCTGATAATGTGTTATTAGGACTTATTTGGAAAGTGATGTTTATTTTTCAATTATTTTATGTGGAAATTGAAATCATCATATTTGAAGGACTTTGAAGATGCTTTTAGGGTTTAAAAATAATATTAATTTCTAGTTCCATCTAATTAATTGATGGAATTTGTTAAATTTATTGTTTTTTCAAACATTATTTTGAATTGAAACAATTTGGATAGAAAAGGATCTTGTTTATACATTTATATATATTTTTTGGAGTACTTTGGTGGTTATAGATTGTTATATTTTTATACTTTCCTTTTGATTTGTCATTGGCTTTTGGTAGTGGTTATTATTTTGGAGTGTTATTAGAGAATAAAAGCCAATATGTTTGTTCAACTAGATTTGGATGGGAGTTGACCGATCCATTTTTGGTGTCCTCTAGCGTGTGACATGAATATTGTTTATCATTGTAATGGAAACCATTATGGGCTTTGCTATATATTCTACATAAGTTTAGGAGGTTTTACAATTGAGAAATTTACATGCGTACCACATAACTCTTATGTATTTACCCAAAATTTCATATTTACATTTATAACACTTTGGTGGCATAAACCCATGCATGAAAAGGTGCGTTTTACTTTTTAAAATGTAAATCATAGTGGTATTTTTTATGTGACCCAAAAGATTTGAGTGCTATGCATGTAAATTTGAAGGTTAGGTGTTATATATGTAAATACATAATAATTGTATGGTATGTATGTAAATGCCCCTTCACGATTAAAATGCTTTGAGTTTTCTATGTGCAAGTCAGCCAAAAAAGGGGGCTTCGATTCACCCCCTTATGGCTTCGATTCACCACCTTCTCTGCTGAATTAGTATATTTCTAATAGTCTGAGAGTTAACTGTGATGGTCAGGTACTTGAAGTCCTAATTTTTTCTCAATAAAAATTGAAGTTACTTTTGATCATGGACAAGATGCTTTGTTTAAGAAAACTTATTATCAACCACTATTTCATGGAGTTTTTTTTTATGTTTTTCCTTTCACTTGTCTTTTCTTTTCCAATTATATGCAGAATCGTTCAGATATAGAAGTGGAGAAGGCCAGCGAGCTAAAATATAAAGAAGATGCTTCACAGGAAGCATGGAAACAGACCCTTGAATCGTTTAAAGAGGAAGCTAAGAAGATGAAAGAGATATCGCAGGAAGCATATGATATATACTCGAAGAAAGCAATTGCAATATTGGAAGAGACTTCTGAAGCTTTGAAGATTCAAGCAGACAAAACAAGGCTTGACTTGAGTATAATAGCAAAAGAAATAAGTCAAGAAAGTCAAGTTTATCTTTCTACAGCAGCAGTTAATTCTCCTGAATCTGTTAAAGATATAGTGGAAACTTTTGCTTCTGCACCAAATGAGTTGAAACACGGTTCAGCAGTCCGTGACTTTTATCTTGGCATTCCTTATGGTATGGATCTGAAATTGAAAGATCTATATTGTAATTTACTTTATAGGAGTTTGTCAGAACATAATTTACCTTCGTGCTGTTCTAGGCAGTGATGATTCCTAACGTGTAAACATTTTTTCTTTGTAGGCTCATTACTTGCAATTGGGGGCTTTCTTAACTTTATGTTGACAGGAAGCATACCAGCTATTCGATTTGGTGTTATTCTTGGTAGTTTCCTGTTGGCCCTAGCTATATCAAGTTTAAGAGCTTGGAGGAGCGGACAACCTTCACGACTACTTTTGAATGGGCAAGCTGGTCTGTCTATACTCTATAGCTTCAATCTATATTCTTTCAATCTTTTTTCCATTGTCTTAGTTACATACAGTTTTTGTTTGATGGCTTGACATTTCTCTCATAGTTTCTTAAAGCTATTATTTTATGAACGTCATTTGAGTAGTTTACTCCATGCTTTTTTTTGTTACAACAGAAGGCCTGAGTGTTCCAAAAAAGCAACGTGACACAAAAATATGATAGACAGCAACAAACCCAAGCACATAGATATGAATTCCGAGCTTTACATGGTTTTATCAGGAGTGACTTAGACCCATGGGATTTGGAGATACAAAGTCTACTAGAAAATATATAAAAGATTAAAAAATGAGAATAAAAACTGACTGATATCGTTCTTGGGCTCTTAGAAGATATTTGGGGAAGTGGATTTCACAGGGAAGTGGTTAAATAGTAAGGAAAGGCTAATAGCTCTCCAATGTTGGGTTCGGCTTGCTAGGATAAATCTATTGTTGGTCAAAGGGTTCGACGTCCTCAGCGTCTATCCCGGCTGAAATCAGTAAGTTGAACTGCAAAACAGTGAGATACGGGTTGCAAGGAGATTCCCCCACATGTTTCTAAGCAAGCTACAACTACACTACTTGCAAAAGGAAGTTGATACAACACTTCAGAGAGCATAAACTAAAGATTCAATCTATAAACTAAATAACAATTGTTAAATGTCCACTAAACTAGAAAATAATAACATATAAACAATCCATCAAGTAAACCCTGCTTATAAATAGAGAATTAGGAAGAAAATTAGAAGGGAAAGAAAAATAGAAGGAAACTTTCGGAAATAGGAAATAAACAAAATAAAAAAGGAATTCTCGGGCTATTTATTGTTGCAATCGTGGGCGGAACCCGTGAAACGCGGAATCCCCCGAAAATATAATTACGGGATACTCGATACTCTTCTGCTCATTGTTCCCGGCTAAGAGAAGCTTCTTCTTCTTCTTTGGAAGAGCTTGGATCCCATTATTGAATATTCTTTCCCATAAAACGCATGTCGAGATTTTTGAGGTAGCGTCTCACTACTCATATCTAGTTATCTATGTGGAATGACAATGTTGAACTAAACTGAAATTTAGCATTCAGATTACTCTAATACTTCAAAATTTTCTCATTTATGACATAATAGACCTCTCTCAGCAATAACAACTTAGGAGGTACATTCTATGTCTGAAAAGTAGAAATTTTTTTATCTAGGGTTGCTATATATCTGGTGTTAGCTCTTTGTACTCATGACCCTCTTGGACAATAATGTCAGTTCTGTTTATGCTTCTCTTAACACATGCAAAAAGGTAGTTCGTGGAATTACATCTTCAAACTCTTTATGAACTTATATTATCTCAGATTTACTACCTTCTAGGATAACCAATGATAATCCTGCTAGAGTTTCTCTCATGTGCTCAGCTTGAATCACTAACATCTCTGCTTGGAGACTACAAATTAGTACTCTCTCCATTCTCATCCTTTGGGTCTTCACCCTCTGCCTCATCCATGGACTGTCTTGTCCTCTATATTGGTTTTTTATCAGTTCTATTCAACTTAAATTTTTTTCATAATTTTTCAATTACCTTGATGCATATGCAATGACTCTACTATGCTGCATAAATACACAACTCAAACCCCTCAAAGATGCATCGCTAAAAATCTAAAATTCATCAGAACTTGTATGAATGGACTAAACTTGAGCAGACATTAAGCCAGCCTTCAGCATTTGGAAAGACTCCTCATAACGATCAGACTGTTCAAACTTTAATGTTTTTTGGGTTAACCTTGGCAACGACATAGCAATTTGGGAAAACCCATCGACAAATCTCCAGTAATAACCAACTAGACCTAGAAAAATCCTGAACTTAGTAGCGATGGTGGTAGGTCATGGCCTATCTGCAATCGCCTTCAGCTTGTTCTGATCCACAACTATGCCATCTTCACTGATAATGTGCCTAAGAAAAGCTATTCTCCTAAGCTAAAATTCATATTTAGAAAGTTTGACATGAAGTGTATTCTCCTTCAAAACTTGTAGCAGAGCATGTAAGTGATTTGTATGACTGGCTTCATCAGTTCAATATACTAGAATATCATCTATAAAAATGATTAGGAAAGCATCTAAAAACTATCTGAAGACCCTGTTCATCAGGTCTATTAAAATTGTTATAGCATTTGTAAGTCCAAATGACATCACCACGAATTTATAATGCTCATATCTGGTCCTGAAAATGGTCTTCTTTGTGTCTTCTTCTCTAATCCTCAGTTGATGATAGCTTGACCTCAAATCAATCTTTTGAAAATACAGAGACACTTTTCAACAAATCATCAATCCTCGGCAATGGATATTTGTTTTTAACTGTGAGCTTATTCAACTCTCTGTAATCAATTCACATTCTGAAACTCCCATCCTTCTTCTTCACGATTAATACTGGAGTTCCCCAAGGTGAGGTTCTAGTTTTGATGAATCCCTTATTTAGTAACTCATGCAGTTGGCTCTTTAGCTCCTGCACTCTTTAACTACCATTTTGTAGGGTGCTTTGGATAGTGGCTTAGAACTTGATAAGAGCTCAATAGTGAAATCAGTCTCTCACATTGGTGGAACAGCCTTGGTAAATGTTCAAGAAACACCTCTTGATATTCTCTTACCATTGGAATATTTCCCAAAGATTGTACTTCATTAGAAGTATCTGTTAACTGAACAAGAAAACCTTGACTTTCACAATTTAATAAAATTAAAGCCTTCAAACATGTAATTATCATAGATGCCAATCCTTTTTCACCAGAAAATTTAACTTCTGCTTTCCAGGAGCATTTATTTTGATGGTTTTTTTATTGCAATCAATAGTGATAAAGTTTTAAAATCCAATCCGTGGCTAAAATCACCTCATACTCCATTAAGGGAAATACAATAAATTAGGCCTCAAAATATTTTCCGTCAATTATAAGCTTCACCTCACATGATTGATTAACTTCTAGAACAATACCATTTGACATTCTAACCGATAGTATCAAAAGCATTGAAATAACATTCAATCGCATCACTTTAACCAGTTCCCCCATCTATAAAAGAGTGTGATGCTCCTAAATCAAACAATACTCTTATTAGCCTACTATGAAGACATATGATACCTATCATTAAAATCATCACATTAAACATTTAGTTTCAGCTCATGAATATATTTAAATTCTTAATTGTTTTATTTATGACATTTCATGAATCATATGATGCTTAAAGTGTGAAATTGTTAAGAGTGAAACATACCTATGATGACATGAGAAGAGTCCTTAGCTTCCTGTTGCGAAAGAGCATATACTCGGAGCTGTATTTTATTGAATCTGATCTGCATTTGACACAAACCCTGAAGATTCAACATCTCTTGGTCTACCATAGCTCCTGAAGATTCAGCTGACAGTGGTACGAACCGGTCTCTATAAGTGCCTACAAACTCATTCCACTAAATCATGCGACTGGCTCTACCCTCAAGTTTCTCTTGCAATTGATCACATCACCATCTCTCAGCTTCTCCCTCTAATGCAAATATAGCTAGTGTAACCATCCTCTTTGGAGGACTTGACAATCCATCTAGGATCTTCTCTACTCTTAGCAACTTGTTTTCAACATTCACTGGACCTTTTCCACAAAAGAGAGGTGACTTCATATCCTGAAATAATTTCAAGTACTTATCCAGTTGACCTCCTCTATTGGAACTAGCATTGAGTCTAAAAATTTCTAATCAACTGAGTTACTGCAATCATCTCAGTAAATGCATCTATATGCACAATAATCTGTGATGGTGCCTCAAATTCTACCATATCATCTCCAACTTCTTCCCCCTGATTCTCCAGATTTCTGAAATAATGAAAATATTATAATTAGACACAATTTAACCCTTCATTAGTATCACTTATGAATTAATATAATCATTTTAATAGCTCTTTTAGATAATGATCCAACCTAATTACTCCGATACCACTTTTGTCATGACCTGATCCGATGCTTAAAATTAACTAAGGTGGGAACTGCGGTCAGATGATGTTAACATTTTATTTTTTACTTTTTATAAATTTTGATCATTGTGTAAGTGCAAGGGCGTCCCCTTGAAGCGACACCCTGTATGACCTGAATACAGTGGAAAGTGTGCAAGGGCCGCTACACCGACGCCCAGGTGTAGTGTCAAGTAAGCAAGGGTTCCCACATTATGGATGGATGTGGGTAAATAAGGTAGTCTGTGATACTAGTATTAGGATAAGATCTTGGAATATAGGTACTCTCAATGGTAAATTAATGTAATTGGTTGATATTATGATTCATAGAAAGATAAATATCTTATGTATTCAAGAAACTAAATGGGTTTGAGAAAAAGCTAAGGAGATTGATAACTTAGGTTTTAAAATATGTTATTCTGGTAAGAGTCGTACTAGAAATCGTGTAGGTGTAATTATAGATAAGAGTTTGAAAGATAATGTTGTAGAGTTGGAGATAGAATTATAACAATTAAGATTATTATTGATACTAAGATTTTTAATATTATAAGTCTTATGCTCTCAAGTTGGTTTAGATATAAACTGAAAGATAAATTCGAATGATTTAAGACTTAGGAATGATATTTAAGAAAATTTTTATCGGAGTAGATTTAAATGACATGTCATAGAGCAGTGAAGATTTCAAAATATTCATGGTATTACGTATGGACGATTAATGAAGAACGTAGTCATTTAGATTTCTTAGATATGTTCGAGAAAAGCGAAGGAGATTGATAACTTAGTTTTAAAATATGGATTCTGTAAGAGTCTAGAAATAGTGTAGTGTAATTATAGATAAGAGTTTGAAAAATAACGTTGTTAAAATTAATAGAGTTGGAGATGGAATTATAACGACTTAAGATTATTATCGATACTAAGATTTTTAATATTATAAGTCGCTTACGCTCCTCAAGTTGGTTTAGAGATAAGTACTAAAGATAAATTCTGAAGGATTTGAAAGACTTAATACACTCGATACCTCTCGAAGAAAAAATTTTTATTGGAGTGAGATTTAAACTGTGACATGTCAGTAGAAGTGATAGAAGATTTCAAAAATATTCATATGCATTACTACGTATGGAGCGATTAATGAAGAATGTAGAATCATTTTAGATTTCTTTAACGATATGATCCAGTTATTACTAATACTTTATTCAAGAAAAGAGATGAACGATATTATTGCTTATAAGAATGAATCTAATAAAACAAAAATTGATTATTTTCTTATGAGAAGAAGAGATCGTCGAGATTGTAAGGACTGTAAGGTCATTCCAAGTGAGAATTAAGTACCCAACATCGATTATTAGTTCTAAATTTTAAGATGAAGAGTTGTAAATAAAAAATACTAGGATTCAACATTGTAAAATTAGATGGGGGTACCTAAAATACACAAATAAAATTATTTTTATGAGTAAAATTCAAGATTTAAACATTTGGGATGTCCATGAAGACGCAAATGCTATGTGAGAAAAATTAACTAATACTATTAAACAAGTGGCTAAAGTTGTACTTGGAGAATCAAAAGAAAAAGTTTTAATTGATATAAATAAAATAGTTGGTGGTGGAATAATAATGTGTAAGAAAAGATAAAATATAAAAAGTTATGTTATAAAAATTGGTTTAAATGTAAAAGCGTAGAGAACTGAGAAAAATATAAAACGGCCCGCAGAGAGTCTAAAAAAATCCGTGACGCTAAAAATTCTGCTTTTAGTGATATTTATAACATTTTAGATACTAAGGAGGGTGAAAAATATATGTATAAACTAGTAAAAAAAAAGAAAAGTAAAAATTTAACTCAAGTAAAGTGTATTAAAGATGAAAATCAAAAAGTGCTTTTCTTAGAAAAAGACATTCAACATAGGTGGGTGAGTTATTTTGATAAACTTTTTAATGAAGATTCTGAAAATACGATCGACCTTAGTGATCTTAATATCGTTAATAATAATAAAAATTTTTATTTTTACCGTCGCATTAGTAGAAAAGAAGTTGAGGAGACTTTAAAGAAAACCAAGGGTGGGAAGTCCCAATTGAAGTGTAGAAATGTTTAGGTGATTTGGGGGTTTTTTGGCTTACTAAATTTTTTAATATTATTTTAAAAACTGAAAAGATGCCGGAGGAGTGGAGGAAGAGTATTTTGGTCCCCATTTTTAAGAATAAAGGAGATGCACAAGAGTGTGCAAATTTTAGAGGAATTAAATTATGGGAGAGGGTAGTTGAACATAGGTTAAGACTTATTACCAAGGTTTCTCATAATCAGTTTGGATTTATGTTGAGCAGGTTTACTATGGAAGCTATACATTTATGAGAGGTTTGATGGAGAAGTACAGAGATAATAAGGAGGATCTACATTTGATTTTTATTGATTTAGAAAAAGCTTACGATAAGGTTCCTAGAGATGTTCTTTGGAGAGTCCTTGAGAAGAAATGTGTTGATATAACTTATATTCAAGTCATTAAAGATATGTATACTAGAGCTGTTACATGTGTTCGAACTGAAGGAGGATTGACCAAATATTTTACTATTTTTGTTGGTTTACATCAGGGATCGGCTTTAAGCCCATATCTTTTTGCTTTATTTATGGATAGTCTTACGGGGCATTTACAAGAGGATGTACCTTAGTGTATGCTTTTTGCTGATGATATCCTCCTCGTGGATAAGACGAGAGAAAAAGCTCAGGAAAGACTTGAATTATGGAGGTCTAAATTGGAGTCTAAAGGTCTTCGTTTGAGTAGAACTAAAGTTGAATACATGGAATGTAATTTTATTAATAGTAGCTCTAGTGACAAAAGTGTAACTTTGGGTGATCAAATTATTAAAAGGTGTGAACAATTTAGATCTCTCGGGTCCATTGTTCAAAGCGATGGTGATATAGATGGGGATGTTAATAGTTGAATTCAGGTTGGTTGGTTGACGTGGAGGAATGCGTCCGACCTATTGTATGATAGAAAATTACCGCTTAGATTGAAAGGAAAATTTTATAAGATGGTGGTGAGATCTGCTATGCTCTATGGTGCTGATGTTGGCCTTTAAAAGAGAAACATAATGCTAAGTTAAGTGTTGCTGAGATGAGAATGATTAGGTGGATGAGTGACTTTACACTTAGAGACAAAATGCGAAATGAATATATCCGTAATAGGGTTGGAGTTGCACCAGTGACGGATAAAATTAGAGAGAGTTGCCTTAGACGGTTTGGTCACATTGAACATCGACCACCTGATGATCCGATTAGGAGAGTAGATGTTTTAGATACAACTTATGTTAAGAAAGACAGAGGTAGACTTAGGAAAACTTGGTCTTATTGCATAAAAAATGATCTTAATTTTTTAGAATTAAACGAAAATTTGACACTAAATAGGACGCAATGGAGAAAAAGGATTCATATAGCCGACCCCACTTAGTGGGATTAAGGCTTTGTTGTTGTTGTTGTTGTACAAATTTTTTAAAAACTTTGAATATATATTAAAGACACTAATCCATAAAATGTAATAAAATTAAAGCATCCAAAAATAATCACAATAATTTAAAGTTCATATCTCAAATCAGAACTAAACAATGTATAACTATCTGAATGAAACAGTACAAAAAAACTATCAAACACATTATAAACTACTAAATATCACATGCAGTCCTCTTGTAAACCAAATCTCTCATATCAGACATATCAACTTAAAACTTTTCATCTCCGGAAGAAAATATTAATTTCAATTATAAGTTTGACTTAATGAGTAATTATAATCATATTTGCATTAAATTATGATGCTTATATTTTTCCTGAATGATAAAAATAAAATACAGCTCATTACTTTATAATAACTTTGAACTCATTTTTATTTTATTCATTCATATTTCACTTTAAGTATTTATTATTTTAATATCTTTAATAATAATCATGGGATTATCATTATACCTAATTGTATTCTAAAAAATGTACCCGAAGGTACCCTCAAAATATATTTGTAGGTACCCTCAAAATGTATCCGTAGGTACTCCCAATTTGCACTCAAAGGTACACCTTTACTATTTCCTTTGATGTCCACTGTTCAACGCATGATCTGCCAGTAATATTTGGGAGTAATCCTGTATGACTTAACATTTATATTTAATTTCATAATATTTAAAATTCATTAAAATGTATATTCACTTGTCCATTATTTTCCTCTTATTTGTGATATCATTTCAGACTTTCAAAATGTCAGACATGAATGAAATACTTATTTTAAACCATTTAATAAAGCAATTATTCATTTAATCGAATATTAATTTAATGCACGAAAATAATCACTCATCTTGTTTTTAAGAGACCTCTGAAATACTTCTTTTTTACCAACTTCTTTGGATAATCACCTATATTAATTAAATGTACAAATGATTATTATAATTTCATTTAACGAAAATTTAAATATATCTATCGACATATCTTTAAATTGACACGTAATAATGAATATGCTATTTCTTATCTTAAAATGTCAGGTTTGCTTCTTGCACAAGGCTCCTCTTTCTCCCCTCAATTTCAAAACTAAAACATCCCAACCTCATGTACTTCCTTATTCAAGTAAAGTTTATTTTAACATTGCTTTTATATATATATATATAAAACTTTTGATTAATTAACTTGATTTAAATCTGATGATGTCCCTTAAAAGATTCTCGGATCAATCTCCTCTCTTACTTCGAATCTGAATTCACTATTTATTAGAGCCCTGATTCCAATAGAACTTTTCAATAATAATATTAAATACACACACTTTTAACATACATATAGATATACTAATTGTTCATAATATAATATATTAATTTATTAAAACACTAAATTTACTTTATAAGTTTTCGGCTTTTCGCTGCCCTAAATTCCTTTGGTCTTGACGGACCCAATAGAGCAGCTCGCCTGCTTTCTTCCTCTCTGTCGGCTTCGTCTTACACCGCACGCAAGCACGTTAGTAGTGCACGAAGCCAATCCTCCTTCCCTCCTCTTCGTTGTGGCCCGATTCAGAGCTATGCATGTTGGCGAGGGTTCCGTGTAGAAGCCTTCCTCCAATCTTTGCACGTGAGCACAACACTAAGGTTTCTTCTTCTTCCTTTGACTTCTCTTCCTCCTTCCTTCCTCTCCATATATATTTGTTAAATTTGAAATGGTTAGCTTACATATACCATATATAGAGAAGGGCAATACAATCTCTATTTCAAAAACAACTGCAACACAACTGATGCACAATTGGACTAACCAAACAGACACACAACGTCATCATCAGCAGTTTCCTTACAATAGCTTCTTCTGCACCTTCTGCAACTGCTGTTTCTTCAAACATTTGCAGCTGCTCCAAACAGACTCTTACGAGAAAATAAATGGTTATTATTTTTAATCTGCTTTTTTTGCCATTGAATTATTAATGTTTAATTGTCATGAGAGGAAAATGAATATAAAAGAGATGAATTTAATCGCTCAAAGCATGTCCCATGTCTGTACGGTTTACGCTATTGTTTCATAATCAGAGTTATTTCTCCAATTGAAGCAATATTCAGGGCAAGATATTCATTCAATGAATTTAAAACCATCTAACGATCACTTCACCGTTAAATGGCATAATTTCTGAATTATATAACTTTCGTGTTTCCCATAGTTGTTTTATCTTAGTTTGACGGTCTACTTGTTGTAGTCAGATTTAGCTAGAGTAAGCTTCTAACACTATTTATATTGCTTATATAGAACATTGAGAAGGTAAATTGGTGATGAGTTCACGTTACTTAAACTGAGAAGTTTACATCTTCCATTGCCTTTTGTATGTACTTTTTTTTTTTTTTAAAATGCTTTCAATTGAAGAGTTCCTTACTTTTTGGTTCGTTTTATTAGTTTATGCAAAACATTAGTTACTTGTACTCTTGGAGCAACATGATACATTTAATTATGCCATTTACAATGAATGTAGTCCCTTCACCTCCAGCACCATTTAAAAAACAGAAGATATGATTATATTATGCTAAATATGAAAATTCTTAGATGTATGCATGAACTGTGTGAAACAAGATAAATAAGGATGTAGAGCATGACAATATGTTAGCTGGGATACGATAAATACTATCCTTTTGGATTTTCCTTTTTATATATTTATAATGCATCTATATGGCTCACTATGCAAGAGAGTACTCAAATAACAGTACTTATACGTTTCTCATAGAGATTTCAATTCCATACATCTAACTATACTTTTTAATAGAGCACAACTAAAGCAACGATTTCCATAAATAATATCGACATCAAAGTGCATCTAACATTTTTTTTTATTTTAAAATTTTTGTGAGACTTATCATTTATGAAGGTCCAAGCATATGATATATTTGAAATTTTGCCAACTTCGTATAGGGTCATCCATGCTTCAAGAAGTGGAAGGAGTGTGTGAGAAGAAGGGAAGAAAACGAATACATATTTAATTAATTTGATGAATTTTAAGTAGCTGAAGTGATGGAGGGTGTATGGTAGACTTAGGATTGAGGGATTGAGGGATTGAGGTGAGGAATTTTATTTGATGTAGGACGACCTCTAGAAGTGATTTATGATGTTGGAAACTTTGGAATGGTTTGATTTCGATTGTTTTGAGTGACTGATTTTATAAAATGGGAGACATGTTGGAAGATATGACAATTGATTTTTTTTGGGAAATTTTAGGATGTTTGGAGGTGGTTGGGACTATGAAAATGGAGTTTTGGTGTGTAGAGTTGAAGAGATGGTGGGTGGCTAGATTGAGATAAATGCTAGATTGAGATAAATATTGGCTAAGGTGTGACTCGACAAGAAAAAGGGCAAATAAGTGTTGGAACGTAAAGAGAAGCTCCAGCATACTTTGAGGGGAATGTGAGAAAGAGAATGATAAAAAAGGATAAATCAAAATAATAATAAAAAAATTGATATGAGCACAAACCTCCTCACAAAAGGAGGGTTGGTCCAGGCCGACAAACCAAGGATCTATGAGTTTTTACCTAACGCCAAAGAAGAATAAACAGTTTACCAACATGAACTTCATTTCTTAAAATATATGATATTTAATGGAACTTCAAAAGTTGGTCAAATAATAATAAATGTATCTAGGAACTTGTTTTGGTGTCAATTCTCTAACGTGGAATTATAAAGGCTTATAAATCTTCTAATCACTAGTCTTGGATATTCAAAAGAGGGGGACTTGGATATTCAAAAGAGGTGGTGGGTATGTATTTTTTGACTTGGGACTTTTGGATAACATGGCTAAATGACGTCGCAGTGATGATGTAGAATTTGACTTTATTTGAATTAAAGTTTTTGTTTACAAACAACTCAATTTTTTTAATGATTTTACACTACGACTAATTCAACACAACTAAGAAAAATTATTTTCATAAAAGTAAAAAGTTTAATATAAAATAAAGGTAGGATAAGTTTATTTAAAAGTAATATTATCATTTAGAAGAGGTTGACTATTCAATCATACCAATTTTCTTCAAGCATTTATTATGTTTCACAAAATTGTCATTTGTGCTGCATCATTATGTTTTTACATGCTTAGCAATTAACTTGGTAGATTTCATGATTAAGCCAATTTTAAGAGTACAAATCAACATAACCTGAAGCAGTGTGGTCAGGACTTCTATATTTTTCAACCAAACCAAACTTCAACTTTTTCCGAATCTACTTTGCATTGTGGCTATCAAACACTAGTTGGTCCTAATTAAAAGTCCCTAAAGCCCACACTAAGGCTTCGTTTCGGAGCACTTCACCTTTTATAAAAGCTTGTTTAAACATGACTTTAGGAGAAACAACAAAATAAATCATGTCTTTCTAAAGTCAATATATTATTTGAATACAAAATTTGATGTGCGACTTTTCTCAATATAAACGATAAAAAATACCCCAAAGCTTGTAAAATTATTCCGGAGCCCAACCCCATTGCCCTGTTGAGAAGAACCTCTGCCAGCAAAATCTGTTGGCGCAGAGATGACCTCGATGGCGTTTACAAACACGAATGAGGACGAATCCAGTTGCATGAAGAAGAACAAGAGCTTTTCCAAATCCAGTCTCAATATGAACTCCTTCATCGGAGAGTCAGATGAAGCAGTGAAATTGCTGAGCAGAACGAAGCCCGGTGCCAAGACATGGAAATGAGCAGAGGGAAGGTTGTGGCTTCGGGTGGAAAAGAGGTAGGAATGAAGGCGGATGATATGTATGCCCCTATTGCTGATCTGGAACTTGCAAGAGGAAGGAGAGATGAAAAGTCTTGCTGATTTGTAGAAAGAGGTGCATGTGTTAGAATGGAGGGGGGTTAGCATCTGCGGAGATGGAGATTTTAGGGTTATTAGGGATAAGGAAAGTTGTGCACGGGAGGAGGATGTGGTGATCATGGAGGGTGGTGTGGGAGAGGAAGCCACATGAGACATTCAACTCTCCAATGGGCAAAATCTATGAGGTCGACCTAAGTGTGATGGGTTAAGAAATGGTGTTGCATGAGAGAGTGAGAGAGAGAGAGGGGGGTTAAGAAATCGTGTTGCATGATATATATATATATATATATATATATATATATATATAGAGAGAGAGAGAGAGAGAGAGAGAGAGAGTGAGAGAGAGAGAGAGAGAGAGAGAGAGAGAGGCGGGGCGGGGGGTAAGATGCTGACAGGGCTTCGATTGAACCTGAAGGCCATGGCAACGGCTGCGGCGAGGAGAGAGAAAGAAGCATGGGAGCGAGACACGACAAAAAATCCTCACTTATTAGTCTCATGAGAAAATTTTGCAGTTTAGGGTAATTATGACCTTTTTATTTCGTTTTGTTTATTATTACTTGAAATAAAACATATTTGGTATGTCATACTATATTTAATTTTTTTTTAAAACAATTAAAATAGCTTTTAGATGTTTTAAGTGTTTTAAAAAACAATTATTTGTTTTTGAAAATAAAACATAAAAATATAAAAAAATTATTGCTTTGTTTGGGATCACTTTTGTGTGTTGTTTTTTACTTTTATTTTAATGTTTCTTTAGTACATTTTTTGTGTTATTTTTTATTTTTAAAAATAAATTAGCTTGTTTTTTAAAATACTCAAAACGTTTAAAAATTATTTTTAGTGTTTTTAAAAACAACTATGTTTTTTATATAATACCAAACGTGTTTTGTTTGAAATCAAAACATAAACAAAATAAAATAAAAGTAATCCCAAACTGCCCCTAAAGTTTTTCTTTCTTTTGTTTTTTCGCTTCATCTATGCTGCTTCATGTTTGAGTATGTGAGCACATGGTTCTTGTATGGCCTATATAATGTGGTATTATTATTTTCTTGTAGTGCAAAGCAGATTGAAAATTTGAAATTGATCAAAACTATATTAATTTTTACTCAGTTCTTATAAAATCTTAAATTTATTAAAAAGATTATTGATGGTGATACATATGTTACTAAGTACTTAATCTTTCAGTAATTTGATAATTCAAATCTACATTGATCTGTTATTTCTTTTAAATGTGAGTAGGTTGAAAACTTTATGCTATTTCAGGCCTTAACTGCTTATTTGAAGCATGTCTTTGTATTTAGTAGAGCAACTGCATCTAGCTTACTAATTCAAGGACTGCCACCTTAACCAATTAGTTTTGATAGTCTGCTGCTTGTATTTCTAAGAAGTTCTTGAAAAGTTAGTATGCTCTGTATTTTATTCTTAGTATCTGTAGAGGTCAAGCAGCGCATAAGTATTGTCAAAGTATGCCATGAAATTAATTACCAATCATTTCTGTTAAGATATCCTCTCCATATATTTTCCTGCTTTCATTGACCAAAATCTTAGAACTAAGGTTTCGCACATAAGTTAATAAGCTTTTGTAAATGTATGCCATGGCGTTAATTACCAATCAATTCTGTTAAGATATCCACTCCATATATTATCCTGCTTTTGTTGACCAAAATCTTAGAACTAAGTTTTTTTTTATTTCAGGCTTCATGATTGATATTTCTTTTCTGACACAATGTTTGCTTGAATTTTATCTTCTAATTGTTTTTTTTTTTTTTTGTTGCAGCAATTGCCACTGTTATATTTATACGGGAATGGAGGTTGTTTTCAAAGGTACAACTTTCTCATTTGCAAAAAATTAATGTCTCCGTACATCAGAATCGTTGACCTCACTTGGAATAGGAAGTTTCATTCCCTCTGATTATTTGTTTGCTTTTGCAGATTAAATCCTTCCCAACATTCTTGATGACTTTCATAAGGTTAATTTTTTTTTCCAACCTCGTGACAGACCCTTTTTTTGGAAGATTTACATATATATCAATCAATTCTTATGTATTTACATATCCAACACCTATACTTCATTTTTACATGTATATGCAGCTTTATATATGCATGAAAAGGCGTATTTCATATTTTAAAAGTTAAAATAATAGTATATTTTGATGTTGTATATAAATGCCTCTTTTTTCAGTAATGATGTTGTATCTTACTGCTAGTAGCAGAAATTTTTATTTCGTATATTTAAAATTTCCATTCTAATTCAACTGGATCATGTAGATCAGTATTTTGTTTACTTAGTTTTTTCCTTTTCTTGGGCGTTCAATAGAGTATATTTTTGGGACTGGAGCTCTTGAATTATTATAGAAAATGTTGTTAAGAACAGGACATGCATGTATTCTTCATGTATGTGTCTCAATAGCTCTTCATGAGTGAGTAAATCATATTACCAACACTATAAATTTCATCATAATATTCATTAGCCTTATCCAGCTAGTTGTGAATATATGATCCTTCATTTTTTGTTCATCCTTATTGAGTGGTACAAGAGATGTTGCATGCTAATTATATTTTGTAAAACGTCTTTTAATATCCTTAACATCACTCATTTTCTAGCCATATCCCTGTTTTTTTTTACTATGTGAGACATCTAGCAATGTTACCTTTTGTTACTTTTCTTTCTTTAATAATTCTTACATATATATTTTCTACTTATTTAGTGCATCTTTTACTATCTATTCCTCTATTGTACTTGCTTACCATTACCTTAATTTTAATGCGTGCTACTTCCACTATTTATCCAATAAATCTTTTTTTAATCTATCGTTTATATTTTTACCACACATTTGTTTTAATATTCTCATTTCTGTTATATTATCTTGGCTATATTGACCACATTGTCACTAAAAACAATCCCTTAAGCATATTCAACCTCATTATATTGTTTTAAAATTTAACTTTATTTCCAGTGATATCTCTAATCAGAATGTACTATTTGTAGTTCTCATTCATTTGGAACACCTAGTTTTAATTGCAGACTTACATTTTTATTTTTTTATTTTTGATGAAAATGCTTTATGAAATTCTTATTGCATAACAAGGATGTCTCTAGAACATGTACAAAGGAAAGAATGGAAACACACAAACACGATATAGTATCAAAACAAATAGGTAGTAAAATGTACATTTATGATGAAATGAAAAATAACTCTCAAGAATTAGTAGCAAAGTGATTTTCTTCAATACTGTTGTTGATTTCACTCATCTTGTTGCCCCTGTTTGATTCTAGAAGAATGCAATATTCATAACACCAGTCCAAAAAAATTTTCATCCTTCTTTTATTAGAAAAAAATTAGCGTTTTTTTTTTTTCATTTCATATGAGGAAGATGGTAGAAAAAAACACCATACCTCTCTATTTCTTCTTGTTATATTCCTTTCTACAAGACGAAGATCAACATCCAAGCTAACAATAGGACATTAAATGCCAAAAAATTATGTAGCCTCTGTCAAATATCATATATAATTGGACAATCGAAAATGATATGAAAGTTATTTTTGAGTTTCCAAGAACAAGTGTCATTTGGAGTAGAAGTGATAATCCCTTCAAGTAGAAGCTATACCTTGGTGGGGATCATCCTAATAAAGAGGAAACATGATAAAACTTTGGTTTTGTGAGGTGCAATTAATTTCCGAAGTTCATGAACAATTATTTATTTATTTTTTTTATGAATGTTGTGCCTCATCGATAAGAAAGAGCACAAGGAACTAACTTGCTAATGCGGGATGCCATGAAAAGATGTCAATCTCTTGATTGGGATAAATTATTGTCCTTTGATCCTTAATACCAAGGCCCCCAATATTATTAAGGTTCGAAAGGTTCTTATAGTTAATTAGATTAATGCCTCTACTAAGATGGATCATCAATGCATCTCCAATAGAAATTTCTTCTGATATTATCATTTTTTTATTATATTTCGGAATCTCGAAGAGAGAAAGATAATACAAAGGAATAAAAGATAGTATTTGGGAGGAAATTGTTTTTGCGAAGATGCATACTTCTGTTGATTCTTGTCAATGAGTGGGCATGTTGGAAATTTTTAAAACTCAAAAGGTATATCCAAGTTTTTGAATAGTGAGTATTCTGATGAGTATCCAATATTATTATCAAAGAGCCATCCCAATCTTGACTTCTTATCAAGGTCCATCAAAGAAGATTTTGAGAAGCTGATTTCAAGACCCAAAATCTTCTTAAAATTTATTGAAGATAATTCTTGAGAATATTATTTTCAATGAAGAGGCATCATGAAATGACAAATTATCATTAGTAAATTATAAGCTATCAATTTGAGGATCACTAGGTTTAAAGTAACAACCATCAATCCAATCATTAGTGGAGGATCTTTTTTAAAATTTTATGGAGAACATTAGCAATGATAAAAAAGAATAGGAGAAAATGATCTAATATATTCTTAGTTATATCTTTATTCTTCTATATGATATATCTTATATATCCTTATTACCTCAGTTGTTTTAACCCATGTTGATTGATATACCTTTTTTAGCTAGTAAAGTAAAATGGCTGGGTAGGTGGCTTGGTATTTTTGTAGGGTTTGTTAGCTTTGAATCGTGTTGCTTGTTAGGACAAGAGATAAGGAAGAGTAATCTGGGAAGAAAAAAAATATTTGTGAATGATATTTTTTTCTTGAGACAAGTAGCAATAAAATAGTGATCTTTATTATAAGTGATATTTGCAGATAGTACATACATTTTTTTTCTGTAAGGGTTGTTAGTACTTGCAATTATTTTTGTGAGAGTGGAAACTTGGATAATTTAAATAATTTGGATAAGGCAACATTTAAATAATTTGGACTTATGTAGGTGAGAAATCCAATGATCTATGATGGTGTCGTCTCAAGATGGTTATGACTTATGTAGAACTCTTGAATCCAGTGACCCTTTTTGTTAATTGATTTATGATGTGAGCACTCGTTAAAAGAACTTTTCTTTAATGCTATTTTGAAACATTCTTTCGAAATTATAAAGCTCTTGTGGTGGCAAGTAGGTGGTTGCACTTCAATTGAACCATCTCATTTTATTGGGGTGTCTACGTATAAGAAGCATTATGTCCTATTCATTTTTTCTTAGAATGTATATTAAGATAGATTGGTTAAAATAAGACTGGCATTACTGGTCTTACTTTTTTAATTTCAACGCCAAATTGATTTTTGGCTATGCTAAAAAAGATGGGGAAAATGGTACTAAACATCTTTTGGCCAAGTAAAAAAAATCATGACACATGGGTGCAATCATCGATAAATGACACAAGCAACCAAGCCATCATGATGTTAGGTTTGGAGGATTGCCCCAGTTGTCACCATATTGTGTTTTGTTAAATCACAAATATGATGATGAATTTTTTTGATATTAGTTTTTTTTTAAAATAATAAATGAAATATATTTTTGAAAATAACAAAGAATGCATGGACAAAAATATGGGTATCGAGGCCATATTCTTACTTTATCGGCTTCAAAAGCTTTGGAAAGAAAAGATGAGATTGTTGGATTATTGGATTTCTAAAGATGGTCGGGGTCGTCTCTTTTTTAGTGAAGATTAAAACACACTGCTATGTTTTTATTTGAATTGATAATGCCAAGTTGATAAATAATTGAAGTAATGTAAGACATTTCAAAGTTTTGGGGATTTGTTTATAAAAATATTTTTTTGGCAAGCAATGATTGTCAAGGATTTGAGAATTTTTTTGGCTTACTAAACTTTTAATATTATTTTAAAAGGTATAAAGATGATTGAGTGGAGGAAGAGTATTTTGGTGTCTGTTTTTAAGAAAAATGAATGCACAAGAATGTGCAAATTACAGAAGAATTAAGTTAACGAGCCATACATTAAAATTATGAGAGAGAGTAATTGAGCATAGGTTGGGCTTGACACGAAAATTTCTTATAATATTTGGATTTATGTCGGGCAAGTCTACTATGGAAGCTATACATTTATTGAGAGTTTTGATAGAGAAGTATAGAGAGTAAGAATTCTACATATGATTTTTATTGATTTAGAAAAAGCTTATGATAAGATTCCAAAAGAAGTTCTACATATGATTTTTGGAGAGTTCTAGAAAAAAGTGTTGATATGACTTATATTCAAGTTATTAAAGATATGTATATTAGAGTTGTTGCTTGTGTTCTAACAGAAGGATGAATGACCAAGTATTTTTCTATTTCAGCTGGATTACATTAAGGATCGGGTTTAAACCCATATCTTTTTTGCTTTAGTTATGGCCGCTCTTACTCTACATTTATAGGAGAATGTACCTTGGTGTATGCCTTTTGTTGATGATATCCTTTTTGTGGATAAGACTAGAGAAAGAATTAGGAAAAACTTGAATTATGGAGTTCTACTTTAGAGTCTGAAAACCATTGTTTGAGTAGATCTAAAACCAAATACATGGAATGTAATTTTTAGCAATAGTAGATCTAGTGCCAGAGTTGCAATAATGGTCAATCAAATCATTAAAAGGAGAGAACATTTTAGATATCTCTGGTCCATTTTTCAGAGTGATGGTGATATAGGTGGGGGTTGTTATTAGTAGAATTCAGTTGGATGGTTAAGTAGAGGAATGCATCAGGCCTATTGTGTGATAGAAAAGTACTGCTTAGACTTAAAAATGAAACTTTTATTAGATGATGTTGGAACCTGGCACAGAATGTTGGCCTATAAAAGAGAAGCATAAAACTAAGTTAAGTATTGTTGAGATGAGAATGCTTAGGCGAATGAGTTCCTTTACACTTAGAGACAAAATGCATCACGGATACATCTGTGAAATGGTTGGCGTAGTTCCAGTTGCAGGCAAGATTAGAGAGAGTCGGTTTAGATGGTTTGGTCTCATTAAATGTTGATCATATGATAATCCGGTTAGGAGAGTAGATGTTTTAAATTCGACTTATGTTAAGAAAGGTAGAGGTAGACATAAAAGACCTAGGCAATACAACAACAACAACAACAAAGCCTTAATCCCACTAAGTGGGGTCGGCTACATGAATCCTTTTTCTCCATTGCGTCCTATTTTTAGATCTTAATTTATTAGAATTAAATGAAAATATGACACTCAATAGGACACAATGGAGAAAAAGGATTCATATAGCTGACCGCACTTAATTGGATAAAGTTTTGTTGTTGTTGTTGAATGATGGTCAAGGATTGACAACTTTAATTATTTTCTTGTTGTTGGGATAGGGAATTTATGAAATAAGTTTGTGTGATTAATTTGTTGTGTAATCTTTCAAGCATTAATCCTGTAATTGAAATTATATATATTTGAGACTTTAAAAGCATGAGAAAAGAAGATAACCTGAGAATGGAAGAGAACAAACACCGGTCTTAAGTCTTTTCTATTGATGTCAATAAAAGTTAAAATTTTGTTATTTTCCTTCTTTGTAGAAGAATTTAGTGGTTGGTTGGTTGGTTGAAATGGTAGAAGAATGTAGTTTTAGTAATAGTAGCTCTAGTGACATAAGTATAACTTTGAGTGATCAAATTATTAAAAGGTGTGAACGATTTAGATATCTCGGGTCCATTGTCCAAAGCGATGGTGATATAGATGGGCATGTTAATAGTAGAATTCAGGTTGGTTGGTTGAAATGGAGGAATGCGTCCGGTCTATTGTGTGATAGAAAAGTACCGCTTAGGCTGAAAGGAAAATTTTATAAGATGCTGGTGAGACTTGCAATGCTCTATGGTTGGTGAGATGAGAATGATTAGGTGGATGAGTGGCTTTACACTTAGAGACAAAATGCAAAATGAATATATCCGTAATAGGGTTGGTGTTGCACCAGTTACGGATAAAATTAGAGAGAGTTGCCTTAGATGGTTTGGTCACATTAAACGTCGACCACCTGATGATTCGATTAGGAGAGTAGATGTTTTCGATACAACTTATGTTAAGAAAGGCAGAGGTAGACCTAGGAAAACTTGGGCTTATTGCATAAAAAATGATCTTAATTTATTAGAATTAAACGAAAATTTGACACTAAATAGGACGCAGCGGAGAAAAATGATTCATGTAGCCGACCCCACTTAGTGGGATTAAGGCTTTGTTGTTGTTGTTGTAGAAGAATATAGTGGGTGGTTTTGCTGTAATCTTTTTCTATATGCATGCGTGTCTTTGTTTTTGTGCCTCTCCTTGTATTGTCCAATTTTTTTTTGGTGGCTTGCTAAGAAGATTTTAACATCTTTCATTTGTTTGACGAGCTTTTTCTGTAATATATGTGCCATAGAGAATTTTTATCGAGTATCTTTACTGAATTTAGTTGCTTGTGCTCTTTGAGAAAAGATAGTTTTTTAATGAGAGTGATTGATGTCTGCTGCCCTTATTACTAATACGGAACCTTCCACGAGGTTCTTGGTATTGGCTCCCTTTCTCTCTTCTTCCATTCAAATGATGGCAATAACTTCATTTAGTAAATTTAAATCATTCTTAATGAGAATTTACACCCTTATATCATAAAGACTAAAATAAAAACATAAATTTGATTGTCTTCAATAAGTCTTTTGAGGCTTGCATTGTATTCCATTGAATGCTTTGAAAATGATCTCTCGCACCAAAGGCTTCATTTAGAATAGATTATTAGGTGATGGGTCATCTTTATATTATGAATGAGTTCTTACTCTTGACCATAGAATTTAGAATACTTTTAGTTTACTATATCCAATGCTTCCTTTGTTGAATGAAATAACATGCAAACGTTGCTTCATTTAGTACCTAATAATTTGTTAAGGTTTTCTAGAATTAAAAGATAATGCTGGCATCTATATCAGATATTATGATATTGGCTAAGTCATGCAATTAACTATTTATTAAATAAAATTTTGCAACATAAGATGTATGAGTAGGAGCGTAAAATAATGTGAGTTATTTTAGAAAATTTAATTTCTAGCACTAGTATACTGTTATGGTAACGAATTGACTTTTGGTAATTCAATAAAAAATCAAGACAAATTAACTATTGAAGTTAACGGGAGAGGGAGACAAATGGTTTTCGAAAGTGTGCTCACAATTTTTTTCATGTAGCATTCATGAAGCTTAACATTTCTCCTAGCAAATTCCCAAAGGACAATAATCCCTAGCAAAAAAAATTAAATAAAAAATAAGCTAAATAAACAAAATAAATCCCTAGCATATGTATGATTTTATTGTAACCTATGCTAGTTGCCCTGCTACCATTGTGCTATATTCTATTGAAAATATGATCATAAAGATAGGTCTGAGAAATGCCAATTCCACTTCCTTTATAAAGATATCCATATCAAACCATTAAAAAAACATAAAGAATGTATGCATATTCCCGTGATTGTTATAAATCAATAAAGTCATTTTAAATGCTAGTCTCATATTTTGTCAAAATTAAGCAACATCAATGTGTGTGGAAGTGTGGACTTAAGAGACTCCGGTTAGTGCATCCATTGTATGTTTTCGGGCAAGGATAATCCTGAAAGTATTCATATCACCGGTGATATTTATTACTCCTATCCTTTTGATTAGAAATGAGGATGAATTCTTTTGGCAGCAAATAATTTCACCAATATCTTCTAACTTCAATGAGAGCATAAAATTTTTGTCTGAAGTAGAATATTTTTGTTTAGTCTTTAGAGCTTTACATCAGAGACTTCATCAGGTACCCAAAACTTTTCCCAAACAAGAGTTTCAAAACTCATTGATCACTTTAGTCTCTATTCGAAGGCTTTGGCTGTAGATTTTGTCCAATTAAACTTAATTTTTTTCAACATATCTGTCAAACAAGTGTTGAATTTCTTACTGAACTGCTAGTAGAATGTTGTTAACCTTTAAATCAAGTATTGCCTTGATTTTTGAGAGATCCAGTTCAATTTCCTTGAATGACACCATAAGCTCATAAATCTTAGGTAAATTATATACATGACACACAATTCTTATGTATTTACATATCTAACACCTAAAGTTAAATATTTACATTTTCAACATTTTTGGTGTTATAAACCTGTGGATAAAAAAGTGTATTTTTACTTTTATGAAGTTAGAAGTGGTATTTTTTATGTGAGGTTATAGATTTGATCATTATGCGTGTAAATGGAAAAGTTTAGGTGTTAAATTATGTAAATATATAAGAATTGTGGGATATGTATGTAAGCCTCTAAATATTATTTATGACCGTGCAAATTTTTACTTTTAGATTATGTACAACTTCCCAACCTCTAATTTAAATGATCTAAATGCTTAGTCTCTATCGAGCAAGAAATTAATGTTATTAAAGTACACCGAAAGCTTGTAAATGAATGGACTAACCACTTGGTTTATCAAGCTCATGAAGTTATTGGATACATTTGGCATTTCACAAGGCATAAATACGATTCATATTACGATCATTTATTGTAAGTGTTTTTCGTTCAGCCCCATGATGAATCCAGATCTGGTTCTTAACTTACAATGACTTTTGTAAATGAGTTGTAAAATGTGTTAAACAATGGCACTGCGAGCTTTGGAGCAATGAGCCAATGAGGGAGTGTGATAGATGAATGCAGAAAAGTAAGGAACAGTGGCTATATTCACATCTATTTTCCAAAATAAATATTTATTTGGGGCATTTACATACACTCCACCCAATTCTTTTTTATTTACATATCTAACACCTACATTTTACATTCTACATTTTACATTGTACATTTTACATTCATACCACTCAAATATGTCCTACACTAAGTGGTATGTATGTGAATCTTCCTATTTTTTAGATTAAAATACATTGTTGCAATATTATTCTGCTATTGCTTTTAGTCATTCTCTTTTCCTGCTTTTATCTTTTTCATCAGCAGTGCTAACTTTAGTCTCCATACATGCAGCGGAGCAATGCTAGCATTCTATGTTTATAGGTTAGTGATTGATGGAAGCACAGACAGTTCAAGTTTGGATGAAAGCTCTGAGAAATAACAAGCCAATGGAGGTCTGAATCTCTTGTTTAGTTTTACAAATCTCCATTTAAATTTTTCAACCAAACGCATGGCATCTTACAGAACAGTTAGGAAGTTCCTGATGGGTTTCACTTTATCTCTCTGGATTCAGCTGAATTTCATGGATGAAGGAAGATAAATTTTCGTTGTGGTTGGAAGAAATCAAGTTGGTATTGTGTAAGCTATAGATTTTGATATTATATATATATATATTGCGGTTTTTCTGCCACTCAATGCCATATATTGCTTGTAGCGATTCAGAAATTCTATAGAAGTTGCTCTTATTTGTTTCTTCCTGAGGATAAAATTACACTAATAATTGCAGTAAATCTTTATGAAATGTTTATGGTGTTTGAAAATCATTATCTCATTTTATAGGAGATAAAATGATCAACTTACATAAACATCAGTTTTTCCTTTGCTTGGTAAGTTGAAATTAAGAGAAAGGGGAATGATATATAGGGCCAAATCCATATCAGCTTGTGTTCAGTAGTCAGGTTTATAGGATACAAATTTTTAGTTATCTGAAATAATACTTTCCATAAGGAAGTTTTAATTTAGGACCAGTCCCGTTTTATTTAAATCTTATTTATTTAAAAAATATTAATTGAGTGTAAGTTTATTTTTTTATTTTTAAAGTTAGATCAACATATTTTAAAATAATTTTAAGTTTGAATTTAAAAATATTTATTTATAATTTTGAATGCTTTTATTTCTAATTAAGTAACAAGCAAAACAAAATATAATTTAAAAAAAATAAAAATAAACGCAATTGAACCTTGCAAAATTTGTTTGATCTGGTTAATATTTGTTCACTATAATTCTATTCACACCAAATATTCGAAGGAAGACTTACAGACCATCACTTAATTCTTGTGTATACACCTAAATTTCAATATTTACACAGGCCATCTTACCTATGCATAAAAATATGCATGTTATTTTCTTTTAAGATTATAATAGTGATTTTTTATGTGATAAAAGATTTGAGTGAATAAAAATGTAAAAACCCAGTAATTGAGACGACATTTAACCATTACCACGTTCTCCATCATAGAATGGCCTAATGCGTTATAGTTTTGTTTTTCTGCCAAATCAGCATCAACTAGAATTTTCATGATTTGGGTGCTCTACTAGCACCGTACCAGTAACACAATTTTAAGACCCCATCCATGCATTATAAAATTCGGCAAAAATCTAATAATATGATCATCATTTACTTATATCATTACCCCTTTGTTTAGCACCAATGTAGCCAAAAGCTAAACATACCATACCTCATACATATGTACATAGAAACCGGCCTCTCAAGTATAGATTATAGCCCATTTTATTAAAACATTTCCCCCATTATCATCCCTCATTCCAGTAAAACACCACGTTCTCTCTCTCTCTCTCTCTCTCTCTCTCTCTCTCTCTCTCTCTCTCTCTCTCTCTGTCTATATATATATATATATATAGCTATATTCTAAATATCAGCAAGGTGGGTACGAGTTGTTGGTGCTTCTGCATGGCTCTCCAATGGCATATACTGTGCCATGATGGCACGAATCTCCGAGTCCATGTAATTCTGCACATTTCATGGTATAAAGAATCATTGGACACTGCCTTAAAATTTAGAACACATGAATTGCCCATAAAATGAATTTATAAACTTCAAAGAAACAAAATAGAAAATCTGTAAATAATTGAGCCAAAGCAGACTTTGTGTGACAAATAAAAATCTAAGCAAATGGGAGTTGAAATTTGGTTTTAAGATATCTTTACCCGGATCCTGTACTTATAGACTGCGTATCCTACAACTCCAGCAGCAGCTAATCCAAAGAAAATGATCCACAAGAAGCTCCGGCTAATTTCTGATGATGCCGTCTTGCCTGCAACAAATTTTACAAGCACCAAGGATACAAAATTTCATATATATATTTTTTGTTTTGGATTTGTGTTAGTATCCAGAAATAAAAGTCAGCTTAAAGAAGCAAATTAAGAAAAATGCCAAAAATGAAACCTTTGCTTGTTACAAGGGGCTATTTTATTCACAGAGTATTCAATTTAGTCTCCAAATTCTTTCAATATGTGCTGAAACAGCCGCCATATTCTTTAAAAGGAGGGACTATTTCAACCCCCGTTAAAAAAATTTGGGGAGTAATTTGACACTTTTATAAACTCTAAGAATAAAATGATCTCATGTAAATTGTCAGACCATTTTGGCACTCCACTCAAAAAAATTATAGAAACTATATAACCATTAGAATATACTCACTTATACAGGTATCAAGCTCTTCCATATACAGAAGATCGCCACGGCAGCTGCATTCATAGCTTCCCCATGTGTTCTTACATCTGCAATCTTGGCACTGGCAGGCAATCTTTTCTTTGCATTCATCCACATCTGAAAAAAGAACAACTTTAGATTTCATAATATCTTTAACAAAATTTTGAAGCTCAAACTTGAGGTTTTTTTTTTTTTTTAATTTTTTTTATTTTTCACATTTCATCGATGCAATAATACATCGAGAACAAATGAGGGGCCGTATAATTTCATGATAGAAATGATAAAACACCTTCACAAGTTTTAACTCCGTCACCCTTGAAGCCTACAGGGCACTTGCATCCATTAGCTTCATATTCCTGCATTGAAAAATCTTAAACTTTTTAAAATGAAAACACTAAGAACATTCCATTTAAAACATGGGGCATTTATATACATACCACCTAATTCCAATGTATTTACATATCTAACATCTAAATTTTACCTTTTACATTTACAATACCCAATATTTCATATCACATAGAAAACACCACTATTTTAACTTTTAAAAAGTGAAATACATTTTCATACATTCGTAAAGGTGACATTTATGTAAAATTTGAAGTTTAGGTGTTCGATATATAAATACATAGGAATTGAGTGGTATGCATGTAAATATTCCTGAAAATATTGATGACCAATACAAACTTACCGCACAGGCCGAGAATGTTTTGCCCTCTTGAGTTCCCTTCCAGCACCCTCCATTATTAATTTCACATCTTCCAGATCCAGAAGCTGTAGAAGACAGATCAATGCCTCAGTTTGATTTTTAGAATGATTAAAATCACATAAGTCTACATGATTCTCAATATTGTGTTGCCAATATACATAATAAGCCAGCATTTTATAATATAGACAAGATCCTTATATAAGAAATTATACACTTATGTTCTTATGCTTACATTGCAATATAAAAGATATTTAATCTCCCTTCACAATGGGAAGCTGCAGAAGGACATAAAGTTGGATATATTTCCACATTCGAGACGTTAAATCACTCTTCCAAGAGTGTAGAAACAACATAATTTAGAAATTAGATGAATATCCTGAGTTTAACAACAATCTTCCTCAATGCTTCCATAATTCTTTCATGATAATCAGATTTATGAGTCGTGGATCCAAGGAAAATCCTATGACAAACTGGAGGCTTGCTATTTTTCAGCCAGGTTATAACTAAAAATCCAGCACAGTTTTATTTTCCTAGATAAAATTTAGTTTCAATAATAAATATGTTAGAATACTATAGTTTTCACAATGAGGCTAATCTCAAAATAGTACCTTTACAATGAGTATATCCGTCACCAACAAACTGTACGCCTCTGACAATGGGACATTCACATACTCTTCCACGGAATGTATCCTACAATTTGCCAATTCACCGATAAATTGAAACCTTATGTAATAATCATGAAAAATATTTCATACTTAGAAAACACTGATAATACCCTGCAGGCAGTGATATTAGCAGCTTTGTCTTTCCAGCACCCACCACTGTTTTCCAAGCATTCATTTGTCTGAATGTCTATTAAAGAATAATAAAAATAAGCATTAGACAATTATTAAAAAAGGGAAATTTACATACATACCACATAATTCTTCTGTATTTACATATCTGACATCCAAAGTTTGATATTTACACTTACAACACCTTGGTGTCATAAAACTATGCATGAAAACGTGTATTTAACTTTTAAAAAGATAGTGCTGACATTATTTTTGATGTAAGGTTAAATATTTCAGTGGTATACATGTAAATATAGATGTTTAGGTGTTAGATATGTAAAAATATAAGAATTTTGTAGAATGTATGTCGATGCTCCTTAAAAAAAAAGGAGAAATATAAAATGATAATACAATCATAAATATTTGAAGAAATATCCAATAAAAAAAATCTGTTTATTACTCAACAAATGTCATCCCAACCTTCATTCAAGCACACAGCTGGCTCTGTAGTTTCCCGAAACCCAGCGCAGATTGCTTTAAGCACAGCACTCTTATCCAACTTGCCTGCAAGCAAGAAGATATCATAATGCTGACTCACAATAAAAACAATCATGATTATGATGATATCTCGTAAATTTAATACGACCACACTACACAAAGTAGAAGTGAATTCAAACACACCTCTGTACTGCCGGTTGTTTATGACGAGCGTTGGGAGGATAGTAACATCACCGCGAGATTTCTTGCCAATCTGAAAGCGAGAATAATTGAGAGCATAAGTGAAAGACAGAAATTTGGATAAGATGACATAATGACATTAACAGTATTTATGCAGTTCACTCCTATATATACATAAAATTTTCCTGACCTGAGCATCTTGTTCAGCCTTCAGAATGGCATTGTCTTCATCAGCCTCAGGATCTCCAATACAATCATTGACCTTCTTAAGATCAACACCTGAGGGTAAAAAAAAATGAAATGAAATAAATAGAACATTACTTGAAACACAAACATTAACCTAATCGCAAGAATCGCTTAGAAGTTTGACAAAACAATCTGTCCACATACCTAAGAGAAAAGTGTCAAAATAGTCCCGTGACTTCTTTGCAAAGGGTCATTGTAATCCCAGAGTCTATAAAAAACCATTTTACTCCTCAAGACTCTTTCAATACAGGCTGAAATAATCCAAACGAAGAACTAATTCATCCATAATTTAAATAGCCTGGGAACTAATTTCATACTTATAAATTCTGGGACTAATATTACCCCACATAAACAGTTAGAGAACTATTTTGACACTTTACTTACATACCTAATGCGTTGATCACATCTTCAGCACATTCCTTCGTGTATTTGTTCTCTTTCATTGGACATCTAATGGAGAAATCAGTCACATAATCCCACCAAAGCCATGGTTTTCCACTTTCATTAACAACCTTAAAGAAGCAGACCTGTCTAACATTCTGGATTACAACATCCCTCCCATCATATCCTTTACTGAAATCCTGTTCAGGATCAGGAGCGCAGTACCTTCCGTGGTTGATGCACTGTGATTTGCACTGCTTGCTAAAAATGAAAACTTCAGGGCAATACCAAGTTATATAATGTGGTGTAAATTGGGTGTAACCCTTTTTCTCGAGCACTTGGGCCGCCCCTTTATAAATTCTAACAAAGTCAATTTGGCTGTCACATTTGGGGCCACATTCATCATTGCTATTTGTCCAAAATTCATACTCAACACGGTCATCAGGATGAGGCAACGATTCCCTCCAATCGAGATTTACGCTTACCATTTCACCATCCTTCAAGGCTTTCTTAAGGCTATCCCCAAAGTTTTTGCTGATGAGTGCCGATGGAATGGAGATATTTTGCAAGTAATCTCCTCGGCCATTGTCTTCTTCAGGTGTGTCCATTGTGATCAATGGCTCCTCCTTGTCATCAGCAACTAGAATTGCTGCAGCTCCCGCACTCTGTGCATTCCATGCTTTTGTTGTAAAATAGCAATCTGTCCATAATCATACTAAGTATGATATCGTTGCAAAAGTGCTTATCTAAAAGTACAGTTAAACAAATAAATGTAAGTAGAGGGGCATTGACAGTTAATGTCTTTGGAACTTTGGAAGGATTTGAATAATGTTGTTCATAGGGAGTTCCGAGAATAAATCCATATGGATGAAGTAAAGGGGGACTGAAGTTGAAACAGATACAACGTTTTTATCAATGAGGATCAACCACTTGAATTTTTAAAACAATTTACTTGTCAATTATGTGATATAGGACTAAATCCACTCTTGTGTGCCTTAAGTATAAGCCTATGTGTCATCCATTGCAGATCCCTATGTGTCATCCATTGCAAACTTAACGAAATTAAACACCAGAATTTAGCAACAGGATACATACCACCCATTTCCCATATATTTTCACATATAACACCTAAGTTTTATATTTTACATTTATGCCACCGAAATCTTTCATATAACATAAAAATACCACTACTCTTAACTTTCAAAAAGTGAAATACTCCTTTATAGGCATAAGTAGGATGTCGTATATGTAAAAATTGAAGCTTAGGTGTTAGATATGTAAATACAAAGGAATTAAGTGATATGCATGTAAATCTTCCTAAATTTATTGGCAAGGAAATACTGAAACAGCGAAGCAACAAATAAGCAGTCGGCTGTGGCAATTAGTAACAAAAGCAACAACAGAAGTAAGAGCAAAAAAGGAAGAACTGCAACAACAAGAGCAAAAGTGGCAGCAACACGAAGCATGTAATAGCAAAAAAGACCTCCATTGACAATGTGCTTCTTCACATGATAAAGAAACGACAGGAGGAAGATGACAGAAGGCAAAGAATGCTTATGCAAATTATTTTTGAATTTACGAAAAAAATTCAAGACTTCAATTTAGTCAATTACATTAGGGAGTGTTTTGTTCCATTTGTTGAACAAACCCCACAAACAGAAGAAAATCCATATCTACGAATAACCTAGTTCATGGAATGAATTTTGTGAAGGTTGTCATCGAAATTCTAAACTCTAACTTGGTCAACTTTAAACCCATCAGTAACAGTGGAAGGGATGGGTAAATGAAGATCAAACGGGCTTCTTAGTAATTACCACAAATAGACTTCAAATGATGTCTTTGTTCTGCAAAAAATGTAAGCCTTTGTTGCAGGAAAATTGAGGGAATGATAAATTATTATTTCAAGTTTTCGACTTGGGCTGCTTGTTATAATGCCATCGCAATAAGTGTGCATAGCTTTATAAACAACCTTTATTTGACTGTCAATATGTGAATGAAAGATGAATACTCCATTCCAGTATGATGTCGGTAATGGCTTACAAGGTGATGATGGTGTGGGGTTGACTTCAGAGTGAGGGTTAAGGTTAGTAGTTTTATTTAAAGTAAGGAGATGTAGGGAGATCCAATGTAAGTGATTTAAGGCTTGAAAGCTTTTCGAAATGTGGAGACTCGAAGGTAGCTAAAGATATTACAAGGAAAAATGAGATTTGGATTGAATTTTTGGGTAGCTAATTTTGTGTGATGCTTAAGTGGCTTTTATATATAGAGATATGAAGAGCCTAAGGAAAAGGAAAGAATGATAATATTATAAATAGATTTTAGCTATATTTGTTAAACATGAGGACAACAAGGGGAGAAAATATTGGAATTTAAAGCTCTAGAGAACTTGAGAGATGTAAGGATTAAAATGGTAGCAGAAAACACATGAAATAAAAATAAAACAACAAAGACAAACCTCTCATTAAAGAGAAATTATTTAATTGAAAAATAAAGTAGTCACTATGCTTTCCCTAAAATGAAGAATATTTCTCCACTCTGCTTTTTATTGCATTTCAATTCCCTTCCTTATAGATTATGCAGAATTTATAAGACGAAAAGACAATCAAATTATAATAAATGCACCTTGAGGCTTGCTTTCACTTTATAACTCCAACTTTGAAATTGAATTTCATTTAATGGAGCTGTTGTAAAATGAAACAACCTTCTAAAGGTCTTTACAAAATGGCTAGTCATGTTTACTTTAATTTGAACGTTGATGACATGGAAAAGTGAGGTGGAAGGGTTGATGTGGCACTATGGATCCCACTTTGGACTAAAATCTAGCTCTTATTACATTTTGATATTCTTACACTACAAATGATATTATCCCTGACTTAAGTGAAAAATTATATAAAATATAATAAAATATAAGAGAATCAATATCCACCAGTACTCGAAGATCTGATAATTGCTCTACACTAAATCTATCTTGCAACAACCCTCTAGCACCAAAAGAACTCTTTCCAAAATAATTGAAATCCATATATCCATATAGCAAATTGATGACAAGCTTTTGTAACTCATGTTTCAACAACCAAAGATCATCCCTAGTTCGGTGGTCCTGCCAATTAATAGTAATCTTTGGTTTGTAGTTAAGTTTATAAGTGACTCGTCTGTAATGATAGAATTCACTCAAGACAAGTAGGCTGAGAGGGTTTTGGCAGCCTGCCTTCAAGTTAGCCTGTAATATCATTAGTCTCCAAATTCCAAGGTTGCATAACATAGGTTTATAAGATATCGCATTTTCTATATTAAAAAATATGATTGAAAAGACTGTTAGAAGGCAGTTCTCAAGAATAAACATTGTGTGAGCTCTCTTAAAATTTTAAAGGGACCGCATGATACCGGAATTTAACAAAAACACAAGAAAAAATAAATATTATCACTGAATTTAAAGTCTAAAATTACAACAAATAACAGAAAAATTAGAAGTTACAACAAAACGATAACACAACACTAGAACTAGGGTTGGATCAAAGGTGTAGGTGTAGGTGTAGGTTGTGTTGGTTAAGGTTTGGACCTCCACGGTGGTGATGACAAGGGGCGGATAGCAACCTAAAAATAGCCATAGAAGGGGAAGGCGTTGTCTGGGTAGCGGCAGTAAGAAAAGAAGGGGTTCAACAAGGCGGCAACATGTGGAACACGACAAAGGTAAAAGGACTCAATGCAGGAAAGAGTAGAAGGGGATACACAGTACCTGGAGACAAAGATACAACCAAACCACCACTTGTAACCCTAAGATACATCCCTAAAAGGGAAAAGTAGCCGTCGATGGCTGTCCCAAAACAAATCACAGAAAAAATAAATCGTAAACGCTACCAAAAGCAAATATTTATTCCTAGATATCTAAGAGAGGGCCGACACTCCCAAGACTAGAGGGTCAGCCAGCTCTCAAAAGCTTGGACCGAATTGGTCCATGAAAAAAGGATGCCACACGTCTGGGGGAACTTCAACCTCATTCGTCGAAGCTTCTATCTCATCATAACATGGATCATGTCGTCCACGTTGAAGGTGGCTAGAATATAGTAATCTCTCAGTAAGTTAATCCTGTAGGCTTTGTCATTCATCTTCTTGATGATCTTTAAAGGTCCATCTGCTATGTGTTTTATTTTCTCAAAAGATCTCACAGAAAACATCCGCTTCTTCAATCTGATCCACACTAGATCTCCCTCATAAAAGTCACATTCTTCTTGTTTTATTAGCTTGCTCCTAGTACTTATGGTTATGCTTGGTGATCTCTCTACCTCTTCATGTAGCCTCTAAATCTCCTGCACTTGCTTCAGCATTGTTCCGGTGCGAAGTGCCAGTAGAGCTTGTCGGTCGCCGAATCGAAATCCCGTCGCCCGCTTCGGAAGGATCCTTCAAGAAAAGGAAGTGAATCAAACTAACCCCATAATTTTCATAGCTTAAACGAAAAGCTATACACCTCGTTCACGCATTTATCCCGAAAGACAAACACAAAACTCGAGTGTAGTGCTCGATCAAATAAACTAAGAATATATGACGTCCGTTTGGTCTGCGAAACCATTTTATTTACCGACAAGCTTCCCAATTTAATACGATGAATTAAATAGTGCTTATTTTAAATGTTGAAGGCAAACCCCTATAAGTTAATTACATCTTAAATGATCGAAGTCACTTAAGAAACTCTCGATAAAAGTTCGGAACGCTTCCTATAAAGGCAGCTTCTATAGCTAATTACATCTTAAATGACCGAAGTCACTTAAGAAAACTCTCGATAAAAATCGTAAATATTATCTTCAAGAGTGCAAAAGGATAGGACTTTTCAACGTAATCTGACAAAGAGGCGTGAAAGTGACTAGCTCAAATCTGAACATTTTATCGTAGAATCCAAAGGAGTAAGAACCAGTGGATGTCAAAGATCCAGAGGCGAACCTCATGACTTCCTAAGTCTATCCTATAATTTGGCTTTGATTTAGAGATATTATTTAAATGTTTCATCCCGCTAAATTTATTTAATTAGTGATTACATTTGTGCGAAACGATCATACGAATAATCGCAAGATGTGAGGATTTAGGTCAGTAACGAACGACAACCCTGAATCCTAAAACGAGTCGTGCATTATATCAGACATATAGAATTATACAAAGCGCCAACAAGAGGTCGAAGATTTATGTCGCGCTATGCGAACGACCTCGAAATCCTATGGTTTGTTGTTTAATCACTAAAGAATGATTTAATGCAGTGAAGACATATTGTCATTGCTTCAAGATGGCTGTGCTTGCCACCGCTAGCTCCAAGCTCCTCTGCCATGAAGAGGCTGAGTTTAAGCGCGATAGCTCACAATGTCAAATCAAAGTGCACCTATGGTCGAGCTTCACCTAAACATCCTATGCAAAGATTTTTAGATGTCAGACAAGCAGATAGCATAGTAGATGAAGACAGTGAAAACAAAGAAACATGCAACAGAATATAGTACAACATCGCTATGTAAGGAAAGAAGCAAGTAGCAGATGCAATAGGAAGGTAATATGCTATGAATGTAAAGCAAACCCGTATACCCTGGATAGTCCGTTATTTCTCGAATGCAGACAGGCTAGAGTGTGTCACACGAGTGAAAGCCAAAGTAGAAAATGAAGTGTCTTCAGAAAGTCTCGAGAAAAGACGGTGAACGACTCACAACAGAAAGTCCTGAGAAAATAAACAAAAATCAAAATCAAATCATCAAAACCTCGGGAAAGTCCCGAAAAAGACCACGAGTGCTTCATCAAAATCATAAGAAAATCCGAAGAAAATCGCAAAGACTCTGGCCGATGCACAGCTCGAACCGCGTAAGATCGCTCGAAGGGTCGTCGAAGGCTACCTCGGTCACACGAGTGTATAGAGCCCGCCACTCAACTGAAGCGTGTCCAACTAAACCTAACTCGTGAGAGTGCTCTCAACCCAAAACCGATAATCAACAAGTCGGACAACCGGATTTTATAATATAGCTTTTTAAGTTTATATTTTTAAGCATGCACATGAGTTTCAGTGATACAAAAGAGAGTTTTATCAATTTCCGATCAGAATGGAAAGATATATATATATATTTTTTTGTTTCAAAATATAGTATCATATTCTTATCAGTGCTTTGAAAATCATGATCATCTCACGAGTCGATTATTTCATTGTAGTAAGGATCGCTAACAATCCTAAGAATGTACGAGTGCCGCTCGTCATTAGAGCGGTGAATGATACCGTCATCCTACGGCTCACCGGGCTCGTGAGCGAGTCCCGATGTCGTAGGACGGGATATCATTCTACTCTATCACCGCGTGCGCTTTTGCATCATCGCCGTCATTGCCCCAAAACAAAACAAAACAAAACCGACTCCGAGTGAAGCGGGGAACACGTGTAAATCAATAAGGAGGGGGAGAAGAGGAGATTAACCTGCCTCCAGACCCAGAAAGACTAAAACGGGAGGAAGGTTAATCTACTCGCCCCTAAAACATATAACAACAAAACGCTGAAAGCATAGCTCGAGATCTCGAATCGGTCCCGAGGACGTCATTTTCTCACTTGGGCACGATCGGATTGTCCCGAAACGGGTATCCTCGCATTCGGATAGGACTAAACCAAAAGCAAGCGACCTTCGAGAATCGTTCAAGAATCCACAAATCAAACGGGAAAAGAAAAGAAAAGTGACTCGAAGAAAACCGACTAAAGCCCCGCATTCATACTAAAATTCAACTCTTCCGATCCTCAATTAATTCCTTATCATTCGAAATACAATTTTTACCACGTAGGACCACTCTCGGACTCTGGATCAAACTCACAACAAAGAAGTAGGAGAATCATCAAGATACAAATGCATAAGAAAGTGAATGTACTGTGCTCCCATACCATTTCAAGCTAACTCCAAACTCACCAAGCAAAGCAAGCAAAGAACTCACCAAATATTCGAGCTCAAATAAGGACCTTACCAAACACCACCATTTCCACCATCAAGCCAAGCCACCAAGTGAAATGAGTTTAAGCTAAGTGTGTAAGTAATGTCACAATTCTCATGTGCTTAAAGTTAAGCCAAGCCCAAATCGATCCACTCATCAAATAAAAAGGAGGCCTCGATGTGGTTCGGCCAAGTCGACACAGGCCCCAAACCCGAGCCCAAAGGAGGCCACACATCAAATTCAAAGCTTAGCTTCAACATACCTCACCAAACTCCAACAACAAAGCCTTACACGAGTCACTACAATCCAACTCCAAAGCTCAATTAAACATCCCTCATAGAAGCGGCTACCAGCTCGTGGAAAAGCCAAACCCAGGCCACCATAACTAGGAGAAACAGCCCATAGCTCAATCCAAAACGAATTCAACATAAAAGGAAACAAGGTCCAGCGCATGCAAACCAGACCCGAGCCACTATAGGTGGAAAACGAGCCTAGGTAACATACACATGCCCATCCATATATAAAACCGAAACCGAAGTGCCAATAGGATCAAACCGAACCAAGACAAATGCTAAAACCGAGCCGAGCAAAGGCAAAGCAAGCCCGAAGACAAGCTTAGGATTTAATCCCAGGCAAACTTAAGACAAAGGCTCATCACAAAATAAAGTCCAACTAGCGTACGAACTCAAAATCGAAAAGAACACCAAAGGAACAAAAAACCAAGCCTCAACAGAGGTTAAAAACGTATCCAGCTCAAAGCCACAAGCAATTTTGATGCAAAGCCAGAGCAAGGGTATACTAAAGAAAAGAAGATAACAATCAAATCGGATCCATATGGAACTAGAACCCGAGCGCAGCAAAGGCAAAACAAGCCCAACCTCAATTCCAACATAAACCCAGCAGTTCAAACCATAGGAAAAGCCAAAACCGAGCCAAGTATAGGGTCAAAACAAACCCAACACAAAACTAGAACAAAAGCTCCTCATAAAAAACGAAATCCAGCCAACATATAACCCAAAACCAAGCTAAATATAAAGCTAAAAGAACGAATTTCTGAAAGCAGTAGAATAAGGACAAGAATATTTATCTAGATTAGGCTCACGGTATGAGCTGAAACAAACCAAGCAAGCCTCTAAATGAGGTCAAGATGAGCCATAACAAGGCTGCAAATATACTAAGCATAGAGCTAAAACCAACTTCTCCATATATTCAACATTTTGATGTGTAAAGCCGCAATAAAGAAGAGATAAGAAAAGTAGAGAATAAGCTTCACATGCATATACCAAGCCAAATGACACTTCCCATTCTCCACATCAAGCCACCATATGTAAGAAACTTCCAAATCCTATCTAACATGCTCGTCGAGGACTAACCCAACTCCAAAGTCCCCTCTTTAACATTTAAACTTGCTTTGAACATAAGAGAAGTAGGTTAAAGTAAACCATGCTTTGCTTCCACTATCACATAGAGAATCAAGCCCCTACCTTAAAACATGCTCAATCTATCTCTTAGCCATGCTCCAAATTATAAGGAAAACATTTCCAGCACTCGCACAAGTATCATATAAGCATGCTATTAGAAGAAGAAGACTAGAAACCATCCATCTCAACATTTAGAATAAAGACTTCCATGATTCATAGCTCTCAGCCGGAGCAGCAAACAGGAAAGAAACCAAATAACAAGCAGGAGCCACGGCTACTAGAGCCAAACCGAGAAGGAGAAGGGGGAGGGGAGAATACCGTAGAGTGTAGAACACATAAGAAGAGCATGAAATCAAACTCCAAGCCGGCAGCACCTCCTCCTCACAATGGTTTTCGGGCTAATCCTAGGCCATCCCAAAATGGGGTTTAAATAGGGGAGAAAAAAGGAAGAGGAGTGCCGCAGCCTATCTAAGGAGTCGAGAGAAGTCGGCCAGACACGGGAGAATGGGGAGGACTATCGCACAGAGCAACAGGGACGGGACGCTCGCGTGCGTAGAGCACGCCAGGATCTCTCGCAGACGGGATAAGGGATGGGGGAAAACACGCGCGGCTCGAGGAACCAACGGCTACAACAGGGAGAAGGCACCGAGCGCAGGAGAGGAGTCGCAGAGAACTCCCACAGGACCTGAGCACGGGAAACGGGTGAACCGAGCGGGTCGAGTGAGGGAGAGTAGAGTTTAGGGCTTATATTTTTTTTATTTAAAGGATTTATAATTAATTTATCTGAAAATACGTCCCGAATCCTAACTCTCGCACCCGACGGGTTATCGTCGCAAACTGAATGTCAATTTTAGGTAAAATCGACGTTCCGGACGCATCGGCGCAGTCCGTTTCGTCATCCGAGGTCGTCTGGGCAACCTCGTCGACGGTCGCGTCAAAATTGCGTCGAAATTTGGTATCGTCGCAAAATTCGACTCGAGTCCGATCGATCAGAATGGTGCGTGTGTGTAAGCGCGTGCACGAGGCTATCCTAATGTCCGTGGTCCCATAGGACTCAATCTGAACTCCCGACATCAATTTCGACCAGCGCATAGTCAGCGGTATGGAATCTCGTACGAGATTTCAAAGAGTAACGAAGTGGCTTCCGTACACTCTAAAACGAGGTGGGTCCCATCACTAGGAATCTAGGATCGTCGGGAAGCTCCTGAGGCTAGAATCCTAAATCTATGAGGAATACTAAACCTCGACAAAAAGTGAGGTCAACAGCACTCTAGCCTCAACATCCACACTAACCTTTGTGGAGGGAAGTTGAATCAACTCAAGTGGGTGAGTAGGTTGCACGCATACACAATGTCAAACTGAGTATGTCATGTAGTCTAACTTACAGACCTATTGTAAGCAAATTTAGCTTGGGCTAGAATCAGGTCTCACTAATTAATTTTCTTACCTATAAAGAACCTCAGAAGAATCCCCAAACTCCTATTCACCACCACTGCCCGACCATCTGTCTGCGAGTGAGCTGCTGAGTTGAACTAAAGCTTAGTATCAAGCATTCCCTAAAAAGTCCTTCAAAAGTGGCTCCAGAACTTGACATATAAATTGAATTAATGGTATCCAATGCAATCTCACTATTCCATGAAATAAAAGTCAACTGCATGTGATGCATCCAGTATCCTGTGGCAATATACAAAATGAGACATCTTCAAAAACCAACCATGAAGTCTATGGTATTGGTAATGGTAATGTCATTGGCTTCCTCCAAAGAACTATGGACCGCAAATCTTGAGGTAAACAACACCAACATAGCCCGAAATTGGCGTTCTTATCAACTTTTAGACGGGTGATTTTCCATTTTGTTCCCCGCTTTTGTAACAAGGCTGCCAATTTTTGTGATAAAAAACCCTTGAATGATAACGTTTTGCTTTTTCATGTGAATACCACACATGACCTTTTTTCCTTTATAGAATATGATAGGATGCATGCTTGTAATACCCAAGGGGTATAGTTTTGTATTTTTATTTCGATTAATGCAAAATGCACACCTTTCACAGATAAATGTGTTCCTCCAGAATTTGTCATCTCAAATCATCAATATCTGGAACCCTATCTTTACACCTTAATAAATCACTCAAATCTAGCATATAACTCTCCAAACTGCCTGTCTTAACTTGTTTTAGGATTTTCTAAACATTGCTATCTCCGCTTAAGGAATTTTCAATTCTACACTTCAAAGTTGACTGCGTCGTCAATCTATATAGTTGAAACATACTATCATCACCATAAACAACTATAGATAGCTTCAACTTCTTCAGATCTTTAAGGAACTGCTCTTGTTGAGTAAATAAATAGTTCAAATGAACTGAAGATTTCCTGCTCGGCGCATCTGAAGTTACATTCGCCTTCCACGGATGGTACATAATATCCAAATCATAGCCCTAAATAAACTCTAGCCATCTTTTCTGTCTGAGGTTTAGTTTGTTTCGATAAAAAATATACTTCAAACTCTTGTGGTCAGTAAAAACTTCGCATTTAACTTTGTACAAATTACGCCTCCATACCTTAGGCGCAAACACAACTGATGCAAGCTCCAAGTCATGAGTGGGATAATTCTTTTCATGATTTTTCAATTGTCGTGATACATATGTAATGACCCTACCATGCTACATAAGTACACAGCCAAACCCCTCAAAGATGCATCGCTGACAAACTAAAACCCACCAAAACCTGAAGGAATGCGCAGGAGCAGCCATTAAGCAAGTCTTCAGCTTCTGAAAAGCCTCTTCACAACGATTTGACCTCTAGAATTCACTGCCTTCTGTGTCAATCCTGATAGTGGCATAACAATCTGGGAGAACGCCTCGACAAATCTTCTATAATATCCATCTAGACATAGAAAACTCTTGACCTCAGTAACAGTCGTACATCATGGACAATTTGCAATCACCCAGATCTTATTTTGATCCACAGATATGCCATCTGCAATGATAACTTGCCCAACAAAAACCACACTTTTAAGCCAAAATTCATATTTAAAAAATTTGGCATGAAGTGTATTCTCCTTCAAAACCTATAGCACATCATGCAAATGATCGGTATGGCTAACTTCATCCCTTGAATATACCAGGATATAATCTATAAAGTCGATCACAAAACTATCTAAAAACTATCTGAAGACCCTGTTCATCAGGCTCATGAAAACTGTAGAAGCATTAGCCAGTCCAAATGGCATCACCACGAATTCACAGTGCTGATATCTAGTCTTGAAAGCCGTTTTCGCTATATCTTCTTCTTTAATCCTAAAATGGTGATAGTTTGACCTTTAGATTAATTTTTGAAAAAACAAAAGCCCCTTCCAACTGATCAAACAAATTATCAATCCACAGCAGTGGATATTTGTTTTGGCCTGTGAATTTATTCAACTCCCTGTAGTCAATGCACGTATTGAAGCTCCCATCCTTCTTCTTCACAAATAACACTAAAGCTCCCCAAGATGAGGTGCTAGGTATGATGAACACCTTATCTAGTAACTCCTGCAATTGACTTCTGCAACTCCTTAACTGTCATTTTGTAGAGTGTCTCGGATGCTAGCTCAGAACCTAACAAGAGCTCAATAATGAAATCAATCTTTCGCACTGGTGGTAGCCCTGATAAATCATCAAGTAAGACTTCTAGATATTCTCTTACCACTGGAATATCATCAAAAGACAGTGGATAGCCCTGGCTGTGAAAATAGGATAGGGTAAAAAGGAATACCACCTGGAGACCAAGATACAGTCGGACACCACTTAGAACCCTAAGATACAACCCTAGAAAAAGAGGAGACAACAACAACGACTATCCCAGAGCAAATCACAGAAAAACTAAACCCTAAACACTAAATACGTAAATATATATTCCTAGATAATTAGGAGTGGGCCTCCTCTTAAAAGGAGGCAGCACTCTTAAGATTAGTGGGCCAATCGGCCCACAAAAGACCTGGACCCAAATGGCCCAAAAAATGTAGATGTCTTGCATCACCAGATTGCCTTGCTTACAAAAATTTACATATATTTCTTTAAAAAATTTAGTGTATCATTGTTCACTCGCCTAGATTACATATGATATTTCATCATCATGCATCCAAAACATGTAGCTCCTCCAAATCAACATAAAAGTAATGATAAATTAGATGATAAAACCAATACCTTACATGCAATAAAGTTAGGATGGCAGAGTTAGAGGAACATATAATTACTATTGTATTACAATTAAAGAAAAAAAGGCTTAGAAGTTATTTTTGTAGCACAAGCACAAGCAACCTACCACTCCACAAACTCCGACACTCCCTCATATTTTAGATGATGAGGCACAAATAGGTCATATTGATAACCCTTATGAACCTCATAGGATACTCATATTAAGATATTGGGGTAGAGGTGCATGCCAAAATAAGCAAGCTGATGATCTTAACAATGCAATTAGAAAAGTAATGTTGATGATCATACCTTTGATGATGTTCATTATCCAAAAAAATTATTGGAATAGCAATCTCGAACGAAAACCCTTTTTATTGATATCATTTTAATAACTATAAATAGGTCTCATTTGCCAAAACGAAACGACTAAAACACGCAATTACTTATTAGATTGCCACCTTCCCTAAATATGAGAGGCTAGGTAGATTTGCCTTAACTTAGAAATGAAAATACTTCCCAAAGAAACATGATAAGAAATGTCCTAGCTATTGACCCTTAGATAAGATATATATCATGTACCTGAATATCAAAACTATTGTAACTTAATATTGAATCGATGCAACAATTAATAAAATAAGCAAAAAAAAACACAATTTTAATTGGAAAGAACAAGATGAGAAAAATAATGGGCAAATAAGGAGAATTTACTATATGAAATAAGAGGTTGAAAGTGAAGAGTGTCCTTTCCACAAAACAGAAGAGGACTATATATAGTTTTAGCAAGACTCCTTTAAAGAAAATAATTAAAAGAGAATGAATAAAGCAACAACACATTGATTGCAATCTAAAGACTATTATAAGCTTGATCTAATGGTTGAAACTTTTAATCCGTGTGCTCACAGTTTTTATCTAAAGCCTCAATCTACGTGCTCACGATTACTTCTAAAGTTTTAATCCTTATGGTCATAATTTTCTTATGAGACGATAAACGATACCCACAAAATTTGGGTCACATTTAGCAAACTCCACCTTGACATAAATTTCCAAAGAATGTAGAATATTACTTTCTCCATATCTTCTAAAAAATTCTAATGATCAGGGATAAATACCAACCAAGTCCAACCAATGCTCAAACTTAGCTATTAGAGTGTCTTAGTCATTATATCCGCAGAGTTATCATGGGAATTGATCCTGGTCACAACAATATTAACACGAGCAATAACATCACGAACAAATTGGTAATGAACATCAATGCACTTAGTTCTCCCCGAAATATTTGCTCCTTACTAAAATGAATAACACTCTGATTATCACACAATAATGTGGGGATCCTCAAATTTTCACTCAACTCTTCAAATAAACCTTTTAACCAAAGTGTTTTTTTTGTATGTTTCAATAATTGTTATGTACTCAGATTTAGTTGTAGATAATCTCACTTTTGTTTATAAAATATCATTCTAGCTAATTGCATAGCCACTAATAGTAAACATGTATTCAGTAATTGATCTCCTTCTATCGAGATCTCTAATAAAACCTGAATTAACACGGCCAATGATTCTATCAGTAGTCCTCCTGAACTGCAAACAAGCATCTTTTACTCCACGTAGATACTTTATGATCCACTGAACTGTTTTCGAATGTTCTTTACCTGAATTACTCATATCCACTAACTGCATTAACTACATATAATAAATCTAAATAAGAATATACCATAGCACATAAGAGCAATCCCACTACATTGAAATATGAAACTTGAGACATACATTCGTTCTCAACATTAAATTACGAACACAAAACTGATGAAAGTCTAAAATGCACAGCTAATTGAGTATTAACAAGCTTGAAATTCTACATATTAAATCTATACAAAACTCTCAAAATATCCTTTCTGATTTAAAAATAATTCATTTCTATTTCTATGAATCTTTATGCCAAATATCTTCTTTGCAACTCTCATATCTTTCATTTTAAACTCACTGCTAAGTTGATCTTTTAACATCTTGATATTTTCTTTATCCTTAGCAAATATCAACGTATCATCAACATATAAGGGCAAATAGATAAATAATATCAACATATAATTTTTTTTTTGAAATATACACAACTATCATAACTACCTCTCTTTAAATCACGAGCAATCATGAATGGGTCAAATTTCTTATACCACTACTTGAGATTGTTTCAATTTGTAAAGAGAATTTTTCAACAAACAAACATAGACTTCTTTTTCTATAACCATGAAGGCCTAGGACTGCTACATATAGATGTCTTCTTCAAGCTCTCCATGCAGAAATACAGTTTTTACATCTAACTTGAAGATCATGCTTAGCCATAATACCAAGTAAAGCTCGAATTGAGCTATGTTTGCCCACCGGAGAGAACACATTTGTAAATTTTGCAACAAGTCTAGCCTTATATCGGGCATCCTCAACTGTTGTTGCACCTTCCTTCTTAAACACCCATTTGTAATGAACAAATTTCTTTTCTTGAGGTAATTTTATAAAATCTGAAGATCAAATTTTAGGTAAGGATTCAATTTCCTCTTGCATAGCGATCATCCACTTATTAGAATCCACTAAATTCACAGCTTCTTTATAGCTAGAAGTTCTTCACCGCATTCGATACATTCAGCTACATTTAGAGCCTAAGCAATCAGATCAGTCTCATCATTTCTCTGAGACGGCTTAATTTCTCTTATTGTTCTATTCTTAGCAATAGAATGCTGCGATGTTTGATATCATGATGGTGAGAAAGCAATATTATCATGATTATCTAAATTTAACTCAAAAAATTATCCTCGAGGATGTACCTATATCAATTTGAAGCTTCGCTTATCTGCTAAACATTTTCTTATGACAATCATCTTTAGATTCTACAGGAGATGTTGTATGTAACATGGTAAACTCATCGAATACATCTCTACTAATGATCACTTTTTTATTTATTTCTTAACATCATAATTTATAACATTTAACTTCTCTTTTATAATAAAAAATACACACTTTATCGATTTAGACTCTAATTTACTATTATTAATATAAGCATATGCATAACTAATCTACAAGGTAACATGACCCAATCTTCTATGAAGTTTTCTTGCCAAAGTAATGAAAGAAGAGCAATTCACCATGTAACAAGTTTTAGAAGCAACTTCAGCCCAAACTGACTTAGGTAACTTGGTATTGGAGAGTATGCAATGAACTTTTTCCATTATAGTCATATTTATTCACTCTACCAAAATATATTGCCGAGGTCTGTGTCGAATTGTGAAATATCTCCTAATTTCATTTGATTTGTAGAAATTCTCCTAAACAGAACTCCAACCCATTATCACTACGAAGATGTTTGATAGGTTTTCTAACCTACTTCGCAGTCATGAACTTCCATTCCTTAAATATAATAAAAACATTGTGCTTCAATAAGAACACCCAAACTTTTATGGAGAAACCATCAATGAACGTTGGCATATATTTGGCACCACCTTCAGATGATACTGCAAATGATTCCAGAGATCTAAATATATGTAGTATGGTATTTCCTTGGTACGGTGAATGCAGTATTGAACTTAACTCTGATATTTCTCAAGCACACAATGCTCACAGAACATTAATTTAGTAATATTCTGATTGTTTAAAAGTCCCCTTATGCACAGTTCAAAGATCACATTCTCACTCATATGCCCAAGACGCATATGCCAAAGTCTGATTGTTTCATCTTTTGATATGGAAGTAGAAACTGTTGCATCACCTACCATAGTAGAGCCTTGCAAAAAGTATAATCTAACAGTCTTCTTATCTCTCTTCATCATAATAAAAGATCCTTTGTCGACCTTCAAAAATCCACCTTCACTAAAGTACTTGTATCTTTTAGCATCAAGAGTACTAAAAAAAATTAGGATATGATTTACAAAATATTGAAGTTTTTTAAGAAGACTCATGATAAAGAGTTACTGTTTAAGAAATCAAACAACAAGGAAGTAAAGGTTTACACAGATACTAGTTGGACAAGAAAACTCATCGATAGAAAATCCACATTTGGGTATTGTTCTTATGTATGGGAAAATCTTGTCCCATGGAGAAGCAAAAAACAAGCAATGGTCTCTAGAAGTTGTCCAAAATATGAGTACATAATGGACGTGGATCTAAAGATTATTAAATGAGTTGGGATATTCAATAGCCAATCCCATAAAGATGTTCTATGACAACCAAGTTGCCATCAGTATTGCAAAAAATCATGTAAATCATGACAAGACCAAACACATTGAGATTGATAGACATTTCATCTCTAAAAAGGTCAATGGTGGCATTATTCACTTGATCAACGTTCATACCCATTTTCAATTTGTTGTTGTCTTTATTAATGCTCTATCTTCAGGTAATTTTACTTAGTTGAATATCAAGCTGGGCCTTTACAGCTTATACGACCCAGCTTGAGGGAGAGCAAGGAAGTCTGAGAAAATATAGGAAGATCTTATTAGAGATAATTTAGGAAACTCCTTGATGATTTTTATTTCTCTTCCTATCTTTGTTTATTTCAATTTATTTCAGAATTATTTCCTTTCAATGTTTAGGGGAGAAATATTTGGTAAGTTTGTAAAGTAGAGGAGAATAGTTGCCCCATATATATAATCTCATGGTTAAAATTGAGAATAAGACTCGAGAGAGAAATTTCTCTTCCGTTTCCTTCAATATGAAGAAGTACATATTAATTCAGGGGCAAACTTGGAAGTTTGTACATGCAATAAATTAACCTAGCACCTAAGCATTCGGCACTCCATCACGTGGTTTGAAAACCCATGGTGCTGAAATTCAAGGATAATGTATGTATTTGAGAGGGTTTGGCGAGATTATAAAGGAAACCAACTGAAGAAAGTCGAAGGTTAAGGTTGATCCAGAGAAGGAAACTAGCAACAACTTTGGTTTTGGTTTTTCTATGTCCTTCTCATGTTCTAAAGCTAGAGAACCTTGAATTCAGTCTTTAATCTAGTTATAAACTAATTTTCTACTCTGGGTTTATGATAAAATTCCAAAAATGATCACTGAATGATGTTATCTTCTTCTTCTGTTATATATACTTTTATTACAATTGCTTGTTCAAAAATATACTAAAGCTGATTGATTACTTGGTTACTAATCAATTCAATCAGATAGACTGAAATATGTTAACAAGTAATATTGATGTTTAAAAATTGATTAGAATAATAGATGCCAACAAGGGATAAAAATATACTCAGAGTTTTATTTGCAATCTATTTGAGATGTTAGCATTAATAATGCTCTTCTAACCCACATAGCCATATCTTGGATAGGTTGTTTGAATTGGATTTTCCAGCTCAACGATGAATACTTGTAAATAGTAATTACTCATGATTGACAATAGTTCTAAAACCTTTGCATTGAAGAAAAGTTAAGGATAGTTGTTTGACTTGATTGTTGGGAAGACGTCGTGAACCAAGATTCCATTTTCATTAATTAAACCAACTTGCTTGTAGTTTTTTATAAAGAGTCTGCTATTTATTTTCATATTGATCGAAGTTTGTTGCATCGTTCAGATAAAATCCAAGATAAATTAAATCATTAAACAACAATTTACCTAACCAGTTAATCTCAAAAAGGAAAACGCTAGAAAACCTGTTCATGATAGAAAAAAATAAGCTGCACACAACAGCAGTACAGCACAGAATGAGTAAATTAAAAAATCTATCTTAAGGTACTGCTCGATCATGCATAACTAGAGCAACAGCAGTTTAAAAATATCGCATTGCCTGTATACTGCAGAAACGCCAAGAAAAAATGAAAATAGAAAACAGAACGCAAACTATAAATCAATAATTGGTCAAAATCACCTCCTCTGTCAACAAGAATAAAGGTTGGAAAACCTCCAGGCTTTGATTTGAACGAGACATCAAATTCCTGAAAGCTCTTGCAAGCTTTCCTGTTAGTTTTGGGATAAGCTACAAAGCCCACCAATGTCCCACCATACTGAGGAATGCCGAAATTTCCAATAGCACACTCATATACACCTTTCAATGCATCCGGCGAGCTCACCTTCAAACTATTTTTCTCCACCACAAATTTCCCCCAACACACGCCCCACATAATCAAAAACCACGATAAAAAGCATAAAATTCCCCTCATTCTTGCTTCAGTACTCATCGTTTCAGCGGCCACAAAACCCTAACGTCTTCGCTTTAAACCCCAAGAACTCGTGGAGAATTAAATAGACGTACAACCGGAAACTGATCGAGCATGAGCTGTAAATCTGTGGTGGAAAGAATCGCTGGTCAAGACCTTGATTTTCTTCGAACATCCAGTTTGGGAAGTCGAATTTTTTACAGTAAACGAATCAGAAGAGGGCCAATAGTTCAAACCTTGATATTCAGATGGAAGAGGTGGCGGAAGAAGCCGATACTTAGGCCAACCAACTGCTACGCATATCTAGTTTTGCAAGCCTCCGAGATAGAGAGAGTGAGAGACGAAAGCAGATTATGATGAGACGAACCCACGTTTTGCAACTTCTACCGCCATTTTTACTGTTCTGTGGGGAGATGACTGAAGTTCACGTGGACAAAATTGTATGGGGCTGGAGAAGTATCTAAGCGACCGTTCTACAACCTTGACAGCTCTTAGCCGTTAATTGAGACGAGAAATATATACATGCAAGGATTACTTTGCGTGCTTATAAATTATTCGGAGAATATTGAGAAGTAGTTTTAATATTATTGAGATTAATATCTTCAATTATCTCATAAAATTTTCAAAAATATTAAAAAAAATATGAAAACAGAATTGTGGAAGTTATTGGCAGGTTATTGGGGCCAATAACCCCCTAATAATTGATTATTGGGAAGTTATTCCGAGGAGTACGCACGCAGAACTCGTGCGCACTCTGTACATAAATATTTCTCGGTTGAGACTGGAATTTAGTTGACAAGGGCTTCATAAGTCTTAAAATATTTGAAATTGAAGAATTATGATTGTAGTTTGTTATATATAGTATATATCCAGCAATAATATCATCAAGCACATTTTTAATATTAATTTTTATGAAGTTTAAGCATATATTTTAATGCTTATGTTTTAAGGTGATTATGATTCTTAAGTTTTCTATAAATAATATTAAATATATAATTAGATTACAGTTTCTAGAGAAATATGTTCAAATTTTTATCTAGGCCATAATATTTGCTAATGTAAATTACTTATTTAGAATTTGTTGACGTTGAAATTAATCCGAACAAGATTTAAATAATATTCTAATCATATTCAAACAAGGTTTGAATAATCTTTGAATTTTATCTTGCCATTACAATAGCTTTGATACACTTAGATTATAAAAGTAAATATACATAATGTAATAGTCGTAATAAAATTTAGTGCATTTCAAAATTTGTACCATAATAAAAAAAGAAAATATAGTATAACCTAACAATTATAATATAACTATGTATAATCTAGTAACTATAACATCACATAGAGCACTTCAACAATTAATGAAATGGCAGATTTGAAATATGCAATGAGGTCGGTCTTTTGGTCCGGCCTTTCTGTGAGTCAAATTGCAAATTTTTAAATTTGTTAGGCGGCTTAGCTTTAGTTTATAACAACTTGCACTCTCATTTGTCAAGATATTATTCGTTTTTTACCTAATGGTCTCACAATTTTATCTTATTGGTGTAACTGTCTAACAGATCACCAATCCTATTCATGTTTTTATGCAATCATGCATAACTTTGGAGTTTCTATTAAAATTTTAATAATTACACCAAAAACTTAAATTTTCAACTTCATTCTACTTAAGGGGTTCAAATCTGTCATCTCTCTCAAAATATTACTCTTAATATATTTATATCCTCTCTAATCACCCCTCTAGTCATCGAGGTTCAGGGGGTGACTTCTCTTCTTCAGAATTTAGGTAGTATGTTTCATCAAAGGATGATAGAGCTTTGCACAAAAGTTTCTCCCCAAGCCATCGTGCTTAGGAAGAAACTTAGTAATTAGGTTTCACATAGATCGGCTTATCAGTTATTGAAGCAAGCTCAATAAGTACACTCAAAATAAACTAAGGGTAAAAATTCTCTTGTTTGGACTTACCAAACCAAGATAACGTGAACTCGCCAAGCCTAGTTAAGGAAGAGCTCGCAAGCTGAGCACGTTATATACTTGTTGAAAGAGTCATAGAAGAGATTGCTAGCTGAATTCGATGCATATTGACTCTCTGTCCAAGGCAGGCTTAAAGAAGTAAGCTTAAGACACACTTGCCACTTGGGCTCAAAAGAAATTAACCATATGGGTTATATTTACATGCCATGAACTAGGTAAATCTAACATCCTTACTTGTAAATATTATCCATTAAGCTCATGAAAAACTTTCCTAAACCAAATATTAAAATCACTTAGCTAACTCTGCCTAACTAATTGCCTAAGCCCATAAAGCTACTTATTATTTTTACAAGTGGAACTCTTAACTTTCTTAGGTCAAACCATTGGTTATTAATCCAATTTTGAGCTCTCACTTAGATTATACACTGCTTAGAATTTATATATATATATATATATATATATATATATATATATATATATATATATATATATATATATATATATATATATATATATATATATATATATATATATATATATATATATATATCACATATAAGTAAGGGATTATGGTGAGAGTTAAGGCCATGCAGCTTTGCATTCAATCTTAAAATTATTATTTATTGAGCTTGATATAATATATTTTCTCTTTTCTCGTAGTTTTTTTCAATGCTCATCTCTCATACTTGTTTTTTTTTTCCCTACATTAAATAAAGTTCTAACATAACCCATGAATATATAAATTAGGCTCCAATGACTATAATTCATTGGATTTGAATATAATAGACTATACAATAAAATATCATACGAATGAATAAAAATAATAATGTTCACAACATAATTCAATCATCTTTAATAAGGCTATAGTTCCATGTAGAAATACTTCTACACATTTATAGATTTTTTTATGATCATATGTAAGTTCAAGAAGAATCTGTTTATAATTAAATAGATTATATGATGTATCACGTGTATTCCATTCTCCACTAAAATCGCAACCTAATGCACTCATCAAAGTTTGTGTGAAAATATTTATCATATTTGCATTTTTGCTAAAATTTTAAATGTTTGTAATAAGACAAATCTAAGAATCTCATCCATTTTAGCAATTCTCCACTTCTAAAGAGTTAACGAAGAATATTTTTGAATATTATTGATTAATATTGACATCTCAAACTTTCAATGAAATTACTTACGAAATAAACTTATAATTGCCTACAAGTTCCACACTGAAGTGCAAAACTGATCAGAGTCATATATCATCATAATTTGTCTAGGGAGTAAGATTTTACATATCATCTAATATACTTAATTTTAATTTATTGAAAGATATACGAGCTTTGCACTAATTGGAAACTTAGGAAACATTTTTTTTTCTCTAAAGACATATTGTAGAGCATCTTTAGGCTACTTGAGTTTTTTTTTTGTTCAATTTATTATGTATAGAAATTGTCTCTTTAGAATATTAATCAAAATAATTCATTCATGAAGCTTTAAGAAGCATCATATTCATCTTCAAGATTATATAAGGAATCTATGCACTAAGAAATAAAATTGGAATGAGTATATTCAATTATTTAAAAACTCATTTTATTAATAAACTAATAGATTTTTCACCTTATTATTTATATTGTGAGGTATACAAGCGTTAAAAATACTTTATTATGATTATTTGGATCAATTTTATATCTCATTTATTTGCATTCAACTGTTATATATAAATGTTATAAATATATGATTAAAATTTAAATAATTGATAACATTGATAATTTTATTTTTGAACTATCTAATCATCATTATTTTTTTCTATAAAAATATCCCACGCATTACCAAAATGAGCAGGAATGGTGGAGGACTTTACACATGGGCTTGTTGGAAGCTATACACAGGGCTATGTGGGGGACTATGTACACTGCTTGGTGTTTGGTTGGGTGGAAGGCTATGTACAAAGCTAAGTTGACAAAGCAACAGTCGATAATGATTCTAAATTGGATGAATGTTGAATATTGGAGCTATAGGATAGTAAAGCTGATTCCTTAGCATTAATATCTCTAAAAGAATAAAAAAATTGATAAAAATAGTAGACAATAATAATGAAAATGATAACATGATTAGTGAAAATAGAGAAGTGACAACCACATAAGTTTTTACCTGACCAAGTTGCAGCTGTGAAAAAAATTTCACTACACACCTTTTTTTCCCCATGCACCTGCCCTGAACCATCACATGATGTAGGTCTTGCATGATGCATGGTTGGGGGGTACAACATCTGTGTGCCAAAAAAAGGGATCTACGTAGCGGGAAAAACTAGATTTAGACAATGCAATCATATATAATGTCAAACATGATACTGAAAGTACATTTACCATCAAAAGAGTGACATAACCACTCATGTATCCAAACGATATTTGGTATCATTTTTTTATACTATAACATCAAGTTGATTAACTAAAAACCTCCAAATGACATCTGATCAATTTTAATGATAAATTTCACCTTAAAATTTCATAAACGTATCTAGCAAAATAGAGAAGATCCCTGGGTACTTTATAGCTATTGCAAGGGGAAAAAAAATTTGTAAACAAAAACTTTTATAAACGTACTTACAAATATATTAAATTTTTTTTCCAATTATACTCAATTTTATTTTTAAAATCTAAAGATGTTAAACTGGAATGGGGATCCTTCACCCAAAAAACTCTTCTCTTCTACTAAGCATACCAATCATTAAAGCAACTTCTTTTGCAATGAATTGCATTTTATGTCCTCCTATACAGAAAACATGCCTATCAAAATTTCAGCATTCTATAAGTTCTATAGTTAATGGAACATCTTTTTGAATTGGTGGCAAACATAGAAAATTATGTATGTCAAGTCTCCTAAGGATTTGAACAGCATCTTCATTGATATATTGGGCTATTTCCTCACAAATTATCCTAAATATTGATGGTCTGCACTTAAATATGATCTCCTTATGAGGCATTGTCCGCAAAGCTTATAAGTTGCCTGAAAGAAAAAAAATCAAATATTTCAACCATCCCATATAAAAAATAATGCACAATATCATTTTACTAAAAGAAATGGTCAGTACAACATGGGTGTACTGGACAAAAAAAATAATATGAGGCCAAACAAACATCAAATCCTATTTATGAATATTATTTAATGCTAAAAAAACATGAGTAAAACATAGTTGTACTGAAAAAAAGTCAAACAAGAGGCCAAACAAACGTGTAATCTTGCTTTAGAGCCTTATTTAACACTAAAAATAAACATGGTTGTACAAAAAAAAATCAAACAACAGAACAAACAATCATCTAATCCTGCTTTAGAATATTAATTAAAAAAAACATGAGTGCAACATGGTTGTACTTAACAAAAAATGAAGCAGAAGAGCAAACAAACACCATATCCAGCTTCAGAATATTAAATTAACAATAAAAAAAACATGAGTACAATATGGTTGTATTGAGCAAAGAATCAAATAGGAGGCCAAACAACCATCAAATAATGTTCCAAAACATTATTCTACACTATTAAAACATGAGTACAACATTACTGAACAAAAAATCAAACAAAGAAGCTAAACAAACATCAAATCCTATTTTAGAACATTATTTTGCTTAAAAAATATGAGTAAAAATTGGTTTTATTTAACAAAAAAATCAAACATGAGGCTAAACATCATCAAATCCTTCTTCAGAATATTATTTTACAATAACACAATATGAGTAAAACATGATTATACTTAACCAAAAAATAAAGAAATGAGGCTAAACAAACATAAAATCCTGCTTCATAAAATTATTTTATACTAACAAAACACGAGTACAACATAGTTGTACTGAACAAAAAATCAAACATGAGGCTAAACAAATATTAAATCCTACTTGAGAATATTATTTTAAACTAATGAAGTATGAGCACAATTAGATTACACGTAACAAAAAGTCAAACATGAGACTAAACAAACATCAAATTCAGTTTTAGAACATTATTTTACACGAGTATAACATGTTTGTACTTAAAAAAATAAACCAGAAAGTTTAAAAATATATATATTTTTTCTTGATGGTTCAGAACATTTCCTATTGTGAAAGTCATCACAAAAAACATCCAACATAAATTATTTATTTAATGAATCAAATGTACAACATGCTTATACTGGAGAAAACCTTGAATAAATCTATATACTGGAGAAAACCTTGAATAAATCTATGTTGTACTAGAAAATTTTTAAATGACCAGAAGAGCCTGGGAAGAAAGATATATAACATGACAGTTTAACAAATAAGTTCGAAGAATATATTTTTCATTGTTGCAAAAAAATATGATGCATAAAGTAGATTAGAAAAGATGTCTCATTTCCTTGTGACAAAACCGAACCTTAAAATTTGAGTCATTGAATGGTAGAGAGGTGTAACAAAAATAAAAAAAATATCACCGGCGACGTGAAAGATGGAACCCTAGAAGAAGAAATGGAGATGATCCCGAAGCGCAAGAAAGCCCGTGCTTGCCATTTTTCGCAAAGCACCCGCGCCACCCGATTTGTAGCTGCATACATTCTAAAAATTACCTGTTTACTTTTTTCGCCCAAACACATCAATCAATGTGGATCAAGTTGGACTTTGGGCTACACACCTTTTTAGAAGAGAAAATAATACTTTAAATTGGATCCACGTAATAAAATTTAATTGAAGTCTGGAGGTAATTCTACTTCTGAACTCGAGACATAATATTTCTTCCCTATTTGGAGCTTGGTGGCGTTTTGAGTTAGATCCTTAGGCCAACTCAATTAAATCCTACAAAAATTGATTTTATTTGTCTGCAATGTGTAACTACTAGCAGTTAATGAGCTTTAATGTGCTGCAGGCTACGCTATTCACAAATAATTAATCATTAGAATAAAATATTATGAGATACATGAAATTTTAAAATATTTTCTGTTAAATAAGAGATTTAACGTGAGCTAAATTTAAAAGAATATTATTATAAAATATGATCAAAAGATAATAATTTTATATATTTATTTTCGCTCGAATCAATAAGTTTACACCACTGCATATAAGACTATCAATGAATCAAACCAAGCCAAATAGTTTCTTGTTTGAGCACTTTGTTCAAGCTCGGCTTGAGCTCGATTCAAGTTTTTAGGAATGTATTGAAGTTCAATTTTGTTTATGAAAAACCAATTCGAGCTCGGCTCAATTTTGATGTAAGCTTATTTCAAATTGAGATTATTGAGCTTATTAACGAATAACTTATTTAAAAAATTAAACGAGCATTAATGAAGTTTTAATTGAGATTTGGGTTTTATACCAACATCTTTGACGCTAATTTCTAGTAAAGAAATCAAAATTTCTTTTTTCAATCAATCACAATTATTAGCCTTTCATAGCATAACCAGTATCAATCTTTTTTATACAAATGCTCTTATAAAGCATCTTCTGATTGATTAAATAAGGCTCATTGCATTACCTATAAAATTAGACCCTAATTCACAAGTAGTTTTAGAGAAGAAAAGTATTTTATCTCACTACTTTGACCCTTCAATCCACGATGAAATTATTCTTAAACTATTTGAAAGTCATAAACTCTACTCCTAAATTTTCTTTCAATTATAACTTAATCTATTATCCTACACCTAATATCAAGTCTTGCATTCAAGGAATTATATCCAATATGTTGATTATTAAATATCACAATCAATTCTTTAAGATAATAATACTGAGCTCTATCTATTTAAGAGCAAGTAAGTCATTTTCTTGCTATAAGATGTTATTTGGGCTAAGTTGTTGTAGCATAACAAATAATGCTTTTTAAGCTTTATATATTTAGCTTAAGGTTGGCTTGAGACAAACTATTGTTTAGTGCTTCTCTCTATCATGTGATGATATTGGTTACTCTTTTAAATATTATTTGATTAAAAAAAAACAGTCTTCGTTTAATCACTTTCATATGCCTCTTACTGTGATGTAATTTTTAGATTTTATTAATGAGAATGTGAAGGAGTTTTTTTTTTTTTTTTTTTTTTGAAAAATCTAATTTTTTATTTTTATTTTCAGTATTACTTTCTAGCTGATTTATAATAATTTGAAAGAAAATAAACGGGAGATTATGCTGGACTGGTGCGTACAATACAGACACAATGATCACAAAAGGATATGGGCCTATGGTCTTCTAAGCAGTATGTAACATGATGCAAGCCCACGTTGCTCAATCAAAGTGTCGTTTTCACAATTTTCTTTATTTTATTCGCTTCATCTTTTTCTCCCCTCATTGCTTCATCTTCTTATAATTATATTTTTTAAATTATTTAATTATGTTACAGACATGAAACTTAATTCATTTATCTAATATTGTAATTTTAATATTTTTATATGATACATTTGAGTTAAAATCACGTTAAAATATACCTCTCAATAATACCATAATACAATCACAATACTACCACAACAATATCACTTCAATACCGCCACAATAAGACCACAGCGCCACGCAATACGCCCGCACTAGCACTATTTTTTTTCAATTCCTCACCAATACCACCTCCAAAATGTGGCGGTACCATGCCAAAAAACACCATCCCCTGTGCTCCTTTGTCAATAGTACATCCATAATACGCCAAAGAATACCACCAATAACACCCTTTTCTTCACGAGGAACATGTTCGAAGCCCTAAACCAACTCCTATGCTTCTCCTTCATGAATTTGGGCACATCCCTCCTTATTTAACCCTAACTGAACTCTTCCTTGTGGCATCTCTCCACACCAACGGTCCTAACTGCTGTTTGCTTCCCCGGTAAGCAATTTTCCCGCCCAAGTGAATATGATCACAATCCTTCATTTAAACCCGTTGGTTTCCGTCCCGTTTTGCATTTCTCCTCACCGATGATCTTCACCATCGGTGGCTTCGAGGGTAAGCAACCTACCTTTTACTCGGCTATAAATACCCTCAGGGGAAGTTCCAAAGGGCCGAAAATTTTTGTTTGTGGAATTTACTCCATCCCAATTCCATGTTTCATGATCTATTCCTTTTCTCAACCATCTAAACTTTTTGAGCATTTGGAGGTAAAGATTTACATTCTTTCCTTTTCTGGTTAATGGAATATTTTATTTTAGAAAAAGTTTCTCCACTACTCCTAATTTAATAGTAAAGGGCTTCTTCCCCATTATATCTGTCTTGATATTTATGAATTGTGAAAGGATATTCCTCAGTTATGAATTGATGAATTCGTGAAACATGTTTTCTACATGAATGAATTTGATATTTTTTTTACTTTTTTTTGTTGACCTCACTTTTGTTGAGGTCTAGTCCTTCTTCTTTAGAAGCCTACAATCTAGTCATAGACTTTCCTGTTGACTATCTTAGAGGACTAGTGATGGAACCCTACCTATTAGAAATTCTAAAACATTTCTTTACTCTTTTTGGAGTTCCATATGTTTGGTTCTAACCTCTATCACTTTGTAAACTGGAGCTAAGCATGAGGGATCTCAAAAGGAGTCCCCTATAAGACTGTGTGGCCTTAGGGTTAACCCTGGGTGGTGTGGCTTTGGTCAGTCTTGCACACACACACAACTCCTCACTTTCACTCACAACCTAAACCCTAAACCAATCACCCTTAACTTGCTTCCCCACTCTTTTGAAAACTCATGTGGGTGGTCTCTCAAACTCTTAGCCCTAAGCTATTGCTTGGCAAGGACCAACACATGGATGATCCAAAATAGAATTCCATTAGTTCTATGGATCAAAAAAGGGTAACCTTGTCATTAGCCTTCTCAATTAATCCAATTTTACCTAAATTCCCAATTTTGACACAATGCCCCCAAACATTCCCAAAAAATACCAAAATTTCCTTGAAACCCTAATTTTCCCAAAATCACTCAAATCCTTAAGTTCTCTTCAAAAATCATTTCAAACCATTCCAAACCATTCAAATCGTCTAAAAGACTCCAAAATACCCAAAATTCCCAAATACCACCAAATTTGCCACCAAAATGCCCATCATGTCGAAAAAATTCCCAAAATCTCCAATTTATTGTAGATATCCTAAAAATCAATTACCTTCAATTTCACCAAAATCCAACAAAATTAGCCAAAATTTGCCAAAGTTCCTAAATTGCCCTTAAGTGCCCAAATTCTCCAAATCACCCTAAATTTCCAACAAATTGATTTCAAACTTCCCCAATTTCAAATCTAAACTCAAATTCATCATGCCCAAGCTCAATTGAAACCAAATCCAAGCCTAACCAAAACCAATTTCAAACCCAAATTCTAACCCCAATTTGACCGTACCCCAAAATTTCATCAAATTAAACTCCATAATCAATTCAATTCCCCTAAATTTCAGTCATAAACTCTTCATAATATTCTCCTAGACCAATTTGAGTCCTCAACTGGCTTAGAATCTCAAGCTTAGCCCAAATCAAACCCAAATCAAAGTGCCCAATTTTGCCCCAAAATCCAAAATTCTTCCAAGTTGAACTCTTTAACCTCTCAAATTCTCACCCAATTGATACCCAAATGCCTTATGACAATATCCTACACCAATTTGAACAATCAATTGACTAAACTCCAAACATTAGCCAAGCATAAACCCAAGTTCAAGCCAAATCCCAAGTTTTGAACCCAAACCCCAAACTCACCTCAAACTTCTTGGTCCAGCCTAACCCTAAGTGAGCCATGGACCAAGGGTCCCCTAATTTTGGGGATTTCCTCCAAAAAAATGGTTAAAACCAAATGGATCTTTGCCATCATCCTTCCCAAGCCCCATGTCCATCATCATTAAACTTCTCTAGCTCCCCCGACCAAGCTAGCCATCAGCCCTGCCCTGGCCAGCTGGCCTAGTCACCGGAAAACCATAAAACAAGGAACCTTCCCCATAATTTGAACCCAATTACACCCATCTAATGTGGCTAACCCCCATTGGTTACTTGCGTTGTTCGGCCCTCCATCTAAGCATCACCTTACACCCATTGGCCAACCCAATTGAACACTCTTTCCCCCTCTTTTTTAACATCACCCCCTCACAGAAAAGAAAAGAGATGACCTAATTCCTTTGGGAGACTCTACCAAAATCCTTCCAGAGCTTCTCCAGAACCTCCTAAGTTCAACCCCACTGTTTTCCAGTCACCTCCCCCACTATCTGAGCTCAATTTTGCCACCCAAAATAGCCAAAAATAGGACATTCTGTATCATTCCATCAAACTCATCAAACCTCCAAATTAAGCTGCTCCTCACCTTCCCCAAACCAAAATAAGAAGATCCCATTGAAACCCCCATCTCCAAAGCTCTCTGCACCAGACTTTGATTAAGTCCGTACCATCTGTAGGAGAAAGTCTTACACAACTCCAAATCCTGCTCAAATTGGCACTTAGAGGAGGTTTGCCAGGCTACACTGAAGCTTCTACAATCATCCAATTGAGGCCACACCTCTTGGACTCAGGTATAGACCTCTCCCCCTTAAATCGAGCTCGGTTTGAGCCTTTGTGAAGTAAGTTTACATTTTATGCATGATTAGATGTAAGTTCGCCTGAACTAGATGAAGGTGTACGAACTAATCCCATGCGATTTGGTTGAGTATAAAGTGAGATCTTAGGTTTAGAAGATGAACGACCCACGAGTTACACAAGTTGGGGACGAAGATAGTGGAACGTTAGATCGCGCGTGTATAAGATAAACACTTTAGATCAAGTCTGACGATGGAGTGGAATGTGAACTGCGGGCTGAGTCTTGCTACGTGGATTTTGGCATCCAATAGCGCGGCACACATGTTGTCTTCGGAGCATACAAGTGTGGCGTGGCGCTGACTGGTTTAAATAGAAAAATAGTCTATTTTGATTTAAATTAATTCAGAATTCTATAAAAATTATAACTTGGTGTATAATTCATAAAAATAAATTAAAAATACCCCTATACTCAGTGAACAAAGAGGAATATTATGAACCAAAAATAAAAAATATTTGTTTTGTATTTTATTTTTAAATAATTAAATAATCCATAACTTATTTTAATTATAAATAAGTAAATATTAATCAGAAAAGTGTAAAATTTTGAGGGCTTGTTTCTATTGAGCTTAGGGGTCTTTTCTGATTTTTCCAAGGTTAGAAGACATCTCTATTGTCAAAAGCAATAATTTTCAAATTATTTGACATATTTTTACTTTAAAAAATTATGAAAATCATGAGAGTTGATTTAGTAGGTTCACTGTGGTTAGATGAAATTATGAAAAATAAAAATCAAAATTTAAAAATACAAAATCTATTTTTCTAATTTAAAATTGTGAAAAATTCCAAAAAATAAGAAAATATAAACTCAAATAATTGTCAAATTGGACCAAATTGAATCTCACCACTTCATGCGGCTTCTGTGAATATCTTAAGGCTATTAAAAATATTTTTTTGATATAAAAATGAATTTTCTAAGTAAGAAGTTTTACTAAAAACCAGAAAAACAAAAAAGGTGGTTTGAAGTAATCCTTATGACCAGGAGCACCCAAGAAAAATAAAATCATATTTTAAATAAATAGTTCATTGTTGGGCTATTTTCTAAATTTTAAATAATTTAAAATATAAAAAAGATCATAAAATATTAAAACGTGCCAATATTTCACAAATTGTTTTCTGACCACTTTAGAACACTTCAAATATTTTCTCTAATTTTTTAAGTGTAGTTTTAAATGCCTAAAAATGTATTTTTTCATAACTTTAAATTTAAATAATTTTTAAAAATGAAATAAAAATTACAAAAATTAAAATTTTATTTCTTTAAGTTCTCTGAAGTTAGAGGAATTAATAAAAAAATATAAAAAGCCATTTTTAAGATTAAAATAGATTTTCCATTTAACTAACCTCTAAAATTAACAAATAATTATAATAATTAAAATATAGTTCAAAAAAATCATAAAAATTATTTTTAGAGGTCCTCTGACCTAGGTGAACCTCCTAAAATTTTTCTAAGGACAGAAACTTTGTTTTGGTTGATTAAATGAATTAATTTGGAAATTCCCTTATTTTGGATTAAAATAATTTTTATAAATAAATTAAAAATTAGAAAAATATAATTTCCTCTTTGATATTTTATTTGACCCATGATTGGGGTAACATAAAAATGTTATAGTCATTTGAGTTAAATTTAAAGAATTATAAAGTAGAAAAGCCATTAAGGACAAAATGTTAATTAATGAAATTTGATGCTTTAATCAATATTTAGGTTAAACTAAAGGTTCAATGGGTAGTATTGATCTTAATTATCTATCTTTGATGATTGAAACATGAGGGATTAAGAGGTAGAAACTAATTCACTACTTTTTCATACCAAGGGTAAAATTCTAATTTCCTAATAATATTATGATTTGGAAATTAATTAAAATCAAATGATCATGAAGTGAGGGGTTTGATCTTGGAAGATTATAATTCATTAATTCAAAACCTCTGGTCAATAGTTGAATTATAATACAATCTTTTAATATGAATCATATTTACCCCATCTAATATTCCCATAATTATAAACTTACCCATGAAAACTTAAGGATCTAACAGTGAACCAGGTTTAATCTAAATTGCTTAATGAGGTTTATAAAAGAAAAACATAATTGATTATAAACATTTTGAAAACACTACCATCTTAATTTAAATGGAAAGGGTGAATCACCTTTAAATATCTCCACTTGCCCTTAAGGGCATCTACCCACATAATTCTTAAATAAAACATCAAGTGAGTACCTTGTTATCCCGCTCATAGGGATAATTAAAAAATCAAGCTTCATTGAGCATATGTTAGAAAACTACCTCCAAACCCCACTTTAATTGTGGATGAATCATTTATCAACATAATAGGTTTAAAAGAACTCGAAATGATTCAAAGGATTTTTAAAAAAGTTGTTTAGGGTTATACCCTGAATACTTTTATGATCTTTTGAACGTTTTAAAGGACAATTGAACTTATTATGCTTCGATGAAGAAAATCATCCTTTAAACCTTCTAGGAGTCCACCAAGTTATGGTTCGAGGTTCCTTTTGAAACTTAACTCATCTAGGCCACACTACGTTTAGCTTAGCGATGGAAATTTTTTGTTCCTTACTCTTTTTAATATATATATATATATATATATATATATATATATATACATGCTACAAATGCTAACATTTCAGTGGATATACGAGAAGATGCAGGTACACGTTTACATTTATTTTTTGTATCGCAATTTCACTTCAACTTACTTAATTGCACTTTTTTTACTTGCGTTTGTTTACTATACTTGCAAAACCCAAAATAACTCTGCATGCAAAACCAAAAACCAAAACCAAAATTAAGAATAAAAAAAATGCACTTTCAAAGTTAAACTACATTTTTAAAATAACAAATTGAAACTTAATACACCCCTTTTGGATTACGAGAATTGCTCCGAGGAGGCAACCTACGGCCGCTAACGAGATTTCCCTGATCTAGATGAGTTTAACAACTTGTTTAGACTAAGTAAATCCAAAAGAAAATAGTTGTGTCAGAATGAGGGAACCGTGGGATCCTAAATGGTGTCGCTGTAATTAAATTAAAATTTCCTCCCTTAATAAAACATTTGAACAAAATAACAAAACCAAACATTGAAACATACATGGTAAAAACTCTTGAACCTTAGAATATATGACTGCTACTTCAGCAAAGAGCTCAGAGCAAAACCCATGGGCAGAATGACGAAGACCTGCAGGAGGATATATTTGAGAAATCAAATGAATCTACAACATCAAATCTCCTTTCCTAGAATTAAACAACAAACTATAGGACTTCGAGGTCGTCTTTAGGCTCCTGCACAGTCATGATGAGCAGTATAAATCCTAAATCTTTTAGGAGTTTAAGATCGTCGTTCGATACGACGTAACCCCTCCTATCTTTCAGGCTATTCGTATGATCAATGTCATGCAAATGTTAGTCCTAAATAATAAAATTTACAGGACAAAATATTAAATAATTAACTTAAAATTGAAGTCAAACCATAGAATAGTTTGAGAAGTCACCGAGGATTCTCCTCAGGAGCTGTGACATCTCCTAGCTCTCACTCCTTTGGATTCTGAAAATAAATAATACTATGTGTACCATTCTCATTTGAAATTCTACATGCCTGACCTTGAAAATCATAAAACTTTGATATTCATGAAGACAATACATCCGATCTAAATCGTTAGTTTTCTTAAGTGACTTCGGTCATCTAAGATGTATTTATCTATGGGGGTTGCTCTTATAGGGAACTTTAAGAACCTAGTTTAATATAAATCCTATCTAATCTTTCTTATTAGGTAGAGGAACTTGTCGATCAAAATAAATGGTTCGCAGACCAAACGGATGTCATAAATTCTATATTTTATTTAATCGAACCTCCTCATCAAGTAATGTGTATATTCCTCGGGGTAGAAGTATGACTTGTAATGTTGCGCTTTTTTATTTAAACTATCATATATATGAGATCAGCTTGATTTCATATTTTTAAAACAAAAATATTAATTTTCTAAATTATATATATGTATTACATTAAATTGAAATAGTTTAAAGCGGGGGATGAGATACCAATTCCGGCGCCCTTCCAAAATTTTAAAGATCGACAGCTGTTCTTAAGCTTCATTATATTTTGTTGGAGGTGTTAAATCTCATCTATAGGATATTGGATTTGTTTGAAATACAATTCAGGTGTGCAGATTTTCTGTTTGAATTTTGTCTTAAGGTTTATTGCTTGATGAGAATCAAGGTTCAGGAAAAATTAGTTAGTAAGCTACAGATATAATGGGATATTGATTTATTCTTAAGCTGTTCTTGTGCATAAATGAAATGCAAATAATGGTCATTGATCTGTACATTCATGTGTTCTACAATCCTATATGATTACTTTGAATTCCCTATAGTTTGGTAGATAGAATTTGAGATTTATTTTAGAACAAAAATTTTATATTCTTGTTTTTTCTTGATATACGATTTTGTTTAAATTCTTTATAAAATGAAGTCATTGAGAAAGCGCTTTACTCTCCAATCAGATTTCATAAGATGTAGAAATCCCGATTTATACTTAGCTTCCTATCCCTCAAATGGTTCTTTCCTTTCAGATCATGATGGTAGAGTGTTAGTAATTGGCAAACTCTTGCTGGGATTTTAGTTTGCTTATGTCATTAATTATACAAGCTATATAAAAATGATACAAGACTATGAAGTTCTGAATTGGTTGGTTCCTTTTCAAGTATCCGTATATTTTTGGAAAGAATTTGACGACAACCCTTCACATCTATGCATGGAACTTATGCAAATCATTGATATCTTATATGAAGATCATTTCAATTTTTGAGAGAAACAAACATATAAACTATCCCTATATATTCACTTACGGACTCTTATACCTTTTACATATACATCATTTTTTTTGTGCATACAAATTTTACTAGTGATATTTGTGATATTGTTGGTGGAAATATGAAAAGCAAGGCTTTAGTAATATGCGGAAATGCAAGAATCACATATCTTCTATGAAATGACTGTTTTGAACCATCAATTATCAAATTTCTAATTTCTTATATTAGCACCTATGAACTATCATTTCTTAAAGATAACATGAGGGTTCACAATCAATTAAAGGCAGGTATACATTCATATATATTCAAATTCACTCATTGAAATGAGTATCCTTATAACAATTATATGTTTTGGGAGTCTTATGCGAGTTATTTCCCCAATAAGCTATGTTTATTTCAGCATTCTTAGGTTCTTATTTTTAATGTGCAATTCTTCTCTATTTATGGCCTTTCACAGATGTAACACTCTACTTGTACACACACACACACACACACAGATATATATATATATATATATATATATATATATATATATATATATATATATATATATATATATTCAAACTCATCATCATTTTTGTTGTGATGTATAAGTTTAATTTGGTGAATATATGGGAACAAGGTTAACCTGAAATATGAATTTGTGGAAACTAAGTTGCTTGGCCATATTCTTTGAGGTTTTTTTTTTAAAGGATTGTTTGACTTCTAATTATTTTACATGAGCATGTTTGTGGATTCCTTCAAACATTTTTAGCTATGTGCTACTTCACAATTTATATATCCATATGTGGATGTTTTTACAATCTCTTACATATTTATGTTTGTGTAAAAATTTAAAAAAAATCAGAATCTATATATTGATTGCTATTCAAAGTTTATTTAAAGCAACTACAAGTTTCAAAAGTGGTATAATGTTTGGATTCATTATGACTTATTTGTTCTTGTTACACAATATTTAAGGGTTCTTATATTCTAGTTGAAGTTAACTTTCTATTGGAAGAAATTAATAAATTGAGATCTTTGAAGTATGTTGATCCTTGGAGTTTACAAAAAGTAGTTTTTTGTTGCATGAAAGACATATATTACGATTTTTATAGGGTGCAAATACAATTCGTATTATATGTAATACATGAGTAAGTTGGCAAATATATACAAATCAAAACTGAGGCCAATGACTTTCAATCATTTCAAATATCCAAATGCGATATCCATATCTTTTATTCTTATTATGTCTCTGCTAAATGTTATTCATGGCAGTGAGTTATTAGCACATGTTATAAACTTGTATCTTCACTATATGCTACTGATTGAGAAACTCAGTCAATTTTTTTTAAAAGCCACAGTTGTCACGTAATGAGTTCCAGCTTTTAGTGAGTTTCCTCTTGGTTTTCAACATAGGAAATATATTTTATCATCCCCTCAATTTATCCTATTTGAGTCCAGAACTTCATGTTAATAGTAGCTTGAATAATGGTTTGGTTTATGGAATGAAATGTGGTTTTGTTTAACTAATTGAGGTTGTCTGTATGTCTAACTCAAGAAATATGAACATGAGCATTCAGGTTAGAATATAAAGAATCAATGGACCATGTGTAAGATTGCCTTGTGAAAAACTTTTAATACATTTATCTGTTGTAAACTTATTAAAATATTCAGATATGCAATTTGAATTAAGCTATTTTCTTTCCACCTTATAAATACATTCATGGGTACTTATGCATTCTACATAAAATCTTATGTATTTACTTAACTCAAACCTAAAGCCTTATATGTACATTTATACCACCCAATTCCTACAAGTCTAACACCAAAATTTTGCTTTTACACATATGCCAACCCAATCTTTCCTATCACATAAAAAAATATATATATGAAATATAATTTTCATAAGCATGGTGGCCTATATTTCATAATGAAAGTTTAGATGTTAGATATATATATAGAAACTATGTGGTATATATGTAAAATGTACTTCGAGCCTTCTATTATCTGTAAAATAATTTATTTTATTCGTAATTGCTGAATTTGATAACATGAGGATATAAGCACATTCTTGAAAAGTTTGTATACAGAGCATACAATATTTATATGTATATATGCAAAATTTGAACTCAAAAGTGGGGGACTGATAGTCTATAATTACTCAGAAATTTATTTCCATTAATCTCTTGATGTGAATTATTTAAAATTGTTGGAAATACATATGAATTATCGTATTGGCTTATAAGTTGGAAGGTATGTGGGATATGGGCGATGAAGTATAACATAGTATTCTTACTAATTGAATAGTAATGTATCCCTAAGCTAATAACCAATAATTCATTAGTAGTTACCTTTTTCATTCTTTAGGTTGTTGGTAGCTCTGACTTACACTTAAGAAAGATAGGTGGAACATTTCTTTGTGATATCAGTTGCTAAAAATCTTAAAACCAAAATATTACATACTGAAACACATTACATACAAAAACATTGCATATATGGTTGAAGATTTTGGGATTCTACATTTTACATGTCCACTTGTCAGCTAGCTTATAGGGATCTAGAGCTGGAGTATTTTGTTGGTGGCCTCTATTCATTATTAGTCTGTGCACCTCGATGCTCTGGTTGCCTGTGTGATTGTTATCGCTGAAAAGTCCAAAGCCGAGCCCATCCACAACTTAAATTCTTATACCCTATTCTGATTTTTCATATGTATATAACTTAAACTTTAATGCAAATATACATGCTTAAGTTTTTCATATTTAAAATGTTTGTCTAATCCTTTTATACACCTATAATATATAATTATAAATTCCCCAAAATATCATTGGAGGCAGCAGGTACGCACTAACCCTTCTTTTTACTTTACTGTATTTCACTGTTTATATTATGTTATACACACAATATTATTATTATGTTGTTATTTACTATGTTTTTAGCATGTGAAATGAAACTTTAGGATATTAAATATAGGACATATGTTTAGGTTTGGAACTCTGTAACACATAACCAATATACTCTTCGACAAAATAATTTTAACATTTTTATATTAAAACATTTAAATAAATTAAATCATTCACTAAAAATCCACCCATTTGAATTTATGAGAATCCATTTGGATAGATAACTTACGATTACTAACAAGAATTCTCTAATTTAAATGAGTCTAATAGCTTGTTTAGAGTAAGAAAATCCAAAATTAATGTTACGAGGACGGAAACGTGGGATCTTGATTGGTGTCTCTTAACATAAAATAAAATACCCTCATTTTTCTCCAATTATCTTTGACAACGACAAATACCAATTCAAAACACATTGTAAAAGAACACATTAAATAATAATAATAAAATGGAATATTTTGCTTAAGATATGTTTTCTTTTCTCTCTCTCCTTTACTCAGAACAAGACAACAAAACAAACAGTGGTGATTCATCTCCGGGCAGCGGTCGGGACCAAAACAGAAAGCGAAAGAGGAGCCTCAATTGAATGTTCCATAGACTTAAACATTACAAACTGTAAGATTTTGAGGTTGTTTGTATGGCACGATGTAAATCATCACGTTACCTTTTAGGCTTTTGTACGATTATATGTTGTACAATATAAGCCCTGAATTTTTTTTAGGATTCCGAGGTCGTCGTTCCGTACAACACAAATCTTCTTATCTTTTTGGGTCGTTTGGATGATTGTATGTCATGCAAATATAAGTCCTGAATTTCTAAATAAATTGCAGGACCGAAATTTTATAATTTCTATTTCAATAATGTAAAGTCAAACCATATGTTAGTTTGAGATGTCACCGAAGCTTCTTCAGTATCTTTGACATCTCCTACTATTCACTCCTTTGGGTTTCAAAAATAACTATTCCACATTGAGAATTTATCATTTGATTTTTCTACAAGAAATCGTGGAAACTAAACATTGAGTTCTTGAAGACGAAACCCATTCTTAATCGAGAGTTTTCTTAAGTGACTTTGGTCGTTGTAATTAACTATAGGGGTTTGCCTCTATAGAAGAATTAGTAACTCAAATAATCTAAACCCTATCTAATATTTATATTAGATAAGGGAATTGTCGGTCATAAATTTCGCAGAATAAAATAGAGTCATAAATTTCTTAGTTTAATAGTTAAGCCTACTAACAAGTGGTGCACTTATCTTTCGAGATTGTATATTACTTGTGGTATTGTGCTTAACTATCTAAACTATTAGATTATGGGATCTATTCGGTCTTATCTTTCAAAATTAAAATATTATTTTCAAAAATCAAAATTACATACATATTAAATTAAACTATATATTCAAATAAAAAATAAATCGACCGACACCACAGTTTTTTTAGCATGCATTAGTTTGGCGTCATCTGTTGGAATTAAAGCACCGTTCGACACTGTCTTCAACTTTGAGATGTCAAGCCCGTATTTCATTTCTCAATGATGTACATCATCCAAATGGCGAAGGAACCTCATTTGCATCTTAAAGATCATCTCTGGAGCATTCTTCGAAGTGGGGACAACCTTCATTTCAGTCTTAAAAGGTTGTTCACATTAACATTCCGAGCACGATTGTAGTGGGATTGCCTTCTCACAATATATTCAAACACAAAGTCTTTCACAACTTTTTTCAAGCTGAGGGGCAAAATTCATTACAATCTTGAAAGTTCGTTCACATTAATGTCATGTTCATGATTATGGTGGGGTAGTCATCCTACATTTTGTTAAAACAATATGTCTTTGAAAAATGCTCCTAGATTAGCGGCAATCTTTATCGCAAGAATGCTTCTTTAGCACCCCTTCATTATAGTGGAGTTCCTCTTCAACCAGATTAAGAAATTGATCTCTTCAAGGCTCGACGAGGAGCTACAGTGATCCTGGAAGTCAAACCCAAGAGGCAAGACTCGATGGAAGCTACCATGCCCCTAGAAGACGAACCCAAGAGGCAAATTTCAATGGGAAGCTAGTAGTGGATATGGTCTTCACTAAAAAGACTTCAAGAGAGAAAATGGTTGACATGTTCTTCACTCAATAACCTCAGAAGGTTACAAGCCTCAGAAGACATAGCTATTCAAAGATCTCAGAAGACTACAATCCTCAGAAGACAGGTACAACAAAGGCCTTATAAGACTACAAGCCTCAGAAGACAAAGGTACATTAAAGACCTCGGAAGTATAGAAGTATCGGAAGACACGAATGCATCAAAAATATCAGAAGGGTATGAGCCTCAGAAGACATCGGCTCATTTCAAGCTCTTATAAGGCATATGTCTAAGAAGGCACAAACCTCAGAAGATATAATCCTATGAAGACAAAACCTCAGAAGGCACGATCCTCAAAAGGTGTGTGTGTGTTTTTTTTATATATAAATGCATGTACTAAATTTGATTGCAGACATTCGTATATTTGAGAAGCCAAATAACGTTGAAAGGCATAAGCCTCGGAAGATGTCAACACCAATATGCAACCCAATAGTTGAGTAATAAAACCCTACCTGTGGTCCAAAAGCATCCCAGAAGGAAAGGAAAAATCACAGCCCATAAGCAAAATAGAAATTTTTATTACTTCAAGAAGAACATACATACATATACATCATCACCGTGCACAAATGCCACATCAGGAAATTGAAAGGCTATAAAGACCAACATATACTTGTACAAGGGCTACAACAAATCAGCTCATCTTCGAGTGGAGTAAGCATCGCCTTCCCGAAATTTCTGTACTTCTACTTCAGAGGGTTTCCAGATATCGCCATCACAGAAACATGAAATTCTTCTCCTACAAGTACGATGGGAAAACTACAATTTCTTCATCACCTCTGGGATGTGCAAGAGCAATAAGAGTATCTCCACCAGAATGCATGATAACAGCTTGAAAGAAGATCAGTTGATTGTCTGTTACGTAGGACGGGGACGACTTCCTTCAGCGCAATGCAAAAGAAGATATTGTTGTGAACCTGCTTCACAGGACGGGTGACCCACAATTTTATATTATGATATTTTAATTTAATTGCAACGAAGCCAAAAACTTGACCCCGCTATATTATATGTATAGAATTGAAATTGTTTATGTTGTGGATGCTACGCAAGTATACGTATCGTATCAAGTAATACAGAGCTCTAGTGGAGTCCTGGTTATCGATCCCACAGGGAAAGAGAAAAAAAATAACAGCTAATTTTAAAATAATAATAATAATTCTAAAATAGTATACGAAAATTTGGAGTTCTAAATTTAAGCGCAATAAAGTAAACTAAGTATTCTAATCAGGTAACTTAACTAAGTAGAAAATTAATACGTATTGAAAGTGCAGGAATTTAAACTAATTGCTAAATAAGTCTTAACTATTCAGAAAAAGTATCTTTCCCCTTGTTTAGAAATTTAAGTGATTGATGAAATTAAATAGATAATTTTAAGGTATTGTGACAAATAGGAGCATTCCTATTCTTTACCCTTTGGTCCAGGTGTAAAAAATATTGACTAATCCTATGTTTGATTACTGAATCTGCGGCTAGGCTGGGAGGATACCGACTGCCACTTCAGAGCTCTCACGTTCCCCTCGCCCGAGGGCTAACATCTACACTTCAGCTCTCAAACAATAGGACCGAATTGAATATTTTAGTCTGTCACACTAAAATGCTCAATTCTACGCCCAATGATATTATTTCCCTATTTATTTGCACCTTCCTTTCAAGGATTTTGAATTCCCCGAATATCAGATGTAATTTTTATTATAGTTGATAATCAACATATTTTAACAATTCAAATGGCTAGTTTGAAAGTAAATTAAGTTTTAAGTAAAAATTATCACAATTTATTAATATATAAAAGTACTTCTATTTTTAGTTCATCAAGTCACTTAATTTCATAACGAGGAGAAAGACTAATAAACTACTCAGAATGCATGGGAACTAAACTAAGCATGAATTTCATTTAAAGTTAAAAACAATAAATACAAATACTTATCTCAATTTATCCCCAAGCAGACTCCTCGCAGTTCCTTTGACTCTTCCTTCCAGTACAGCAAGACTCACTAAAAACTCACTAACTCACTAAATACTCACTTAAAAACTCTCTAAGACACACACTAAGACACAAAAACTGCACAAAAACTGGACTCTAAAGACTTAATTTCGGCTTCTATATATAGAGGTGAGCAAAGGACCAAGAGGTATGTAAGCATCCCTTCAAAAAGTGTCCAGATTCAATGTATCTGAGCCATTTGAACTACCTCGCCGTCGGCGACGAGCTACCTCGCTGTCGGCGAGGCTTTTAGAAGATCTTCAAACCGCGCTAGCTCGTCGTCGGCGGGCTCGGGCTCGTTCGTCGGCGAGACAGTTATAATTCCTTCGAAATGTCTCCTCGTAGCCTCGCCGTCGGCGAGCTCGATCTCGCCGTCGGCGACTCGGCATAAATTTCATTATTTTCTTCCTTTTTGCTCTAGATTCGCTTCTTTTTATGATTTTTTCTTTTATCACCTAAATTCTCCATTCTAGCAATAAAATAAAGAAAATATCTTTCTTTAAAGTGCAATTTCATCAAAAATAGGTATGAATTTCTTAATAAAATTTTCGGCGATCAAAATCCCCCAAACTTACTTATTACTTGTCCTCAAGTAATTTTAAGTACTACATAAAAATAATGAGTTTTATAATAAGATTTTTCAATTTAAATAACTTATGAATTAGATTAAGTAATATCATAACAAAGTTAAATAAAAAATAATTCATGTAATTTAATTAATCTTATAGAAATAAATTATTTAGTTATCGTGTCTAAGATTTCTAGCTTACTATTCAATTCAGGAATGACTATATTTAAAAGAATAACTACTTAAGATATTCATATGATAAGAAATTCAAGAAAATACTATTAGGTAAAATTCTATTCCATAAACATAAGTTTTGGAAATATCTAAGTTTTTCCTTTTACTTTAATTCAAATGAAGCCAATTTTTGATAAGACATCTCCTCAAGCTTCTCCTCATTTTTCTTTTTCTTTTTCTTTTTTCTTTTTTCTTTTTCTTCTTTTTTTCTTTTTTTCTTTTTCTAATGAGGATTACTATATCCTGGAGAGCTCGTTAATAATTTTGAACTTCATTTTCATCTTCCTAAATTTGAAACTTAGAAATATTTCTTAGCTTATATATACTTCATAGTTTTTACTTCATTGATTTTCAATCTTTTCTTTTCACTTGAATACTTAAGAATTTTAATTTTGGAGTATAGTTTTCCTTACTAAAAATAGTTTACTATATTCTTATTCCCTTTAACCAAAATTTTGATTCTATTTAATTAATTAAAGCACTAGAAATATTTCATTTAACCCTTTATAATAATTAAATAAAATAATTCATATTAATTAAATTGAAAAATTTGCTTATAAAAATCATTTTATAATAATTTGAAAAATAGAAATTTGAGAACAAGTTAATAACTAAATTTGTATTTTACTCCCCCCCCAAACTTAAATTTTTATATCTAATCTAAATAATGAAAAAAAAGGAAAGTAAATAAATCATACCTTTAAAGTTTAGGTATTTTTTTTTCTTTTGAAATTTTTGCAGGCTTTTTCATTTTTCATTGAACCTGTACTGTTAGTATTCTCCATATATGTATAACAATTTAAAGAAAATGCGGGGATAAAATCTAAGATAAGTATTAAACACAACAATTAAAATAACTCTACACTACACATATGAATTACTATAAACTAAAAACAATTGAACTAACAGATTAACAATTTTTAAAAACTTAAAACTATACAAAATAAAATAAAAACATATTAAAGAAAACTATCATCATATATAATATAAAAACAAATGCAATTAACTACACAAAAACAAAAAACTAAACTACTATAACAATTCAAGCAAATAATCTAACAAACATCCAATTATAACGAAATTTTATGCCCTAATACAATGCCGCCAGCAACCATAAATTGACATTTCTCCCAATTTAGAACTAAATTTTTTTTCTCACATACTTCTAATACTTTTTCAAGATGAGTTAAGCATGTGTCAAATGATGTTCCAAATACAGAGAAATCATCTATAAATACTTCTATTCCATTGTCAATTAACTTACTAAATATAGACATCATCATCTCTAGAATGTTGCCGGTGCATTACATAATCCAAAAGGCATTCTTCGAAAAGTGAAAGTTCCATAAGGACTAGTAAATGTAGTTTTCTCTTGATCCTCAGGAGCAATTTGTATTTGATGATAACCGGTGTATCCATCTAGAAAACAAAAATACTTATGTCCGGTTAATCTATCTAACATCTGGTCTAGAAATGGTAAAGGGAAGTGATCTTTCCTGGTGGCAGTATTTAATTTCCTATAATCAATACATATACGCCAACCAGTAACTTGTCTTATAGGAATAAGATCGTTATTTTCATTGACAGTGACGGTCACTCCTCCCTTCTTAGGAACACAGTGAATTGGGCTTACCCAAGTGACTCGTCGGATATAGGATATATGATACCATTATCTAACCATTTTAAAATTTCTTTCTTAACTACTTCTTTCATTATCGGGTTTAATCTCCTTTGGGGATCTCGCTTTAGGTTTATGTTCATCATCTAAAATAATTTTATGCATACGGATTGAAGGACTAATTCCTTTAATATCTGCTAAAGTCCAACCAAAAGTTTTCTTATATTTTTTTAAAGTTTCTAAAAGTTTTTGTTCTTGAGATTCGTTTAATGCGGATGAAATAATAACTGGTAAAGTTGAGGAATTACCTAAATAAGCATATTTCGAATGATCGAGTAATATTTTTAGCTCAAGTTCGGGAGGTTTAATAATTGATGGAACTATATTCTTATCACTTTTTTCGGTATTATCCAAAAATTCAAATCTTTCCTGAATATAATCTAGTTCTTTATTATTATCTTCAATTAATTCGAGTGCTTTCTTTTTCTAATTTATCTTCGTAATATTCCTTAAAATGTTCTTGTTGTAAATGTTCAAGTATTTCCATCCGAAAACATTCATCATCTTTTTCTAGCGTAGGATATTTCATTGATTTTGCAATATTAAATGTAACTTTTTGGTCATTTACTCTCATAGTTAATTCTCCTTTACGAACATCAATCATAGCTTTTCCAAGTAGCTAAAAATGGTCTTCCTAAAATGATAGGAATTTCTTTATCTTCCTCCATATCTAAAACAATAAAATTTACTGGGAAGATAAATTTATCCACTTTTACTAACACATCTTCAATAACTCCCTTAGGATAGGTAATCGAACGATCGACTAATTGAAGGGTTACCGAAGTAGGTGTAATTTTTCCTAATCCTAACCTCTTAAAAATCGATAGAGGCATTAGATTGATGCTTGCTCCTAAGTCACACAAAGCTTTTCCATAAAATTTTTCTCCTATAGCGCGAGGTATAGTGAAACTACCGAGATCTTTCAATTTTTCGGGAAGATTCATCCGAATAATAACACTACACTCTTCACTAAGTGCGATCTGTTTCATTATCGAGTGAATTTTCTTTTCTTATTTAGAATATCTTTCATAAATTTTACATAATTTGGCATCTGATCTAAAGCTTCGACAAAAGGTATATTGATTGTTAATTTCTTTAATATTTCAAGGAATTTAGCAAATTATTTATCTTTTTTATGTTGAGCTAGTCGTTGAGGAAATGGTGGTGGAGGTTTTTCAACAGAAATTTTCATAGGTATTAAAGGATGTTCTAAGTTTGAATTTTGTTGAATTGTTTCTTTTTCAATTTCCACTTCCTCTTTTTGGCTTTCAAGTTCTTTTTGAAATTGAGGTTCTAATTCTTTTCCACTCCTTAGTTGTATTGCTTTAATTTGTTCTTTTCCTTGATCTTTAGGATTTATTTCCACATTACTAGGAAAAGTTCCAGGAATTCTATTATTTAGCGCAGTAGCAATATGTCCAAGTTGAGTTTCGATATTATTAATAGATGTTCCTTGAATTTGTAGTTGATTTCCTTGAATTTGTAGTTGATTTTCTTGATTTTGTAGTTGATGACCCATATTCAAAATTAATTCATCCATAGATAATTTCTTATCTTTGAATTGAGGGTTATTGTTATTAAATCCAGGTGGGTAATTAGGTTTATAGTTTGGATTTGCTTGATTAGGTTGATTCATCCATTGTTGATTAGATGTGTTATTGCAATTAAAATTTGGATGAGTTTTCCAACCAGAATTATAATAGTTTGAATAAGGGTTATTAGTTCTATTATTAATAACATTTAAAGTTTCATAATTAGATTGAGATTCTATGATTTGTCCATATGAGTTTTCTTCTAGAGTAGGAGAGTAGTTCATTCCAAAATGATCTAATTTCTTAGATATAACAGCAATTTGAGAGGCTAACATAGATATTGCATCATTTTCATGAATGCTGGCTATCTTTTCGGATTTACTCTATCAAGCAGGCCATTGGAAATTATTTGTTGCCATTTCTTCGATTAGTGCATAAGCTTCATCAAATGGTTTAGACATTAATGAACCTCCAAGCAGAAGCATCGATGATTGATCTTAAAGATCCTACTAATCCATTTTAAAAGGTATGAATAATCGACCGATACTGTAACGCATGATGTGGGCATTTCCTAAGAAGTTCCTTAAATCTCTCCCAAGATTCATATATTGATTCTCCATCTAACCGACAAAAAGAAGTTATATCATTTCTAAACTTAGCGAGTTTTAGATGGTGGAAAATATTTGGATAGAAATTTTTGTGATAATTCTCCCCAAGTTTTAATAGATCCAGAGTCTTAACGAATTCAACCACATTTTAGCCTTATCCCTTAATGAAAAAGGAAAAAGTCTAAGTCTTATAGCATCGTCAGATACTCCTTGATATTTAAAAGTAACATAAAGTTCTAGAAAACTAGCAAGATGTAAGTTAGGATCTTCAGTAGGTGAACCACTAAATTGATTGTTTTGTACCATTTGGATAATAGCAGGTTTAAGTTCAAATGAATTAAGCAACTACATCAGGGTTTTGAATAGTTAAATGAATTTCATCTGATGTAGGGTTGGCATAATCTCTTAATGGTCTTTGTTGGTTCATTTTTTGAATTTCAGGAATATTCGGCATTTGTGTTAAATTTATTATTTGTTTCTTTTGTTTTCTAATTCTTTTAATTGTACGCTCTAATTCAGAATCGTAAGGTATTAAATTTTCTTGTCCAAATTTGCGCATACAATTTTTAGAATAGATATTAATTTATTTATTATGATTATTTTAAAATAGTCCGTTACTCTAGGAAATTTTTCTTACTTTCCCACAGCAATGGCGCCAAAAACTTGACCCACAATTTTATATTATGATATTTTAATTTAATTGCAACGAAGCCAAAAACTTGACCCCGCTATATTATATGTATAGAATTGAAATTGTTTATGTTGTGGATGCTACGCAAGTATACGTATAGTATCAAGTAATACAGGGCTCTAGTGGAGTCCTGGTTATCGATCCCATAAGGAAAGAGAAAATAAAATAACAGCTAATTTTAAAATAATAATAATAATTCTAAAATAGTATACGAAAATTTGGAGTTCTAAATTTAAGCGCAATAAAATAAACTAAGTATTCTAATCAGGTAACTTAACTAAGTAGAAAATTAATACGTATTGAAAGTGCATGAATTTAAACTAATTGCTAAATAAGTCTTAACTATTCAGAAAAATATCTTTCCCCTTGTTTAGAAATTTAAGTGATTGATGAAATTAAATAGATAATTTTAAGGTATTGTGACAAATAGGAGCATTCCTATTCTTTACCCTTTGGTCCGAGTGTAAAAAATATCGACTAATCCTATGTTTGATTACCGAATGCACGGCTAGGTCGGGAGGATACCGATCGCCACTTCGAGCTCTCACGTTCCCTCGCCCGAGGGCTAACATCTACACTTCAGCTCTCAAACAATAGGACCGAATTGAATATTTTAGTCCGTCACACTAAAATGCTCAATTCTACGCCCGATGATATTATTTCCTATTTATTTGCACCTTCCTTCCAAGGCTTTTGAATTCCCCGAATATCAGATGTAATTTTTATTATAGTTGATAATCAACACATTTTAACAATTCAAATAGCCAGTTTGAAAGTAAATTAAGTTTTAAGTAAAAATTATCACAATTTATTAATATATAAAAGTACTTCTATTTTTAGTTCATCAAGTCACTTAATTTCATAACGAGGAGAAAGACTAATAAACTACTCGTAATGCATGGGAACTAAACTAAGCATGAATTTCATTTAAAGTTAAAAACAATAAATACAAATACTTATCTCAATTTATCCCTAGCGGACTCTCGCAGTTCCTTTGACTCTTCCTTCCAAGTACAATGAAGACTCACTAAAAAACTCACTAACTCACTAAATACTCACTTAAAAACTCTCTAAGACACACACTAAGACACAAAAGCCGCACAAAACCGGACTCTAAAGACTTAATTTCGGCTTCTATATATGAGGTGAGCAAAGGACCAAGAGGTATGTAAGCATCCCTTCGAAAAGTGTCCAGGATTCAATGTATCCGAGCCATTTGAACTACCTCGCCGTCGGCGACGAGCTACCTCGGCTGTCGGCGAGGCTTTTAGAAGATCTTGAACCGCGCTAGCTCGTCGTCGGCGGGCTCGGGCTCTCCATCGGCCGAGACAGCTTATAATTCCTTCGTAAATGTCTCCTCGTAGCCTCGCCGTCGGCGGGCTCGATCTCGGCCGTCGGCGACTCGAGCCAAATTTCATTATTTTCTTCCTTTTTGCTCTAGATTCGCTTCTTTTTATGATTTTTGCTTTTATCACCTAAATTCTCCATCCTTGCAATAAAATAAAGAAAATATCTTTCTTTAAAGTGCAATTTCATCAAAAATAGGTATGAATTTCTTAATAAAATTTTCAGCGATCAAAATCCCCCAAACTTACTTATTACTTGTCCTCAAGTAATTTTAGTACTACATAAAAATAATGAGTTTTATAATAAGATTTTTCAATTTAAATAACTTATGAATTAGATTAAGTAATATCATAACAAAGTTAAATAAAAAATAATTCATGTAATTTAATTAATCTTATAGAAATAAATTATTTAGTTATCAGGTCTAAGATTTCTAGCTTACTATTCAATTCAGGAATGACTATATTTAAAAGAATAACTACTTAAGATATTCATATGATAAGAAATTCAAGAAAATACTATTAGGTAAAATTCTATTCCATAAACATAAGTTTTGGAAATATCTAAGTTTTTCCTTTTACTTTAATTCAAATGAAGCCAATTTTTGATAAGACATCTCCTCAAGCTTCTCCTCATTTTTCTTTTTCTTTTTCTTTTTTTCTTTTTTCTTTTTCTTCTTTTTTTTTCTTTTTTTTTCTTTTTTCTAGTGAGGATTACTATATCTGGAGAGCCTGTTAATAATTTTGAACTTCATTTTCATCTTCCTAAATTTGAAACTTAGAAATATTTCTTAGCTTATATATACTTCATAGTTTTTACTTCATTGATTTTCAATCTTTTCTTTTCACTTGAATACTTAAGAATTTTAATTTTGGAGTATAGTTTTCCTTACTAAAAATAGTTTACTATATTCTTATTCCCTTTAACCAAAATTTTGATTCTATTTAATTAATTAAAGCACTAGAAATATTTCATTTAACCCTTTATAATAATTAAATAAAATAATTCATATTAATTAAATTGAAAAATTTGCTATAAAAATCATTTTATAATAATTTGAAAAATAGAAATTTGAGAACAAGTTAATAACTAAATTTGTATTTTACTCCCCCCCCAAACTTAAATTTTTATATCTAATCTAAATAATGAAAAAAAAGGAAAGTAAATAAATCATACCTTTAAAGTTTAGGTATTTTTTTTTCTTTTGAAATTTTTGCAGGCTTTTTCATTTTTCATTGAACCTGTACTGTTAGTATTCTCCATATATGTATAACAATTTAAAGAAAATGCAGGGATAAAATCTAAGATAAGTATTAAACACAACAATTAAAATAACTCTACACTACACATATGAATTACTATAAACTAAAAACAATTGAACTAACAGATTAACAATTTTTAAAAACTTAAAACTATACAAAATAAAATAAAAACATATTAAAGAAAACTATCATCATATATAATATAAAAACAAATGCAATTAACTACACAAAAACAAAAAACTAAACTACTATAACAATTCAAGCAAATAATCTAACAAACATCCAATGTCTCAAAATATAAAGTACTAAATATTACAAACATATAAAGTCCTCAAAATAATTACACCAAACAAATAAAATAAATAAAATCCTAATCTTCAAGCATCAAAGTCCCAAACTATATCATCCCCTCCTCGATCCGTAAGTCGAGAAGACCGAGCAGGTGATTACCGAGTGTACACAGGGCATTCTGGAAAGACAACATCTAAATCTCCACTCCTATAACGACGTTCAGCTTCATAGTATGCAATTTCGTATTCCGAATGTCGCTGGAGGTATTCACTATCATAATCATGTCTCCTCTCCAGATTATCAATCCTTTGATCAAAATGATCAAATCTTCTCCCCATTGTTTCTCCAAACTGCTCAAAACTCCTCCTATGTAGGGTCAATTCATTCATCAGATCTTGTAGGGTAGGTGTGGTAGGTTCAGGAGGCTCATAGCTAGTAGAGGGTATATCTCTACTGGACTGAGTGAAATAACTTCTCACTCCTGATCTCCACCCTTCATGAGATTCATACTTCTTAATGTTGGCAGCTGTGAGTGGTTTCATAGGTTCCACCCATTCTTCATCATCTTTAGCCTCAACTCCGCAGAGTTGGCAGAGTGCAAAAATTAATCCAGGGTGGCTCGATCCGACTCCACTCTCATTTCGAGGAGTGGCTAGGATGTTTTGATAAATAACTCTCCCGATGTCGATGCTTCGTTATTCCGAATGCAGAATTCGAATCGTTCTATCTCGTGTTACCTCACCGTGGTGATATGTGGGTAATGAGTAGAACAAATAAAGTAATGCCGAGCTTGGAGATCGCATTTAATTTAGAAAGAGGAAAATTCACTCTTTCCCGTCGCTTAATTTTCCAAATTCCGGTCCCATCGATGAGAAAGTTAATGACTTCCTCCAGGTGGTCCTTCCATCGTTCCAAAAGTTTCATACTCGCTAAAGTGCGAGTCATGAACTTCATAGAACGCGTTAATTCTTGCAGCATTGAAATCTATAAAAAACCCTCGTACCTTTACTGGTGCATCTTCAGCGGCAGTCAAATTGGCATAAAATTCCTTAACCACTTCTACAGCTGCTCTATATTGAACGTAACAGAAATTCTCCCAACCTCGTTCCTTTATAATTCGCTCTACTTCTCCTCCCAGATTTTTGAATATCTGATCCGCAATGCACTTTCTTCCTTGTATGTTTTCAAAATATTTAGCATGTGCTCGTGCATTGATGAATCAGTTTTCGTCGAATTCTACTCGATGTTTCTGTCGTGGAGCCATACGTCGATCTGTGAAAATCGTGAAAATTTTCACTAAACTTAAAAATAATACTAAGAAGGCTTCCTACAACATTTGTAAGCAATTTTAAATCAAATTCCATGGATTTCCACCGAATATTTTTCCACATTTTGATTTTTCCCAAAATTTGCAATGTGGTGAAAATATATGGTGAAAATCAAAAATTTTTGCATAGGAGTGAAGCTCTTACCAAGGGAAGATGAAATCCGGTGTCAAAAAGTGTTGAAATCGCTTCAAATCCAAGATCTCTCAAGCCCTAGGTCGGTTTTTGCGAAAATGAGAGGTCGGGGATGATGAATAGTGTTTTTGACCGGTCAAAATATATGTTTTTTCCGACTCTCGCCGTCGGCGAGATTTTTCTCTCCGTCGGCGAGCTAATATTTTTCGGAACCAAAAACTCTCGGGAAAAATCCGCTGTCGGCGAGAAATTCTTCGTCGTCAACGAGATCGATCTCGGCTGTCGGCGGGATTTTCTCGCCGTCGGCGAGATTACAAAAATTTTAAATTTACGAAATTCGTCACTCATTTTCGTCCTCGATTTGTCTTATATTATATTTCCGATCACATCATTTATTAATTTAATATGAAGATTAGCTACTTATACACAAACAAATTCACACAACACAACAAATTAACTTTAATATCGAAATCCATGGGATGTACAAACTAACATAATTTAAACTCTATAATCGGACTTCAAACATCAATTCTTACTACTAATCGACATCGAAAACCAATCCACGACACACTAAATGCCGATACAAAACTATGACGCATATCTCAATTAAGTTTGAGATATTCAAATCATCACTCCACACATAATAAAATCTAAATCAAATCAAATAACATAAATTCAAACATACTATAGAAATCTTTACTACTACTCTTCAAGGTCGAATCTTCATCTTCTCGATATTTCCGATATGACGATGATGCACAAATAAGTTATGAAAGGTCCGAAGGAAATTCCGAAGCGATTCTTCGATGATCCAACCCTTCGTCTCGCGTAAATGAAGAAAGCTAGCTTCCGGGTGTCCGTAATGATCGAAGTGTTCCTTCATCCTCCAGACTAATGCGATCAAATAAATCATATATATTGTCGATTAAATCTCTCACATTCTGCAGTTCTTTCTCCTTTCCATTAATTTTCTTCATAAGTAACTCTGTTTTATCTGAAATAGGCCTTGCTATAGGATGATTCTGTGAAGCTCTATCAGAGATGAATGTAATGTCTTCATTATTGTCCAAAGTAGGGAACATATCTGTAGGATCAAGCGGCTTCTAAGGTAACAGAACATTTTCCCAAGCTTCATAAGAAACCTGGTACTGACTGCATAATGCAAAAACAGTTGATGGGTGTCCTAGTCCGTGAACTGACCCATGCACAATTAAACCCAATGCAGACTTAACAATTATTGATCCCACATCAATAGGCAATCCAATTTGAATACAATAATTCAATATAGCGCATTCTTTCGAAACCTTGTTTACCCTCATAGTAGGTAACAATTTAAATGAGATGAAAAAGTGCCAGTGCTTTGAGACAGGATTCAAAAGTGATGCAGAGAAACTAACATACCCGTCTTCACGCATTTCCCAATCTTTCGGTTCATCAGTCAGATATCGAAATATCTCATTCATATTATATCGAGAAGGCACAAAATTTGAATAGTGACATACCGGGGTGTTTTCTATAGAGAATAATTCATTTACTCTTGATGGAGTAAACGTCACCCATCTTCCTCGGACGTAGATATTCCCATTGTTGATCGCATGTAAGTTAGAGTAGAACTCTTTCACAACTGGAATAACAACAGCAGACGTAGTGTAACAAAATACCTTCCAGTGCCGCTGCGCATCATTTCTTCTATCTTCGTAGTGGAATTCTCTAATCCTCGATTGATAAATCCCGTTCCTTGATAACTCTTTTCTTTACCAAAACCTTGTTGAAGATCCGCTGCGCTTCCGCACTCACAAATTTCCTCCGGTTAAACACTCCAGATTTAGAGGAATCTAAGAATTTGGAGGCCATTATGGTGAATGGAAGGAATTATAGTGAAGAAGGCAGATTTAGAATGAATTAAGAATAGTTTTTCACTAAGGATTTGGTGTTGAAACCGTCCAGATCAGCATTCAAAGTATAAATAACTTATCTTTATAACTTCCTCGCTGTCGGCGAGAAGTTTCTCGTCGTCGGCGACTTAGTTATAAAAACTGCCTTTCAGGTTCTCGCTGTCGGCGAGCTCATTTCTCGCTGTCAGCGAGATCGATAAATAACTGATATTAAAGTAGGCGCGAACCTCGCTGTCGGCGAGTATCGACTCGCCGTCGGCGAGTATCGACTCGCCGTCGGCGAGATTTGAAAATAATGTCTAATTATGCTCTAAATCGAATAATTTCTTTTCTCATCATAATGGTTTGAATATGTGATGATTCTTAATAATAAGTGAGTAGTAAAGTTTCAATAATATAGACTAACTATTAAGATACAATAAAAATAGATAACTAATATGGGTTGCCTCCCATAAATCGCTTGATTTAACGTCGTCAGCCCGACCTAATTTCAATTATTAATCAGGTCGACTAAGCATTAAAACCTCTTTATAGTTAGGTCTTATACCTTCAAAATATGGTTTTAATCTATGTCCATTAACTTTAAATTTATGTCCATTTTTTGGATCTTCGATTTCTATAGTTCCGTATGAAAATATTTGAGTTATGGTGAAAGGTCCTAACCATCGAGACTTCAATTTTCCAGAAATAATTTCAATCTAGTATTATATAGCAAAACTTCCCGTCCCGGTTCAAAATTTCTCCGATTAATCTTCCGATCATGCCATAACTTCATCTTTTCCTTATAAATCCGATCATTATCATATGATTCATTTCTTAATTCTTCCAATTCATTTAATTGTAGCAATCTCTTCTCACCAGACTTTCCTTCATATTATAATTAAATTCTTTAATCGCCCAATATGCTTTATGTTCTAATTCAACCGGTAAGTTGGAATGTTTTTCCATATATAAGCTCGTAAGGAGTCATTCCAATCGGAGTTTTATAAGCAATCCTATAAGCCCATAATGCAATGTGTCTAATCTAATAGACCAATCTAACCTATTTCGGTTTACGATTTTTCTAAAATACGTTTAATCTCACGATTAGATACTTCAAATTAATCCGCTAGTCCGTGGATGATAAGCAATGGATATCTTATGAGTAATATTGTATTTTTCTACTAGTTTGTGAATGTATTTATTTCTAAAATGAGTTCCTCTCGTCGATGATAATCACTCTCGCATTCCAAATCTAGTAAAAATATTTTTCATCGAAATTTTCAAACACTCTTAGCATCACTCCTAGGTAAAGCTTGTGCCTCAATCCATTTGGAAACATAATCAACAGCTACTAATATATATGAGTTTCCAAACGAAGGAATAAAAGGTCCCATAAATTCTAATCCCCAAACATAAAAAATTTCAACTTCTGATATAAAATTTAGAGGCATTTCGTTTCTTCTAGATATATTTCCTACTCTTTGACATTTATCGCAAGTTTTAATATATTTGTATACATCTCTAAATAGAGTAGACCAAGAAAATCCGTATCGTAGAATCTTATAAGCAGCTTTATCACTCACAAAATGTCCTCCAAAATCGAATCATGACATTTTTGAATAATTGGTTCAGCTTTCTTCATAAGGTACACATCTTCTTATAATTAAATCCTTACATTGCTTATATAAATATGGTTCATCCCAAAAATAGGTTTTCGTGTCATGGATGAATTTTTTTGTTGTTGCAAAGTTAGCATAGTGGTAAAATATTACTAACTATATAGTTTACTATATCAACATACCATGGTATTTTCCATTCATCGATATTATATAGCTTGTTCATCGTAAAATCGTCTATAATTTCATTTTCAATATTAGATAATTTATGATTTTCTAATCTTCGATAAATGATCCGCAATTCGATTATCGGCTCCTTTCTTATTAACGATCTCAAAATCGAATTCTTGCATTAATAGCATCCATCTAATTAATCTTGGTTCGAATCTTTCTTTTGCATTAAATATTTGATAATAGAATGATCAGTATGCACGATACATTTTGTTCCAATCGTATAAGGTCTAAATTTATTAAAACCATATACTACCGCTAATAATTCTCTTCTCAGTAACCGTATAATTTATTTCAAAGATCATTTAGAGTTTTACTAAGATAAGTATATAACTTTAAAAATCTTTTCATATCTTTCGCCCAAGAATCGCTCCTACAACGATAATCACTAGCATCACACATAAGCTCAAATGGTTTCTCCTAGCCAGTGAAACTATTATAAGTGCTGTAATTAATTTTTCTTTTAAGAGTTCAAAAGCATTCAAGCATTCGATTAGTAAATTCAAATTTCTTGTCCTTTTCGAGAAGTTGGCATGTAGGTTTAGTAATTTTTGAAAAATCTTTAATATAGCGTCCGTAGAATCCAAAGCATGTCCAAGAAAACTTCTTACCCCTTTTATCGTAGTTGGAGGTGGTAATTTAGCTATAACTCGAATTTTTGCGAGGTCCACTTCCATGCCTTTTTCCGAAATTTTATGCCCTAATACAATGCCGCCAAGCAACCATAAATTGACATTTCTCCCAATTTAGAACTAATTTGTTTTCTCATATACTTCTAATACTTTTTCAAGATGAGTTAAGCATGTGTCAAATGATGTTCCAAATACAGAGAAATCATCTATAAATACTTCTATTCCATTGTCAATTAACTTACTAATATAGACATCATCATCTCTGAATGTCTGTCGTGCATTACATAATCCAAAAGGCATTCTTCGAAAAGTGAAAGTTCCATAAGGACTAGTAAATGTAGTTTTCTCGATCCTCGTGAGCAATTTGTATTTGATGATAACCGGTGTATCCATCTAGAAAACAAAAATACTTATGTCCAGCTAATCTATCTAACATCCGGTCTAGAAATGGTAAAGGGAAGTGATCTTTCCCGGTGGCGTATTTAATTTCCTATAATCAATACATATACGCCAACCAAGAACTTGTCTTATAGGAATAAGATCGTTATTTTCATCGACGATTGACGGTCACTCCTCCCTTCTTAGGAACACAACGAATCGGGCTTACCCAAGCACTGTCGGATATAGGATATATGATACCATTATCTAACCATTTTAAAATTTCTTTCTTAACTACTTCTTTCATTATCGGGTTTAATCTCCTTTCGGGATCCGCTTTAGGTTTATGTTCATCATCTAAAATAATTTTATGCATACGGATTGAAGGACTAATTCCTTTAATATCTGCTAAAGTCCAACCAAAAGTTTTCTTATATTTTTTTAAAGTTTCTAAAAGTTTTTGTTCTTGAGATTCGTTTAATGCAGATGAAATAATAACTGGTAAAGTTGAGGAATTACCTAAATAAGCATATTTCAAATGATCAGGTAATATTTTTAGCTCAAGTTCAGGAGGTTTAATAATTGATGGAACTATATTCTTATCACTTTTTTCAGTATTATCCAAAAATTCAAATCTTTCCTGAATATAATCTAGTTCTTTATTATTATCTTCAATTAATTCAGTGCTTTCTTTTTCTAATTTATCTTCGTAATATTCCTTAAAATGTTCTTGTTGTAAATGTTCAAGTATTTCCATCCGAAAACATTCATCATCTTTTTCTAGCGTAGGATATTTCATTGATTTTGCAATATTAAATGTAACTTTTTGGTCATTTACTCTCATAGCTTAATTCTCCTTTCCGAACATCAATCATAAGCTTTTCCAGTAGCCTAAAAATGGTCTTCCTAAAATGATAGGAATTTCTTTATCTTCCTCCATATCTAAAACAATAAAATTTATCGGGAAGATAAATTTATCCACTTTTACTAACACATCTTCAATAACTCCCTTAGGATGGTAATCGAACGATCACTAATCAAGGGTTACCGAAGTAGGTGTAATTTTTCCTAATCCTAACCTCTTAAAAATCGATAGAGGCATTAGATTGATGCTTGCTCCTAAGTCACACAAAGCTTTTCCATAAAATTTTTCTCCTATAGCGCAGGTATAGTGAAACTACCGAGATCTTTCAATTTTTCGGAAGATTCATCCGAATAATAACACTACACTCTTCACTAAGTGCGACCGTTTCATTATCGTTGAATTTTCTTTTCTTATTTAGAATATCTTTCATAAATTTTACATAATTTGGCATCCGATCTAAAGCTTCGACAAAAGGTATATTGATTGTTAATTTCTTTAATATTTCAAGGAATTTAGCAAATTATTTATCTTTTTTATGTTGAGCTTGTTGCTGAGGAAATGGTGGTGGAGGTTTTTCAACGTAAATTTTCATAGGTATTAAAGGATGTTCTAAGTTCGAATTTTGTCGAATTGTTTCTTTTTCAATTTCCACTTCCTCTTTTCGGCTTTCAAGTTCTTTTTGAAATCGAGGTTCTAATTCTTTTCCACTCCTTAGTCGTATTGCTTTAATTTGTTCTTTTCCTCGATCTTTAGGATTTATTTCCACATTACTAGGAAAAGTTCCAGGAATTCTATTATTTAGCGCAGTAGCAATATGTCCAAGTTGAGTTTCGATATTATTAATAGATGTTCCTTGAATTTGTAGTTGATTTCCTTGAATTTGTAGTTGATTTTCTTGATTTTGTAGTTGATGACCCATATTCAAAATTAATTCATCCATAGATAATTTCTTATCTTTCAATCGAGGGTTATTGTTATTAAATCCAGTGGGTAATTAGGTTTATAGTTTGGATTTGCTTGATTAGGTTGATTCATCCATTGTTGATTAGATGTGTTATTGCAATTAAAATTTGGATGAGTTTTCCAACCGTAATTATAATAGTTCGAATAAGGGTTATTAGTTCTATTATTAATAACATTTAAAGTTTCATAATTAGATTGAGATTCTATGATTTGTCCATATGAGTTTTCTTCGTAGAGTAGAGAGTAGTTCATTCCAAAATGATCTAATTTCTTAGATATAACAAGCAATTCGAGAGGCTAACATGTATATTGCATCATTTTCATGAATGCCGGCTATCTTTTTCGGATTTACTCTATCAGTAGTGCCATCGGAAATTATTTGTTGCCATTTCTTCGATTAGTGCATAAGCTTCATCAAATGGTTTAGACATTAATGAACCTCCACAGCAGAAGCATCGATGATCGATCTTAAAGATCCTACTAATCCATTTTAAAAGGTATGAATAATCGACCAATCTCGGTAACGCATGATGCGGGCATTTCCTAAGAAGTTCCTTAAATCTCTCCCAAGATTCATATATCGATTCTCCATCTAACCGACAAAAAGAAGTTATATCATTTCTAAACTTAGCAGCTTTAGATGGTGGAAAATATTCTGGATAGAAATTTTTGTGATAATTCTCCCCAAGTTTTAATAGATCCAAAGTCTAACGAATTCAACTACATTTTAGCCTTATCCCTTAATGAAAAAGGAAAAAGTCTAAGTCTTATAAAGATCGTCGTATACTCCTCGATATTTAAAAGTAACATAAAGTTCTAGAAAACTAGCGAAGATGTAAGTTAGGATCTTCGATAGAGTGAACCACTAAATTGATTGTTTTGTACCATTTGGATAATAAGCAGGTTTAAGTTCAAATGAATTAAGCACTACATCGTGGTTTTGAATAGTTAAATGAATTTCATCCGATGTAGGGTTGGCATAATCTCTTAATGGTCTTTGTTGGTTCATTTTTTGAATTTCAGAATATTCGGCATTTGTGTTAAATTTATTATTTGTTTCTTTTGTTTTCTAATTCTTTTAATCGTACGCTCTAATTCGGAATCGTAAGGTATTAAATTTTCGTCCAAATTTGCGCATACAATTTTTAGAATAGATATTAATTTATTTATTATGATTATTTTAAAATAGTCCGTTACTCTAGGAAATTTTTCTTACTTTCCCGACAACGGCGCCAAAAACTCGACCCACAATTTTATATTATGATATTTTAATTTAATTGCAACGAAGCCAAAAACTTGACCCCGCTATATTATATGTATAGAATTGAAATTGTTTATGTTGTGGATGCTACGCAAGTATACGTATAGTATCAAGTAATACAGGGCTCTAGTGGAGTCCTGGTTATCGATCCCATAAGGAAAGAGAAAATAAAATAACAGCTAATTTTAAAATAATAATAATAATTCTAAAATAGTATACGAAAATTTGGAGTTCTAAATTTAAGCGCAATAAAATAAACTAAGTATTCTAATCGGAGTAACTTAACTAAGTAGAAAATTAATACGTATTGAAAGTGCATGAATTTAAACTAATCGCTAAATAAGTCTTAACTATTCGTAAAAATATCTTTCCCTCGTTTAGAAATTTAAGTGATTGATGAAATTAAATAGATAATTTTAAGCGTATTGTGACAAATAGAGCATTCATATTCTATACCATTTGGTCCGGTGTAAAAAATATTAACTAATCCTATGTTCGATCATCGAATCCGCGGCTAGACCGGAGGATACCGACCGCCACTTCGTAGCTCCCACGTTCCCCTCGCCCGAGGCTAACATCTACACTTCAGCTCTCAAACACAGGACCGAATCGAATATTTTAGTCCGTCACACTAAAATGCTCAATTCTACGCCCAGATGATATTATTTCCCTATTTATTCGCACCTTCCTTCCAAGGCTTTTAATTCCCGAATATCGGATGTAATTTTTATTATAAGTCGATAATCAACACATTTTAACAATTCAAATAGCCAGTTGAAAGTAAATTAAGTTTTAAGTAAAAATTATCACAATTTATTAATATATAAAAGTACTTCTATTTTTAGCTCATCAAGTCACTTAATTTCATAACAGTGAGAAAGACTAATAAACTACTCGAATGCATGTGAACTAAACAAAGCATGTAATTTCATTTAAAGTTAAAAACAATAAATACAAATACTTATCTCAATTTATCCCTGATGCACTCTCGTAGCCTCTTCGACTCTTCCTTCCAAGACATGACGAAGACTCACTAAAAACTCACTAACTCACTAAATACTCACTTAAAAACTCTCTAAGACACACACTAAGACACAAAAACTGGACTCTAAAGACTTAATTTCGGCTTCTATATATAGAGGTGAGCAAAGGACCAAGAGGTGTGTAAGCATCCCTTCAAAAAGTGTCCGTGTTCAATGTATCCGAGCCATTTGAACTAGCTCGCCGTCGGCGACGAACTACCTCGCCGTCGGCGAGGCTTCGAAGATCTTCAAACCGCGCTAGGCTCGTCGTCGACGGGCTCGGCTCTCTATCAGCGAGACAGTTATAATTCCTTCAGAAATATCTCCTCGTAGCCTCGCCGTCGGCGGGCTCGATCTCGCCGTCGGCGACTCAGCACAAATTTCATTATTTTCTTCCTTTTTGCTCCAGATTCGCTTATTTTTATGATTTTTGCTTTTATCACTTAAATTCTCCATTCCTGCAATAAAATAAAGAAAATACCTTTCTTTAAAGTGCAATTTCATCAAAAATAGGTATGAATTTCTTAATAAAATTTTCAACGATTAACGGGGGTGACTTTTTTCTGCACTGCAATGTGAAAGAAGATCTAGTTGATCGCTTGTTAGGCAGGACGAGGTTGACTTTCTGCTGTAGCACAACGTGAAAGAAGATCTCGTTGCTCGCCTGCTACGCAGGACGAGGACGACTTTCTCCTAAATCGCAACGTGAAAGAAGATCTCGTTGCTTGCCAGCCATACAGGACGGAGACAACTTTCTCCTGCACCGCAACTTGAAAGAAACACTTGTTGCTTGTCTGCCACGCAAAATGGGGATGATTTTCTCCTACACCGCAATGCGAAAGAAGATCTCATTGCTCACCAGCTACGCAAGACGGAAACAAGTTTCTTCTTCATAGCAACACGAACGAAGATCTCGTTGGTCGCCTGCTACGTGGGTTGAGGATGAACTTCTTCTTTTAAGAAATCCCAGATTACATGCTAGACAGTGTCGGGACTTAACCTCCATACTCTTCATGCCGATTATAGGCTTAAAAAGATGTTCACATTTATGACAAAAAATAAATTTCAGCTATTAAAAAAAATTGAAAATTGAATTAATTCTTTTGTCCTTCAAATTTTCGGTCATTAACCTTTCTGCTTCCGCCATATTGTCTTTCGCCATCCTCATTCAAAATAGATCTAAAAACAACAAGAGCTGAAAAAAAAAAGAACTGAAAATTCTTTCCAATTATATCTTCCGCCTTCCCACCTCCTCGTTCCAATTGAGCCGGCTTGGTTTTATACATATAAACTTGCCTATAGGGCTGTAAACGAGTCGACCCTGAGCTCGTGTTTAGCTTGTTTGCTACTAGCTCGAGCTCAAAATCGGCTCGTGTTCGAAATGACTCGTGAAAAGTGTGTTCGTGTTCGACTCAAATTAAATATTCTTGTTCGTGTTCGGCTCGTGTTCGGCTCGAAATTGGTTCGTTAAAATTAATTGGAAAAAATATATGCATAGTGTCGGATTCGAACCTGGACCCAATGAATGGAAACAAGACGCATAACCACATTACCACACAAGCAATTAAGATTTAAACTTAAATATAAATATATATAATATATTAATATATAAATAATATATATAATAAATTATTATATAGATAATTATATGATTATTTTTTATTTCGAGGTAAAACGAGCTGAACACGAGCAAACAAATAGTTGTTTGTGTTCGGCTCGTTTGTAATACGAGCTTAAAAAATTAGTTCGTGTTCAGCTCGTTAGTAAACGAGCCAAACAAGAGCTACTTCACGAGTTGAACACGAGCTGTTCGCGAACAACGAGCTTTTTTGACAGCCCAACTTGCCTATTTAATTCTTATGTGAATTCAACATGACAATATCTACAAATCTGTGATTTACATATGATATATTTGTAATATGGTTATATATTATAGCCTTGTATTAACCAGTACATAATATATTTATCTATAAATTCACTTACAAAAATAAAAGGCTCCCGATGTTGTTATTTTCGCATGATGAAATTAGTCCCGCCTAAAAATCGGTTGGCAACTGATACACTAGCAACAAATTTTCATCATCCGACATATATCTCAATGCAACTTTTTGAGTAAAAAATATCCAAACTTCAATTAAAAGTCATCCGGAGCTCCGATTTCAGCAAACTTATAATCAAACTGACTGATTCGATGCGACTCCAATGGTCTTATATTGATCTAATCTGAACTATTTAGAGCTTCGATCAAGGCATTAAACCATATTTGAAAGTCTTTCAGACACATTTGAAATATTAAACTGATGTTAACCGGCGAGTTCATAGTCGGATAGAGCGTCTCAACAAGCCGAATCAACAAACCTAAGATCACTCAATTCCCATATCACTAGGGCACTTAAATGTCCATAAAATCATTTCTGGTCATTAGAAGCCCTTTGAGATGTCTGATTAAAGTGATTCATATTCATGTATTAAATGTACTTGAAACTCTAGAAATTGAGCCCTACACCTCTCATAAAAAAGAGAGAGAGCTTGAGAGTCGAGGAGAACTTGAGGCTCGAAGAAAAGCTTGAAACTTTGAGGAGTTGAAGTCCAGCATCACTCCTACCGCCGTCGACCATCGCCAACCACCGTTAACCACTGCCGGCCGTCATGGACCGCCGCTGATCACCATCAATCGCCTCCGACCGCAGTCAACCACCACCTGTTGGCCACCGCTGATTGCTATTGATCGACCACCACCGGCCACTGTCGACTGTCGCTATTAGCCTTTGTCGATCGCTATCAGTCCCGTCCGCACCTTGCAACAAGTTCATCTGCACGTCCATGTTGTAACTCAGGAGACTTTGTAACTCTTTCCCACCTATGGGATAAAGGTTGTACTTGTAATCTCCGATTTATAGTAGATCTCTTCAACTGGATCAGTCCCCGTGGTTTTTTCTTCATTTCTAGATTTTTCACTTAAAAGTTTCAGGTGCGTCTATTATTTTTTTTCCCCCTTATATTTAAGTGTTTGTTGAATTTTCAAGTAATGTTAAGATGATAATTCATTACTCTACCGCCATGAATTTCCGTCACACATCATTCTAAAAGTGAAAATCCAATTCAAGCTAAATTTAAACAAAAATATTAATAAATGAGTTGAAGCACTAACAATAAAATATTTGGCTTGATATTTACTGTAGCCTGCAGCATTAAAGCGCATTTACTGCTAGTAATTGATTAGTAATATAAAAAAAATGTTTTCGATACTCTCGTGGTCCCTTCACCTCTGACCCGAAATCAATTAAATGTAGCAGTAAATGGACACGATGCCAAAGATTAATTGGAGCAGATCAAATTTAATTGCACACCTCCTATGTCAGTAATTTTATTATTTATTATTTTTTTAAGACTGCTGTGCATAAATTTTAAATAGACACTCATCAACTCATTAAAAAATAAGTTATTTAAATTAATAAACAATAATAATTCTTAAAATTTAATAGACTATATTATCAATTCACATCTATGGAATTTTATTTTGCATAGTGCACGTTAATTTTTAAGATATTTTTTTTTCATTGCATTCAAATTTTTTTTTTTATTAGAAGTTTTATATTGAAACTCTGTGTTATATTTATAGCATCCACAGTATTATAATGAGCCAAGAAATAACTCCTCCTGACAAGTTATCTATCGACTTAAATTCTTCTTTCCTTTTTTTATTTCTATTTTAAGTTGAATTGGCAAAGGTGGATCGAGATAAGATCAAGGGGACAATTGTCCTCTCTCAAATTTAATTTTTTACTTGTGTGGAAGAGCAATTTGATATTTTGTCATATCAATTTTATCCCTCCTAAAATATCACTTCGCATTTCATTGTTCTAGTCCCTTTTCACATTCGGCCTAGAGGATGGTCCCCCTCAAAAAAGATGTTGGTTTTGCCCCTATAGTTATAAACACTTAATAAAATGTGTATTTAATATATATTTATATATTTTTGTTTATAAATATATAGAAATGCTATGCGGAACCTTGCAAAAACTTTTATTTTCTTTTATTTTAGATGTATTGTTCGGAAAACAGTGTACTCAATGTCAAACCAAATATATGTAAATGTGTCACGATACAATCATTAAACATTTGGTTGAGACTTTGAATGATAGATGAAACAAGGAATTATATTTATAAATAATTATATTTTAGATGGTATGCATGCAGCTGTCCCTATATTTATGTAGGGACTCAACCAAGAGATCATTTAACGAAGGAATGGGTACAGTTACCTGAAAGGAGGCTCACGTTTGTCTAAGCATGAAGCTAATAAATGCTCAGAGTGTACGCAACCTAAAAAATCTCTTTGGTTGTGATGAGTTAACTTAAAAATGAACTTTTCCTTTATCGCAATTAGGGTTGTAATGAGGATAGGAAAGATGTCTTAGATTGAAAAAAATATTATATCTTTTATTCAGAGTTCATTGGTGCGGTGCGGTGTCACTGGTCAAGTGGGCCCCACTACTTTTAACACTGACAGCTGCCAGTGTATTGTAGTGGGGCCCACTTGAGAAGTGACACCCATTATTGGACTCCGAACACAAACTGCGTCCGGAGTCCGGATGTAATATTTTTTTTTCCTTAGATTGAGCTTATATTTAGGTGCAGAGTCGGTCTCTTTTCAGAGAGGGGATAAATTGTCCCTCTAAATCCACATTGGAGGGACTAGGGCAACAAAATGCAAAATGATATTTTAGAAAGTACAAAATTGATATTTCAGGAAGGGTAAAAAGAACAAATTGCTCTGTTATATAATTAAAAATCTGAATTTGAGAGGGGCACGACCCTACCAGGGTCTGCCTCTGCTTACCTTGACTATACTATACGTAACTCATATTTGACTTAAGCTTGAGCTAAACTTTTACTTTATGTTCATATTATTCATTTTTATTAAATTCTCAATGGTTTGATCGTAGCACACATAATTGCATTGGTTTGAATATTCAAAAATATCACATGAGTGCTACATTGTGTAAATAACAATATTTCATGTGCTATGTACGTAATTATTCCTTTTAAAAATTGTACTTACGATTTATTTAATTTTTTTATGTTAATTGTATAATATATTATCTAATTAAATAATAAGTTAAAATTTGATTGTGTTTTTGGCTTTTAATAAAGTTATTAACAAAAAAAAATCTAAAAAAATAAGTAATAAAATAAATTTTGAATAAGTATGTAACTAGTTTATGACAATCAAATAAGTTAATAATATTTGATAAATAATTTTTTTTAATCAAATAATATAAAAATATTAACAAATTAATTTATTGAATTAGGGAAAGAAGTATGAATTTTTTAAATTATAACTCATAATGATGTTATATACTATTACATATATAATTAAATAAAATTTGTTAATTATCTATAATTTATGGAGTAAACAATCATCAAAATTACAATAGAGCATTTAACAAGCTCAATAATTGTTGAGCAATAAAAAGATTTGCTTTTGAATATAAATAAATGATTTAAATCGCGTGCTTAAATTTATTTTACTAAACTTTGAAGTTTTAAGAAAATTTTAAAATTATTTATTTACTAATTCAAATAAAATTTAATTATGTATTAATCGAGCTAAATTTGCATTGTTCATTGGAGAAAAGTTTTTGTATGTCGTCCAAACACGAGCTACATCGGGACGACGGACGTGATACATATGTGAGGTATTTCTTTTTTCGCCATGTATCACGTACGTCTTCCGAATGCGAGCGCCGGACGCAAGCAGCTCGCATTCGAACAACGTGCGGAAAATTTTTTTCATTAATTGAAGACATTGGTTCCTTTACAACCGTAATTTTGGGGAGATTAATTTTATGACTAGAACACGTAGTAATGGAAACTTTCTTGGGTGAAATCAATTTATTCATGTTTTTATTTTCTTCATTTTCATAATTTTTTTTTCTTTTTTTGTTTTTTAATTTCTGTCGTATTTTTATACTATATTGATCATGTCGATAGAAATCTCCACAATCAAGAATCTTCTCATTGTGAATTTGACTAATTTCCTCATTATTTGCAAGAACTATTGAATGAGATAAAGGAGAGGGCACAATATCGAATAATACTTTAGTGGTATGGCTCCTTAATTGATTTAAACTTTCCTTTAAGGTGGGTTTTTAAATTTTCTCTTAGAATTTTCGTTAGTATAATTAATAAATTTTGAGGTATGACATGAATCTTGAGATAATTATTTGAATAATAAATATTCAAATTACAATTAAAAATCATCCTAAGTTTCGATTCCGATAATTTACAATCAACCTGACCTGCTTGATAAGGCGAACACAGAGACAAAAAATTGGTAAAATATGAGTCAAATCAATCCCCAATCAAACCATTAAGCCAAATTTAGCTTATTTCCAGTTGTCAGATATCACTCGTTGTATCTTAGAACCACTATCTAATAAATTTGTGATGGCTTAGCTATAGTTTATTGGACATAGTAAATCGTTTGTCGGTAGTTGAAATAGCAAACGATATACCTACGGCTTTCAAATCCAGACAATTTATTGACGAGCTAAGCTTGTCGATGTTTCATTAAAATTAAATCATTGGTAAATTGTTGATATCAATATCGATCATTGTAGTTGATGGCTCGAAAACCATCAAACTAGGAAGAGGATGATCATAGTGATAAGCTGTTTGTAAACTAAAAAAAAAAATTACAATTGCTTGTTCGTTTATAGTCCATCGGAACTGGCTATCAGCCCATCTGGAGCTCATTGAATAACCATCGGTATTTTGTAGGTATATTAACCGATGGATTCTATCAGTCGAATTACACGTCATAGTCATAAGATGTTTACTATTTGAAAGCTGATGCTAAAAATTTGTAAACCAAATAAAAATAAATAAATATTCTTTTTCATCATTTTTATTTCCACACATGCAATGATAACATCGAATCCGATATGATATAACACAACTCAATTTACCAATCCATTATTTATTAAACTAAAATAATAGTAATCAACGTAGATATGAAACACATAAATAAAAGAAATATATTCAACCAAGTAAAAATATATATATTTATAGAAAATAAGTTAAAATTGTTTCAAGAAACCAAATATAACTAAAAAATCTCTAATTCTCCTAAGTCCCCTCTGTATCATCCTCCAAAAAATCATCCATTGTCGGTTGTTTACTCTCAACTTTCTTCACTTTTGGAACAAACCTAACTCCGATTTCATTTTAGCTCCATCTCTAACGCGATCTCTGACCTAATCTGAGCAATTTTGGTAGCAACTCCGATCTCAATATTTGTGGTGAATACGACAACTTACCTACGAACCTCCTTCTCCTGGGCGGTAGAAGTGGGTGCCCTAAATGAGCTGGAGGAGGGATTATTGTCGTAGTCCTACACCTGAGTCCTCATCCCATAGGCCTAACATTTTTTCTTGCCTTTGATAGCCTCCCTCTACAACTCATACTTAGAAAGATCACAAACTAGGATCGTAATACCACCCGATTACTAAGTTCAGCTTTTCTTCAGTTTTTGGAAGGTCTCATAAAAATATTTGTTTGGAAAATTTATAGACAAAATAAACTTCATTATTTATTTGAATTATATATCTGTTACTCTTGTGAATTACCTTGATCGCTTGAGATTTGTTGCCAATCCAGGCTTTGTTTTGCCTGTACTTATGGGTGAGCAGTTTCACTTACAATGATGGGCTCTCGTCTCAACTCTAGAGATAGTCAGTGTAATGAAATTGTTAGTATATATATAATTAGGTACGAGAGAGAAAGCCCAACCCTCTACAAATTTGCCAAATCCTGAAACGAGCAAAGGTAGTAGCTCGAGCTACATTACATAAGGCTGAAAGAAGAATGAAGAAGTGGAAAAATAAGAAAATGAGATATGAAGACACATGAAAAAAGAAAAAAACTGACGGTATTAAGTGGATGCCGCAATGAGGGCATTGCAGCTTAAGTGGGGGATAGTTTCACAACTTCGAGAATAATTAGCAATAACCATGAGAAAAGAAGATTTTAGAGAAGACCAAAATGTAGAAAGCAATCCAAGGGACTCTAGAAGATTACACAGTATTCTAGAAAAAAAAATTAGAAAGAAGAAGAGTATTCCAAGGAATTTGAGAAGGTTTCACATAATTCCAGAAATATGCTGAAATAAACAAGCTTCAAGAGGACTCTAGAATAATCTAGAAAGTTCTAAAAGCATGTGTATGTAAAGAAAAATGTAGAACTATATAGAAGATATTATACTCTAATGTAATACAGAAAGTTCCCTTAGGCTTGGGGAGGACTATAAATAAAAGTCCCTCCCCCTCATTCGTATCTATCCAAGAACCATCCAAGGTTCCCAATCATTCAAGTGTTGTAATCATTGTCTTAGTGAAGTGTTTTTTTCTTCAATACTTCTTCTATCTACTCTTCTTCCAAGGGTATTTTATGCTTACAAGTCCAAGTGTTGTGAGGCTTAAGCAGATTTAGTGCAAAGGAAAAACGCTGAAGCCGCATGAGTCACTTGAGAGAAGTTAGTTCGTGACAAGTAACTGAGAGTAGTCTAAACCATAATGATGAATTGAATGCTGATAAGAGCCCAAAATATGTTACAAAACTTTAAGCTCAACCTATGTTTTATATTGTCTTTTAAGTTGAGTTTGTTTTTGTGCATTAGGTAACATTGCACTGTGATACTTTTACACTAAAATCTTTGTACTCACTTTCTTATATGCATAATCTATATAGCGCCAAAACCCAAACACCCACACATTCTACCTGTTTGCCTTTAAACCAATAGGTTTCACCCTCTTTAATAAAAGTAGCTATCTGCATTCATTGCTTCACATTTTCATCAGGTTGTCTTTGATGATTGCAAAGCAAAGCCATGAATCTTATCCACCCAATCTTTCATAAAATATGAAATGTTTGAATTGAATAATCATACACAGAAAAATATTACATCAGGACTCCGCACGTAGAGTTACGTGCGGAGTCCAATCGATGAGAGCCACGTGGAATCCCGGGATAACGCGGAATAACACGGGAGAATATTTTCTCGTGTTACTCCGTGATCAGCGATGTTTTGGGCGGAATAACACGGGAGAATATTCTTCCGTGTTATTCTGCGTTATTCAAGTGTTATTGTGGTGCTCCTACTATTCCCACCCCAATCAACGTCAATCCAAATTTCAAATCCTTACTTTGGTCCATGGTGATCAAGGGATGAGTCCATGGGAACTAACTATTCCCGCCATCGACCCCATGGATCTTTGCAGTTGACATGTACGCTTTCGCTTCCTCCTCCATCCTCTCTCTAAGGTGAGTTCTCCCTCTGTTGTAGTGCTCTACTTCCATCCCCTCTTTGATCGGTCGACCTGCTTCATGACTGTAAGTTCTTTTATGTTTTTTTTCGTTATATATATATATATATATATATATATATATATATATATATATATATATAATTTTATGTGAAAACCAACTAAATTAAATTGGTTAGGTTCATGTTTGGGTCACTGAGGCTAGCTTGAACCCAACCTACCCAAACCCAACCTTGCTTGAATCCATACTAAAACGAATCCAACCTAGCTCAAACCTAACCAAGCCCAAACATAGCCTAGTCCAAACCCAATCCAGCTCGAATATAACATAGCCTGATGCCAACCTAGCACGATCTCAACCTAGCCTAAACCAAACCTAGCCCAAACCTAACCGAGTCTGAATATAGCTTACCCTAGCCTAACCTTAGCCCAACCTGGCCTAATCGTAGTCTATGCTAGCCTAAACATAGCCTAATCTAGCCTAACCCAACCTAACCCAATCCTAGCCCAATTCTAGCACACCCAAGCTCAACCTAGCCCAACCAAGCTCAACCCCATCTTAATATACCTAATCTTAGCCCAACCTAGCCTTACCTTATGTTTCATGTGCAATCTATTTTATGTGACTGTTTCTATTGTATCATGTTTCATGTTTACTTCATTCTAACTACTTGTAATGTGTAGTCATGCATATATAAAAATGGGTAAAAGGAAAAAAAGGAGATACTATTATGTGTAGGTTTTCTTTGTAAACCAAAAAAATAATAATAATAATAACAAAAAAAAGAAAAGACATTATTTTACAAGCTCATATATCTAAAATATAATTCATAATAATTTGAAGCAGATTCGAAATTAATTTAAGAAATAATTAAAAATATTAAAATTAATTTAAGAAATAAACTAACAATAATTTAACATTAGTTTTAAAATAATTTTGAAAAATGTTTTAGAAGATAACCCAAAACAACTTAAAAATAGTTTAACAACCTTTAAAATAATAAAATTTTAAAACAATTTAGTTGGATGACACCTTAAAAACACGTAAACTAATTAACATAAATTAAATTAAAACTACTTCAATTAAGTAACTTAAACTAGCTTAGACACTCATAATAAATAATTTAAATTAACTTTAAACATTTAAACTAAATAACCTAAAATTAACTAAAACACATAAACTAATTAACTTAGAGTAACTTAAAAACACTTAAACTAATTAAGTTAAGATAACTTGAACACTTAAGCTAAATAGCCTAAATGAAGCTCCAACACTTAAAATAAATTACCTAAAAAATAACGAAAACTCTCAAACTGCTAACTTTGAGTAACTTAATAATACTTAAATTAATTAAATTAAAATAACTTGGACACTTAAACTAAATAACCTAAATCAACATATCAAGCACTTAAAATATATAACCTCGAGATAACTGAAACACATAAACTAATTAACTTAGAGTAGTTTAAAAACACTTAAACTAATTAACTTAAGGTAACTAAGTTACTTAAATCAAACTAACTTAAAAAATTTAAACTTTCAGAATAAGTAAAACTAAAAAATTCAAAACATTTAAATCAATTAAAAGTTAAAAAGAAATTTAATTACATAGGCTTGTAACTGACATAAAATTACAAATTTGGAGAACCAAATTTAAGCACAAAACTAAATAGAGAATACTAACATAAAAAATCAAGTGCAAAATATTAAAACTTGAGATAACTCTGATTATCATATCAACCGACAAATTCGGAATCAAAATAAATCGTGAATTAAATATCAAATCCAAAAAAAATTAAAATCCACCAACTTAAAAAAGGGAACCAAACCTAGGTAGATCCACCATAAAACCTAGGTTAGCCAATATAGAAACAAAATTGAGGATCACACATACCCTATATTAGTCTCGTCTAGAAACCTAAGTTCGACTACTATGTTCCTTAGTTACTGGGATATATAAAGGAAACAGTCGTACCCTCTGAGACTATGTAGTTGCCCTAAGATGAAGTAGCCCATGGTTACTGACGAAAGCATCATTAACCACCTTTAGCTAAAAAACCCTCCATTTGTCATTTCTATGATGCCAAATAGAGAATTTTGGTTATAAGGTTGGTTCATAGTTGAAGAATACAAACACACCTTGGATAATGGAATGCCATGAGTAGGGGTGTAAAAAATTAACTTGACACGCCAACACGACTCAAAAAATTTGGGTTATGGTTGACCTGAATATTTTTTTAGTCTGATTCTGATTAGAGAATTTGACCTGTTTATTATCGGGTCGGGTTTGTGTTGAACACGAAAACCCAAACATTATCTGAATAATCACGAATGTTCGGGTAATATTCGAGTTATCGGGTCAAGCTCGGGTTCGAGTCAGATTCGAGCCTTAGTTTTTGACTCATTTATTATTTGGGTCGGATTCAGGTTGATTTATACAAGTTGGGTCATTTTCGGGTCAGACCCGAACCCAACTCATTGACCCGAATTGACCCCCCTAGCCATGAGCCACTTGAGCGAGGGCATTATTCTAAAATTTTAAGTTTGTCTACCAATTTAGGCTTTTTATAGAGTTTAGGCTTATGTCAGAATTAGAGGTTTCACCTCCATTTAAATGACATGGAGACATGTATTTTTATACTAATTTTTGCTAACAATAGATATTGTGTTGTTTCTTACATCATGCAGAATTGGACAAAAATCAATTTGGACTATAGAAGATAAGAAATGAGAATTAACTTCAAAATCATGATTAAAAAGTATTGATTGTTAGAGCGTAAAATTTCCAAAATCAGCTACCAGAAGTCAGTTAGTATGCTACACGTAGTTTTTCAGAGCGTTGAATTCCCACTACATACCCTTTTAAGGATTTTAAATAAAATTGGGAGACTCGATTATTGAGTGGCTGCTGGACTCATATTTTACAGTCACTGAATTGTTATAAATCCAGAAGTATTGAAAGCGAAGTAAAATCCTTTTTAATTGAAGACTCCTTAACTTTAGCAATCTGCAAATTAACTTGAGGTGGATCAGATTATGAATTCAAATGCTTAAATATTGCAGAAGCTAATGAAAAAAATTGAATTTAGATATTTAATATATAAATACTTTCTGACATCATGTAAATACACCAGAATTATAAAGACAACAATTTAAACAAGCTCTACAATACGTACGCTGTAACCTCTTCCCCGTAGTTACATGAAACCAGCCATGAAGCTTTCCCTCCTCCTCCTCCTCTGCTTCGTTTCCTCTTCTTCCTCCCACCCTCACCCACTCGACCCTCTCACTCCCTCCGAACTCTCCACCATCCGCTCCATCATCACATCCTCCCCTCTCAACCTCTCCTCCTCCCTCTCCTTCCACTATGTCGGCCTCGACGAACCCGACAAATCCACCATTCTTTCCTGGTCCTCCTCTTCCCCCCTTCCCCCTCGCCGTGCTTTCACCATCCTCCGCGCCGACCGCCAAACCCACGAACTCATCATCGACATCACCAAAGCTTCCATTATCTCCCACCACATCTACCCTGGCCCCGCCTACCCCACCTTCAACAACGAAGAGGAGGCACAAGCCGGGCTGCTTCCACTGACTCACAGCCCTTTTTTGGATTCGTTGAAAAAGAGGAGAGTGAAGGTTGAGGATGTTGTATGTACATCTTATACGAGGGGTTGGTTTGGCGAGGAGAAGGAGAGAAGAAGAAGAGCAGCAGTACTCTGTTTTGTGGCCGGAAAGACGGCAAATTTATATGCGCGGCCGATTGAGGGCGTAACAATAGTGGTAGATTTGGATGATATGGAGATTGTGGAGTATAAAGATCGAGTTTTGTTGCCAGTCCCATCGGCTGAAAGGACTGACTACAGGGCGGTGAGGCAGCGGCCGCCGTTTGGGCCGAGGGGGAACAGAGTGGTGGTGGATCAGCCTGAGGGGAAGGGGTTCAATATCCACGGCCATATGATCAAATGGGCAAACTGGGCCTTTCACCTCGCGTTTGATCTCCGTGCGGGCGCCATTATATCGCTCGCCACCATCGAAGACACCACGTCCACTGTGTTCAGCCGCAAGAGCGTTCTTTACCGCGGCTTTGTCTCGGAACTCTTCATCCCTTATATGGATCCCTGCGAGGAATGGTACTACAGGACGTATATGGATGCGGGTGAGTTCGGTTTTGGACTCCTGGCTTCGCCGCTGGAGCCGATGGTCGATTGCCCATCCAACGCTGAATTCATGGATGGTTATTATGCGGCTCAAAATGGCGAACCGCTTCGCATACCTAATGTTTTCTGCATCTTTGAGCGATATGCGGGTGATCCTTCATGGAGGCATACGGAGACTTTGATCCCAGGAGAAATAGTAAGTCACTAGTCACTAAAAGCTCAAAAAAAAATCTAATTTTGACATTATTTTTCTTACATCTAAGTTTTATTGATGTGAAATAGATCACTGAGAGCAGGGAAGAGGTGAACTTAGTTATCAGAATGGTTTCGACTATCGGCAACTACGACTACATGATTGACTGGGAATTTAAGACCTCCGGCACCATTAAAATTTCGGTAACTTATCTTTTCTCCATTATTATTGATTACCCGCAGATTAGAGCGGCGTATACCATTAAAAAAGTTAGCATTTTACTGATTTTTTAGTTTGGAATATTAATGATCATATCAAGATATTATGAGACTAACCATAAAGAACTCTCATTTTTAAAATATCTCCCTACTTCTTCCTCCTCCGCAGGCAGGGCTGACCGGAATCCTGGCTCTCCAAGCCACCACCCATACCAACACCAACCAAATCAACAGTGAAAAACACGGCGAGCTTGTAGCCCCCAACACCATCGCCGTCTACCACGACCACTTCATCACCTTCCACCTAGACCTCGACATCGCCGGTCCGGCCAATTCCTTCGTCAAAGCTAACCTCAAGACCGTCCGCACCAACTCTACTCATTCAAGGCCGAGGAAGAGCTACTGGACCGTTGTTAGTGAGACCGCGAAGACCGAGGCCGACGCGCGCATCCGACTTGGAAGCAGGGCGACGGAACTGCTTGTTGTCAACAATGCGGTGAGAACTGCGCTAGGAAACGCGGCAGGGTATCGTTTGGTTCGGAGCAGTGCGGCTGCAACATCGCTTTTGAGTGATGATGATTACCCACAGATTAGAGCGGCGCATACCAAGAAGCAGCTGTGGGTGACGCCGTATAATAAGGCAGAGAAGTGGGCCGCTGGGCTTTATACGGATCAGAGCAGGGGGGATGATAATTTGGCCGTATGGAGCAAGAGGTGCGCATCATTTTAACTAATATACCGCTTCTCTTGAATAATAAATGTAATTGCAATTATACCATAAGTATAATAGCATAAAGAAAAATTTACATATATAACACACATTTTTAGTGGCATTTAGAATAAAATAAAAAAATTACATAAATCTCTTTTTTTTTTCCTATGTATTCCATTCATTAAATATTATTTGAAACAGGAACCGATCAATTGAAAATACAGATATTGTATTGTGGTACACAATTGGATTTCATCATGTTCCAAGTCAAGAAGATTATCCGTTAATGCCAGTGCTGAGAGGTGGATTTGAGTTGCGGCCGTTTAATTTCTTCGAGCGAAATCCATTGATCAACACTGAGCCGTTTAACAAGGTTTTTCCGGCCGACTCGAGCATGCCAACCACCAAAATGGATCAAGAATGAACAAAATGGCAAGCTACTAGTTGAAGCTTTTAGGATTAAGAAGAGTGAAGAGCATGACCATGTTGTTCTATTTCAAATACCTTCTGAATCATTTTCCTTCTTAGTTTTGTTCTATGTCCTGTACTTTTTTTTTGTTTGAACTATATGTTTCAAGAAATAATGCTTCCATTAGTTCTGATATTGAAGTATGAAATGAGAAATCTAGTTACTTCACAATTAGTTAAATTAGTTCAACAAGTGCTTTTAATGTATATCAATTTTAAATTTATTTTCCATGTTTTTATTTTTTTGGGTGGCAGCCAAGACAATAAAAATCATGTCAGAAGCAATTGAAGAAATAGAGCAGACAAATGATATTAATTTCTTATGAGAAAAAATTTTAAAATAATAATAAAAAAATCATTAGATGTTTTCCTAATAAATCAGATCTCATTAGTTGTTATTATAAGTTATATAGAAAGGTTTCCAACTTTACAACTCAGATGCCAAAATGTAATAAAGATGACTATAGGTTATTGTTAATTTTCTTAATTGGTGTTGTCAATATAGTAAAGTTGAGTGCCATCATGAGTTTTCTTCTTAAAGATGAAGGCATCTTGACATGAAGGAAACCAAAGAGGGAATGTTGAAAGGTTGTCGAGACACCAAGGATGATCATAATTTTTCCCCTCTTGGGGTGCCATCCCTAGCGAAGAACAAAGGAATAGGCTTACATATTATACAAGTTATACCCAAAAGAAGCAGATATACCATAAATCATCTAAAAAGCTTCCCATTTTCATCCTTGGTGTCTCGACAACCTTTCAAAATTCCCTCTTTGGTTTCCTCAATATCAAGTTGCCTTCATCTTTAAGAAGAAAACTCCTCATAGCACTCAACCTTGTAGTGATTAAAAATGATATGTAGTTTATGTAGCTCACACGAAATGGTTTTGTATGAGGTTCAATCTTGAGCTTAGCATTTGGTTGTGCATGGGTGTAGACAATATTCAAAGCATTATCTGCATTGATCATTAGCTCACACCTTCCATTAATGCATACATCATAAAGATATTTTTCATCTTCTATGTTTAGATTCATTTTTTTCCAAGGCTAGGCTATCATCAAATCAATCGGGTGCTAACTCCTATCTCTTAGCTCATTATCAAAAGTGGCATGTTATAAGTGATCTCCTTATCATTCAACACATAATCCTCTTTTAAAAAGAACATTCAAACGTTACAATGGTGTTGCATATACCCTTTCTTATAGCATTTGAAATAAGTAACTGATCCACTTTGTAATGATACATATATCAATCACAAAGGTATATGTGTCAATCGAGTAGTATAAGTAGTCTATGTCTTTATATCGATCTCATATATAAAGAGTTAATTTTCCAAAAGGAGATCTTTTAGTTTATTAATACTAATTTAATTTGAAGAGTGGAAAGTTTGTGAAGCTTTAAAATTGCTAAATCCTAATTTCAAAATAAAACTTAAAATAGAGATAAAAGTTTTCTAGCAATTGTTTCAGTTGTTTTTGTAACTCAGAGTCCCCACCATGTCCAATAATGATCTTAAAATTCCCTTTCCTAAAGAGCCCTCTTATTTGAATTGTAGGAATGATCTGAGGAAGAGAAGGGATCAAAAAAGAGGGAATTAAGACAGAGATTAGACAAGCAAATTTGAAAAGAACCAGGTGAGCCTATATGTGGTAAATCTTGTGTGATAGGTCAAGGATGTACTTCTAAATTGGATTGGATCGAGATATCTTGAACTAAATATCCACAAAAGAATACTTACATAAGCTACCCAAGTTACTAGAGAACCAAAAGAATGATTTTATTCTGGGCCTAAGACCAACTTCCAAAGGGATTTATCCCATTTGGTTATATGTATATTGAGGATGCCCAATAATACTCTCGATTAGAGGAGTCCTGCTACATTTCAAGTAATGACTAATGAGAGGATGTCATAAAGGATGGTTATCTCATAAGAGAATCTCGACTCTTTCAAAATTCTTATTAAGCCACAAGACAGAGAGTGAGTCTCTCACATCCCAAATAGGTAGTGGTTCATCCACAATTGAGGCCCATGAAATAACGAAGTCATCTCATAGGGTCCACACTATGCTTTCAAGTCTAACATGGTCATAAGGGTAGAGGGTGAATCATCGTATTCCAAACAGGCAGCGACCTATCCGCAATCGTTGCATTCAAGATGACATCAAGAAAGCGTCAAAGGAGTGACAAGACTTAAAGGGGGTAAGCAAAAAAAAGGGTAGAGTAATCCTAATCATGTAAAGATAGTCGGGTCAGGATATCATAGATCCATCATTCTAAGCTATTATGATCCTTTGTCTACCTGGTATTAAAGGTAGTCAACCCAACATAACCAGAGATCCCTTGTTAGCAATCTGTGAATTGTGTCATCCAAGGGAATCTCAGTAGCTCTATGGTCAAAAGAAGGAAACTCTAAATCCTATCACTCAATGTAGGTAGGTGGTGTAGAGGTGTGAAAATGACACTGGATTGGAAAGAAAAGTGAGGTACAACTAATGAAACCGAGATGCTCTCACAGAGGAATTAATCTCGATCTGGGTCGGTGAAGCCTCTAACACCCAAAATACACTAGACAACCACCTAAGTAGAATCTATATTAGGTCAGTTGGATTGAAGAAGCATAGTGGCTTCTCCTCAGGGACATGCAGTATGATACAGTTATCTACACAATCCTAGTGTAGAGGCCCTATTAATATGACTTGAGTTATGTCCATGCAATGCAAATCAGTTTAAAATCTGGCCCGAAGGCCTTGCAGGAAAGTAAGTACATATTTTGAAAAATTAAAAAATGTTTTAATCCTAAATTTTGATTATTCTTAATCTTTTGTTAGGATTGTTTAGAAAATTTAGAATATTAGATCCTTAGAGAGCCTAAGGTATATTCACATGATTCTTAGACAATCCACAGGCCAAAAAAGGGAGTAAAAACAAGGCACACTACACAATATGAAGGAAAGCAAGCTAAACATAAAAGAATAGAGAGGACGGGTACCGTTGGGTTGACAATATATCCTAGAAAATATAAAAAAGCAGTCAAACACCGCATATACATACTCAATCCAAAAGTCAAGTAACCTTGGAAGGTGACCCAAGCCCATTTCCATTAGTTAAACCCAACCAAATCCAAAAATAGCCCAAACCCCATTCCATTCAAATTGAACATATGAACGCTTGTCACCACCCAATTGACTTCACTACTACCGACCACTGACCTCCTACAGGTTGATGGTGACCACCCATACATTGGGCGAACATCATGGCCGGCGGCAAGCCTAAGGACGATAGCTACCCATGGGGAAAATTTTGAAATTGAGCCCACTAAATGTGGCTCATCCCCGCTGAGGCTTGGCTTCCACCTCATCACTACCTCAACACCATTTTCCACCCACTGACAAGCCTAATTGACCTCAATCCTTGGCCTATAAACTGGCCACCACCTCATCGCTATCTCAACACCACTTTCGCGTAGGGAAGCAGGATTGCACTCCACCGTTTATGTTCTAATATTTATTGCTAATTTTGACAATTGCCACTATATCTCCTTCCCATTTTTGCTCTGAAAAATTTTGTTTCTCCTTTCTTTCTTGTTAATCAATGATCTTAATTTCTCTATTTATAAGAGAAGAAAAAATATAGACCACCCCTCTGTTTCTCTCTCCAAAATCTTCAAAATTCAAAATTTAAAAAGAATTGCTATTAGACTATTAGAAATGATGATTTTATCATTACTATTTTAAGTTTATTATGGCTCATCATCTCCATCTATAAAAGGAGGCATTAATCAACATAGGGAAAAAGTAAATTTAGTAGACTCAAGAAACCATATGCTTAAAAAAATTAAAAAAATTAAAAAAATTATCATTTTAACAGGAATCAAGAAATAAAAATAATATATGTGTTTGAAGAGAAGGAATGTAGCAAATATTACCCAAGTGAAATAAATTTTAAATGCTCATGAGAATACTATGAGAAAGTGGTCAAAACTTCAAGGCACATAGGATCTAATCAAAGGGTGATAGGAAATACAAACAGTCGAATTCTTAACGCCAGAAACACTAAAATGTGCTTACAATAAAAGCATATTATATAAAAAAGAAAACATTTTTAATTTTTGTGAACACTGCTAGTTACTACCTGCATTAACTTTGGTCTTTTCGACCTCATTCATTTCATGAAATAAAGCCCAACTGAGATTGTAAACGAGCAAGGCATTAGCTCGTTCATGTTCAGCTCGTGTTCGGCAAATCAAAATAATTTATATTCTCGTAATTGTTCGTGTACAATATGTTTATGTTTGACTCAATTTAAATTTTTTTGTTAGTGTTCAACTCAGAATTCACTCATTCAAATCAAACATATTAAAATTTAATTTTGTAAATAAAACAAAAAAAAAAAAGCCTACAATGATTTTGGAAAAAAAGACAAAATTTTAATTAACTATAAATCTTAGTTAATATTTAAATTAATGAATGAACAAATGATTGTGCTCATTCAGCTCGTTTACAAATTTAGCATAAAAAATATTCTTAAATATTGAATCGAACTTAAACATGAGCTTTTCATGAATGACAAGCTATTTTGACATTCCTTATTATAAGAATGGTTGAGTTTAGGGTTCAAGAGATTAATATTAAAAATTTAGATATTTTAAATTAAAAAAAAGGTATCTACAAAAAATTTTACAAAAAAAAAAAAAAAATTTCAATTAATTATAAATCTTTGTCAATATTTAAATTATATACAATCGAGCAAATGTTAATTTTTATACAACACATTTACAAATTGAGCTAAAAAATATTGTTCATATATAGCTCGTCTATTTAATATATAAATCAAACACGAGTTCTTAAATAGTAAAACACGAATACATCGTAAAGAACGAGTCATTTTAAGAGTCCTAATAACAAAAATGTTTGGCTTTAGGCTTAGGAGAATATTTTTAGTTACAAAAGCTTTACTATGACAAAGAAAAAAAAAAAAATAAATAAATAAAAATGGCTACTTTAAAAAAGTAACAAGAAACAAGCCTTATCCTACCAAAAAATAGGCAATGGGAATAGCAAGACAAATTAAAGAACAGTGGAAATGGAAAAAAGAAAAAGGAATAGAAAAAAAAAATGAACTTATTAAGGCATACCTTCGTCTCGAAGAAGAGAACAATCGCGCCGGTTCTAGTCGCTGCGCTCCTTTTCAAACCTCTAGCACAAGCATGACTAGGATTTTGTAGCTCGAGTGCGACCTCTAGCATAAATAAAATTTAATATTTACATATTTAATCTTTTTTTTTTTCTAAACATATTATTTATTTACTTATAGAAACACTTACTCAAAAGATATCAAGTATTATTTAAGAAAATATAACTCTTACACCATAAGCCATTTTTCAGCAATATTAATTACAGTAACATCAATTATAAAATGATATACTTTAAAATTTTCATAATTTATTTATAATATAACCAAAATTAATATAATAAAATTTTAATATTTATTTTTAAACTAACTAAACAAAACTGTTGCCCAAAGGTACAGTACTCCAGCTACAGTAGAAACAAAGTTCATCAAAACTTTTCTATTATACATGAACTGTCCAAGCTATGGCGCCGCACTTGATATTTTATGTGTGAGCCATAGATTATTAATAACTGAACTCTTAAACAGTTAAGATTCAGACTATCAGATTGCCATATTCTTGAAACGCGATGAGGTCATCATGCCAGCCCCAATCAAAATCCCAAGCTAGCAAAGGAGACCTTAGTAAGTTCTCATGAGTGTCATTTGCCTCTTCTCTATGCTCCGAAGAAAGAAGCATGGATTCCATCGCACAATCCTGCTCAATTTCTTCTACTTGTAAAGGCAATATCTCATGGTTGCTGTTAGTAGAAGAAACTGTACTGGTGCTACTTGAACTGTTAATAATGGCTGATGAATCCATGACAAAAGGAATCTCCTGAGTCTCTTTGGGTTTGCAAGTATGCTGCATGTTATAGCTGACCGTGAATTTATCTTCTTTTTGTTGAACAGTCTTTGTTGCTGGGCAACCCTGGTCTTTGTTGTGAGTGCACTTGTAGTAGCTTCTGCATATGTGAATTCTTTTTTCGGTCAGTAAAATATATAGAGAGATTGTAGGCATTATTTAACTTCGACTCATGTATTACAGAGAGTATTTATATAGCTCAAATTATATATTGCCTTTTGACAATTAAATGGACTTATCTTTGATCCAATATCTAAGGGCTCATCTGGTTGGTTGTAGATTGCAAATGCTTTAGAAAATGATCATTTTGGTTCCCACTAAATTTTAGCGTGGGAATTAATAAGATCTTTATTTTAGGAGTTGCTTTGAGAAGGTTTAAATTAATGTTTATATTCAACTATATCAATTCAAAGAGTTTATTTCATAACTATTATATTTTTTTGGAAATGGTATCTAATCTCAATAAACCTAATGGACTCAAAGTAAGAAAAATTACTTGATTTATTGTGCTATGTGGGGGAAATATTGCTCATATTCATTGGAAAACATGTCATCCCCTTCCTATAACTCAACACTATTTTACTTGTTACTGCTTAATCTAATTTCATAGATCATAGATGACTTCAACAAAACCAGGACTGTGGATTCTAAGTCTAATTGTTTGCAAAAACCTAATCGAAAGATGATATTACTTGCTATATTTTATGAACATAACTGAACCTTTGTCAATCCATTGGTTCCATGTGTTTTATAATTTCATAAAATTTCTCAGATTATATCTCTTCATTATTGTTCTTCCTAAAACTAACCAGATCTGCTCATTCTCACATACTTTTTATACTCAATAGAACTTCTGTAAATTACAAACTTACTATTTTTTTAATACTATTACTTATAATTTTATGGCCATCGTCTGATTCAACTCACTGATTGTGTTGAAAAAATCAAAATTTTAAAACCAATTCAAGAGATAACTTCTCTCCATATATATATATATATATATATATATATATATATATATATATAAAATAACAAATTTACAATGTCTTCTTCATCTTAACTTACAGATATAGACATATGATTAATTTTTATCTGAACATAACTTCCAGGCCTTATTACCTACCTAGGAAAAAAAAAAAAAAAAAAAAAAACAAGTACTAATGAAACAAAGCCTTAGTTACCTACCTAGGAAACTCTGAGTTGAGAATACGCTTCTGCCCATACTTTCGCCATTGATGGCCATCAAAGTGAGGCACAGAGGTCGAAATCGTCCATGACTGTACCTTCTTCCTAATTATTCATTTCAAAAACCAAATAAACAAAACTATTTCTTCATAAGCCATAGATCTCACTCTATCGCTCAATCAATCTCTATATAATGAATTCAGTAAGCTACCTTTTCTTAGGATCAGTAGGAAAGTTTCCATCTTCCATGGTTGGGTCTTTAGCAGCATTGATAAGGCTGGGAGAGATGGCTTGCAGCTCGGAAAGAGCAGTGGTGATGCAGCTAAGAGCCTTATCAAGGAGACCGATAGCCAGCGTTTTGGGGGTTGGATTGGCCTGAGAAGAGGAGAGGAAGAGAACGCGAAGCTTAGTCAAACCCTCGAAACCACTGCTGAGGCTGTTGATAGCGGATGAAGAGTGATGCAGAGCTATTTTCTCCATGAATCTGTTTGAAGAAAGCTTTGTCAGCGAAGGAATTAGGAAGATGGAGAAGACTGGTTTGTGTGGTGACTAGGGTTGCTTTTCTCGGGCTTATAAAGATGACGAAGTGAGATTTTGAGCAAACGTTTTTTTCATTTATAAATTTATACTCTAAGAAATATCGGGAAAAATTGTCGACATGTATATTTATTAAATGAATGGCCACCATCATCATTTTTTAAGACACGTGTAGAACTTAGTTTTATAGGATTTTAAAATAAAGGGGGATTTACATTTATAACAAAAATTTTTTTAATATATTTATATATCTCACAGCTAAAGTTTATTAATTACGTCTGCTAAGTCCCTAAATGATGCCACTTAGGGGAGAATTGTTAGATTAATTATGGGACTACAATGTAATTAATAAATATGTTGGGTCATTATTTAATAAGTCAAAATTATTGTGGTCTAATTAATAATAAAGTTTATGACTTTAGAGACATTTATCGTACGAATTATAAGTATGGATACTATAAGAAGAAATTCCAATTTAATGAGGCGAGAATGGAATTAAGCAATCATTTGTAACCACCGAGTTAGTTCATAATAAATAGAGAGGTAATGGTCCCGATCTCGCATACTTTTAAAACTCTCTTGTTCCCCATCAACGAGAGAAACTAAGAAAAACTCCGAAAATCTGCAGATTGGAAGATCATTGCTTGCAATCGATCAAATGGATTCGAGTACGCTTCCGCTATTGTATCGATTCGAGTTTTTCTCATTAATTTAAATCGAACGTGAACGAAAGATTCTCGTGGCGATTTCAAGAGATTTCGATTCGATCAAAATCTATTTGAAAAACTAAAGAAAATTTCTAACAATTGGTATCAGAGCCTCCCGTTCACGTTCTTGTTGTTCGTGTTTTTTATCCCTTTCGTTCGCCTTTACCCGCGAAGGATTCGCCCGCGAAAGGTTGCGGCGGCGGGACTACGGAGAAAGGAATGCCGCAGCGGGACTGCTACGTCGGTGGGTGCGGTGGCGCGTCCTCCGACGGCGGCAAAATCCGGCGAAAATCAAAACGAGCGGCGAAAGGGAGCCGCCGGAAATGGCGCCGAAATCGGCGCCGGAGGAAGGCGCCGCCGGAGGAGGGCGCCTGACTGGGCGCCGGCCGGAGGCGGCGCGCCGGCGGCGCCTCGGCTCGCAAACCGCTATCAGTTCGCGGACCGCGAACGGTTCGTTGACCAGCTCGCGGGTCCGCGAGCCGGTCCGTGGACCCGGTCCACGGACCATTCCGTGGACCCGGTCCACGGAACCGGCTCGCGGACCCGGTCCGCAGAGAAAAAAAATAGAAAAATAAAATAAAATAAAATAAAATAAAATCAATTTTATTTTATTTTGTTTTGTTTTAAATTGATTTTCTTGATTTTATTTTATTTTATTTAATTTAAATTTTAATTTACTCATTAATTAATTAATTAATTAACTCATTTTAATTTGGAAAATAAAATGAGTCATTTAAATTTAATGAGTAGATTAAATAAATAAGTTAATTAATTTACTCATTTTAAAATGAGTAAATTAATTGTAAAGTTTAAGATTGATTAATTTTATAAAATCAATAATATTGTTTTGTAAATCATGAGCTTTATGGCTTATAAATTAGCCCATTATTTATAAATATAAGATTTTATAAAATTAAATTAAAGTTTAAATTAAATTCGAATAAATGATATTTTAAAATTGTACATCATTTTAATGAACTTATTGAAGCATGATGTCGCAAAGTGACCTCTCATGTGTAGATAGTTCACTGACGAATGATGGATGTTGTGTGTATGTAGGTTCATGCGAGTATTAATTGGCCAAAGGAAAATTAATACTTGGCCGAACCGCATACACACTTGTGATAGTAAACATGTAACAATTATAAGGAATTATATATAAGTAATAAATCGATCCAAAGATAGATTTATTACTTGATATACGTTATTGTTAATGTTTGATCATTACAACAAGATTACCACTGCTAGCTTAATATTACCGTCCAAAGACTTGATATTAATGTTGCATTAGGTGTCTTGAGATGGGATTTACCATTAATTGAATTTAAACATTTTATTAATTAAATCTTTTGTTCATTTTTCGATTGTTGCTAATGTATCTGCTAATCTCGATTCGGTTCCAATCCTTAAGGGTGATAGTTTTAAGGATTGGAAAGAGAACATTCTCATTGTTCTTGATCGCATGGATCTAGATCCAAGCATTAAGAATAGAAAAGCCCGCTCCTCTTACGGATGCAAGTTCCTCCGAGGATAGGAGAAACTTTGAGAAGTGGGACCGTTCTAATCGCTTGAGTCTAATGATCATAAAGAGCGGCATACTCGAGGCCTTTAGAGGTGCGGTGTCTACCGAGATCAGCGATGCTGCAATTTTCCTTGCTGAAATCGAGAAACGCTTTGCAAAGAGCGATAAAGTCGAAACTCGGTATTCTTTTAAAGAAGCCGATTTCAATGAAGTTCGGAGGCAAGGAAAATATAAGGGAGTACATCATGGAGATGTCTAATATTGCTTCAAAATTAAAGAAACTAAATCTCGAGTCGACGGATGACTTACTCGTGCATTTAGTTCTTATTTCTCTTCCTCCACGAGTTGCTAATTTACGGTCAGCTATAATATGCAAAAGGAGAAATAGACTCTTAATGAGCTTATTTCTCATTGTGTGCTGAAGGAAGAAAGGTTAAGCGAGGAAAGACCGAAAGTGCTCATCCGGTAAACACCTCTAAGGAAAGGGGCTCTAAAAGAAAGAATGAAGCTCGCTAAAAGTAAGGGTCCTTCTCAAAAGAAACAAAATAAAGCTCAAAATTCGAGAAAATATCGATTGTTTCTTTTGCAACAAAGAAGGACATCGAAGAAGGAATGTGCTAAATATCATGCTTGGCGTGTAAAGAAAGGTACATTTCTAACTTTGGTCCGTTCCGAGGTAAATTTGGCTTCAGTACCTAGAAACACTTGGTGGTTAGACTGCGGTGCTACTACTAACATAAGTGTTTCAATGCGAGGTTGCTCGAGCTACCGAAAACCAAATGATGTCTGAAAGATGCATTTATGTGGGAGATGGAAAATCGGTAGAAGTGGAAGCAATTGAGCATTTTAGATTGTTATTATGTACCTGGTTACTATTCGGATTTGATGATACTTTTGTTGTACCGTCATTTAGACGGAATTTGGTTTCTGTTTGTTGTTTGGACAAATTAGGTTATTGTTGTTCATTTCAAAACAGTTGTTTCAGTTTATCTATTAATTCCAATATTGTTGGAACTGGTTCTCTAGTGGTATATGACAATCTTTATTTGCTTGATACTTGTTGCTTCTTATAATGAAACTCGAATGTGGAATCACGAGGTACTAAGCGAAAAATTAATAATGAAAATTCGAGAGCATTATGGCACAAGCGTTTAGGTCACATCTCTAGAAATAGAGTTGAAAGACTTGTGTCGGATGGAATTCTAAATTCCATTGATTTTACGAGACTTTGATGTTCGTATTGAATGCATTAAGGGAAAACAGACCAAAAGGAAGAAATTAGGTGCATATAGAGCTACCGAAGTCTTAGAATTGATACATACGGATGTTCGTGGACCATTTTCTACAGCTTCTTGGAATGGTCAACAATATTTTGTATCATTCATAGATGATTATTCAAGATATGCATACCTATTTCTTATTAATGAGAAGTCCCAAGTATTGGACGTGTTCAAATCTTATAAGGCCGAAGTTGAAAACCAACTAAGCAAAAGAATAAAGAAAGTCAAATCTGATCGTGGTGGTGAATACTACGGTAGATATGACGGTTCGAGTGAACAACGTCCGGGACCATTTGCTAAATTCCTAGAGGAGTGTGGAATTGTCCCACAATACACTATGCCGAGTTCACCTAGCATGAATGGTGTAGTCGAAAGACGAAATCGCACTCTAAAAGACATGGTAAGAAGTATGATCGGTCATTCTACCTTACCAAATTCACTCGGGAGCACTCAAGACAAGCGACTTACATTCTAAATAGAGTACCAACTAAAGCAAGCTACAATTACACCTTATGAGCTTTGGACGTGGTGAAAACCCAGTTTAAAGCATTTTCATGTTTGGGGTTGCCCAGCTGAGGCAAGGCCTTACAAGCCACTTGAGAAAAAGTTAGACCCTAAAACAGTAAGCAGCTACTTTGTTGGTTATTCGGAGCGATCTAGGGGTTTCAAGTTTTATGATCCAAAATTAAAGATAATTTTTGAGACGGGAACTGCAGTGTTCTTTGAGGATATTGAATTTGGGGGAGAAATCGGAGTTAGAGACTTTGTCTTTGAGGAGGAATCGAGACCATACTACTCTTGTTGAAGAGGAATTGGTTTCTATTCCCGTAATTGCTTTTGATAATGATCGGGATCTTACTCCGACATTGATCGAAGTTGCAAATCGAGAACCCCTCGAGGAACAAATTCAACAACCTCAAGAACAAGTTCGAGAGCAAGTGCTTTTGCGACGATCCACTAGGGAAAGAAGAAATGCTATTTCGGATGATTATATTGTATTTCTTCGGGAACATGAGGAAAATATTAGCATGATGGAAGATGATCCTATCAACTTTCATCGAAGCTATGCAAAGTTCCAATTCGGAAAAATGGATCGAAGCAATGAATGAGGAGTATAAGTCTATGCAATACAATAAAGTTTGGGAACTTGTTCCATTGCCAGAAGGAAAGAAACCCATTGGTTGTAAATGAATTTTTAAAACTAAAAGGGATTCAAAAGGCAATTTGGAAAGACATAAAGCTCGTCTTGTAGCTAAAGGCTTTACTCAAAAGGAAGGGATTGACTATAAAGAGACCTTTTCTCCGGCTTCAACAAAGGACTCTTTTAGAGTAATCATGGCACTTGTTGCTCATTATGATATGGAGCTACATCAAATGGATGTCAAGACCGCATTTCTCAATGGAGACATTGATGAAACGATCTATATGGTGCAACCATAAAACTTTGTAATAGGAGACCCAAAGAATATGGTTTGCAAACTGACGAAATCCATTTATGGGCTCAAACAAGCTTCCCGTCAATGGTATCACAAATTTCATCAAGTGATTCTTTCATTTGATTTTGAAATGAATGCAGTTGATGATTGTGTGTATCATAAATTCGATGGGATAAAACATATTTTTCGATTTTGTATGTGGATGACATACTGCTTCGCCACAAATGATATAGGCATGTTGCAGAAACCAAAAGATTTCTATCAAATAATTTTGAGATGAAAGATTTGGTGATGCCTCATTTGTTTTAGGAATCCAAATTCACCGAGATCGTTCTCGGTGTATTCTTGGATTATCACAAAGAGCTATATTGATAAAGTGCTTAAAAGATATGGCATGCGAATTGTAGACCAATTGACACCCACGTCGCTAAAGGAGACAAGTTCGACCTCAATCGATGCTCAAAAGAAACCTCGAGATTCGAGAAATGCAAAAGATTCCCTATGCTTCAACGAATAGGGAGTCTCATGTATGCTCGAGTTTGTACGCGTCCGGATATTGCGTACATTGTTGGAGTTTTAGTGCGGATACTTAAGTAACTCGAGAATGAATCATTGGAAAGCGACAAAAGGGTTATGAGGTACATAAGGAGAACAAAAGATTACATGCTTACATATAGGAGATCGGATCATTTGGAGATCATCAGGTATTCGACTCCGATTTTCATTGGATGCCAAGACAGCAGAAGATCCACATCGAGCTACATATTTTTGTTAAGTGGTGGAGCTATATCCTGGAGAAGTGCAAAACAAACACTAATAGCTTCATCCACTATGGCAGCAGAGTATATAGCATGTTATGAGGCATCCAACCATGACATATGGTCGAGAAATTTTGTCACTAAGCTCGCGCATTATGGAAGGGATTGAAAGACCACTAAAGTTATTTTGTGACAATAAATCGACAGTATTGTATTCCAATAACAACGAGGAGTTCATCCAAGTCAAAGCATATTGACATCAAATTTCTTGTTGTGAAGGAAAGAATACAGAGTGGCGGATTTGCGATAGAGCATATTGGAACAAACTCCATGATTGCGGACCCCTTACAAAGGGTCTGATACCCAGGGTCTTTCATGAGCATACTGCTCATATGAGTGTTATAGAGCTTGAGGAAATTTAGATTCAGTGGGAGTTTGTTAACTTATATTTTTAGCTCTATGTTTTATTTTGTGTACAAAACATATTTGGATATTTTCTGATCAGAAATATGGTATTTTATTCAGTTCAGTACACTCTGTATAGTTAAAGTTTGATCTCACCTAAGTAAAGTAGGACCAGTTGAAAATTGACATGAACTGACCACCTTACATGTAATTTTCATTCCACACATTCATGATTGATCTATGTCATTTGATTATATTAATATATGTGACCATTGATGGGGTTAGTTGTGACAAATACAATGAAGATCGCTTTGATCCTATATTGATATGATTAATGGACGAGATTGTAATGTGCATTTATAATAATGACAACAAATTTTTGAGCGCTCTAAGGTTGACACATTTATTTTTACATATATAGTCCAGGTGGGAGATTGTTAGATTAATTATGGACTACAATGTAATTAATAAATGTGTTGGGTCATTATTTAATAAGTCAAAATTATTGTGGTCTAATTAATAATAAAGTTTATGACTTTAGGCACATTTGTCGTGAAATTATAAGTGTGGATACTATAAGAAGCAAATTCCAATTTAATGAGGTGCGAATTGGAATTAAACAATCTTTATGTAACCACGAGTTGGTTACTGATAAATAGAGGAGTAATGGTCCCGATACGTATACTTTTAAAACTCTCTTGTTCCCCATCAACGAGAGAAACTAAGGAAAACTCCGGAAAATCTGCAGATTGGAAGATCATTGCTTGCAATCGATCAAATGGATTCAGGTACGCTTCCGCTATTGTATCGATTCAGTTTTTCTCATTAATTTAAATTGAACGTGAACGAAAGATTCTCGTGACAATTTCCTAAGAGATTTTGATTCGATCAAAATCTATTTGAAAAAACTAAAGAAAATTTCTAACAAGAATAACTCTGCGGTGGGGGGTTATTTAGAGTTTATTGGGTATTAACTCCAAAAACCTCCCAATAATCTCTCAATAATCTACTAATAACTTCTATGGTCATGCTTTCATATTTTTAGTGTTATTCAGGAGTTTTGTGAGGTTATTGGGGGTATTAACCTCTATAACATCAACATAACCCCAAATACCCTCCGAATGAAATTCGAACGCATGCAGCACTGCGTGTATACTCCGTGCATAAATATTTCTAGCCATTTTAGCAAGTCCAAATTTTATTTGTATTTGGCTCTTACTCAAAATGACTTGTATGAATTAAGCTGTCTCTCCAGCTCGAATTAAAATTTTAAATTTGAGATATTTGTTTTAAATAGTTGAACTAAAAATAAAATATATTTCTCCGATAAAAAAATCACAAAAACAGTACATAGAGTTCTCACATTTTTTTTAAAAAAACTTTTATACAGAATTAATGATTGAGATTCTTTCAATGTGGTCTTGTGGAATAAAAGTCACGAGAGAAAAATTGGAGCGGGTTAAGCGGGTAGACTAATGGTATCGTTTACGTGCGTGCCACCAAATTCTTATGTATTTACATTGGTAACACTGGCATGCCAGCGGCCACGCTTGCCATATTTGGGAGAAAATGGTGCATTTACATGCATACCATCCCACTATTAATTATTTACATATCCACATCAAAAGTTTATTTTTAAAAATCTTAGGGGCATTTACATACATACCACCCAATTCTTATGTGTTACATTTCTAACATCTAAATTTTCTATTTTACATTGACGTAAACAAAATTTTTTTGTCATTATATTAACTCTTATTTATTATTTAATTAATTTGAGTAAAAATGAGTCGAACATGGTTGAAAAAAGTTTATTTATGTTCGACTTACTTACTTAACAAACGAATTGAATACAAGCTGCTCACAAAGAACTGTTCGCATAAGAAGTGCTTTCTGGACACCCTTAATGGGCCCCCTTCACCTTTGCTTTCATTGTTGCTAGTGGTGGAATACAAGGACATTAGCGAGCAGTTGTCCCCACTAACTTTTTACTACCATGTTATATATTAAAAATCTTGCCACACAAAATTTTAAGTTTAGTAATAATTATATATTTAATTTGATACTTACTTTAAATAATTTCTCATACAGTTTATAACCATCCCGTTAAATATAAATATATACTTTAATAATTTTTAAAAATACTTTTATAAATAATAAATAAATTTAATTGATTTTATATACACACGCACGCGCGCGCGCACACACACACACACATATAGCGCTCGCGCGCACACGCGCGCACGCTTTTCTTCGCCTGGCTCATTGGTTGCGGCCTTGGCGTAAGCCCTCGGGTCGGGGGTTCGATCCCTCGCGCATGATCAAATTGCACACCTTCTCGGAACGGTGGTTTGCCCCTTGGTCGGACTATGGGGTTGATCGCCGATCAACAATTGAATATATATATATATATATATATATATATATATATATATATATATATATATATATATATATATATGTATATGTATGTATGTATATATGTATATGTATGTATGTATGAAAAGCCCTAGGCCTAATTATATAGAAATAAAAAAGGATACAAAAAGTTATATGAGAGAGGCCTAATTGAGGTGCTCTACCCATACGATATATAGAATAATGATATCCCAACAAAAGGGAACAAAGAACTCAAAAAATGCAAACATGTAGTAACAAAGTCTATGGACGAGGCAATATAGGCCTGCCTCTTCTTCTAATTCTTGTAGCGGATCCAGATAACAAACTCCGAAGTGTTGTACCATTCCCAGGAGTGACCAGAGTATCATTCATTAATTCTCCAATATGAATAGTGACCCCAGCCTTCTTCCTCCGCCGAGAAGTCTAGACTTGTCATTCTTCTTCTGAAGACTAGTTTATGATATCATTAAATAGTGGAGCATCAGTAGAGGGAAAGGCAATCACAATAATGGGTTCTGGTGTTTGTGAAGGATATTCTTCCAATACTTGGGAATCTCTAACACTCTCAACAGGTAGTTCTACCACGATTAAGGAGTCGTCAATTACGTCCAAATGATTAATAGCAGTAAGATGGTTTGTGTTTGGCTCTAAAACCGCCTCATTAGAATTAGGAGACACTGTTCCGTCACCTTGACAAGCTACATCTAAAAGACTTCTCTGTCCCAATTTCCTTCCCAACCATCAATGAACTCTCCCGACATAGTTGCAATTTGAGGTAGCGTCTAGCAGGGTTGGAAATGATGAGATTACAACATTTAAAGGCCTTCTTAAGTTGCCCTTAGTAATTTTTTCACATCATTTCATTTGTTTATTTTAGTTGATTTTTAATTTCGCCCCACCTCCCTTTAAATTATGGTTCTACTCCTAATTGTTCCCATCGTCTGTCATAGTTGGAGCATGCAAGGATGTCGATAGAGATACTAAGAAAGATAACAGAGCATACATTGTCATCACTTGAAGATGCCAAGAAAACAACATTCATGAGAGTAGACGAGCATGTCGGCATATTTTTAGGTTGTGTGTTTTGAAAAGAGGGTCGCCTACAGAAGTTGTCTGCGAATTTTAAATTTTTAAATTTAATTTAAATACACATATAATTTAGGAAGTAGCATTTGATTTTGAAAATAATTTTAAGTTTGAAAATTTTAAGATATGAAATTAAACCGATCCACATCCCGAATAGTTTATATAAACGAGCACTACACCACAAACCGTGTATCTATCCCGAAGGATAGACACACTGCTTGATAATGGGGCTCGATTAAATAAACTAGAAGATTTGTGATATCCGTTTGGTCTGCGAACCAATTTTATAAGCCGACAAGTTCCCCTGCTTAATATAAAGGAATTGAGCATGGTTTATATTACCTGGGTTCTTAAAGTTCCTTATATGGGCAAGCCCCTATAGTTAATTACATCTTAAATGATGGGAATCATCTAAGAAAACTCTCGATAATGATCAGTGGTTTCGCTCTCAAGAATTTTAAAGTTTAAGGTTTTCAAAGGATTGAATTTTGGAGATTTTAATAGGGAATGAATCAAATTTGGAACAATTTATTTTTTGGAGTCCAATGGAGGAGAAGTAGGAGATGTCACGGATTCAAGACAAGTCTCGGTGACTTCCCAACTATCCTATGGTTTGGCTTCAATTTAAGAGTTTATTTAATGTTGTAATCCTGCCAATTTTAGTTAATTAGGACTTATATTCGTATGATATGATAATACAAATAGCCTCGAAGATGTGAGGGTTTATGTCGTATCGAACGACTACCTCGGAATCCTAAAACTGGTTAGGGCTTAATTTGCATAACATGATTATGCAAATGCCTAACAAAAAGTTGAGGATTTATGTTGCACTAGGCAAACTACCTCGAAATCCTATGACTTGGTTGTTTAATTCTAATAAATGTTTTGCTGCAGTAGACACAGGTTTTGCTGATGACGATGGACGTGCTGCCGACTGTGCTCCAAGCTTCTTGTCGTTGCAGAGTTTTAGTTCTAGAAGGTGAAAATTAGGGGGATGAAAAAAGTGTCTTGGTTTAGAGAAATCGTAAAGTCCAAATGTCTTTAGTGTTTTAATTAAAACAAATCTTAAAGTTGATTAAACAGAATTGATTAAGATCCCACGGTTCCGTCATTCCGGCACCATTATTTTCATCGAATTCACTTAGTCCAGATGAATTTACTAAACTCAACTGGATGAGTTCCACACTTTCATTTAGACCGTGAGAAATTCCATTAGCAACACGTGGGTTACATCATCCGAGGTATTTTCGATCTTTCAACGAGAAGTTTTAATTTAGTTAAAGTTGTGGTTTTGTTGTTCTATTTGTGATTAAATTTTGAGTTGTTTTATCTTTTGAAATGTTGTAGCAGTGGATTTTATCTTGTTGTGACTTTTAATTTAGATTTGGGTTTCAGTTTCATGGCTATCCTAAATTTTTTAGTTTTCATGCAACAATCTTGTTTAACATGCAAGAAGAGTAAAGTGCTGCTTATATAAGTAAATTGCAATAAAATAAAAGTGTACCTGGAGAGTCTTCTCATCATTCCAAGCTGCACTTAAAACACATGTTAAGACATTTAAATATTTATAACAAGTACCTAGGTAAAGCTAAGAGAAGGTTCTGGTTGTCTACCAAGATCATAATCCTATAACTAGTCATTTCCTATGACGTCTAGGTTCTTGTGTTTTGTTTATGGATGATTTTCTTCATCAAAGAACAATTAATTTCAATTGTTCTTCTAAAACATCTCATCATATTGAGAAAGTGCTTAGGACGAGTCCTAAACATCTTTTCAATACTTCCGAGATTATTTTGAGTACAAGTAAATTTAGTTGCACAGGTGAATTAATCATCAGGAGTTTAGTTAAGCATTCTTTCTTGCTCAGTGAACTTGGGCATTTGATTACCTGATGAATGAAGTGACATCTCACTTAATACTCCATTTAAGAGTTATAATAATTAAAGCCTTTAGGGGCAAGTTGGTTTGTTGAGAATTTTAATCATTCTTAATTTGAAGTTTGAGTTAATGGTTTAAAGTGATTTAGTTTAATTATGAGGTTTTAATTAATAATTTTAAGTTTGGAATAGTGTTCAAATTATTTTTGGTTTAAATCTTTATACTTTAAGTGATCTTAATATTTTAAATTAATCTTTGATGTTTCAAATTCACTTAGATTATTCATATATCTTAATGATTTGGTTTAGGTTAATTATGATATTTTAGGTTAATCTTGATTAGTTTGATTTTTTTATATTCTTAATTATGAATTGTCTTAATATTTCAATTTTTTTTTACTTTTATTATTCAGTGATGTTAATTTACTATAATTTAAATTTAATTTAATTGAATTTAACTTAATTTAATTTAATTTAATTTCAATATTTTAAATTAAATTTAATTTAATTGTTAAAATGTTAATTTAATTTTAAATTTAATTTAATTTTTACTTAATTTAATTTAATTTAATTTTAATTTAATTTAATTTAATTGTTAAAACACTTAATATTTTGAGTTTTCCTTTAATTTAAGGGTTGTTTTTTTTTTAATTTTTAATTTACTTAGTTTGGATTATAATTTTAGTCTTAATTAAGAGTTAAATATTATTAAAGTGATTTATTTAGGGATTTTTTTATTAAAGAATTAATATCCTCTCAAGTTATATCCCTATTTTTAATAATTCAAATTTTCATTAATCTTCCAAAATTTAAATTGTTTAAATAATTAAAGTTTCATTTTTGGTTTATTAAAAGTGATTAATGGGTTCCTGCCCTTTTAATTTCCCAAAGTTTCAATCATCCAAGAAAGATAAAATCAAATATTTTACCCCCCATTTTAATTAAACCTAAAATTTTAATAAAGGGTTTAAATTCTTAAATTACCTTTATGCCCTTTTAGGCTTATTTATTTCATAACTCACTAAATTGAGTTCAAATGAACTTGAAATTTTTATGTCACCTCACTCACATGTCCATTAAGAGATTAGAGGAGAAAATGTGATTTTTCTGAATTTAATTTATTTATATAATTATTTTTAGTGAAAATAAGGGATTTCAAGGAAAATTCAACAACATGACCAAAGTAAGGTTTCTGTCCTTAAGAAAATTAGGAAATGTTCCTAATGACCAGAGGACCACTTGGACCAATTTTGGTGATTTTTTAAATTATCTTTTATTTATTATAATTATTTTGAGTTTTAGAGTGTTAATTAATTATAAAATAAAATGAAGGTTGAAAATTAAGTATTATATTTTTTCTTATATCTCTCTAACCTCAAGGAGTTCAGAGAAACAAATTTTATATTTTTCTGATTTTTCTTTGATTTATTAGAATTAATTTAGTGGAAAGGTTGGAAAATTCATTTTTTTAATTCAAAAATTGTTTTAAGCATTTAAAATTCAATATCTTTACTTTGAAACTTGGGAAAAATATTTGGTTTGTTCCTAAGTGATTATGAGTCAAAATGTGACATTTTTATGATTTTTATTATTTCTGTGATTTTTATTATTTTCTAATAATTTAAAATATTAAAATATGGTGGAAAATGAAAATTTTTAGAAAATTCCAATTTTAATTTTTATAGACTCCTCTAGTATCAAAGAACCGACAAAACTAATTTGGTGAATTTTTGAAATGTATGTTTGGAGTATGAATTTTTAAAGTTTAATTTTGATTATGTGACTTAATTAATCCGTTTAGTGGGGTTAAACATCTCCAATTGATCCCAAATTTTTATGTAAGGTCCCTCTGATCCTAAAGATCAGTGGATAATTATTTTCAAGTTCTTTTAATGTGTAGTTAACCCTAATTAATTAAAGTTCAGTTTTGAGTAATTAGGCCAATTAGGATTATTCTTAATGAATCAACTCAAAATATAATTATCCTAGGGTCCTGTGGTCCTAAGAAACTTCTCCAAAATTTTCTAGAATTTTCTAAGCAATATGCTAATTAATGGAATTAAAATACCAAAAACAGTGAGATAAACTTGAAAAATACATAACTTTTCATAGAGATGGCCTCTGACCTTGAAAAATTCAAGGAATGTTCCCAAGATCAGAGGCTTTCAAATCCACATTATTCTCCTCTGTTCACTGAGTAAGAGGGTATTTTTAGTTTATTTTTATGATTTTTCTACACAAAGATATGGATTTTCTAAGTTTTGGGTATTTAAATAAATAGAAAAAATCCTATTTATCTACTTATCCGACTCAGCGCCGCATCAAACTACTGCGAATCGAAAGACCACGCGACGCGCTCCTATTTGACACCTCCATCTGAGTCAGCCGCCACGCGTCCCGCTGTTCCGCTCCTTCCTCTGATCCGACACAATCTGAGCCGTTCAACCGATACACGCGCGATCGGACGGCGCCTGGTCATCGTCTACGACTGGTGTGCACCCGTGACCGTCCACACTAAAACTCTAAGAACTCTCTAATTTCTCAACGGATTTTCATGTTCTTATGCTATATGGATTCTTCTTGAGGAGATAGACACATCCATACGGTTTACATGCCATGAAATTAACTGAAATGAAGTGGAGAATTGCTGGAAGCTCTGGAGGAAGGAATGATCCATACCTTTGCTCTGAGAAGTGTAGCTTCAATCAGAGAGTTGTGTCACCTTCGATTGCACCCAAGGAAGCTCCGGATGAAGTCTCCGGCTCCGGTGAATTGTCTCAGGTATGAAAGTGTCCACGCTCGATTTCAAAGCTTGGAGGCTAGAGCAACCGGGTGGCCCGGAGAGGGGGCTTTCACTGGGGAACTCCTTCTCTTGGTCCTGTGCAGGTGTGAGTGAGTTTAATTTGGTTTTGGTGGAGGTTTCAGAGATGTCCTAGTTTTGGGCTTGAATTTGAACTCAGATATTGAGCTCAGCTGGGGGAAATTGGGGCTGGAATCCAATGGGGATCAAGTGCTCTATGTGTGGAGGGTGGTACGGAGCAATTTTGACGAGTTTCGGTAGGATTTTGTTCAGCACCTTGTTTGGCCGAGAGGTGGTGTGGTTTAAATAGAGGTGGTGGAGGGCTTCCCGGGGGGTATAATGGCTTGGATCAGCTGCTGCGGTGAGGAGAAGAACAACCATGGTGGCCATTAGGCATGGGACAAGTCGACAGGAAGAATTCAAAAATTGGCTCACATGGGTGCTCTGGACTCGGTGGTTTCAGCGACCGTGGTGGCCGGCCGGCCGTGGTCGAGTCACCCTCAAGGTCGGGGAGGTCGGTGGCGGGGTTTAGTGCGATCAATTAGCCATGGACATGTGTAAAGGAGTTGAATTGAAATGGAATGGGGGGAAGGCTATTTTGGGTCCAAATGGGTCAACCCATGCTTTTGAGCTAGGTTCACCACCCAAGGCCTGGTTTTGGGCTGAAAAGAATCACTTGGGTCAGCCAAGAGAAAATGGTGTGGTCTCCATCCATGGTGAGGTGGCTAAACTTGGTTTAGTGTGTAGCATGAATGAGGTTAAAAGTGCTTAAGGAAGGCTTAAGAAAGGGGCCCATCTTCTTGCCATTAATGGCTTGGTGAGGTGGAAAGGGGCTCTCAAGGCTTGCATATGGCTTATGCATGGCTCCATGGCTCCATATGGCTTAGGGATGGCTTGGCTTGGTTTCATGAAAGTGGGTTTTAAGGATTTAGGATATTTAGGGGTAATTTGGCACATGGCTTAGTTCAGAAAATTTTAATGATGAATTTGAAACTTAGGGAGTGATTTAAATCAAAGGGGATGATGAGGGGAAATTTCATGTGGGCTTTAGGATATATTTTGGGCTTTTGGATTTATTTTAGATGGGCCTTTAGAAAGGTTTAAGGAGGTGGGCTTTTAGGTTTGAAAACAAATTGGTAAATGGAAGTTTTGTAAAATATTGGGCCAAACAAATGTTGGGTTTAGTTTAGGGATGTATCATGAGTGATCTAGAATAGGTTTGAAATAATTTGGAGTTGAATTGGGTTTAATTTGGGATCTTTTGGTAAAGGGGCCAAAGTGGGTCAAATTGGGCTAACTTGGGTTAAGGTTGGGCTAGTGTTGGATTTGATGTAAAATTAATGTTGAGAAATTTTTATGGGGATGTTAGAAAGAGTTTTCAACTTTGGTTGGTGACCCACTTTTTATATGTTTGCAAATTATGTTAATAGCAACGACACCAAAAACTTGATCTCGCTTTAATATATATCTGATTTTATGATGGAATGTAAATGTGGATTCTACGTAAGCATACATATCGTATCAAGTAATACATGGCTCTAGTGGTGTCCTGGTTATCGATCCCACAGGGAAGTTTTAACAGATTTGTATCAGCTAAATTTAAAGGATTTACTTACTAATATATTATACGTAAATTTAGAATAAGTAACTAAAGTAAACTAAAGTAAACTAAAGTAAACTAAAGTAAACTAAAGTAAACTAATGCTTTAAATAAAGTTGATTTAAATATTTCAGAAAAAGTATCCTTATCCTTGTTTTTAGAAAATTAAGTGAAAGATGAATTCAAATATAATTTTTTATTGTATTGTGACAAATAGGAGCATTCCTATTCTTTACCCTTTGGTCCAGGTGCGAAGAACATTGACTAGTCCTATGTTTGATTACTGAATCGCATGGCAAGTGGGAGGATATCGTACTGCCACTTCGAGCTCCCACGTTCCCTCACCTCGAGGGCTAACATCTACACTTCAGACTCTCAAACAATAGGACCAAATTGAATATTTTAGTCCGTCACACTAAAATGTCCAATTCTACGTCCGATAAATAATATTTCCTATTTATTTGCTCCCTCCTTCCAAGGCTTTTGACTTCCCTGAATATTGGATGTAATCTTTACTATAGTTGATAATTCAACATATTTTAACAAATCAATGGACCAGATTGAAAGTAAATTAAGTTTTAAGTAAAAATTATCACAACTTATTTTAATATTTTAGGCACTTCTATTTAATTTCATTAATTCACATAATTTCATAAACAAGGAGAAAGACTAAGAAAACTACTCAGAATGCATGAGAATTAAACAAAGCATGGATTTCATTTAAATTTAACAACAATAAACAAAGATACTTATCTTAATTTCCTCCCCAAGCAGACTCCTTGAAGTTCCTTTGACTTTTCCTTCTAGTACAATACACTTCTAAACTCACTAATTACACTCTAAAACTCTTAAAATAGACACCAAGTAAACACAATACTCTCTAAATAAACACACACACCAATAGACACACACAGAGACACACAAATTCGTCCTCTATTTATAGAGGTAGACAAAGGTCCAAGGGATACTTAAGCACCTCTTCAAAAAAGCGTCCAGGTTCAATGTATCTGACATTTTGAACAATCTTGTCGTCGGCGAGAAACGACCTCGCCGTCGGCGGGCCTTCTAGAAGGTCTCCAAACCGAGCGATCTCGCTGTCGGTGGGCTCGGGCTCGCTGTCGGCGAGGTAGTTATAAATCCTTCAGAAATTTTCTTAATAATCTCACCATCGGCGGGCTCGATCTCGCCGTCAGCGACATAGTTCATTTTGCATGAATTTCTTCCTTTTTGATCCAAATTCGCTCCATTTCATGCTTTTTGCTTTCATCACTTATAAATCTTGATTCCTGCAATAAAAATAAAGAAAATACCTTTCTTTAAAGTGCAATTTCATAAAAAATAGGTATGAATTTCTTAACATATTTTTCTGTGATCAAAATCCCCCAAACTTAATTATTGCTTGTCCTCAAGTAATTTTAAGTACTTAAATAAAAATAATGATTTCTGTAATAGAAATTTTCAATTCAGATATACTATGAATTAAATTTAAATAATACTATATTAAAGTTAAATAAAAATATTTTCAAGTAATTAAATTAACTTTATAGATATAATATTATTTAGTTATCAGATATAAGATTTCTCGCTATTTATTTCAGGAAATACTATATTTAAAAAAAAGTAATTTACTTAAGATATTTAGATGATAGGAAGTTCAAGAAAACACTATTTAGTAAAATACTAATCCATAAATATAAGTTTAGAAATATATTGAGTTTTACCCTTTAGGTTGATTCCATTGAAGCCAATTTTTGATAAGGCATCTTCTCAAGCTTCTCCTCACTTATATTTTTCTTTTCTTTTCTTTTTTTTTCTTTTTGGATTGATTTTCAATCCTTCTCTTTTTCTTTTTCAAGTGAGGATTACTCGTATCCTGGATAGCTCGTTAATAATTTTGAACTTCAACTTTCTTTTCTAAATTTGAAACTTAAAATATTTCTTTGCTTATATGTATTTCATAGCCTTTTACTTCATTGAGTTTCAATCTCTTCTTTTCACTTAAATACTTAAGAATTTCAATTTTAGAATATAGTTTCCCTTACTTTAAATAGTTTACTATATTCTTATTTCTTTTAACCAAATATCTCATTCTATTAAATAATTGAATTACTAGAAACATTTTATTTAACTTTCTATAATAATTATATAAAGTAATTTATGTTTATTGAATTGAAAAATTACTATAGAAAAATCATTTGATAATAGTTTTTGAAAATAGAAATTGAGAACAATTTAATAATTAAATTTGTATTTTTACTTTCCCCGAAACTTAAATTTTTCTATCTATTTCTAAATGGTGAAAAGGAAAATATACAATGAATCATACCTTTGAGCTTTTAGGTATTTCTTTTTCTTGAAATTTTTGCAGGATTTTTCATTGTTCTTTTATTTTTCATTATTTAAAGAACTTGTACTATTAGTATTCTTCCACATATATAATATTTAAAAGAAAGTGCTGGGATAGGAAATTTTTAATAAGTATAAAACACAACAAATTGTTGACCTCATTTTTGATGAGGTCTTCTCTTCTTCTTTTTAGTACTTAGGATCTAGCCTTAGGCTTTTCCTTTGACTATCTTAGAGGACTAGAATTGGGATCCACCACTTAGAAATTCAAACCACTTCTTAACTCCCCGCAAACTCCACAAACTTGATCGTAGACCCCTAATCACCTAGAGGGTTGAAATCAAATGTGGAAGTTTAAAGGATGAGTTCCTATAGGACTCTTTGGCCTTAGGACTGCCCTGGGTGGCCTGGTCTGGTGAAGGGGCTGAGTTACACACACACTACACTCATACACTACACTTTCACACACCTCCTAAAACCACACCCATACCTAACTTGACCTCCTGACTCATGTAGGTGATTCACATGGATGGTCCTTAACCCCTAAGCCCTTGGCTAAGAGGGTTAGGAACAACATAAGTGAATGCCTCAAATGAGTCCCTTCATGGCTCATGTGGGCTTGATGTGGCTTCATGGATCAACCAAAATGATTTCATTCCACTCAAATTTACCCAATCTTCAATTTTCCAAATTTTCAATTTTTGACCCCCGGGACTCTACACCCGCTTAGCCTACCCAAAGCACTTGAAATTACCCAAATTTTTCAAAATTTCCAAATCATCCAAAATTCCACAAAATCAATTCCAAACATTTCCACATCACTCAAATTGATCATCCATACCCAAAAATACCTCCCAATACCTCCCAATACCCTTCAAATACCCAAAATACCCCTCTTAACCCAAAAATCCAAAAATTCAGAAAATTCCCAGAAAATTTCAGAAAATTCCAAATATTCCCAACTTCATTTTGTTCAACTACACCATGAGCCAATTTTGTCAATGTACCCTAATTTTGTCAAAACCCCCAATTTGACCCATTTTAACCCTAAGTGAACCCAATGTCAAACCAAACCTACCCAATTGATCCAAATTCTGGTCCAATTCAATTCTAAACTTCAATTCAATATTCCCAACACCAATCTAGACCAAATCCAAGTCCAATTTGATTGACATTTGGATCCAATTTCACTTTTGGCCTTAAAGCCCAATTTGGACCCATGACCCAAACCTAACCCAAACTCACCCAATTCAACTCCAATTAACCCCAAGTCTTTTCTAAATCTTCCTTAGCATCCCCACAAGCAAAACACTAACATGATTTGCCCAAAATTTGGACCCAAACCCCACTCAAATTCATCCCAAAGCCTTAAAGCCCAATTTTGACCTAAACCCAAACCTAACCCAAATGAGCCCAAACCCCAAAATCAAAGCCCAACCAAAGTCAAAACCTCTTTGAAACACTCCCATAATCATTTCTCAACATTAATTTTACATCAATTTCAACCCTAGCCCAACATTGGCCCAACTTGGCCCACTTGGACCTATATTGGCCCATTCACCAAAAGAGCCCAAATTCAACCCAATTCAAACCCAAATCACCCCCAATTTGCTTCAAGTCACTCATGACACATCCATGAGCTAAACCCAACAATTATTTGGCCCAACCTCTTTAAAAAATTCCCATCCATAAATTCATTTTTAAACTTAAAGGCCCTTTCCTTAAACCATTTTAAAAGCCCATCTTTTACCACATCCAAGGGCCCAAAATTGGTCTCAAAGCCCATATGACATTTCCCCTCATCATACTTTCAATTAAACTCAATACCTAAGTCCTAAATTCATCATCAAATCATTCCAAATCAAGTTTCATACAAATTTTCACCAAAATATCCAAAATTCTTAAAACCCATTTTTATGAAATTGACCAAACTTTTTCCAAGCCAAATGTGAGCCATTGAGCCATGTACAAGCCACATGGAAGCCATGGAGACCACTTTCCACCTCACCAAGCCATTAATGGCAAAAGGAGGGCCCCCTTTCCTAATCCTTCTTAAACCCTTTTTTACCTTAAGCATGTCACACACTAAACCATGCTTAGCCACCTCATCATGGATGGAGACCACACCATTCTCTCTTGGGCGACCCAAGTGATCCTTTTCGGCCCAAGACCAGGCCTTGGGTGGTGAACCTAGCCCAAAATCATGGGTTGACTCATTTGAACCCAAAATGGTCTCCCCCATTCCATTTCGATCCAAGCTCTTTACACATGGCATGGGCCAATTGACCGCACTAAGCTCCGACTACGACCTCCCCGATGACAACGATGACTGACCACGGCCGGCCAGCCACCACGGCCGCCGGAAACCACCGAGCCGAGAGCTCACATGTGAGCCCAAACTTGGAATTCTCACCTGTTGAGTCGCTCCATCCCCAGGTGGCCATTGTAGCTGTTCTCCTCTTGCCAAGAGCAGTCGATCCCAAGCCCTAACTCTCCCTGGGAGGCCCTCCACCCTCTCCTATTTAAACACCACCCCTTCTCGGCCATGAGAGGTGCTAAAACAAAACTTAAGGAAACTCTGCCAAAATTGTTCCAGACTACTCCCCATACATAGAGCATTTGATCCCCACTGAAATCCCCCTGCCATTTCCTCTCTGTGAGCTCAATTTCAGAGTTGAAATCCAAGCCCAAAACCGGGACACTTCTCCACAGTGAGCCAATCCCCAAATTGATTGGTTCTACACCTTCACCAGACCAAGGGAAGGTGTCCACCAGCAAAAGCCCCATCTCCAGGCCACCCAGTTGCTCTAGCCTCCAAGCTTGTCGAAATCCTACCTAGGCAATTCACCAGACCAGGAGACTTCATCTGGAGCTTGCTGGGATCCAATCGAAGGTGAAACAACCCTCAGATCGAAGCCACACTTCTCTGAGCAAAGGTATGACCTCACTCTTCTTCCCGAGCTTCTGAACATTCTCCATTTTTATTGCGTAAATTTCATCCCACATAAACCGTATGGATGTGTTCGCCTTCTCAAGACGAATCCATAGAGCATAAGAACACGAAAATCCATCGAGTATCGAGTGAGATCTTAGGGATTTAGTGTGGACGGCTCTCGGGTGAGGACGCTCGGGGACGATGAACGGATGCCGTCCATTTAATACACGCGCGGACGGACGGCTCGGATGGCGTCGGACCAGGAGATGGTAAGTGAACCACGGGACCCGGAGCGCTGAGTCAGATGGCGGCGTCGAATGGGAGCGCGACGCGTGTGCATTCGGAGCTGCCGAGGTTGACGCGGCGCCGCGTGGATAAATAGAAAATTAGGGTATTTTTCTATTTATTTAATTCCTTAAACTTGGAAAATTCATAACTTTGTGTAGGAAAATCATAAAAATAAAATAAAAATACCCTCTTGCTCAGTGAACAGAGGAGAATAATGGGGAAAAGAAATCATTTAATTTCATCAAGTATTTTATTTTTAATAATTTATTTACTCTCTGCACATTTTTAATTCTTCATGCATGTATACAATTCACCATGGCATGAGACCATAGGGCTTTTAAAGCCTCTGAATTTGGGAACATTCCTTGAATTTTCCAAAGTCAGAGGCCATCCCTATGAGAAGTTATTGATTTTTCAAATTCATGTTACTGTTTTGAGTATTTTAATTCCAATAATTAGCATGTTGTGAAACAAATTCTAGGAAAATTTGGTGATGTCCCTAATGACTAGAGGACCCTAGGGAAAATAGGTTTTGAGTTAGTTCATTTAAAATAACCCTAATTGGCTTAAACACCCAAAATAGGTCTCTAATTAATTAGAGTTAACCATAGATCAAATTGACTTGAAATCAATTCTCCACTGACCTTTAGGATCAGAGGAACCCACCATAAAAATTTGAAGTCAATTGGACTTGGTTAGCTCTACTAAATGGGTTGATTAAGCCATTTAGTCAATTTGAACTTTAAAAATTCATAACTTTCAAAATACCTTTCAAAAATTCACCAAATTGGTTTTGGAACCTCTCTGATATTAGAGGAATTTAAGAAAAATTAAAATTTCAATTTTCTAAAAAAGTTGATTTTTAATATTATTTTAATATTTTTAATAATTAAAAAATAATAAAAATCACAAAAATAATAAAATTCACCAAAATGTCACATTTTGAATTTTAATCACTTAGGAACAAACCCCATATCTTTCTAAGATCTATTTAATGAGATATTAAATTTTAAAGCCCTAGGATAATTTTAAAATTAAAAAATGTATTTTCTAGCATTTTTACTAAAATAATTATAATAAATCAAAGAAAAATCATAAAATTACAAAAATTGATTCTCTGATTTCCTTGATATCAGAGAGATTTTTGAAAAATATAAAATTCATTTTTCAACCTTTATTTTATTTTTAAATTAATTAACACTCCAAAACTTAAAATAATTATAATAAAAATAATATAATTCAAAAAATCACCAAAATTGGTCCAAGTGGTCCTCTAGTCATTAGGAATGTCCCCTAATTTTCTTAAAGACAGAAACTTTCCCTTGGTCATGTTATTAAATTTTCCTTGGAAATCTTTATTTTCTACCAAAAATAATTATATAAATAAATTAAATATAGAAAAGTCACATTTTCTCCTCTCATGTCTTTATCGACATATGAGTGAAGTCACATAAAAATTTCAAGTTCATTTAAGCTCAATTTAGTGAGTTATGAAGTTATTAAGCTTAAAGGGCAAAGTGATAATTAAAATTTTAACCCTTAATTAAAACTTTAGGTTTAATAAAATTAACAAGTAAAATATTTAATCTTAATCTGATTTGGATGATTGAAATTTAAATAATTAAAGGGTAGAAACCCATTAAACAATTTAAAATAATTGAAATAAACCTTAATTAAATAATTGATTAAATTTTGGGAGAATAATAAAATTGGAATTATTAAAATAGGGATATTGTTAGGAAGAGATTTATTCTTTAATTTAAAAATCCCTAAATTAATCATCTCATTAATATTTAATTCTTAATTAAAATGATAACTCAAATTTAAAATATTAAAAGACTTAATCATTAAACTAAAGTTAAATTATTAAACTCTTTTAAAATTTCAATTAAAGTTAAAAATAAAATTAAATTAAAAATTAAATTAAATTAAATAAATCAAATTGAATTAAATTAAATTAAATCAAATTAAATTAAATTAAAGATTAATTAAACTAAATTAAATTAAATTAAATTAGATTAAATTAAATCAAATTTAAATTAAATTAAATCAAACAAATTAAATTAAATTAAATTAAATTAAATTAAAATTAAAAGTAAAATTAAATTAAAGATTAAATTAAATTAAATTAAATAAACAAATTAAATTAAATTAAATGAATAAATTAAATTAAATTAAATTAAATTAAATTAAATTAAATTAAATTAAATTAGACTAAATTAAAACAAATTAAATTAAATTAAAACATATTAAATTAAATTAAATTAAATTAAATTAAATCAAATTAAATTAAATTAAAGGAAATTAAATCAAATTAAATTAAATTAATTTAACATCAAACCAAACTAAATTGAATTAAATTAAATTAAATTAAATTAAAATTAAATTAAATTAAAGTTAAAATTTAATTGAATTAAATAACATCACCAAAGACATAAAGAATTCAAAATAAATCTAAAATAACTTGAACACTATTCCAAACTTAAACCCATTAATTGAATTCAAACTAAATCATAAATTTACCCTCGAAAGCTTTAGTTGTCATAACTCCTAAACGGAATATTAAATGAAATGTTACTTCTCTTATAGGACATTCAAACATCCTAGCTCACCGAGTAAGATAACAACAAAACTTAACTAAACCTCGGACGATTAATTCATTTGTGTAATCGAATTCATTTGGACTTAAAACAATCCTAGAAATATTGAAAAGATGTTTAAGATTTGCCTTAAGTACTTCCTCGATATGATAGGATGTTCATAAGAACAATCGAACTTAATTGTTCTTTGATGAAGAAAATCGTCCTCAAACAAAAACACAAGAACCTAGACGTCATAGGAAATGACTAGCTATAGGATTAGGAACTGGGTAGAAAACCATAACCCTTACCTTAGCCTTACCTAGGAACTTGCTTAAATATTCTAATTGTGTTTTAAGTGCGGCTTGGGATGACGGGAAGACCCTCCAGGTACGCTTTTATTTTATTTCAATTTACTTTCTTGCAATTTACATTATTATAATTTATTTAACCGCATTGCACTTACTTTTCTTGCATGATAAACAACTGTTGCATGAAAACCCACACCTTTAGGATAGTCCCTAAAACTGAAACCAAAACTAAGTTAAAAGTTATTGCAAGATAAAATTCACCGCCACAACATTTCAAAATATAAAACAACTCAAAATTTAAACAGAACACAAAACTACAATTACAACTAAATTAAAACGTCCTGTTGGATGATCGGGAATACCTCGGATGATGTAACCTACGTGTTGCTAACGGGATTTCCCACGTGCCTAAATGAAAGTGTGGAACTCATTCGATTGAGTTTAGCAAATTCATCTGGACTAAGTGAATCCGATAAAAATAATGATGCCGGAAGGATGGAACCGTGGGATCTTAACCGGTGTCGTTATAATCAACTTTAAGATTTGTTTTATTTAAAACACAAAAAATACTTGGAAATTAAGATTTTCTCTAAACCAAAACACTTTTCTCATCCCCTAATTTATGACTTCTAAAACTAAACCTCTGCAACAACAAGGAGCTCAGAGCATGGTGGGCAGCACGGCCATCTACATCAGCAAAACTTCCCTAGAATTAAATAACAAAGCCATAGGATTTCGAGGTAGTTTGCCTAGTGCAACATAAATCCTCAACCTCTTCGTTAGGCATTTGCATTGCAAATTAAGCCCTAACCGGACTTAGGATTCCGAGGTAGTCGTTCGATACAACAATAAATCCTCACATCTTCGAGGCTATTTGTGTGATTTTATCATACAAATATAAGTCCTAATTAATTAAAATTGACAAAATCAAAACATTAAATAAACATTAGGACTTTCCTAAATCCAAGCCAAACAATAGGATAGTCGGGAAATTACCGAAGTTCACTTCGAATCCGTAATTTCTCCTACCTTTCTTCCTTTGAATTCTCAAAACAAAATGTTCCAAACTTGATCCATTCCCTATTGGACTTTCAAAATTCAATCCTTTGAAAACTTAAACTTTGAAATTCTTGAGAGCAGAATTATTGATTATTATCGAGAGTTTTCTTAGGTGATTCCCGTTACTTAAGATGTAATTAACTATAGGGGCTTGCTCTTATAGGAAATTTTAAAGAACCCAGGTAATATAAACCCTGTTTAATACTTTCATATTAAGCAGGGGAATTTGTCGGCTTATAAAATTGGTTCGCAGACCAAAAGGATGTCACAAATCTTTTAGTTTATTTAATGGAGCCTCACCATCAAGCAGTGTGCCTATCCTTAGGGATAAATACACGGTTTGTGGTGTGGTGCTCGTTTATATAAACTATTTGGGATGTGAGATCAGTTTGATTTCATATCTTAAAATTTTTCAAACTTAAAATTATTTTCAAAATCAAATACTACTTTTCAAATTATTTATTTAAACTAAATTAAAAATTTGCCGACAATTTCTGTAGGCGACCCCCTTTTCAAAATACAACCTAAAAATATGCCGACACAAATGAAAACTTAATCTATTACTAAACATACAATCAACTAACCTACTTTAAACATATTAAAACAATCTAAACTTATTAAAAGTTCATAACTTATAAAAACTTAAACAACACATTAAAGAAAAACTAACATTTTATCTAAAAAAAACATTGTAAACTAACTTAACACACATAAATAGTCTAACATTATAGCATAAGCAAACCAGCAAACACCAAATTCATAGTCCACAGAAAGTACAAAATAATTACATACAAAACAATAAAGTTTTCAAAATAACAATTAATCTAAACAAACTAAACAAAGTCTCTAATCTTCTGCATCAAAATCCTAGGTTATATCATCTCCCTGATCTCCAGGCTAAGAAGACTGAGCAGGCTGATACTGTGTGTAGCGGGGGCACTCAGGAAAGACAACATCTAAATTACCACTCCTATATCGACGTTCAGCCTCATAATATGCAATTTCATACTCTAAATGTCGCTGGAGATATTCACTATCATAATCGTGTCTTCTTTCCAAGCCATCAATCCTGTGGTCTATATGCTCAAATTTTCTTTCCATATTCTCTCCAAATTGCTCAAAACTCTTTCTACTCGAGGACGACTCATTCATCGGATCTTGAAGGGTAGGAGTGGTGTACTGAGGGGGTTCATAACTAGTAGAGGGTATATCTCTACTTGAAGAAGGTACATAATCTCTTGTCCCAGATCTCCATCCTTCGTGGGATTCATATTTCTTTATATTAGTCTGAGTAATGGGTTTCATAGGCTCAACCCATTCCTCATCATCTCTTGCCTCTACCCCAGATAATTGGCAGAGTGCATAGATAAGACCAGGATGCCTAGTCCTCCTCTACTTTCATTTCTTGAGGTGGCTAATATATTCTTATAAATTACACTTCCCACATTAATGCTTTTTTGATTATGAATACAGAAATTCAGAACTGCTCTATCTCTTGTTACCTCACTATGGTGGTAGGTAGGTAAAAAATTAGAACAAATAAAATAGTGCCAGGCTTTTGATATTGCATTTAACATAGAAAGAGGGAAGTTTACCCGTTCTCGCTTCTTTATCTTCCAGACGCCTTTCCCATCAGTGAGAAAGTCGATCACTTCTTCCAGTGGTCCTTCCATAGTTCCAAATGTATCATACTCACTGGTGTAGGTGTCTCGTACCTCGTAATAAGCATTTATTCTTGCGAGTGCTTGAATTCCACAAAAATCCTCTAACCTTAAGCGGTGCATCTTCGACTGTGTCGGGTTCGCATAAAATTCCTTTACCACTTCTACAGAGGCTGCGTTGGTCACGAAACGAAATTTTCCCATCCTCGTTCCCTAATGATTAGCTCGACTTCTCCTGCAGGACTTTTGAAAACTCGATCTTGAATGCATGTTCTGGCTTGAATATTGTGAAAATATCTTGATTGTGCCCTTGCATTCACAAAACGAGTTTCGTCGTAGTCCAACCGTCACTTTTGTCGTGGAGCCATTTTTGATCTGTGAAATTTGCAAAAATTTTAACTAAACTCCCAAATATTACTAAGAAGGCTTCCTACAACATATAAAATCCATTTAAATCAATTTCCATGAATTTCTTCCAAGTATTTTCTCCACATTTCGAAATTTCTCAAAATTTCCCAATGTAGAAGAAATCCATGGTGAAAATCAAAAATTTTTGCATAGGAGTGAAGCTCTTACCAAGGGAAGATGAAATCCGGTGTCAAAAAATGTTGAAATCGCCTCAAATCCAAGATCTCTCAAGCCTTAGGTTGGTTTTTTCGAAGTTTTGAGGAAGGGGATGATGAATAGTGTCGGTTGACTGGTCAAATATAGGTCTTTTCACGATATCATTATCGGCGAGAGTTTCGGGAAAAATCCACCGTCGGCGAGCTCGTTCTCGCTGTCAGCGGAATTTCCCCGCTGTCGGCGGGATAATTCTCGCCGTCGGCGAGATCCCAAAATTTTTAAATTTTCGAAATTCGTCAATCATTTTCAACCTCGATTTGCCCTTAATCAATCTTCCGATCACTTAATTTAATAATAGTATGAAGATTAGATACTTATACTCACAAAAAGTTCACACAACACAAACAATATAACTTTATATATGAAATCCATGAGACTTACAAACTTTACACTAACAACTAACAACATACTTAACTTAAATGTCCAAATCCATAATAGTCAGCATCACAATCCAAACCACAACACTCTAAATGCTGAGACATAACAATTACATATAATCTCATCAAATCTGAGATGATCAAATTAAAATTCAAATCATAATAAAACCTAAATCCAAATTAACACATATATACACAAATATATGACATAAGATAGAAATCTTTACTACTCCTCAGTGTCTGAACTATCATCCTCTCTGATATTCCAGATGCGACGCATGTGCACAAATAAATTGTAGAAAGGCCTGAAAGGGAATTCTGTAGTAGATTCTTCATTAATCCACCCTTTGTGTCTCAGTAAATGAATAAAACTGGCCTCCGGATGTCCAGGTATGATCAAAGTGCTCCTTCATCCTCCAGATCAATGTGATCGAACATATCGGAGATATTGTCGATGGAATTCATCACATTTTGCAACTCTTTCTCCAATCCTTTAATCTTTTTCGAATGAAATTTGTTTTATCGATAAGGGGCCTTGCTAAAGGATTGTTCTGTGATGCTCTGTCAGAAATAATGGTAATCTCATCATTGTTATCCAAAGTTGGTAACATATCCGTAGGATCGAGTGGTTTCCATGGCAAAAATACCTTTTCCCAAGCCTCATACGAAACTTGGTACTGATTGCATAAAGCAAATATAGTTGATGGGTGTCCAAGTCCATGAACTGACCCATGCACAATCAATCCCAATGCAAACTTTACTATAGTTGATCCAACATCGATAGGTAGTCCAATTTGAATACAGTAATTTAAAACAACGCATTCCTTTGAAACTTTATTTACCCTCATAGTGGGTAATAATTTTGATGAGATAAAGAAATGCCAATGCTTCGAGACAGGGTTAAGAAGTGATGCAAAAAAACTGACATACCCATCTTCACGCAACTCCCAATCATCAGGTTCATCGGTCAGGTATCTATAAATCTCGTTCATATCGTATCTTGAAGGCACAAAGTTTGAATAATGACGGACGTGGGTATTCTCTATAGAAAATAATTCATTTACCCTTGAAGGAGTAACTGTTACCCATCTTCCTCTGACGTAGACATTTCCATTGTTGATCGCATGTAGATTGGAGTAAAACTCTTTAACTACAGGAATAACTACAGCGGATGTCGTATAGCAAAATACCTCCCAATGCCGATGCACGATCATTTCTTCAATTTTTGTGGTAGAAATTTCTACTCCTCTGTTGACAAATCCCCTTTCTTTAATAAGTCGCTTCTTCATCAAGACTTTGTTGAAGATACGCTGCGCATCCGAACTGACAAATTTTCTTCAGTTGAAAACTTCAGTTTTTGTGGTTTCTAAGAGTTTGGTGGCCATTTTGGATTGAAAGGAATGGTCTCTAGTCATTTCTAAGGAAGAAAACAGTGTAAAAATGAATTTGGGATGGTTTTCTACAAAGAAATGGCTTTAGAACCGGCCAAAAGCGCTTAAAAAATCCTTAAGAAACCAAATTTTCAACTGCCTCGCCGTCGGCGGGAAGTTTCTTGCTGTCGGCGAGCTAGTTATAAAACCGATTTAAAATATGACACACGATCTAGCTGTCGGCGGGCTCGGGCTCGCTGTCAGCGAGATTCGTAAAAATTACCCATTTTCGCTCTAGTCCGAATATTTTCTGATCTCATCATATATGTTTGAATTTGTGATGATTCTAATTAAAAATTTGAGTTGTAAGATTTGTTTTAATAATATAGACTCTCTAATTTGTAGATAATTAAAAATAAAAGACTACTATGGGTTGCCTCCCATAAAGCGCTTGGTTTAACGTCTCAGCCCGACCTAATTTCAGTTAGTAATCAGGTTGACTAAGCATTAAAACCTCTTTAAAACTTGGTCTTCTTCCTTCGAAATATGGTTCTACTCTATGTCCGTTTACCTTAAATCTATGTCCTGTTTTTGGATCTTCAATTTCTATAGTTCCATATGAAAATATTTGAGTTATGATGAAAGGTCCTAACCATCGAGATTTCAATTTCCCGGAAATAATTTCAATCTAGTATTATATAGCAAAACTTCTTGTCTCGGTTCAAAATTTCTCTCGATTAATCTTCCGATCATGCCATACTTTCATCCTTTCTTTATAAATTCTATCATTATCATATGATTCGTTCCTTAATTCTTCTAATTCATTTAATTGCAACAATCTCTTCTCACCAGCTTCTTTTATATTATAATTAAATTCTTTAATCGCCCAATATGCTTTATGTTCTAATTCAACTGGTAAGTGGCAAGTTTTTCCATATATAAGCCTGTAAGGAGTCATTCCAATCAGAGTTTTATAAGTAGTCCTGTATGCCCATAATGCAGTGTCTAGTCTTATAAACCAGTTCAATTTATTAGGGTTTAAAGACTTTTCTAAAATACGCTTAATTTTTCAATTAGAAACTTCAGCTAAACCACTAGTTTGTGGATGATAAACAGTTGATTTCTTATGCATAATATTATATTTTTCTACTAGTTTGTGAATATATTTGTTTCTAAAATGAGTTCCTCCGTCAGTAATAATCACTCTCGGCATTCCAAATCTAGTAAAAATATTTTTCATTAAAAATTTTGAAACACTTTTAACATCACACCTAGGTAAAGCTTGCACTTCGATCCATTTGGAAACATAATCAACAGCTACTAATATATATGAGTTTCCAAATGAAGGAATAAAAGGTCCCATAAAATCTAATCCCCAAACATAAAAAATTTCAACTTCTAATATAAAATTCGGAGGCATTTCATTTTTTCTCGATATGTTTCCTACTCTTTGGCATTTATCACGAGGTTTTTATATATTTATATACATCTCGTAAATAGAGTAGGCCGATGAGAATCTAGATTGTAGAATTTTATACGCAGTTTTATACGTCCCAAAATGTCCTCCAAAATTAGAGTCATGACATTTTTGAATAATTGGTTCAGTTTCTTCATAAGGCGCGCATCTTCTAATGATTAGATCCTTACATTGCTTATATAAGTATGGTTCATCCCAAAAGTATGTTTTAGTATCGTGAATGAATTTTTTCTGTTGTTGCAAAGTTAACATAGGTGGTAAAATGCCACTTACAATATAATTTACTATATCAGCATACCAAGGTATTTTCAACTCATTAATATTATAAAGTTGTTTATCAAGAAAATTGTCTAAAATTTCATTATCAGTATCAGATAATTCATGATTTTCTAATCTTGATAAATGATCTGCAATTTGATTATCAGTTCCCTTTTTGTTAATGATCTCAAAATCAAATTCTTGCATTAATAATATTCATCCGATTAATCTTGGTTTAGAATCTTTCTTTTGCATTCGATATTTTATAGCGAGTGATCGGTTTGTACAATACATTTAGTTCCTATTAGATAATGCCGAAATTTATTAAAAGCATATACCACTTGCTAATAATTCTCTTTCGATAGAATCGTATAATTTATTTCAACATCATTTAGAGTTTTACTTAGCATAATATATAACTTTGAAAATCTTATCATATCTTTGCCCAAGAACTGCTCTTATAGCATAATCACTAGCATCACACATAAGCTCAAATCGTTTCTCCCAATTAGGTGAAACTATTATAAGTGCTGTAATTAATTTATCTTTTAATAATTCGAAAGCATTCAAACATTCAGTTGTAAATTCAAATTTTTTGTCCTTTTCAAGAAGTTGGCATAGAGGTTTAGTAATTTTTGAAAAATCTTTAATATAACGTCTGTAGAATCCAGCATGTCCAAGAAAACTTCTTAACCCTTTCACCGTAGTTGGAGGTGGTAATTTAGCTATAACTTGAATTGTTGCAGGGTCTACTTCCATGCCTTTTTCCGAAATTTTATGCCCTAATACAATGCCGCCTGTAACCATAAATTGACATTTCTCCCAATTAAGAACTAAATTAGTTTTCTCACATACTTCAAATACTTTTTCAAGATGATTTAAACATGTGTCAAATGTTGTTCCAAATACAGAGAAATCATCCATAAATACTTCTATTCCATTATCAATTAACTTACTAAATATAGACATCATATATCTCTAGAATGTTGCAGGTGCATTACATAATCCAAAAGGCATCCTTCGAAAAGTGAAAGTTCCATAAGGACTAGTAAATGTAGTTTTCTCTTGATCTTCAGGAGCAATTTGTATTTGATGATAACCGGTATATCCATCTAAGAAACAAAAATACTTATGTCCGCTAATCTATCTAACATCCGGTGCTAGAAATGGTAAAGGGAAGTGATCTTTCCTGGTGGCTGTGTTTAATTTTCTATAATCAATACATATTCACCATCCAATAACTTGTCTTATAGGGATAAGATCATTATTTTCATTAGCTTTTACGGTCACTCCTCCTTTCTTAGACACACAATGAATTGGGCTTACCCAAGCACTATCAGAAATAGAATATATAATACCATTATCTAACCATTTTAAAATTTCTTTCTTGACTACTTCTTTCATTATCGGGTTTAATCTCCTTTGTGGATCTACTTTTGGCTTATGTTCATTATCTAAAATAATTCTGTGCATACAGATTGAAGGACTAATTCCTTTAATATCTGCTAAAGTCCAACAAAAAATTTTCTTATATTTTTTTAAGGTATTTAAAAGTTTTTGTTCTTGAGATTCATTTAATTCAGATGAAATAATAACTGGTAGAGTTGAAGAATTACCTAAGTAAGCATATTTCAAATGATTAGGTAATATTTTTAACTCAAGTTCAGGAGGTTTAATAATCGATGGAACTATATTTTTTTCAGTGTTTTCTGTGTTATCCAAAAATTCAAATTTCTCTTGAATATAATCTTATTCTTCATTTATATCGGCTTTTTCAATTAATTCAGTATTTTCTTTTTCTATTTTTTTTTCATAGTATTTCTTAAAATGTTCTTTTTGTAAATGATCGAGTACTTCCATTCGAAAACACTCATCATCTTTTTTTAGCGCAGGATATTTCATTGATTTAGCAATATTAAAAGTTACTTTTTGGTCATTTACTCTCATAGTTAATTCTCCTTTACGAACATCAATCATAGCTTTCCCAGTGGCTAAAAATGGTCTTCCTAAAATGATAGGAATTTCTTTATCTTCTTCCATATCTAAAACAATAAAATCTAGAGGGAAGATAAATTTATCCACTTTTACTAATACATCTTCAATAACTCCCTTAGGATATGTAACGAACGATCGACTAATCGAAGGGTTACTTGAAGTAGGTGAAATTTCTCCCAATCCTAATCTCTTAAAAATTGATAAAGGCATTAGATTGATGCTTTCTCCTAAGTCACACAAAGCTTTTCCATAGTATTTTTCTCCAATAGCGCAGGGTATAGTGAAACTACCAGGATCTTTTAATTTTTTGGGAAGCTTTTTCTGAATAATAGCACTACACTCTTCACTAAGTGCGACCGTTTTATTATCGATAAATTTTCTTTTTTTATTTAGAATATCTTTCATGAATTTTACATAGTTTGACATCTGTTCTAAAGCTTCTACGAAAGGAATATTTATTGTTAATTTCTTCAGAATTTCAAGGAATTTAGCAAATTGTTTATCTTTTTTATGTTGAATTAGTCGTTGAGGAAATGGTGGTGAAGGTTTTTCAACAGAAATTTTCATTGGTATTAAAGGATTTTCTAAGTTTGGATCTTGTTGATTCTTTTCCTTTTCGATTTCCACTTCCTCTTTTTTACTTTCGAGTTCTTTCGAATTCGAGGTTCTAATTCTTTTCCACTTCGTAATTGTATCGCTTTAATCTGTTCATTTCCTTTGTCTTTGGGATTTATTTCCACATTACTAGGAAATGTTCCAGTATTCTATTATTAAGCGCGGTAGCGATATGTCCAAGTTGAGTTTCAATATTTTTAATAGCTGTTCCTTGATTTTGTAATTGATTTCCTTGTATTTGTAATTGATTTCCTTGATTTTTTAATTGATTTTCTTGATTTTGTAAATGTTGACCCATATTTAATATTAATTCTTCTATAGATAATTTCATAACTTTAAATTGAGGGTTATTATTATTAAATCCAGGTGGATAACTAGGTTTATAATTAGAATTTCCTTGATTAGAGGGATTTCCTAATGGTTGTGTTATGTTGTTCATCCATGGTTGATTAGTTGTGTTATTATTCCAATTAAAATTAGGATGATTTTTCCATCCAGGATTGTAATAATTCGCATAAGGATTATTGGGTGTGTTATTAGTAGCATTTATAGTTTCATAATGAGATTGGGATTCTATAAGTTGTCCAGATGAATTTTCTTCTAATATAGTTGGAGAGTAATTCATTCCAAAATGATCTAATTTTTTAGATATAACAGCGATTTGTGAAGCTAACATAGATATTGCATCATTTTCATGAATACTGGCTATCTTTTTCGATTCATTCTATCGACGAGCCATTAAAAATTATTGGTAGCCATTTCTTCGATTAGTGTATAGGCTTCATCAAATGGTTTTGACATTAATGATCCTCCAGCAGCAGCATCGATGATTGATTTTAAAGATCCTACTAATCCATTATAAAAAGTTTGAATAATTAACCAATCTGGTAACACATGATGTGGGCATTTCCTAAGAAGTTCGTTAAATCTCTCCCAAGCTTCATGTATTTGAAGCCAATAATTTCTTTACTTCCCCGGCAACGGCGCCAAAAACTTGACCCACTTTTTATATGTTTGCAAATTATGTTAATAGCAACGGCACCAAAAACTTGATCCCGCTTTAATATATATCTGATTTTATGATGGAATGTATAATGTAGATTCTATGCAAGTATACGTATCATATCAAGTAATACAGGGCTCTAGTGGAGTCCTGGTTATCGATCCCACAGGGAAGTTTTAACAGATTTGTATCAGCTAAATTTAAAGGATTTACTTACTAATATAGTATACGAAAATTTAGAATAAGTAACTAAATCAAACTAAAGTAAACTAATGTTTTAAATAAAGTTGACTTAAATATTTCAGAAAAAGTATCCTTCTCCTTGTTTTTAGAAAATTAAGTGAAAGATGAATTCAAATATGAATTTTTTATTCTATTGTAACAAATAGGAGCATTCCTATTCTTTACCCTTTGGTCCAGGTGCAAAGAACATTGACTAGTCCTATGTTTGATTATCGAATCTGCGGCTAGTTCGGGAGGATACTTGTTGCCACTTTAGAGCTCCCACGTTCCCCTCACTGAGGGCTAACATCTACACTTCGGCTCTCGAAAAATAAGACCAAATGGAATATTTTAGTCCGTCACACTAAAATGTCCAATTCTACGCTCGATAAATAATATTTCCCTATTTATTTGCACCCTCCTTCCAAGGCTTTTGACTTCCACGAATATTGGATGTAATCTTTACTATAGTTGATAATTCAACATATTTTAACAAATCGATGGGCCGGATTGAAAGTAAATTAAGTTTTAAGTAAAAATTATCACAACTTATTTTAATATATTAGGCACTTCTATTTAATTTCATCAATTCACATAATTTCATAAACAAGGAGAAAGACTAAGAAAACTACTCAGAATGCATGAGAATTAAACAAAGCATGGATTTCTTTTAAAGTTAACAATAATAAACAGAGATACTTATCTTAATTTCCTCCCCAAGCAGACTCCTTGAAGTTCCTTTGACTTTTCCTTTTAGTACAACACACTTATAAACTCACTAATTACACTCTAAAACTCTTAAAATATACACCAAGTAAACACTAATACTCTCTAAATAAATACACACACCAATAGACACACACAGAGACACACTAGACACACAAATTCGTGCTCTATTTATAGAGGTAGACAAAGGTCCAAGGGGTACTTAAGCACCTCTTCAAAAAAGCATCTAGGTTCAATGTATCTGACATTTTGATCAATCTCGCGTCAGCGAGAAACGACCTTGCCGTCGGTGGGCCTTCTATAAGGTCTCCAAACCACGCGATCTCGCTGTCGGCGGGCTCGGGCTCGCTGTCGGCGAGGTAGTTATAAATCCTTCAGAAATTTTCTTAATAATCTCGCCGTCGGTGGGCTCGATCTTGCCGTCGGCGGGCTCGATCATTTTGCATGAATTTCTTTCTTTTTGATCCAAATTCGCTCCATTTCATGCTTTTTGCTTTCATCTCTTATAAATCTTGATTCCTGCAATAAAAATAAAGAAAATATATTTCTTTAAAGTGCAATTTCATAAAAAATAAGTATGAATTTCTTAACATATTTTTCTGTGATCAGTTGGGCTTTGATTTTGGGATTTGGGCCCATTTGGGTTAGGTTTGGGTTTAGGCCAAAAATGGGGATTTTGGTTTTGGGTTAGGTTTGGGTGAAGTTTAGGTTCAAATTTGGGGCAAATCTTGTTAGTGTTTTGTTTGTGGGGATATTAGGAAGGTTTAGGAAAAGATTTGGGGTTAATTGGAGTTGAATTGGGTTGGTTTGGGCTAGGTTTAGGTCATGGGCCAAAATTGGGCCTTAGGCTTCAAATTGGAATTGGATCCAAATGTCAATCAAATTGGGCTTGGATTTGGTCTAAATTGATATTAGGAATATTTAATTGAAGTTTAGAATTGGATTGGATCAACATTGAGGTCAATTGGGTTGATTTGGTTTGACATTGGGTCTACTTGGGTTAAGAATGGGTCAAATTGAGGGTTTTGGTAAAAGTAAACTAAATTGACAAAATTGGCTTATGGTGTAATTGAACAAAATGAAATTGGGAATATTTGGGATTTTCTGGAATTTTCTGGGAATTTGTAAAATTTATGGATTTTTTTTTGTTAAGAAGGGCATTTTGTGTATTTGAAGGGTATTGAGGGGTATTTTTGGAATCTTTGGTATATTTGGCTAAGGATGATCAATTTAAATGGTGGGAAATGTTTATGATTGGTTTTGAGAAATTTTGGATAATTTAGGCAATTTTGTAAATTTTGGGTAGTTTCAAGGGCATTTGGTCGGTTTAGTGGGTGTAGGGCCCCAGGGGTCAAAAATTAGAATTTTGGAAAAATGAAGATTGATCAAGTTTGAGTAGAATGGAATCACTTTGGTTGAGCCATGAAGCCATATCAAGCCCATAAGAGCCATGAGAGGACTCATTTGAGGCATTCACGATGTTGTTCCTAACCCTCTTATCCAAGGGCTTAGGGGTTGAGGACCATCCATATGGATTACCTACATGAGTCAGAAAGTCAAGCTAGGTATGAATGGTTTTAAGATTTGGAATGTGTGTGAAAGTGTAATGTGTGCAGGTCAACCCTCACCAGGCCAGGCCACCCAGGGTAGTCCTGATCCACTTTTCGATATTTATACTTACAATTATGATATTTAAAAATTAGCAACGGTACCAAAAACTTGATCCCGCACTGAATTTTTACTGATGATTCTGTTATGTATTTTATGATTTATATTGTGGATACTACGCAAGTATACGTATCGTTATCAAGTATTGTAGGGCTCTAATGGAGTCCTAGATATCGATCCCACAGGGAAGTTAGCAAATTTCAAAGACAATTTAAATTAAACTAACTTACTAATCTAGTATACAGAAATTAAGAAGACTTAAACTAAACTAATGCTTAAGGTTGAATATTAAATTTCAGAAAAAAAGTATCTTTCTCCTTGTTTTTGAGAATTAAGTGAATGAAGAATTAAATAAGTTTTTAATTGTATTGTGCTAAATAGGAGCATTCCTATTATTTACCCTTTGGTCCAAGTGCAAAGAATATTGACTAATCTTATGTTTGATTACTGAATATGCGGCTTGGCTGGGAGGATACCGACTGCCACTTCAGAGCTCCCACGTTCCCCTCGTATGAGGGCTAACATCTACACTTCAGCTCTCAAACAATAAGACCGAATTGAATATTTTAGTCTGTCACACTAAAATGTCCAATTCTACGCCCAATAGTTAATATTTCCCTATTTATTTGCATCCTCCTTCCAAGACTTTTGACTTCCCTGAATCTTGGATGTAATCTTTACTATAGTTGATATTTCAACATATATTAACATATCAATTGGCCAGATTGAAAGTAAATTAAGATTTAAGTTAAAGATTAGCACAATCTCTATTTTTATATTTTAGGCACAATTACTTTAATTCATAATTTCACATAATATCAATAATAAGGAGAAAGACTAAAGAAACTACTCAGAATGCATGGGAAAAATAACACAAAGCATGAATTTCATTAAAGTTAACAAATAAATAACTAATGTACTTATCTCAATTCTTCTCCCCAAGCAGACTCTTGAAGTTCCTTTGACTCTTCCTTCCAGTACAACACACCAAATCTCTAAACACTCACTCAAAGACTCTTAACTTTCACACAAATGTCAAAAATGACACTCTAATGACACACAAATTGACACACAAAATGACTAGAATTCGTTTCTAGTTATAGAAGGGTCAAATCTCCAAAAGGTACTTAAGCACCTCTTCAAAAAGCGTCCAGGTTCATTGTATTTTGGCTCTTTTCAACTGTCTCGCCGTCGGCGGGCTTCTAGAAGATGGGCTAACCACACCGATCTCGCTGTCGGCGGGCTCGATCTCGCCGTCAGCGGGCTTCTTATAATATATTCAAAACTTTTGGGAAAAACTTGCTGTCGGCGGCCTTTTCCTCGCCATCGGCAGGATAGTTCAATTTTTATAAAATTGAGTCCTTTTTGCTCCAAATCCGCTTCTTTTGTGCTTTTTGCCTTCAATACTTATAAATCTTTATTCCTGCAATAAAACAAAGAAAATACCTTTCTTTAAAGTGCAATTTCATATAAAATTGGTATGAATTTCTTAATATATTTTCTAGTGATCAAATTCCCCCAAACTTAACTATTACTTGTCCTCAAGTAATTTAGGTACTATATATAAAAGTAAATGATTATTCGTAGTAAAGTTTTAATTTGGAAATACTATGAATTAGATTTAAATAAGTGTTATAATAAAGTTTAATAGAAATATTTAAAAATAATTAAACTAATTCTATAGAGATAAGGCTATTTAGTTTTCAAATTTAAGATTTTTAGTCTTCTATTTATTTCAAGAATGACTATACTTTTCAATACTAAATTACTAAAGATATTTAGATGATTTGAATTTCCTGAAAACACAACTTAGTAAAAGACTAATCCATATATATAAGTTCAGAAATGTAATTGAAGTTTATCCTTTAGGTTGATTTAAATGAAGCCAATTTTTGATAAGGTATCTCCTCAAGCTTCTCCTCACTTTATATATATATATATATTTCTTTTCTTTCTGGATTGATTTTCAATCCTTCTTTTTCTTTTCTTTTATCTAGCAAGGATCACTATTTTTGGTTAGCCTGTTAATAATTTTGAACTTCATTTTCCTCTTCCTAAATTTGAAACTTGAAACATTTACTTACCTTATATGTATTTCAAATTTTTTACTTCATTGAATTCCAATCTTTTCTTTCTCACTAAATACCTAAGAATTTTATATTTGAAAATATAATTTTCCTTACTTTTAAATAGTTAACTATATTCTTATACTTTTAAACTAAATTTCTTAATCTATAAAATTAGTTAATCATTAAAAGTATTTCCTTAACTTCTATAATTAAATAAATCAATTCTAATTTACTGAATTAAAATTACTTCAGAAAATCATTTTATAATAATTTTGAAAATTTAAATTGAGAACAATTTAATAATTAAATTTGTGTTCCCCCCCAAACTTAAATTTTTCTATCTATTTATATAGGGTGAAAAGAAAATAAACTGTAATATTTAAACCATACGTTTGAGCTTTAGGTATTTCTTCTTTTTGAAGTTCTGCAGGCTTTTTCCATTACTTAATTAACCTGTACTGTTAGTATTTTTCTACATACAAAATATTAAAGAAAGTGTTGGGTAAAGAAGTTTAACACAATACTACCACATTTTATACTAACATATTATACTACATCCACATACATTTAATAATTCAATCCAAAGTTACAATAGTAGTTCTGAAAACATTAAAATTTAAAAACTGTCTAAATTTAACAACAATATTAAAACAATCTACACTACATCATAATCAAGTTCATAAACTAAAACATCAATACTAAAATGTAAAACAACAAACAAACAATAACAACATCAGAATCTATAACTAAACAAATGAACATAATATCTATTCTTCTGCATCAAAGTCCCAAACTATATCGTCATTTCCTGGATCAGTGGATGGATTAGGCTGGTAATGAGTATATCGGGGGCACTTAGGAAATACAACATCAAGCTCTCCTCTCCTGTAACGATTCTCAGCATCATAATAGGCTATCTCATACTCTGAATGTCTCTGGAGATACTCGCTGTCATAATCATGTCTTCTTTCTAAGCCTCCAATTCTCTGATCAATAAGATCCAGCTTTTCTTCTATTTTTCCCAAAACTTTTCCTCTGTAAAGTCATCTCATTTATCAAATCTTAAAGGGTAGGAGTACTATAGGGAGGTGGGTCATAACTAGTAGAGGGAATATCTCTACTTGTAGAAGGTACATAGCTCCTTGTCTCAGATCTCCATACTTTGTGGGATTCATATTTCTTAATATTAGCTGTAGTAATGGGTTTCATAGGCTCAACCCATTCCTCATCATCACTCCCTCTACCCCAGATAATTGGTAGAGTGCATAGATAAGACCAGGATGTCCTAGTCCTCCTCCACTTTCACTTCTTGAGGTGGCTAATATATTCTTATAAATTACACTTCCCACATTAATACTTTTTTGGTTCTGAATGCAGAAATTCAAAACTGTAAGTAGGTAACAAGGTAGAACAAATAAAATAATATCAGGCTTTAGATGACAAATTTAACATAGAGAGAGAAAAATTTACCCTTTCTCGCTGCTTGATCTTCCAAACTCCTTTCCCGTCAGTGAGAAAGTCTATCACCTCTTCCAGTGGTCCTTCCATAGTTCCAAATGTTTCATTCTCACTGGTGTAAGTGTCGTACCTCGTAATAAGCATTTATTCTTGCAGCGCTGAATTCCACAAAAAATCCTCTAACCTTAATTGGTGCATCTTCAACCTGTGTCAGGTTCGAATAGAATTCCTTTATAACTTCTACAGCGGCTCTGTTCGTTATGAAACATAAAATTTCCCATCCTCTTTCTTTACTTATTCGCTCTACTTCTCCTCCAGGACTTTCGAAAACTTGATCTTGAATGCATGTTCTGGCTTGAATATTGTGAAAATATCTCGATTGTGCCCTTGCATTCACAAAATGAGTTTCGTCGTAATCCACTCTTCTCTTTTGTCGTGGAGCCATTTTTCGATCTATGAAATTTGCAAAAATTTTAACTAAACTTCTAAATATTACTAAGATGGCTTCCAATAGTTACTAAAATCAATCTAAATCAAGTTTCATGAATTTCTTCCAAGTCTTTTCTTCACATTTCAAAATTTTCCAAAATTCTCAATGTAGAAGAAATTCATGGTGAAAATAAATAATTTTCACATATGAGTGAAGCTCTTACCAAGGAAAGATAAAATCCGGCGTCAAAATGTTTTGAAATTGCTTCAAATCCAAGATTCCACAAGCCCTAGGTCGGTTTTTTTGAGTTTTTGAGGAGGGAGACGATGAATAGTGTCAGTTGACCGGTCAAATAAAGTATATTTCACGATCTCGCTGTCGGCGAGAATTTTCTATCCGTCGGCTAGCTAATTAATTCACCAAGGCGAAAGTTTCAGGAAAATCTCGCCGTATGCGGGATTTCTTTCGATGTCGGCAAGGTCTCCTAAAATTTAATATTTTTAATTTTTTTAATTATATTCTACTTAAATTAAGCCTTGTTCATTGTTTCGGTCACTAAATTTGATATATTTATTATTATTTTTATTAAGATTAGATATTAACACATAAATTCACACAATACAAACATTATAACTTTATAAATGAAATCCATGAATTTACAAACTTCAAACACTACATACTAACAATTGACTAAGTAAATTAACCCAAACATATCTTACTCAGCATTGCAATCCACACCACGATACTCTAAATACTGAGACTAAACAAATAACTTACAATCTCATCTTAACTGAGATTATCTATGTAAAGTTCAAAATAAATCAAAAACTAAATTCAAATCAACACACATACATATACTACGAATAGAAATCTTTGGTACTCATCAGAATCTGAACTGTTCTCTTCTCTGATGTTTCCAATAGAACGCAAGTGCACAAATAAATTATAGAAAGGCCTGAAAAGGAATTCTGCAGTAGAATCTTCTTCAATCCACCCTTTATGTCTCAATAGTCGTATAAAACTTGCCTCCAGGTGTCCTGTATGGTCAAAGTGCTCCTTCATTCTCCAATCGATGTGATCGAATAAATTAGAGATATTATCGATAGAATTCATCACATTCTGTAGATCCTTCTCCAATCCTTTAAGTTTCCGTAAAATGAGGTTTGTTCTATCGATCGGGGGCTTAACTAAAGGATTGTTTTGTGATGCTTCGATCGTAAATGAGTCATCGTTTCATCATTATTATCTAATGTAGGAAACATCTATTGGATCTAGTGGTTTCCAAGGTAATAACACTTTTTCCCAAGCTTCTTAGGAAACTTGGTACTGACTACATAAAGCAAATATAGTTGATGGGTGTCCAAGTCCATGAATTGACCCATGCACAATTAATTCTAATGCAGACTTCACAATGATAGATCCAACATCAATAGGCAATCCAGATTGAATACAATAATTTAAGATTGCGCATTCCTTTGAAACTTTGTTTACCCTCATAGTGGGTAGTAACTTTGATGAAATGAAGAAATGCCAATGCTTCGATACGGGGTTAAGAAGGGATGCAGAAAAACTAACGTACTCGTCTTCTCGTAATTCCCAATCATCAGGTTCGTTGGTTAGATATCTATAAATCTCATTCATGTTGTATCTTGTAGGAACAAAATTTGAATAGTGGCAAACAGGGGTATTCTCAATCGAATATAATTCATTTATCCGAGGTGTGAAAGTTACCCATCTGCCTCTTACGTAGACACTTCCATTATGGATCGCATGCATATTAGAGTAGAATTCATTGACTACTGGAATGACTACAGCAGATGTGGTATAGCAGAATACCTCCCAACGTCACTGAACGATCATTTCTTCAATTGTTGTTTTTGAATTCTCCGCTCCTCTGTTTACGAACCCTCTTTCCTTAATCAGGCGCTTTTTCATCAGAACTTTGTTGAATAATCGCTGAGCCTCATAACTGACGAACTTTCGTCGGTTAAAAACTCTGGATTTCGTGGTTTCAAGTAGTTTGAAGGCCATAATAATTTGTTTGGAAGGGACTCTAATCGTGTCTGAGGATGAAGATAGTATAAAAATAAAGTTTTAAATGTTTTTTATAAAGTAATGCCCTTAGAACCGTAAAAAACCGCAAAATAACTCATTAAAACTGCTTTTGAACTATCTCACCGTCAGCGGTAATGATCTCACCATCAGTGGAATAGTTAATTATTTAAAACTGAATTTGGGCGCGCCGATCTCGCTGTCGGCGAGATTAGGTAAATTGCCCAATTTTTCGCTCCGGTCTGAATATTTTCTGATTTCTTCATATAGATTCAAATTTATGATGATTCTAAAAAGTAAAATAAGTAGATTTCATTCTATATTTTAATTTTTTAATAATTATATTAAATAGATCATAATTAATAACTACTATGAGTTGCCTCCCATAAAGCGCTTGGTTTAACGTCGTCGGCCCGACCTAATTTAGTTAGTAATCAGGTTGACTGAGCATTAAAACCTCTTTAAAATTTGGTCTTCTCCCTTCAAAATAAGGTTTTAATCTGTGTCCATTTACTTTAAACTTATGCCCAGTTTTTGGATCTTTAATTTCTATAGTTCCGTATGAAAATATTTGAGTTATAATGAAAGGTCCTAACCATCGAGATTTAAATTTCACAGGAAATAATTTCAATTATGTATTATATAGCAAAACTTCTTGTCCTGGCTCAAAATTCTTTAGGTTAATCTTCCGATCATGCCATAATTTCATTTTTTTCTTTATAAATTCTATCATTATGATAAGATTCATTTCTTAATTCATCCAATTCATTCAATTGCAATAATCTTTTCTCACCAGCTTCTTTCAAATTGTTAATTAAGTTCTTTAATTGCCCAATAAGCTTTATGTTCTAATTTAATTGGTAAGTGGCAAGTCTTTCCATAAATAAGTCTGTAAGGAGTCATTCTAATCAGAGTTTTATAAGCAGTCCTATATGCTCATAATGCAGTGTCTAGTCTTATAGACCAATCCAATCTATTAGGGTTTACAGTCTTTTCTAAAATACGTTTAATCTCTCGATTAGAAACTTCAGCTAATCCACTGGTTTGTGGATGATAAGCAGTTGATATCTTATGAATAATGTTAAATTTTTCTACTAGTTTGTGAATATATTTATTTCTAAAATGAGAACCTCCGTCAGTGATAATCACTCTTGGCATTCCAAATCTAGTAAAAATATTTTTCATTAGAAACTTTGAAACACTCTTAGCGTTGCATCTAGGTAAAGCTTGTGCTTCAATTCATTTAGAAACATAATCAATAGAAACTAAGATATATGAGTTTCCAAATGAAGGAACAAATGGTCCCATAAAATATAATCCCCAAACATCAAAAATCTCAACTTCTAATATAAAATTTAGAGGCATTTTATTTCTTCTAGATATATTACCTACTCGTTGGCATCTATCGCAAGTTTTTATATATCTATAAACATCTCCAAAAAGAGTAGGCTAATAAAATTCAGATTGTAAAATTTTATAAGCAGTTTTATCCGTTCCAAAATGTCCTCCAAAATCAGAGTCATGACATTTCTGAATGATTTGTTCAGTTTCTTTATAAGGCACACATCTTCTAATTATAAGATCCTTACATTGCTTATATAAATATAGTTCATCCCAAAAATATGTTTTAGCATCAAAAAAGAATTTTTTCTGTTGTTGCAAAGTTAACATAGGTGGTAAAATATCACTTACAATATAATTTACTATGTCAGCATACCATGGTATTTTCCACTCATTTATATTATATAATTGTTCATCTGGAAAACTGTCAGTATTTTCATTATCAGTGTCAGATAATTCATTATATTCTAACCTTGATAAATGATATGCAATTTGATTATTAGTTCCCTTTTTGTTAATGATTTCAAAATCAAATTCTTGCATTAGTAATATCCATCTAATTATCTTGGTTTGGAATCTTTCTTTTGCATTAGATATTTAATAGCAGAGTGGTCAGTATGCACAATACATTTATTTCCAATTAGATAAGGCCTAAATTTATCAAAGGCATAAACAATTGCTAATAACTCTTTTCCAGTAGCTGTATAATTTAATTCAACATTATTAAGAGTTTTACTAGCATAGTATATAACTTTGAAAATTTTATCATATCTTTGCCCAAGTACTGCTCCTATAGCATAATCACTAGCATCACACATAAGTTCAAATAGTTTCTCCCAATCAGGTGAAACTATTATAGATCTTGTGATTAATTTATCTTTTAATAATTCAAAAGCATTTAAGCATTCGAGTTGTGAATTCAAATTGCTTATCCTTTTTTAACGATTGGCATAGAGGTTTAGTAATTTTTGAAAAATCTTTTATGTAGCGTCTATAGAATCCAGCATGTCCAAGAAAACTTCTTACCCCTTTTACTATAGTTGGAGGTGGTAATTTAGCTATAACTTGAATTTTTGCAGTGTCTACTTCCATGCCATTTTTCGAAATTTTATGCCCTAATACAATTCCTCCTGCAACCATAAATTAACATTTCTCCCAATTTAGAACTAAGTTAGTTTTCTCACATACTTCTAATACTTTTTCAAGATGATTCAAGCTTGCATCAAATGACGTTCCAAATACAGAGAAATCATCCATAAATACTTCTATTCCATCATCAATTAATTTACTAAATATAGACATCATACATCTCCGGAATGTTGCGAGTGCATTACATAATCCAAAAGGCATTCTTCGAAAAGCAAATGTTCCATAAGGACTAGTAAATGCGAGTTTTTCTTGATCCTCGGGAGCTATATGTATCTGATGATAACCGGTATATCCATCTAAAAAACAAAAATATTTATGTCTAGCTAATCTGTCCAACATTTGGTCTAGAAATGGTAATGGGAAGTGATCTTTCCTGGTGGTTGCATTTAATTTTCTATAGTAAATAGATATACGCCATCCAGTTACTTGTCTTATAGGTATTAAATCATTATTTTCATTAGCTTTAACGGTCACTCCACCTTTCTTAGGAACACAGTGAATTGGGCTTGCCCAAGCACTGTCCAAAATAGGATATATAATACCATTATCTAACCATTTTAATATTTATTTCTTGACTACTTCTTTCATTATTGGGTTTAATCTCCTTTGAGGATCTACTCTAGGCTTATGTTCATTATCTAAAATACTTCTATTCATACCGATTGAAGGACTAATTCCTTTAATATCTGCTAAAGTCCAACCAAAAGTTTTCTTATATTTTTTTAATGTGTCTAACAGTTTTTGTTCTTGTAATTCATTCAATTCAGGTGATATAATAACTGGTAGGGTTGAATTGATACCTAAGTAAGCATATTTTAAATGATTAGGTAGAATTTTTAATTCGATTTTAGGGGGTCTAATTATTGACGAAACTATATTCTTTTCAATGTTTTCAGTATTATCAAACATTTCAAATTTTTCCTGTATATAATCCAGTTTTTCATTATCTGCTTTTTCAGTTAATTCAGTATTTTCTTTTTCAAACTTTTCTTCATAATATTTTTTAAAATGTTCATTTTGCAAATGTTCAAGTATTTCCATTCGAAAACATTCATCATTTTTTTCTAAAGCAGGATATTTCATTGATTTTGCTATGTTAAAAGTTACTTTTTGATCGTTTACTCTCATAGTCAATTCTCCTTTCTGAACATCAATCATAGTTTTTCCAGTGGCTAAAAATGGTCTTCCTAATATTATTGAAATTTCTTTATCTTCTTCCATATCTAAAATAATAAAGTCTACCCGGAAGATAAATTTATCCACTTTTACTAATACATCTTCAATAACTCCCTCAGGATAAGTCACAGAACGATCAGCTAACTGAAGAGTTACTGAAGTAGGTGAAATTTCTCCTAATTCTAATCTTTTAAAAATTGATAGAGACATTAAATTTATGCTTGCTCCTAAGTCACACAAAGATTTTCCATAAAATTTTTCTCTAATAGCGCAAGGTATAGTGAAACTACCATGATCTTTTAATTTTTCAGGAAGTTTTTTCTGAATAATTGCACTACACTCTTCACTAAGTGTAACAGTTTCATTATCTGTAAATTTACTTTTTTTTATTTAAAATATCTTTCATAAATTTTACATAATTAGGCATTTGTTCTAATGCTTCTACAAAAGGAATATTTACCATTAATTTTTTCAAAATTTCAACGAATTTAGCAAATTGCTTATCTTTTTTATGTTGTTTAAGTCGTTGAGGAAATGGTGGTAATGGATATTCTAAATTTTGATCTTGTTGATCCTTTTCTTTCTCAATTTCCACTTCCTCATTTTTACTTTCTGTTTCTTTTTGAATTTTTGTTTCTAACTCTTTTCCGCTTCTTAATTGTATTGCTTTAATTTGTTCTTTTCCTTGGTCTTTAGGATTTATTTCCACAGTTCTAGGAAAAGTTTCAGGAACTCTATTGTTCAGTGCAGTAGCAATATGTTCAAGTTGAGTTTCAATATTTTTAATTGCTGTTCCTTGATTTTGTAATTAATTTCCTTGAATTTGTAACTGATTTCCTTGATTTTGCAAGTGTTGACCCATACTTAATATTAATTCTTCTATAGATAACTTCTTATCTTTAAACCGAGTGTTATTAAATCCAGGTGGATAAGATGGTTTATAATTTGTATTTCCTTAATTTGGTTGATTTCCTATAGAGTTGTTCATCCATTGTTGATTAGCTGTATTGTTATTACAATTAAAATTTGGATGATTCTTCCAACCAGGATTATAATAATTTTCATAAGGATTATTGGGTCTATTATTAATAGCATATATAGTTTCATAAGGAGATTCAGAATCTATAATTTGTCCAGATGAGTTTTCTTCTAATATAGGAGTGTAATTCATTCCAAAATGATCTAATTTCTTTGATATAGCAGTAACTTGAGAAGCTAACATAGATATTGCATCATTTTCATGAACACTAGCTATCTTTTTAGGATTTATTCTTTCAGCAAGCCATTGAAAATTGTTAGTAGCCATTTCTTCGATTAACGCATAGGCTTTATCAAATGGTTTTGTCATTAATGAACCTCCATAGACGACGATCAATGATTGATCTAAGAGATCCTACTAATCCATTGTAAAAAGTTTGTATAATTAATCAATCTGCAATGCATGATGAGGGCATTTCCTAAGAAGTTCTTTAAATCTCTCTCGAAGCTTCATATATGGATTCTCCATCAAATCGACTAAAAGATGTTATAACATTTCTAAGTTTTGCGGTTTTCGAAGGAGGAAAATATTTGGATAGAAATTTTTGTGATAATTCTCCCCAAGTTTTAATAGATCCGAGTGCTTAATGAATTTAACCACATCTTAGCCTTATCCCTTAAAGAAAAAGGAAAAAGCCTAAGTGTAATAGCATCATTAGATACTCCTTCATATTTAAAAGTAGCACACAGTTCCAAAAAACTAGCAAGATGTAAATTAAGATCTTCATTAGGTGAACCACTAAATTGATTATTCTGTACCATTTGGATAATTGCAGGTTTAAGTTCAAATGAGTTAGCAGCTACATCAGGGTTTTGAATAGTTAGGTGAATTTCATCTAATGTAGGGTTGGCATAGTCTCTTAATGGTCTTTGTTGGTTTATATTTTCAATTTCTCGATTATTTGCCATTTGTGTTAAATTTATAATTTTTCTCTTTTGTTTTCTAATTTTTTTAATTGTACGCTCTAATTCTGAATCGTAAGGTATTAAATTTTCGTTTCCAAATTTACGCATATAATTTTTAAGTAATATTTAAAATAGTCCGTTACTCTAGTTATTATTTTAATAATTCTATTAATTACCTTAATAATTACTTAACTTCACTTTCCCGGCAACGACTCCAAAAACTTGATCCACTTTTCGATATTTATACTTACAATTATGATATTTAAAAATTAGCAACGACACCAAAAACTTGATCCCGCACTGAATTTTCACTGATGATTCTGTTATGGATTTTATGATTTATATTGTGGATACTACAAAAGTATACTTATCATTATCAAGTAATATAGGGCTCTAATGGAGTCCTAGATATCGATCCCACAGGGAAGTTAACAAATTTCAAAGACAATTTAAATTAAACTTACTTACTAATCTCGTATACGGAAATTAAGAAGACTTAAACTAAACTAATGCTTGAGGTTGGATATTAAATTTTAGAAAAAAAAGTATCTTTCTCCTTGTTTTTGAGAATTAAGTGAATGAAGAATTAAATAAGTTTTTAATTATATTGTGCCAAATAGGAGCATTCCTATTCTTTACCCTTTGGTCTAGGTGCAAAGAATATTGACTAATTTTATGTTTGATTACGAAATCTGCGGCTAGGCTGGGAGGATACCAACTGCCACTTCAGAGCTCCCACGTTCCCCTCGCCTGAGGGCTAACATCTACACTTCAGTTCTCAAACAATAAGACCGAATTGAATATTTTAGTCTGTCACACTAAAATGTCCAATTCTACGCCCAATAGTTAATATTTCCCTATTTATTTGCATCCTCCTTCCAAGGCTTTTGACTTCCTTGAATCTTGGATGTAATCTTTACTATAGTTGATATTTCAACATATGTTAACATATCAATTGGCCAGAATGAAAGTAAATTAAGATTTAAGTTAAAGATTAGCACAATTTCTATTTTTATATTTTAGGCACAATTACTTTAATTCATCATTTCACGTAATCTCAATAACAAGGAGAAAGACTAAGGAAACTACTCAAAATGCATGGGAAAATTAACACAAAGCATGGATTTCATTAAAGTTAACAAACAAATAACAAATGTACTTATCTCAATTCTTCTCCTCAAGCAGACTCTTGAAGTTCCTTTGACTCTTCCTTCCAGTACAACACACCAAATCTCTAAACACTCACTCAAAGACTCTTAACTTTCACACAAATGACAAAACTGACACTCTAATGACACACAAATTGACACACAAAATGACTAGAATTCATATCTATTTATAGAAGGGTCAAATCTCCAAAAGGTACTTAAGCACCTCTTCAAAAAGCATCCAAGTTCATTGTATTTTGGCTCTTTTCAACTATCTCTCCGTCGGCGGCTTGATCTCGCCGTCGGCGGGCTTATAGAAGATGGGCTAACCACACCGATCTCGCTGTCGGAGGACTCGATCTCGCCATCAGCGGGCTTCTTACATATATTCAAAACTTTCAGGAAAAATTCGCCGTCGACGGCCTTTTCCTCGCAGTCGGCGGGATAGTTCAATTTTTATAAAATTGAGTCCTGTGCTTTTTGCCTTCAGTACTTATAAATCTTTATTCCTGAAATAAAACAAAGAAAATACCTTTCTTTAAAGTACAATTTCATATAAAATTGGTATGAATTTCTTAATATATTTTATGTTGATCAAGTCCTAAGGCCAAAAAGTCCTATAGGGAACTCATCCTTTAAACCTCCACATTTGATCTTAACCCTCCAAGTGACTTGGGGGTTTACAATCAAACTTATGGGGTTTGCAGGGAGTTAAGAGGTGTCTAAATTTATAAGTGGTGGGTTCCATTTCTAGTCCTCCAAGATAAGTCAAAGGGAAAGCTCTAAGCGTAGATCCCAAGATCTTAAGGAGAGAGAAGAGAGAAGACCTCATAAAAAATGAGGTCAACAGAGCACGACATAAATTTTGCATATTTCGAATAGTCAACATCCATTCTAAACTATTAGAAAACCGCCAGTTAATAAAAATTTTACAGCTTTTCGGAAATTTATAGAACATAGCTAATTTGTTTGTTGGTAATATCATAACATACAGACTTTAGAATAGCTTTTATCAGTAGACTGCTTATTGATAGGCAATACCTGTAGGTTTATATTAAAAACATAATTATTAGTAAGCCATCAGCTAACTGCATGAAAGCTGTCAGTTAATATTTTAAAAAATATCCTTTAGTTATCCGACGGTTGACAGTCTAGTAATAAAACAATGGTCAGAGGCTGCTGCTAATGCCAAAAAAAATTGTTGTTTCTCTTGAGTTAATTTGCAAACCGAGTAACTGACAGCACAAATCATTGATTGATCAATACACAATCGTAGGACCATCAACTAGTCATTCATCCATTAATCAGAGGTCTAAAATCATTTGAGGGTCATTAGATTAAAAAACTGTATCATGTAAAAAAAATAAAGAGAATTCTTCGTTTCATTAAAATATTTACATCTGCAATCGTAACATAGATACAAATCTAATTATATATCACATAATCTAATTAATCATTCGTGACACTTATTAAAATAAAATAACATGAATTAACACAACTTAGGTCTCATTGTCTGCAATGAATGTGGCAACCCGTCTCTGTACCTCTTCCTTCTCTGTAGTAGAAGTTGATGCACTAAATGTACTAGAGGAGTGAAGAGTGTCATAGGCCTATACCAGAGAATCTAATCATAGGCCCTTTCCTACTTCTTGCTTTTAGCGCCTCTCCATTGTTCATGTTCAGACAACTAATGACATGGAATATTAAGTCCTCAAGTGAGCTGGGTTCAAGTCTCCTTTAGCTACCAGAAGGTTTCCTAGAAAAAAATATAAGAAAAAAAGTTAGAGATAAATTATATTAAATATTTAGTTGAAATATATAACAGTTACACTTGATCTCGGTCGAATGGAATTTGATGTTAAACAAAGTGTGGTTCGACTGTTGCCTATGGGTACACACATGCAATTCAACAACTATGGGCCATCGTCCCAACTATAAAGTCTGATAGTTTAAGAAATTAGTAATAAAATATTTAATTTATAGTAAGCTTTAATGCATAATCTAATTCATATCAGCTCCTCTTGTACTTGGTATATGGGAGCACCTCATTAGTATGCTTGAAAATGCCCATGCCTCAATGGTTAGTGCTTTGTATGTCTTTAACATGCTAAATCCTCTTCTAGTAGTATGAAGCATACAATGACCTAGGAAACTCATTAAATAAATCCTCTCCAAGCCACAAAGGGTGCTGATATATCTTCCATCTCTCCTAAAATATCAAAAAGACTGTTAGTCTCTTTGTGCTTAATTCTTCTCCTAATGAGTGCATCATGTTCATAGTGATGTTATATATATATATATATATATATATATATATATATATATATATATATATATATATATATATATATATATATATATAAAAGGTGACAATTTTGCCAAACGATCAAGAGCTACAACAGCTGGTGTCACCTTTTATATATATATATATATATATATATATATATATATATATATATATATATATATATATATATATATATATATATATATATATATCTTAAGATTAATACATTCGACATATGCCTCAACCTCTGTAAACCATATATCATGAACAATTATTGAGATCTTATTCCAAAAGAGGTACAAAGCATTGCGCTTGCTCTAATTGATATCCTTGATAGTCTGAATAGACTGCTGATGGCTGCAGGCGGGCGCGCGGTCGCCTGCCTGCCTGAAGAGATCAGAGGGATAAGGAATAGGATGATGGAGAAAAATAAAAGAAATACATGGGGAAGCTTTCGTGAGGTAGAGTTCCTGTAGATAGCTTTGAAATATATTAGTTAAGACACCTCATGGGCATAATCGTGGAGAAGACCCAATGAAAGCAAGTCCACAACTAGAGATTCAGGTTACTGTACCAAAAAACCCATGTAGTTATTTACATCTTAAGCAATCTGGGCTGTCTAATAAAAATCATGATTAAGGTTGCAACTCATCATCAGAAAGTTTGAATGTCATTGCTTTTAAGGAAGAAGTTTTTGATGTCCTATCCTCTGGGTAGTGGATGCCTGAAATCTTGTCAAGCTCCCGAACTATCCTATGATTTTGTGTCATTTTCAATGTTTTAATTGAGGTTCATCCATAGATTCATGTTTTAGGTAGCTTGGATGATCGTCCCTAAAAAACATAATTAGCACTTAAATAACATGCAAAGAAAATCTAAGTTGACGTCCACCTTTTATCTTCAACAGCCTTGCAAAAGAAAGTTAGCATAAAATTATTTTTGTTTGTTTGATTTGTTATTATTTTTATTTAATACAACTCGGTCAATATTCCCATTGTTTTTTGTCGTCCCAAGTTTATTAAGTTCGATGGTCTATCTAGTTTGAGAGGCGGCTCCTACTCTGACCGGAAGAATCTTTTCAGCAACCATGGTTTGCGTTGTCCAAGAGATCTTCATAGACCATAGTGGTTGGATTAAAGTAGTGTTGGGTGATCTCTATTCATTAGGGTTTCATTTAAGCTTTAATTTTTTTTTCAAATTATAGGGTTTAAAAAATTTTCGTTTCTTAAGAATTATTAGTTGATTAAATTTTTTTGTCATTTTGTGTTTGTTTTTTGTTGTTTGAGATGACCCAGTCAAGATCCCATTATTTTTTAATCAAATGATCATTGAGGTCTGTGGTTTGATTAGTCAAAAGTGACTGGACGACATTTTATTAGCAGACATAGGTTGCCTGGAAGGCATTTTGTGGCATGTATAATTTAATAATTTTAAAAAAATATTTTTATAAATAATAAATAAATTTAATTATATATATATATATATATATATATATATATATATATATATATATATATATATTGAAACCCTATCGTATCTTATGTGACAAGCTACATCCCAAAGACTCCTTTGTCCCATTTTCGCTCAAAATCATCTCTCATAGTTGCGATTTGAGATAGTGTCTAGTTGGGATAGCAACGATAAAATTATGACATTTAAAGGCCTTCTTATGTTGTTCTCAGTAATTTTCTTAAAACAGATGTCATAAATTCTTTTGACATATGTCAACATTTAAAGGCCTTTATGTTGAAAGGCCTTTATGTTGACCGACAAGTTCTCCTAACTAATTGAAAATATTATGAATTTATGACATAAAGGCCTTCTTATGAAATTATGACATATGTTTGTGAACCTTTATGTTGACCGACAAGTTCTCCTAACTAATTGAAAATATTAGATAGGATTTATATTACTTAGGTTCTAAAGTTTCCTTTAAGGGCAAGCCCCTATAGTTAATTACATCATAGACAACTGAAGTCACCTAAGAAAACTCTCGATTTAGATTAGAGGTACTTATCTTTATGAATTTAACGTTTAGGGTTTTCAAGGTCAGAAATGTAAAATTAAAATGGGAATGGCTCAAACAGGAACAGTTGTTGTAGAATCTAAAATTCAAATCTAACAGATCGTGAGGAGAATCTATGTACTTCCCAAAATATCCTATAGTTTGGCTTCAGTTTTGAAGAGATATTATTAGATGTTCCATCTTGGTAATTTTATTTTTTAGGGCTTACACTTGCATGATACCGATCATGCAAATAGCCTAAGAAGATAGAAGGGCATATGATCCGCCTAAAAATTACCTGTTTTTAGTGCACATTTTATAACCATTTTATGTACATTTCGATGATATTGCACTTTAAAGGAAATAATTTTACATGTTTTTTATTTCAGGAACATGGAATGATCATTTAGAGAAAAGAGAGAAAAAAAGGAGAAAAATTGGGGTACTCGCCACCCTACAGGAGAATTCAGAGCTATAATGCAGTATATTGGCGTTATAGCGCCAATAACCAAATTTCTAGAAAATACATTGAAGTTTGCCAAATTTTGAAGAGGTGCCTGAAGCAACCCTTAGTTATTTTTAGTGTTCTATTAAATGGGAACAATTTGGTCAAAAAATGAAGACTTTTTAGAGAATATTATAGGATTTAGAGTTGAATTTTAGAGATTTTAGTGAGATTTTTTGTTTTGCATTTAGTGTGTGTGAGATTGTTGTGTAAGATATTAAAGATTGCTGAGAAGAAACTTCAGAAATTTACTTGGGGAGAAAACATAAGCTACTTTGTATTTGTATTTAAGTTTTAGTTGCAAGACTTGAATTTAATGCAAATGATGTGTTTTTTCTAATCTCCATGAATTCAGAGTAGTTCCTTTTCTTTCTCATTGCATATGGGAAATAATCTTGTGGGATGATAATGATTTAAATTTTTTTTTTACTCTTAAAAATTGTGATGATATTTTCACTGATTCTTCATTGACTTTGCAGATTGGCCACTTGTGAGGTTAAAATACATTGAGAAACATAATGACTTAGGAGGGCCATGATTTCACCCAATAAGTAATACCACATTTCATTTTGGGCAGAGTCGTTGTGATCACCTATGGGGGAGTGCAAATAAATAGAGAGATAAGTTTTGATGGCCATAAAATTGATTTTTCTATGGTGACAAACTAGATTATTTTAGCAATTCGATTTAGAGTTTGGATCGTAAGGGTCCCTAGTAGGTCTTATAGAGAGGACACAGTGAGTAATCTGGAGGTAAGAGGCCAGAATCTACTCAGAACTACTACACAAGCTGGTGAAAAACTCTAAATTAGCCAATGTTCTTTGTTAGCACTGGGAGGGGATAAAGAATAGGAATGCTTCTATTTTTCACAATACATCAACTTATTTTTAGTCCCTTTAATCCAACACAGGTTAATAAATCTTTCCAAGAAGAAAAATATTTTCATAATATCCAAACTCGTTAGTTTAGTTTATTAAACTTTTATACTTAGTTGTTACTTTTTTTTTAATTTTAGTAGTAACTTTTTGCAAGCATATAGACATTGTTCTCTTGTCAATTTTATTTGTAATTTGGATATAAATTTTGTAACTTTATTTTAAGACTTACACCTTTCCCGTGGGATTAATACTGGGGTTTTTATGGAAAATCCTATATTACTTGAAACGATATGTATACTTGCGTAGAACCCCTAGTGTGAAAATTTATTATATATTTTCTAAATCATTTTATTTATTCACACTAGCTGCCAAATATAATTTGGGACAAATTTTTGGCAATAATTTGAAGATAAAAAAAACGTAATTACTGGCCGGGTCAGCTTACATTGAACCAAACGATAGCCTTGGAGGAGTTAGGATTTATACTGCATAACATGATTGTGCAGGAGCCTAAAGATGGGTTGAGGATTTACACCGTGCTAGACGGACTACCTCAAAGTCCTATGATTTTTTGTTTAATTCTGAAAATGATTTGCTGATGTAGACCAGTTTGCCCTCTTGAAGTTGCTGCCCACAGTGTTTTCTCGGAGCTCCTCGTTGAAGTAGCAGTTCCAAAATTTAAGGTCTTATGGTTTTACAGTGTATGCTTCAATGTTTTGGGTTTTTTTGTTGTTGCTGTTTCAGTATTTTATTTGAGGGGATTCTAATTTAATCAGAGCGACACCATTTAGGATCATAGGGTTCCCTCATTCTGGAATCACTATTTTATTTTGAATTTACTTAGCCTGAATGAGTTGTTAGGCTCACTTAGACCGGAGAATTCTCGTTAGCAACTGTAGGTTACCTCATTTGGGGATCCTCGTATACCTAAAATGGGTGATTTAAGGGCGTTCACTATGTTTAAAAGTGTATTTTTATTTTTGAAAGTGTATTTTGTTGTTTTTTGGTTTTGGTTTAGTTTGCATGTAAAGTAAAAAAATGCAGGTAGAAAATGTTGTAAGTTAAATAGGAAAACTGCAGTACATGAAATGTAAATGCGTATCTGGGCCTTCGCTACTGCAACATGGTTAGTATCACAAAACATAATATATTTGCAAGGATTTAAATACATTGTGGGAAAGAAAACAAGAAAATCTTGTACACAAAAGTAGCAAAACATGTCGTAGAAAAGATACGAACAGACAAAGCAAAGACGCATAGTCACATATGAAATAACAGGACTAGGTGTATGGCATTGTTGAAGGTTTAGGTTCTGAGCTGGATTATCTTTCCGACGAAGAGCGACCAACGTGACAACCTATGGAGGGCAGTCCCTAACCTCAATCAAAGTTACTAATAATGAAACTTTACAACTTCTTATCAAAATTCTTTAATTTTCATGCAAAAGTTGTTTAAATTTTAGTGCAGAGTTAATTTTAACAAGAAAAATAAATTTTGTTTTATTTTTGTAAATATTTTTTAATGTAGTGTAGTCCACAGACTAATTACACTAATCAAGTTAAGACTACTGACAACCTAAGTGTGTCGAGGGCAACAATCTGACAAAGAGTAGGTAAATAGTATCATCAGTCATTGTCCTCTCCCCCCATTGAAGGTCCTTGAGGTATGAGATACCGCTCTAAAAATACCACCTCGTATCCTTTGTTTAACACACATTAGCATTATCGTCGTGGCCCTAGTCACCCTGGACCTCAAACTTACACCAGTCCAATGACCCATAGGTGACAAAAAAATATTCCCAATCACTCACAAGGACTTGAATACCTTAGAGAAGACTCAAGTCCTTCAGCATTGAGTTATAAATGTAGGTTAAGTAGTTTAGGGTATTTCTATTAATTTAGTGAATTAGCGGTTCTCAGGGTAAAACTTGGTGGATCCCTAAAAACTTTGAAGATGATTTTCTTCATCAAAGCATAATAAGTTCAATTCACCTTCAAAATATTCAAAAGATTGCATATGTGTTTGATACATAACTCTAAAAAAATTTTAAAACCTTCTGAATCATTTCTAGTTCACATAAACTTATTATGTTGTTGAATCATTCATCATAGATTAAGTTAGGATTCAGTGATGATATTTTAACCTGTGCTCAATGAACCTCTCAATTTTTTAATCATCCCATGAATAGGATAATTAAACATTCACTTGATGTTTCACTCTAAGAATTATGTGAGTAGACACCTTTCAGGGTATATATGATCATTAAAGGGATCCTTACTCCTCCTTATCAAAGTTGAGCTTGTAGTGTTTTAGAAATTTTATGATCAATTATATTCCTTCTTTTTAAACCTTATTACAGGATTAGGATCAAGCCTAGTTCACTACCAAGCTTTTAAATATTCATGGGTAGATTTACAATCTTGAAATTATATTAAGTGAATTGCACTTTATCCTTATTGAAAGATCAAATCATCAGTTAACGGTCGTGTCCTATTGCCCACCGACGGAGCCCAATGTTGGTTCAAGCCAGATTCAATGTATTTGGATAATTTTTGAAGGGATTCTTAAGGCAACTCTTGGAAAATTTGTTCCTAAAGAAATTTGACTGTTTTAGGCGGCAGAAGTGTTAGTGGGGAGTAAGTGTTGAGTCAGTGTGGAGTGTGTGAGAGTGTAGAGGAAGTCTTTAGAGAGTGTTTATAGTCTATGGTTTGGTGTTTTGTGTTTTATTTTGATGGATTCTTCTCAAAAGAGTTGTAAGAGGAGAGGGAAAGTAAGAGATTGCTTCTTCCCTACTATTCGAAGAGGGAATTGTGTGTTGTTGAAAGGAGAGAAGGAGATCCAAGGGAACTTCAAGGGATTTGCTTGGGAAAGAAAATCAGATAATTTTTATTTACTTCTTACTGTTTGTATGATGCTGCTTTTATATATATAATCTTTATTTTTTCATATCTTCTTGTCGATCAATTTTTTTTTCGATTCAGATTTAATTTAAGTGTATATATATGTATAGTTATAAACAATTTGGAAAGTAGTTTTTTTATTTTTGAAAATACGAGACCAAACCGATCCCATAACTTTAATAGTTTAAATAATTGAGCGCCACACCATAAGCTATGCATCTATCCGAGGAATAGACGCATTTCTTAATAATGGGGCTCGATTAAATAAACCAGTAGATTTATGACATCCGTTTGGTCTGCGAACCATTTTTATGTTGACCAACAAGTTCCCCTATCTAATATAAAAGATTAGATAGGGTTTATATTATATGGGTTCTAAAGTTCCCTATAGAGGCAAGCCCCTATAGTTAATTACATCCTAAATGACCGAAGTCACTTAAGAAAACTCTCGATAAAGATTAGTGGTTTCGCTTTCAAGAATTGCAAATTTTAGGATTCAACATGAAAGTAGGGTTTCTAGTCAGTGGATTAACGTCTTCTTAACACAAGCCCTTTACCTTAGGATCCTCCGATTAGATTGATTTCTAAATCACAATAATTAAGGAAATTACATTTTTACCCTTTTTGTAAAGAAGTGATGAGTTGGTTTTTACCTTTTATCCCCTTATGTTCCAATCATGTAAGGGAGTTCATTATCATCAACATTGCCCATTTACCCTTTAGTTTAACCTAAATTTTTATTAAGGTAGGGAATCTCATGATTACAACTTTGCTCGTAACGCTCTTTAATTCATAATTACTTAAACTCAAATGACTATAAAATTTTATTTTCATCTCACTCATGGGTCAATTAAGACATTAACAGAGATTTTGTGATTTTTCTAATTTTATTTAATTTTCATAATTATTTTAACTTGAAAATAAGGATTTTTGAAGGAATTAAAATAACTAAGTGAAATAAACCATTTGTGTTTAAGAAAGTTATTAGAGGTTTAATTAGGTCAGCAGATTACAAGGTACAATTTTAGTGAATTTTGAATTATATTTTAATTTTTTTATTACTTTTAAGTGATTTCTAATGAGTAAATAAATTTAAAAATAAATTTTTATTCCAAAATTCTTTTTTTGATATTTTTTATAAGTTTCTCGACCTTAAGGAGCTTAGGGAAATTTATGTCGCATTTTTCTTGCATTTATTTTTATTTTTAGTAATTTTTAAACCAGAAAAAAAGCCAAAAATAAAGTATTTATTTTAACCTTAATTTTATTTTTCTTAGATGCCTTTAGTCACAAAGAATACCCCAAACCACTTTTTATAATTTTCTATTTTTTTAATTTATATAATTATTTTAAGCAAAAAATCATATTTTCTTGAAAATTTCATTCTTTCAACAAAAATAATTTTTATGACTTTAACATTTTTATAAATCCAAAAATTATAAAATTTTCATAAAATGATCTCATCCTTAGGAACATTCTCTGATTTTTCCAAGAGATGGGGTAGTCCGTGGATAAAGATATCTATTTTCCTATAAAATTTAAATAATTATTTCCAAAATAATTAGAAAAGTTAGGAAATAGGTACATTAACTTCAAAATTGGTTAAGAAACTTAGGAAGGTAGACACAAACCCTAAAAATAACAGATTTTAGCCTCTTAAGAATCCAAAATGACATTTTGATCATTAGGTTTAAAAATATTAATTTTAAATTGATATTTAAAATCCCAAAACATTTAAAAATTCAAATAGTTGGTCCATTCCATAGTGGGCTAAGTCGAGTTTAAACTTAACAATAAATGAACCCAAAACTAAATCCTAACTAGGCCCACATTAAACCTAGTTAATTCACCTTAAACCTTAATTACATTAGGTTTAAGACAAATCAAACCCTAAATATGTCTAATCCCTCATTAGACTTAATTAATCATCTTAATCCTTAATTACATTAGGTTTAAGACAAATCAACCCTAATTAGTTCTAACCTATATTAGACCTAATTAATCATCTTAAACCTTAATTATATTAGGTTTAGACAATCCTAAACTCTAATTAGGTCTGACCTATATTAGACCTAATTAATCATCTTAAACCTTAATTACATTAGGTTTAAATAATCTTAAACCCTAATTAGGTCTAACCTACATTAGACCTAATTAATTATCTTAAACCTTAATTACATTAGGTTTAAATAACTATAAACTCTAATTAGGTCTAACCCCTATTAGGCCTAATTAATTAATTAAACCTTACCTAAATTAGGTTTAATTAATTCTAAAACATAATTAAGTCTAATCCTAATTAGATTTAATTAACCGTTAAGCCTTACATTAGGCTTAAACAACCTTAAATCCTAATTAAGTCTAACTCTAATTAGACTTAATTAACCCTTAAGCCTTACTTACATTAGGCTTAAAACAACCTTAAATCCTAATTAAGTTTAATGCTAATTAGACTTAATTAACCCTTAAGCCTTACTTACATTAGGCTTAAACAACCTTAAATCCTAATTAAGTCTAACCCTAATTAGACTTAATTAACCTTTAAGCCTTACTTATATTAGGCTTAAACAACCTTAAATCCTAATTAAGTTTAACCCTAATTAGACTTAATTAACCCTTAAGCCTTACTTACATTAGGCTTAAACAAACTTAAATCCTAATTAAGTCTAAACCTAATTATACTTAATTAACCCTTAAGCCTTTCTTACATTAGGCTTAAACAACCTTAAATCCTAATTAAGTCTAAACCCTAACTAGACTTCATTAACCCTTAAGACTTACTTACATTAGACTTAAACAACCTTAAATCCTAATTAAGTCTAAACCTAATTAGACTTGATTAACCGTTAAGCCTTACTTACTTTAGGCTTAAACAACCTTAAATCCTAATTAAGTCTAAACCTAATTAGACTTGATTAATCCTTAAGCCTTACTTAGATTAGGCTTAAAAAACCTTAAATCCTAATTAATTCTATCCCTAATTAGACTTAATTAACCCTTAAGCCTTACTTACATTAGGATTAAACAATCCTAAATCCTAATTAAGTCTAACCCTAATTAGACTTAATTAACTTTTAAGCCTTATTCACAATAGGTTTAAATAACTTAAAATTCTAAGTCTAAATTAAAACTCAAATTTTAGGTTCAACCCAATTGAACCTAACCAAATATTTAGGTTCAATTTACATTGAACCTTGACTAAAATTTAAAAATTCAACCCAAATTAAATCTAACTAAAATTTAGATTCAACATACATTGAATCTAAATTAAATCTAAACCTTAGGTTCAACCCATATTTAACCTAAATTAACTTCTAACTTAGGTTCAACCCAACTTGAACCAAATTCAAACTTAAAACCTTTTAAGTTCAACATACATTGAACTTAAACTCAATCTATACTTAGGTTCAACCCAACTTGAACCTAAGTCAAACTTAAATCCTTTTTGAACCTAGGTCAAACTCAAATCCTTTTGGTTCTGCAAAAATTGAATCCAATTCTTACTTAAACTTAAGTTCAACCCATATTGAACTTAAGTCAAAATTCCTAATTTAAGATCAAACCGAGTTGAACTTAAGTCAAAATCTCTAATTTAGGCTCAAACCACATTGAGCCTAAAACAAACCTTTAAACTTAAGATCAATCCAAAGTTGAACTTAAGTTCAAATCTTTAACTTAAGTTTCAATCCATGTTGAACCTAAAGTCAAACATTTAACTTATGATCAAATTAAAGTTAAACATTAACCTTAAGTTCAGCCTAGATTAAACTTAAACTCAATATTCAATCCAAATTAAATCAAAACCAAATCTTTAGGCCCAATTAATATCAAGACCTAAAACTATAACGTCTAATCAATACTAGACTTAATCAAATTTCTTTAAGTCCAACCAACATTAGGACTTAAGACTTGATCAAAATTTCTCAAAAATATTTAAATTAAAAAACCATTGAATCTAATTCTTAAATCTAATTCGTCTTAGATTTAACTCAGAAATATTAGATTCAAATAACACTTAATCTAATTCAATTAATTCAAAACCTTTAGATTCAAAATACATTGAATCTAATTCTTAAATCTAATTCATATTAGATTTAACTCAGAATTGATAAATTCAAATGACAATGAATCTAAATTTTTACCCAATTTTTAAGTATAGACAGACTTAATCAAATGACTTTAGATTCAAAAGACATTGAATCTAAAAATCATAAAATCTAACTCATGTTAGATTTTATCTCTAAATCCAAACATAAACATCTTTAGATTCAAAGAACACTTAACGTAAAACTTTACCCAATTTTAAGCCTAGTTAGACTTAACCAAATGACTTCAGATTCAAATGATATCAAATTTAAAAGTCTAAATTATTTTAAATTTTATTTAAGTTTGATCTACATTAGACTTAAGACCCTTAGATGCAAACGACATTGAATCTAAAAATCTTAAACCTAACTGATATTAAAATTAACCAAAAAAATAAAGTCGACATTGTTTCTTTTGTAAGAATTAGTCTGACAGTATTTTTCTTGCAGGATGAAGGTAAATTCCGCTTTAAATTTACTTTGCATGTTATTAGGGTGTGTTAACTCTGTTTTACATTCAAAATTCTAAAGACGGGATAAATAACAAAACAAAACAAAATCAAAATAACATCAAAACAACGACATCAAAAAAATAAAATAAAATTAAAACGACATCAAAACAACGACATTAACAAAACAGAAAAAAATAAAATATAAACAACTTTAAAATGAAAAAATTAAAAAAAAGAATAAAATCTAAAATTTTAGGATAGTCATGAAACCTAAACTTTTAGGATAACCGTGAAACCTAAACTTTTATGATAGCCACTAAACAAATAAAAAATTACAAGACAATAAAACAATGACACTAACAAAACAAAATAAAATTAAAATAACAAACAACAAAACAAAACAAAATAAAACCAACATAACAAATGATATTAACAAAATCAAATCCATAGTATTAAATATCGACATTTCTTAGAAAAGAAGTGATTGACATTAACCAGAAGTTTTTTTAAACAATCTTGCTTGTCTAAGATGTAATTAACCTTAGGAGCTTGCTTCTATAGGAGATTTAAGGACTCAGAATATGTATCACACCTAGAAATCTCTGGTTATCAAACTTTCATATGTGATTTTCCTTATATAAAATTTCTAGTATAAGGTATTCTAGAAACTCCCTTTTATATGGATTATCATCGACATTCTGATTCTACTGTTTACTATTTTATCAGCCCTTATTTTCTTCAAGTTTCTTATTATTTAAGGATCCTTTATATGATCTAAAGAAACAAGATCTCTTGAAGATTAGGGCGATGTAATAGATAAATAGATTGGTGGCTCCAAATAATGACATCGACAACGACATTGACATCAGAAAATCTCGGGAGGCTCCGAATGCCGATAGACACCCGACAAAGAAGGAATTGGTTTGATCTTCGTTACACCAGATCAGGGAATGTTGAGATTCTCCTACCACCTGACAGAGTCGTGCAGAAACAATGAAGCGGAATATGAAGCATTGATAATTGGATTAGAGTTGGAAATTTTAATGGAAATAAAGGACATTACCATTTACGGCGACTCGAAGCTAGTTATTCAGTAAGTTGCAGGACAATACAAAATTATGAAACCAGTACTGGAAGAATACCACCTATTTGCAATGAAGCTACTAGAATAAATTCCTAGTATAACATTCTCTAGGATTCCTCGAGCGGATAACACTCACAAAGATTCCTTAGCTAAACTTGCTAAGGAGTTTGCAAGCCCGCAGGAGGACTCCCTAGACATTTTGATACAATTGAGTTAGGTTTTGTCACAGATTGACCTCGATAGCTCAGAAAAGAAGGGATATCAGCTACAATAATTGATGATAACGAAGATAGATGTCAACCACTAATATAATATTTGTAAACAGGAAAAGTACTAAAAGATAAGTCACTAGTGCATAAACATCAGAAGAGAGTAATGTCATATGCTCTAATCAACAATGTTTTGTACATCCGGCCGTTCGATCAGATGTGGCTGAGATGTTTAGCAAATCAGAAGCACAAAATATCATCAAAGAAGTTCATGTCAGATTGTGTGGTGCTCACCAGTCAGGGCCGACGACGAAAATGATTATAAAGAGACTCGGGTACTAGTTGCCAGCTATGATGACAAACAGTATGGAAGTACCTAAAAAATTTCATCAGCGTCAGATACATGGAGTGGTCTTGTATAACCCTCCGAATTTCTACACCCCACGATCGTGTCATGGCCATTCGAGTATTGGGTAATGGAAATAGTGGGTTTGATAAACCCTCCATCTTCAAAAGGACACAGATTTATACTTGCAGCAATGGATTACTTCTCCAAGTGGGCTAAGACAGTTCCATTACGAGAAGTTACAGTGCAACATGTTTTAGAGTTTTTAAGAACTCAAGTCGTCTACCATTTTGGCATTTCGCACAAAATTATTTCAGATAATGGGTCTGTTTTCAAAAGTACCAAGATCAACAGTTTCGTTAGAAGACACGGGATAGATTGGAGGTATTCTACAATTTACTTCCCCAAAGCAAACGATTTAGCATAAGCTTTTAACAAAATGCTCGTACAAATTTTAAAGAAAACATTGGACGACAATAAAAGAGGATGTCACGAGAAATTATTAGAAGCTTTATGGGCATACAGGAAAATGGTCAGGACGCAAACACAGTCTACACCACATGCTCGCTGTGGGGGTCTGAAGCATTACTTCAGTTAGAAATTAAGATGTCTTCTCTCAGAATTGCCATCGCCATTCAAATTACAACAGAAGATAATGTCAAGCTCTGACTTGCAGAGTTAGAAAGTCTTGAAGGGAAATGATTGCTCGCAGAGCAGCACTTGGAACTTTACCAGGAAAAGATAATTCAAGCCCACGACAAACTGGTCTGCCTAAGGATGTTCAAAGTTGTTGACCTTGTTCTTTTTCTTAGAATGCCTATTCTTGCACATCGCAAGATAGGCAGGGAGACAGTTACAGAGCATACTTTGATTCTTGGGGAAGATGATTATGATCCTGAAATGAAGGAGCCTTTACCGAAATGCTGCATAGAAGATGAGCCAGTGTTGACTGCAGAGCTTGTACCATTACAAAGACCGCTAGGGGAATTCTACACCAGATGTTCTCCATGCAGTACAAACTTATTCAGAGAACCGTGATCCGTAGGAGAGTTCACAGAGTGCCCAAAGTGCAAATTTTTTCATTTGGAGGAGTATGAGACTCTTGAAGCATATACAACAACCTCGACACTGATAAGAAGCAGAGTGCATCCAGATGTAGAGCCATACGTACCGCAGTACGTTAAGCCCTGACGAAAATAAATCATGCCAGTCTACGAGATGACAAAGATACGCAAGGTCCGAAAGAAAGAATTTGAGCACTATGAGGAAATGCAAGGAAGATTTGTCAACATTTTGGAATGAGTTGAATTGTACGCTAATGTATTTTTAAGGAGAGATGAAAACAAGATCTTGGATTGAGTATTCATCCTTAGAGACTTGGGCCGAGTAGGCCATTTAAGGGAGAAGACATACTCAGAGCCCCAAAATTGGAAGAAGAGAAAAGGCAGGATCACCATCCAATGTGGTTGCTACTTTGCTTTTGGAAAGGACAGGCAAGGGAACCCCACAGAGATTTTGAAGTATGACAAGATAGTCCCCATGCCATCCAAGACAAAGAAGATGGTTAAAAGAATGGTGGAATAACATATATTGTTAGCAGATTGCATCCCAAATAGATGCGTCATCAACCTCTACGAAGAAGGATACTATATTCCTCCTCATATTGACTACCACTACTTTGTTAGACCTTTCTGCACAGTCTCGTTCATAAGTACAAGAAAAATTTTATTGAGGAAGGAGATAATAATCAGTTGTCCGGGGAATTCTGAGGTTCGGTAGAGATCTCACTACTGTCGGATCAGTGAAGATGTTAAAGGGAAATGGAGCAGACTTGGCAAAACACTGCATTTCTGGAGTAATAAGAGGCAGAGTCTCAGTGACATTCTGAAGGATGGATAATAACAAGGTGTTATATGAATATCAGCTCAGTTCACACTTGGCGGGGCTTCAACCATTATAGATGTGAGGCACTGTACCTCTAAGTGTGCGCGAAAGGGACTTTTGTCTAGGAGCGCAGCTTAGGAGGTTAGCTCAATCACAGGATGACCTTCAAGGACAAATGTTTGTTACTTTTGTACTGTGTTAGAGCAGGCAGCATATGCTATGCAATGTTTCAGTTTCTACTCAGATGTACTTGTGATGTTTTGGAGGATTTTCAGCATACAATCAGTTGTATCACATTTAAATCAAGATTAAAAAAGATATTTTTGTTTTATTTCAACATGTGCCATAATTGTGCGATTGATTTAAAGTCGTAGGATCACGTGTTTGTCTCAAATTATAACGAACAAAGAACGATACAAGGAAAATTTGAAAATAAATGGAATGAAATTTCAAAATTAAAAAGGAATAAAAGAAAATTAAAATTGGAAATTAGACCCTAAATCTATTTAAAGCTTAGTTTCAACCCAAATTAAACATAAGTCAACCTAAACCTTTGGTTCAATCCAGATTGAACCTATGTCAATCTCAAACTTAGGTTCAACCCAAATTGAACCTGAGTAAATCTTAACTTTAGGTCCAGCCCAAATTGAAGTTAAGCCACCTTAAGTCTAATCAACATTTTACTTAATTAAAACTTCCTTAGATCTAACCTACGTCGGACCAACACCCTAAGTCTAACCAACATTAGACTTAACCATACTTTCTTATGTTTAACCTACATTGGACTTAAACCCTAAGTCGAACCTACATTGGACTTAAACCCTAAGTCTAACCTACATTAGACTTAACTGAAATTCCTTAAGTCTAACCAACATTGGACCTAAACCTTAAGTTTTGCCTACATTAGATTTATCCAAATATCCTTAGGTTCAACCTACATTGAACCTAAACTCTAAGACTAACCTACATTAGACTTAACTAAACTTCCTTAGGTCTAACATACATTGGACCTAAACCTTAAGTTTAACCTACATTAGAATTAACAAAACTTCCTTAGGTCTGTCATTCATTGAACCTAAACCTTAAGTCTAACCTACATTAGACTTAGCCAAAGTTTAAGAAGTTTAACCTACACTAATTCTAAACCTCAACTCACATCTAAGACAACCGACATAAAACTCAAAGCCTACTAAACACAAAATTTTAGCATTAAAATTCACCCGAAAAAGCACTAAAACTTAGACTTGAACCTTAAAATGCAACTTGGTTTGAGAAGATATTTTGGAGTAGGTAACCCATGGTTGCTAACATAATATCTTCCAGTCACTCTTGACTAATCAAACTGCAAACGTAATGACTCTAGATGATGAAACCATGAGATCTTAATCACATCATCCCAAAGAAAGAAAAAATAAGTGACAAAATAATAAAACTTATTCGGTTCATAAATCGTAAAAAAATTAAAAATTTTCCAACACTTAAAATCCTAAAAAGACACTAAAACTTAAATGAAACACTAATGAATAAAGATCACTAAACACAACTTGAACCTTGGTGTTCAGATCTATGAAGATCTCTTGGATGATGCAATAGGTTGCTGATAAGAATCTTCCAGTCCTGGTTTAAACACCTTTTGGACTAAGTATATCTAAATACCCCGATGAAACCGAGATAATGGCGCCATAGAAATATTGACCTGGTTGTCTAAAAAATTTAAAATAAAGCTAATTAAATCAATAATTAATATAGAATTTCATGCTAACTTTTTTTGCATGATTTTTAAAGACAAAAGGTAAGTTGTATTTTAGATTTACTTTACAGGTTATTAGGATGCACTAACTTTGTTTTGCAGGAACAACATTATGAAGCTGGAATCGTGAATCTCTAAACAATACAAAAGACAACAATAAAACACAATGACAACAAAACGACAACAAATAAATAACAAAAAAATGAAAACAATGACAAAACATTAACAAACCAAAGCTTTAGAATAGTATATGAAACTTAGTAATATATTCCCCTTAGGATTCACCTTTGACGTCTCTTTCCTTGATCTTAACAATAAAACTTTATTTGAGAACAAATGTTAATCATAATCGGGAGTTTTCTTAGACAATTTTGATTGTCTAAGATGTAGTTAAATATAGAACTTGCTCCTATAGAAGAATGAAGAACTCATAATAGATATCAAACTTAAATATCTGGTTACAAAATACTTCATGTGGTTTTCTCTGTGAAAGTATCTCAGACACCTTAGAGATCTCACTGCAATGATTATCACAATGAAGTTTTCCCTACAATTTTCTTTTATTTGTTTTCTATTCGATCTTGACTTTCTTCTCCAAGTTTCTTGATATCTTCAGGTCATTTATATGATCCAGAAAGAATGAGTTATTGGGAGGTCAGAGCGATGTAATAAATAAACATAATGGGGACTCCTCAATATTGACAAACAACGACACTCGATAATCACAGAGAATTGGCAACAACATGTCCGAAAATGGTAGTCCTCCTGGGAAAGGTGTATATGCTCTTTATAGGTATCCTTTTACTAGATGCAAACTCACTCGTAGTTGGTGCCTCCTTATCGCATGTTGCCTCGGGTCACTTAGGCAGTTGTAATTCATTCTATAGGTAGCCTAGTTTACTGGTACATCCTGTTTATGTGTGCATGTTGTATGTAGGCATCCTGGCATTCATTTACATGATGTATGCTTTGCCTTTTAACCCCACTGTGATTTCTTCATGCTTTAGTCGAACAATCACAATGTAGGTCTTTTGCATGTTTATATGCTTGCCCATCTGCCTCGAAGGCTCATCCTACTCCTTAGGAGAGTGACTTGCTTTTCGGTTGTGATACTCATACAAGAATTTCCCCCGCGAGGATATCTCGATGAGCAATGCAAGTTTATATATCATGAGAAAAAAATAGTACGACTGGTCTAAGGATCCAAGGACTTTAAAGTATGTCACTTGATTGTTCCAGATTTGTCATTAGCGGTCCATTATTTTAAAATATAAAAATGGATATTTTTTCTATTATCGGTATTATCCACCTATTTTAAAATTACATATATGTTAGGCCAAATGTGAGGCCACCTATTTTAAAAATGTCACCCTTTTCTTGTGAAGTGCTTTAGATCCCTTGGATCTTTAGGACAGAGCTGGTGTGGCGACCCTGTCAAACTCATATGGAAGCTTGAGACTTTACTCTGACTAATTAGATGTTGTTTAGGACACTTTTTCGCTAGATGGTGTGATATTCTACGATTAGGTTTCTAGGAACCCAAGTATTGTTTTGTGATTGCTTGGTTTCCGAGCAATTTGCCTTTTTTTGCTCGTGCCTCTGGTGTGCTTGTGTGTGCCATTTTTAATATGCATGGTAGTATATAAGGTCAGTCCTCTGGAGGGAGTCATGCCATATATATGTGCACACATAGGTACAAAAAATGGGGAGCTTTTGATGATTTTCAAGCCAACTTTTGCTTGCAAGTGCTGCTTAGCTCCTCCACCAGACATGGCTCAGACATGTTGCATGTAAATAGCTTTTTGTGCTAACATAATTTCATACAGATTAAGCCATTTTTTTATTCTTTTATGTTCGCTCTAGATTCCTTAGGAGATTCTATAGTAGAAATAATATACAAGCACAAGTTTTGAGGCATTTTGGCTTGGGAACCAAGTGGCAGGGAACTAGGAGCAACAACTCATGTCTCGTATCTTAATTCTTCATTTGATATTGATGTATAGATTTTGGAATAGCATATATATATATATATATATATATATATATATATATATATATATATATATATATATATATATATATATTCGAAGTCTGACCACATTTTTATCTTTTTTGAGATATATTACCGACCTAGCAGCACTAGCCATTTTTATTATTTTGATTTGGCTTGCTTTTCTATTTTCTATTGCATGTTTTAATGTTTGAAATGAATTTTGATCATCTTTTTATGGTTTGTCTGGGAATCAAAAAATAATTTAGGCTCTTTTGGATCTAAAATTCTAAATTTGCTACAAAATCATAATAAAACATTCAAGATTAAAAAAAATTAGGATTAAAATATTTAGAACCTTAAAATTTGCACTTTTACTTTCCAACATGGCCTTCGTGTTGGATTTTAAATGTGTTGCATATCATGGCTCTCACCGAAGTCATCCATAATTGGGTCTCCATGATTAGGACTAGATAATTGCACATATTGCATGTCCTTAGGAGAAGTCATCGTGCTTTTTCAACCCGCCTGACCAAGTATACTTTTTTATACTTAGGTGGTTTTTTAACACAGTTAGGATGTTAAAGGCTGCCCTGACTCAGACAGGTTGTAAGTCCTTTTTAGACAGTTTTTTCAGCTTTTTAGCTAGGCCTATTCTTTCCTTTCTTCCCGAGGAGTCTTTTCCATCTATTATGAGTGTGACTCCCAACTCTTGAGCTCCACCTTACAGTAATGTGATAGAGTTTCCTTCATTTGACCATAGGGTTACCGAAGTCCCCGTGGATGGCACAATTCTTAGATTACTAACTGGGGATCTTTGGACGTGTTGCGTTGACCACCTTCACAACCAGGTAAGCTTAGGGTCCTAGCAACTTGAGATGGCTGGTCTGTGGTACCCCAACCTGACTACCTCTACCTTTTAGGATTACTCTACCCTTCCTGTTATTGAGACACTTTGAGCCCTATCACTCCTTTAACTTCGTTAATATCTTCTCGATGGGCTATTATCGATGAGCTACCATTCGTTGGTATACGGTGATTCAACCTCTGCCCTTATAGCCCGGTGAGCTCTGACATATAGAGATATCCCCGTTAAGATGCCTTTAGTTATATTATAGGCTTTGTATGTCGGTGAGCTGGTACCCATTTGGGGCTTGAGAGACACACTCTCTGTCCTGTAGCTTAGCGAGAGCTTTAAAAGCATCGGGCATTCCCATACGAAATAACCATTCTTTGATAGCCTATTCTTCAACTTCATGATAATAAAAGTGAAACTCCTTTTATTGAGAGTATTCATGGGTATCGTCAAAGTTGTAATTAACCATAGGGATACATTCCTTTGGGAAATTCTTGACCCTATAACAAAAATGTTCTTTCGGGCTCTCTGGTTACGAGTGACTTATGTAGAAATTCTTTTTATAGATGTTGTATTTCGAGGTACTTCGATCTGATCTTGTTATGACATATTTTCTCAAACCCATATATAAGTCTTTCTTTTATTTCTTTTTATTTGTTTGCCAATTTTTTGTTGTATCTCTTTTCTATTCAATTCCTGTCCTCTTTTAACCATTGACATGATTCGAGAGGAAGATTTATTCGATTAAGAGAATTATACAAAGACATATAAATAGACACGCCAGTGGCTCTGAGTCTTTAAAAGAACCGAGAAATTAGTCTCAACCAAGGTGCACTGGTAATCCCCATTCAATGGGGTGCAAGGGCACCACTCAGTCTCCCAGTATAGAAGAGCATAATGGTAGCTCGTCCAAACTGCTGCCACTCGGTCATGTAAAAGGTCCACTAAGGCAGAATTCCTCCTCTTTTCAGAGGAGGAGGAAACTCTTTCAATGGAACTAAGGTTTTTTCTTTTCTCCGAGAAGTGCCTTTCTGCACTCTCTCAGCAACCCATGATTCTCTCTCCGACTTTAACCCTATCGAGATATGATGGAAAGAGTGACTCACCTTTACTCGATCATGCAAACCAAGAAAGAAAGTCCGACTAAGTGTCATGGAGGGGACCTCACTGGTCAGGGTGAAAGTCAGTGAAACTCCAAAATCTAGTTTACAAGGAGTCCATAAGGCATCCTCATCACTCCATTCAATACAACACAATAAAAATAACATAAGAACCACACATCTACACATAAATGTTACTAGTATGAGGAAAATCGACTTACCTTTGGCACCTTCTTTGGTTGATCCAAGTAGGTCATACCGATCCTTGCCCCATCCAGATGAAGAAAAGTTGTTTTTTCTTATTGCTACTTCGCAGTTGCTCGCTTCTCAACAGTCTTCTCTCTGACCACCTCGAGATTGTCGGACGATGCCACAACCCTTTGCTCATTACATCAGAATTGTTCGGGTAGATCATACGCTCTATCACCCCCGGATCAAGGTACCAAAATAGTGAGTGACGTTGACCCTCAATCGATGCCTTTTTGTCCTTGAGGTTGCCTGGCACAGTCTTCACCTTCTTTATCTCATGCTCCACTGGAGTAGTGCTAAGCCGCCAACCACTTGCATAGGAGCCAACCAAGAACTTCACCTTCCATTCTTTAATCTTGTTCTCAAGACCCACCAGGTGGATCTTAGGGCCAGCGATGAATTAAACATAACCATCTTGACCAATTCTGAAGAAGAAGAAATAGTTGAATTATTCAATCAACTAGTGAATCTTCATGCTTCAGCAGAAAAGGACAAAGGTCATTATATCAGCCACGGAGTTCGCAACAATCTAAGTGAGGATGATTCTGTATCTGCCAAAGATCGATCGTATCTCCCTACAAAATGGCAGGCGGAGATCTATTTTGAATTGATCCTTGTAGAATACTAAGTCTGAGGAAAAAAGACCTATGCCTCACTTGTGACTGGCCTCCAGCCAAAGCTGGATGGAAGGTTCGAGAATGTATAGACTCTTGATCTCTCTCACATCTTTTGCAAAAAGAATTGAGACCTCTAAACCTGGAATCGATCCAAACAACCGTTTGGAAAAGTTCTATGACATGAAACTTGTGTAAAACAGAATAAAAAAAGGTAGAAGATGACGAACCGCGAGAAGGAATAGGAGCCTGCAACGTCTAAGCCACACACACACACACATGTATATGTATATATATATATATATATATATATATATATACATACATACATATATACATACATACATACATACATACATACATACATACATATATATATATATATATATATATATATATATATATACATACATACATATATATATACATACATACATACATACATACATACATACATACATACATATACATATACATGATACAAAATTCCAACGACAAGACTGGCGTGCTGGGAACTACACGACACTCGAGACTAAGAAATCATTACCAAAAATAGAATATTTTCATTACATTTATTTATTTACAAAAAAAGAGAGGGAAGTACATCACACCAAAACCCTCGAAATTAACCTAAGATAGAAAAAAATTTACTAGTAGGTTGTTTAATGCTTCATCCGAGACGAACCTCGGTGATGTAAATGCTAATACATAAACTCTCCACCCAACTTAAAAAGGAAATTTTGACCATCCCTCGATTGAGTGGCGAGGTCCTCCCTAATGGCTGATAGCTCCAAAAAAACGCTTGTCATCTCCACCCGAACAGCAAGCATCTCCCCCGTAAAGCAAAAACTCCTCATGCAAAGCAACAACCTTCTTTTCCACTCGATCGACCCTCTCCAAAACCTTGACAACTCCTTCATTATTCTCTCTCTGAGGGCATCCCATGAAATGAAGAAAGCGTTTCTCCATTTCAGCAAGACGATGCAACAAGAAGTGGAAAGACACCCGGCCCACCCAGGTCAACCCCTCTTCCCTTGCCACATCGGAAGAGACTTGGCAGCCCATACACTTGCCCCCGCTGAGAGAAATTTTCCCCTCCATCCTTTGCTCTGCAGTGTTCTACTCCGCAGTACCCTGTTCCGCAATGCTCTGTATTGCGATGTCCACTCTCCCATAGTGACTTGCTCAACCATGGCCGCTTCGTCCTCAGAGCCGATGTTGGTATCTAACGAGATGGTATCGACCATCATAACTTCAACAACTACATTAGAAAAAGGAAAACAAAATACATAATTCAAGCTACATCCCAGAAGTCGGTTCCAATCAGACGTGGTCTAAGAAATGGCACCCTTAACTCCCTCGGTGGTCTTATCTAGACCTCCACCCACAGAGGAAAGGCCATTCGTTGGTTTCTAGGGCGATGCCACAACTGTGGTTGTCGCCTCCTTGAGACCTCCCTAGAGAACCATGGCCCCCACGAGTCTGGACAGACATTACATTCCCTCCGACAGGAACATCCACCTCTAGAGGGTGCCCTGTAAGATGATTGCCAGAAAAACCTCCTGCCTGCTCCAAAGCTCTCTCACTACAAGGAGACCTTGAGGATTCAACTCGTCCTCACGCTTGCCAATTCTTACCTTATGCACAGCCTTTTTTATGCTCATTCCCCCTGCGAGAACCTCACGTGCCAGCTTTAGCTTCATGTCGAACTTAAGGGCCTTCGCTCGCATATTACCCATGAACTTGAAAGGGCGTCTTTGTCGGTTGATGATTTTCCTCATCAGACATCGTAACATGCACAAGCAACAAAGAGGAGAAGAACCAAAAAACGGGAAGAAGTGAGATGGAACAAACCCTTCCTGTCATGGCTTATTTATAGTAGCCTGGTCACGAAAATCTCGTGAAGTCCATTATTACATAATAATGACATTTAATTCATTTATTTTTTATGTATTTTTTGGATCATAAAAAAGGATTCACTTACTCTAAGGTATGTTACAATTTTCAAGCTACAAGGACATCAGGAAACTAAATATACAACAACAACAACAACAAAGCCTTAATCCCACTAAGTGGGGTCGGCTACATGAATCCTTTTTCTCCATTGTGTCCGATTTAGTGTCAAATTTTCGTTCAATTCTAATAAATTAAGATCATTTTTTATGCAATAAGCCCAAGTTTTCCTAGGTCTCGCTCTCTGCCTTTCTTAACATAAGTTGTATTTAAAACATCTACTCTCCTAATCGGATCATCGAGTGGTCGACGTTTAATGTGACCAAACCATCTAAGGCGACTCTCTCTAATTTTATCCGTCATCGGTGCAACTCCAACCCTTTTACGGATATATTCATTTCGCATTTTGTCTCTAAGAGTAAAGCCACTCATCCACCTAATCATTCTCATCTCGGCAACACTTAACTTAACATTATGCTTCTCTTTTAAAGGCCAACATTCAAGCACCATAGAGCATTGAAGGTCTCACCACCATCTTGTAAAATTTTCCTTTCAGTCTAAGTGGTACTTTCTTATCACACAATAGGCCGGACGCATTCCTCCACTTCAACCAACCAACCCGAATTCTACTATTCACATCCCCATCTATATCACCATCGCTTTGAACAATGGACCCAAGATATCTAAATCGTTCACACCTTTTAATAATTTGATCACCCAAAGTTACACCGTCGTCACTAGACCTACTATTACTAAAATTACATTCCATGTATTCAGCTTTAGTTCTACTCAAACGAAGACCTTTAGACTCCAATGTAGACCTCCATAATTCAAGTTTTTCCTGGACTTTTTCTCTTGTCTTATCCACAAGGAGGATATCATCGGCAAAAAGCATACACCAAGGTACATCCTCTTGTAAATGCCCAAGTAAGACCATCCATAAATAAAGCAAAAGATATGGGCTTAAAGCCGATCCTTGATGTAAACCAACGTAAATAGTAAAATACTTGGTCAATCCTCCTTCAGTTCGAACACATGTAACGACTCTAGCATACATATCTTTAATGACTTGAATATAAGTTATATCAACACCTTTCTTCTCAAGGACTCTCCAAAGAACATCTCTAGGAACCTTATCGTAAGCTTTTTCTAAATCAATAAAAATCAAATGTAGATCCTCCTTATTATCTCTATACTTCTCCATCAAACCTCTCAATAAATGTATAGCTTCCATGGTAGACCCGCCTCGGCATAAATCCAAATTGATTATGAGAAATCTTCGTAATACGTCTTAACCTATGTTCAATTACCCTCTCCCATAATTTTAAAGTATGACACATCAATTTAATTCCTCTATAATTTGCACACTCTTGTGCATCTCCTTTATTCTTAAAAATGGGGACCAAAATGCTCTTTCTCCACTCCTCGGGCATCCTTTTAGTTTTTAAAATAATATTAAAAAGTTTAGTAAGCCAGGAAACCCCCAAATCACCTAAACATTTCCACACTTCAATTGGGATATCATCAGGTCCTACAGACTTCCCCCCTTAGTTTTCTTTAAAGCCTCATCAACTTCTTTTTTACTAATGCGACGGTAAAAATGAAAAGTTTTATTATTATTAACGATATTAAGATCACTAAGGTCAATCGTACTTTCAAGCATCATCATTAAAAAGTTTATCAAAATAACTCACCCACCTATGTTGAATATCTTTTTCTAAGAAAAGCACTTTTCGATTTTCATCTTTAATACACTTTACTTCGAGTTAAATCTTTACTTTTCTTTTCTCTTTGTTTAGCTAGTTTATACATATATTTTTCACCTTCCTTAGTATCTAACATGTTATAAAGATCACTAAAAGCAAAATTTTTAGCGTCACCGATTATTCTTTTACACTCCTCGCGGCCGTTTTATATTTTTCCCGCTCTCTACGCTTTTATATTTAAACCAATTTTTATAACACAATTTATATTTTATCTTTTCTTGCACATTATCATACCACCAACTATTTTTATTTAAAAAAACGTTTACTTTTTGATTCTCCAAGTACATCTTTAGCTACTTGTTTAATAAGTATTAGTTAATTTTTCCCACATAACATTTACGTCTTCATGAACATCCCAAATATTTAAATCTTGAATTTTACTCATAAAAATAATTTTATTTGTGTCTTTTAGGTGCCCCCATCTTATTCTACGATGTTGATTCCTAGTATTCTTTATTTTACAACTCTTCATCTTAAAATCTAGAACTAATAATCGATGTTGGGTACTTAATTGCTCACTTGGAATAACCTTACAATCCTTACAATCTCGACGATCTCTTCTTCTCATAAGAAAATAATCAATTTGTGTTTTATTAGATCCATTCTTATAAGTAATAAGATGTTCATCTCTTTTCTTGAATAAAGTATTAGTAATAATCAAATCATACGCTAAAGCAAAATCTAAAATGGTTCTACCTTCTTCATTAATCGCTCCATAACCGTAGCCACCATGAATATTTCTGAAATCTTCTACCACTCTACCGACATGTACATTTAAATCTCCTCCAATAAAAATTTTTTCTTCAAGGGGTATCGAGTGTATTAAGTCTTCTAAATCATTCCAGAATTTATCTTTAGAGCCTATATCTAAACCAACTTGAGGAGCATAAGCACTTATAATATTAAAAATCTTAATATCAATAATAATCTTAAGTGCTATAATTCTATCTCCAACTCTATTAATTTTGACAACATTATCTTTCAAACTCTTATCTATAATTACACCTACACCATTTCTAGTACGACTCTTACTGAATACCATAGTTTAAAACCTAAGTTATCAATCTCCTTAGCTTTTTCTCCAACCCATTTAGTTTCTTGAATACATAGGATATTTATCTTTCTATGGATCATAATATCAACCAATTCCATTAGTTTACCATCGAGAGTACCTATATTCCAGGATCCTATCCTAATACTAAGTATCATGGACTAACTTCTTTACCCGCATCCGTCCGTAATGTGGGAACCCTCGCTTACTTCGACACTACACCCGGCGCCGGTGTAGCGGCCCTGCACACTTTCCATCGTATTCGAGCCATACGGCGCGTCGTCTTCGGGGACGCCCTAGCACTTACACAATGATCAAAAGGATTCATGTCATGATTTTTTTCGACAAGTTTTACGCTGGCTGTCGACTACCTAACGCAACCCTCCACTTTTCACATCCGGGCTTGGGACCGGCAACGGCAGTGTTATCAGGAAACTAAATATGTATACAAAAAAAATACATCTGCACGAATCTCAAAGCGAACAGATGGTCCAAGAAAAAGGGACGATCGATCGCAGCCGCTAACAACAAACATATCAGATGTTGACGAAGGAATGGTACAAACGACCGTAGGAGCCTATTGTAGCATTTCGTTTCTCAGAACTAAGAGATCAGCTTTCTTCGGCGAAGTAAAAAGACTTGACAAATGAGGCTTCCCACAAAACATATTACCTTTAAATACTTTTGTAATTTACCGAAAGGTCCCCTTTTTAAGACTAATGATGAGGGCCAAATCTATAATTATGTAAAATCGAGATCCATCCCTATAAATAGGGGTTATATACCATAAATAAACTTTACACATTCTCTATTATATTCGGTTTTACTCTCCTTTCAGTGTGGCATTCTATATCTTGATTGTGTTTCCTAGACATGTTTGAATTCAAAGATATGTAACAAGGTTGCCTACTGAGAATATGCAAGGTACAAAAAAAAATATAGAATAAAATGTATCAAATCAATGCTCAAATGGCTTCTTTGGAAATAAAATGAAGAATTTCAGCGGTTTTGAGTGCTCATTCTTAATATATATATATATATATATATATATATATATATATATATATATATATATATATATATATATATATATATATATATATATATTCTGCCATTGAGAATTTACTCTCACCAAAATTAAAAAAAAATATTATCCTACTAGTATAATTTGCCTCGATCATTTTAATGGTTACAAAAGAACGTACACAGTGATTAAAATGCCTTAACAAGCAACAAATGATGGCGATACGTGGATATTAACTATTAGGTATCACAGCATGCATGTCGCCATCGCAAACGTGCAAAATGTAAACAAATAAGGTCCACACGAATAAATTATACTGCAGCAGTCACTCGAAGACTCCCAAAGTGGCTGACTCTTCGGATGTCTTGGAAGTCGCGTTGCCTTATTGGCTTACGCGCAATGAATAATAATAAAAAAAAACATTAAAGCACATGAATAATTAATTTACCATACTAATTAAATAAGAGTGTACTGGAGAAAAAGAATCACAACTGCATTTAAAAGAATATATATTAATAAATAGTGTGAATTAGTAATATTCTTTTATTTTTCAGTTGTAGCCTAAGTTCATACATATGTGCTCCCCACACGTTTAAATTTCCATACAATTTATATTAAAACAGTTACACTTGTTACCTTGACACAATTTGCGTTCTAAGCAAGAGTCACTTCTTCACAAAACACTTCTATCATTATATAATTGATTATTGCAATTAAAGAGCACAACAGGCAAAAAAATAGGTTCACATCGGCTGAAATCGTGTATAAGATGTCAAACTCAACACGTGATAGAGAAAAAAAATTTGAGTTTTTACATAAAACTCAAAAATTAGATATTAAAAAAAATCACACCCACACTTCTATATTTACAAAAAAATACTTTTCCTAAATTCCATTAATGGCTTCCGTCGAGAATCGTCGTCTTTTGCGTCGCCACCATACGAACGACTAAACGGCGACGACGACGGTGATATTTTAACTCTCAAGAGAGGAGGCGTTTTATGATAGAAAGCCACTATGCTAGGAGGAGTGTGGCTTGGGAATGTGGTGCTTTGAGAGAGTTTCAATTTGGGGGAACCAGCTTGTTTGGAGCATATGTAGGATGAAAAGGGGGCTGTGCACACAGGATCCAATAGATTGGGTAGTTTCGTGCAGAGAGAATGAGTGATTGTCGGAGAGGGTTGGAAAAATATGGGGAGCAGGAGCTTGATCGGGAAATGTGGTTGCTGGTGGTGAGATAGAATCTTATTCAGTTTTTCTTTTTTATCTTTTTTCTTTCATAGTGGCGGATCTCACGGAGGAGGAGGACAGCTGCATCATTCGAGCGCACACAGTATATATGTGTTAGTGAATGTGTGTGTTCGTGCTTGTCACTACAGAAAATTAGCTTATTACCAACCAACAGATACTTCAACTCTATAATTTTATCGACGTTATATGACAATTTAATGTCGTATCTTTCTTTAAGAAAATTTAAGTCGTCAGTAATCGCCGGTTTGTTTAATCGACTGTTCTTCCGTCGAAAATAAGGTTGGTATACACGTCATAAAAGTGTCGCACACGTCCGTTTTTTGAAGCAGACAAAACCTTTTGTCATACGTCGTTTATGCGTTAATTCTTATAACTGATGGATTAAATATTTGAAAAGTGTCGTCATATTCGGTTTATTTACATAGGTAAAAATTATCGGTTAAATGTCTTTTTCTATAATCGATGGTTTAACTGTTGGAAAACTATAACGCTAGTAATTTTTGTGCGACGCACCTTGAGCCGTCAGTTATGTGTCAGTTAGGTTCGATAAAAATGTCATCGACTAGCCGTTGGTTTTGTCAATGGATAAGCTTAGAACTGTCGTAAAACAGACGGTGAACTAGCAGAAACCTGTATCATTTGGAAAAAAATAAATTCTTTCTTTCGTGTATAAACTACGAGACCTAGTATCATAACATTTAATATAAAATGTCAAGCATTTAACGAAATAACATAACTATCAAATAGTAAATTGTCAAGTAAAATAATAAAATAAATTAAAAGTATTTACTTCAAAATATATACATCACTATCATAGAAAAAAATGTTCAAATGTACATAAATATAAAAAAATGAAATAAACTCCTCCTAATCATCGTCCTCTATCTCGTCAGCCTCATCCTCATCATCCTCCACTACTTCATTCTTCTCTAATGTTGTCGCTACCTCGTCACACTCCCTCATCTGTAGTCGGAAAGAATCTAACACAGCCTTCAACTTAGCCTCCAGCTTTGACAAAATGCGGGCCACCATCTTGGAAGAGAATGCCGCAACACACCTTGAGATCTCCTCATCCTGTTCGTAGAGATAGAAGTTACAGATGCACTGGTGAATGGGTAAGCATCGTAGGTAAGCTCCTACAACTAAAGCCCGTAGACTTGACCCTTCTTCTTCCTTCTAGTATCCTCCCTCCATAGGTCATACTCAGAAGGAGCACGCTCGGGGATTATAATTCCTTCCGATGACTAGGATCGACTATCCTTCAACTGCTGGAATCTCTCCAACCAACAAAAGAAGTTACATTTAGTTTGATCTAACATGTATTAACATTATACTTGTTTAGCTTGTCAATTACCTAGCTCACACAAGATCTGTAGTCGATCCAAGACTGGTTGTACTGCCTCTTGTGAGTGCGCTCATGTACATTGAGAGTGAACGGCTCTCATCCTCTCCACTGCCTTTCCATAAAATTAAATTGTTAGAATACATGTTCAAACTACAAAAAACCTTATAGAATAAATGAAATCTTACCAGCCGCCACTTGTATTCTGTATGTGGATGTCAGTAGCAAAAGGGTTTAAAATAGATTTAATTGAATATATATGTATAATTTCAGAAAATATAATTTTTAATTTTGAAAAAATGAAATTAAATTAATCTCATATATGCAATAGTTTAAATAATCAACACTTCACTGCAAGCCCTATATCTACCCCGAAGAATGGATACATTGCTTGGTGGTGAGGCTTGATAAAATAAACTAAAGAATCCATGACATCTGCTTGGTCTGCAAACCATTTATGTTGACCGACAACTTCCCCTATCTAATATGAAAGAGTTAGATTGGGTTTATATTAATATGGGGTCTTTAAGTTTCCTATAAGGGCAAACCCCTATAGTTAACTACACCTTAGATAACCGTGGTCACCTAAGAAAACTCTTAATATAGATCAGACAATATTATATTCATGATTTCCAAAAGGATAAGATCTTCAAGTAAATGTTGTAATAGGAAAAAAAATTATTTATATATATTCAAGAGAAACTACCATATTCTATATGTTGGAGAGGTGAGGCGAATCCCATAAGCTAAAAAGACCAAAAATACATAAATACGCACCCTTAGGGCTTCCGCAATACAACACACATAAGGGAAAGAAAAAAATTACAAATAGTTACAAGTATACTCCAAAACTAAAAAAAAGCCTGAGAACCCAGGTATATCTGTCAGTGCAAAATTTAAGAAAGAATACAAAACTGAGGATGTTGTCATGCCAAGCGGTAAGACACAGTAAGTACTGCAGAAAAAATCACTGTAAACCAAAACAATGCAAAGAGAATCCTCCAAGTGTAATATGCAAACTAAAACATAGCATTAAGTCCTCCATAAGAAACTAAAACTGTCCAACAAGCCATGAGAAACAGCAAGAGCAACAATCAACATCCTCTCCAACACACGGAAAGGCTCCACAACTTGAAAACCAATAAGCAAAGGACACAATTCTAAAAAGTAGCAGTATTCAACACTTGTTCCAGCTAACACAACTAGATAAAAAAAGATAGGTTAGCTTCTAACATAAGGCAGATCAAGGGAATCCCCAACCAGTAGAAGACAAAAAGGGTGGGGGGCACTAAATCCACACAAGGCTCTGTCTTATCATGCTTAGCTAACTAATCAGCATGAGAGTTGCCCTCCCTGTGAATGAATCTCAATTGCAAATCGAGGTGATGTGAAGAAATAAAGCCCCAAATTCTATAAGCAGGCAGATGAGGTCCTAAGATGGTTTAGAAACAACAGTTAACATGTAAAAAAGCAACATAGAATCAGTTTCAATAACCAACAAAGTGAAATTGAAGTAGATAAGGACAGCCAAGCAGTCATCTTGATGAGGGGAATTAGCTGCAAAAGGTGAAGCAAAATAGCACAAAGAAAATCCCAAGTGGTCTCTAAAAATACTAATAGCTCCAGATGACACTGTGGTCCAACTTCCATCAACATTTTCTTTAAACCAACCAAAATGAAGGGGCTTCCAGTTAACCAGGACAGGCAGCCTAGCCCTCCTACAAAGAGGCAAATCAGTGGAAGAAACCTAACTAGCCTTTTTAAAATTTGCCAAAATGTAAGAGGTAGTTAGAGTGGGAGTAGAATGGGAAGCATCATATATGTGTTTATTTCTAGCAGACCATAAGAACCACAACACCACAGGGGAAAGTATGTAATTTTATGCAAAATCTAGTAGAATCTTTCCAAACCCTTAAGTAATTATCAATAGTGCATCCATTCAACCAAACAATTCCAAGATGAAAGCCAAACTAAGTCCAGACATCCAAATAAAAAACACACCCAAAAAAATGTGTAAAAACAACTTTCCTCATCTTTCTTACATAAGGGGCACATATAAGCCATTCTTAAACCTTTAAGTTTTAATATTTCATCAAGAGGGAGTAGAGAGAAGAAAAAATGCCAGAGGAAAAAAGAGATGGAAGGAGATATGAGATTGTGCCAAATTAAAGAACCCCAACACCAATTAGGAAAGGAGTGGAGCTTAGTATAAATCATTTTACTAACCGATTGGGAGGAGCCATTCTTCCATATAGGAGAATCTTTGTGAGTAGGTTGTATAGGAATTGTAGAAATTTTCAAAGCATTGTCTTTCCCAACCAAATTTCTCAACATATTTACATCCCAAACGCCTTGGGTCCAATAAGCAGAGACAAGTAAGTTACTACACTGTGATTAGTGTTGTTGATCCAATAAATTTGGCACACCCCATTGATCATACCAAAAGGAGATGTTACCCTCTCCAAAATCCCGAAAAATGAAATTGTTAGCAACAGATCTAGCTTGCAGTATAGCCTTTCAAATTTTAGAATCCCCAGTCTTCCAAATTACTTATGATGGGTGAGTTGAAGCACGGTATTTATGATGCATAAAGGAAGCCCACAAGGAGCTACCCAATCTAAATTTGTACCAGAGTTTACACAGTTTAACCTCAACAGTATGATGCAAAGCTTTAAAACCAAAACCACCAGCCTTCCTTGGTTTTGCAAACCTTGTTCCAAGAAACCCAATTTTCTTAGCACCACCTCCCGACCAAAGAAATTTATTGAACAGCCTTTCCAAAACCCTGAGAGCACTTTTTTTAGGATTAAAACTTGCATAGCATAAACAGGGATGCTTTAAAGAACAATAGAGAGGAAAGTCAGCCTACCACCATTAGAAAGAAAAACATTCCTCTAGCCTGTAATTTTATGTTTAATATTGTTAATAACGCCATTCATTTGTATTTTCTTCTGTCGTCCACTGATCAAACAGACTCCAAGGTATTTCAGAAGAAGGGAGGATAGCTGGTAGCTAGTGAAAGAGGTCCCCCAATTAGCAATGGAGCTTTTAACATGTTTGCCAAAAATAAAGTTGACATTGCTCTCTTTTAAAGGACCGACCATAGCAATTTTGAAAACCTTCTAATAACAACATTAAATTTTTGATAGCAGGTTTGGAAGCATTGACAAATATAATGACATCATCAGCATAAGCCAAATGGCTAACAAAAAATTTAGCCTTATGTGTGTATTGAGTGTGAGGGTGCCGCAATTGGAAAAAATATATACATATACATTTACATATATATACATACATATACATTTATATATATACATACATATACATTTATATATATATATATATATATATATATATATATATATATATATATATATATATATATATATATATATATGTAAAATTATAGTTGTTTTAGCAAACCCATGAAGGCGAGGTAGATCTGGCCAATAAAAAAATAGCCTTGGAGCTTGGCATACTTCGTGATTCAACAACATGCAGCCACGAATTGAATGGGCGTTTTTCCCATCCTTTCCCATCCAATTCTATCTAGGCTGAGAATTGTGTTTCCGTTGTCTATCTTCAGCCGTTTTATGAATTTGTTCCCACGCGGAAGAAATCGCTGAAAATTGTCAAATAATAAATAATTAAAAATAAAAATGCGGCTGTAAAGCTTTCGTGTTCTTTTCCGTCAAATTTCGCTGTAGATGCCTTCGCCCGCGTCGCCCGCGTTATCGGCTTTGCCCGCGTCATTCTTCTGCATATCATTGTATCAACCGGCACCCATGTTGCTTTGCGTAGATATTACAATAGTAAATTAGTATTTTTTAAACATTAAGTAATGAAAAAAAAATATAATAAATACTGATTTCTCGTTAATAAATTTTTTATCACAGAACATGAATCTAAAGACATATTATAAATATCAAAACAATTTTTTGATGCAAGAACATTCTACGCTTCAATTGAAGTTATTCAAAGCTCTAATTTCGATAGAATTTATAATCAACCGATCGATCTGACGAGACAGATCCAATGATATCAAAATTAGTTCAATCTAAGTCAAAACAAGCTTAGATCAAGTCAATAAACCATTATTGGAAGATTTCCAAACAAATTTAAAAGGATAATTGGATGTCGAATCTGGCGAGTTCATAGTTGAATTGAGCGTCTCTGCAAGACGAATCTAACGAGCCCAAGATCACTAATTTATGACATCATTAACATACTCAAATGTCCATTAGATGTCGTTAGGTTGAAGGAATCGTTCGATCAAAGTGATTCATATTCCAACAATAATTGCACCCAAACCAATATAAATAAAGCCCAACCCTCTCAGCAGACGAGCTTGAGTCTTGAGAGAGAATTTAAAGCTTTGAGAAGGAGCTGAGTTCTAGCACCATCCATATCATCGTCGATCTCCGTCGGCCGTCATCGACCACCGCCGACCACCGTTGACCACAACCGACCTCCGTTGATCCCCACCGATCGTCGTTGACAACTGTCAACCACCGTCGACAACCATCAAGCACCGTCGAGCACTACTGTCATCGTTAACCACCACGGACCATCGTCATCCACCGCTGACTATCATTAATCACAACTAATCATCGTCGACCACCACCAACAAAACTTCGTTATGTGAAGTTGTAACTTTAAAACTCTAGTAACCATTTCCCTGTTAGTGAGACCAGGAGTCTGTAATCACCACCCTATAGTGGATTTTTGGAACTTGGTCAGGTACCGTGATTATTTTCCATTATGGGTTTTTCCACTTAAAAACTTCTAATGTCACTACTGATTGTTTTCTTTCACTCAAGTGTGTGTTAAATTCTTATGCAATGCTAAGATGATAATCCATTACTCTACCACCACAAATTTTCTAGCATGCATTAGTTTGGCGCCATATGTGGGAAAATTTTAATCCCACCACTGGAGTACCTATGCGGCTTACTACATGGCCATCGAAAACACTATTCGTGACAATGCAACATCCCTCCAACATTCATCATTCCAAGGAGCAGTCACGAGGGCGGCATGATTCTTCATCGTCCCGCCGTAGGAAACATTATCATTCCAATGAAGGCTTTTCAGGTCCTTCTATAGAAGATTAAAAGCATGAGATGGTGGAGTCTCAATATGAGTTCTCTCATCTCCTTCGAAGGGAGCGACACTCGTAAGCTAATGGAACTTAATTACCACCAATTCAATATTAAACAAGAAATTTCCCACTTACTGGGTTCTCTCAAAATGATGAAAGCATTCCTCTGCTGAGATTAGGCACCGATCTTCTCGACATTACAAGCCACTCATCTATCTTATGCAACTCATCTAGCGCTGACCTGCCTAACTATCGCTTCTACGGATATCATTCGAGAAGATCTACGATGGCTGGTTTGGGAAGAATTCCCTTTGGATAAAAGGGATCGCTTCCCTGCTCACCACAACTTCTAAAAATTCTCTCCTTTAGCTGATGCAATTCTCCAACACCTTATCGCAGCATGTTTTAAACTCTCAAATATTGATGACTATGAAGTGGTGAGTGACTCATAGAAGTATGTCAACCACTATCAAATCATCATGCACATTCATCGTGCTTCTAATGTGCTTCTCTATCAAGTGTACCCAACAACTCTCAATGGTTAAGCTAACACGTGGTTCTATTTTCTCCCGGGGGGTTGGGGGTTGGGGGGGAGGGGGGCCCCATCAACATCTTAAATGAGCTTGTCAGAATAATCATTAAGTAGTTCATAAAAAATAGTAGGATCATCAACAATTAGTCTCACTTATAGGGAGTTCTCCAAAAAGAGGGGGAATCCCTTAAGGAATAATTCTGTAGATTCTTCACTAAAGCCCGCCAGATTCTTGGAGTGGATCTGAAGTTACTGAGAGGAGTCTTACTTGGAGGGTTCCGCCTAAGAGTTTTTTATTCATCACTAATGTGGGAGACGTCGTGCTCTTACGCTGATCTCATCCATCGTATCGAAGCTCAATTATCTGCAGACGAGGCCATCATCGCATACAAGGAACAATTCGAGTGATTGAGGTGCAAGCACAAGAATAGAGCGGGGGATAACAATGAAATCTCACAGCAAAAAAATGTGCTAACCATAGGAGAATAGTGAGCCACGATCAGAAAAAGAATGCACACAACTCAATACACCACATGTTGACATCCTAATGGCCATCAAGGATGAAGAGAACGTTAAGTGGCCAAGGCAATTTAGAAATCTAGATGTTGGAGACCAATCTCAATATTGTCATTTCTACCATGCAAAAGGACATTTGACATAAAGATGTTTTGAATTAAAGGAATAAATTGGATGTCCGATATGCCAAGGTTATCTGGGTCGCTACTTATAAGAACAGCGTGAAAGGCACCATAAGAGAATCATCGAAGTTATCGAGTGAGAAGTACAACTCCAAATTATCTTATTTGATTAAAAGACTGACTTATAAACCCCTAATTTTATTTTAGCAAAATTTTCATGTTGTTTTAAACTATTATTTCAGTTATTTTTTTTATTTTCTCAGGAAAGATTTTGTGTAGAAAGTCTACTTAAGGGCAAGTGATAGACAATGTCCTCAACTATGTCCTATAGAAGTCGAGACCAAGAGGCAAAGTTCGATGGGAAGATATGGTACTCCTGATAGATAAGCCCCCAAGAGGGAAGACTCGATGAGAAGCTACCATGTCCCTAGAAGTCTAGTCAAAGAGGCAAGACTCGACGGAAAGATATGATAATTTTGAATGGCAAGCCCAAGAGGCAAGACTGATGAGAAGATACCAAAGTCGCGCCCAAGACTAATAGGAAGAGTACGGTACTCCTGAAAGTAAATCCCAAGAGGCACGATTCAATGGGAAGAAATCAAGCCACTAGAAGTCGAGGCCAAGTGACAAGATTCAATGGGAAGATACAGTACTCCTGAAAGTGTAGCCCAATAGGCAAGACTCAATGAAAAGTTACCATGCCCTGGAAGTTGAGCCCAAGAGGCAAGACTCGATGGAAAGGTACGGTACTCCTATAAGTCGAGCCCAGAAGACAAGACTCAATGAGAAACTACCATGCCCATCGAGGTCGAGCCCAAGATGTAAGACTTGATGAGAAGATACGGTACTTCTGGAAGTCAAGCCCAAGAGGCAATACTTAAAGAGAAGCCACCATGACCTTAGAAGAAGAGCCCAATAAGCAAGTCTTGATGGGAAGCTAGTAGTGAATATGCTCGTCACTAGAATCACTCCACGAGCGAGAGTGGTTGATAAGGTCTCCACTCAACGACCTCAGAAAGCTACAAGACACAAAAGACACAGGTGCATTAAAAACATCAGAACGATACAAGCTTTAGAAGGCACGTGTACATAAAAAATATCAGAATGCACAAGTACATCAAAGACCTCAGAAAGGTACAATCCTTAGAAGACACAGGTACAAAAAAGACCTCAGAAGGCTACAATCTTCAATAGGTACCAGTTCATTTCATCCTCCTATAAGGTTCTATGCTCGGGAGGGCACAACCTCAGAAGGCACAAGCCTCAAAAGGTATGCAATTCTTCATGTTATAAAGTATGTGTGCTAATTGTAATTGTAGAATTTTGTGTGATGGAGAAGCCAAAACAACCTTAGAAGCAACGCCAAAGGCATACATAGAAATATGTTATCATCATCTACAAATGTTACATAAAATTTTTAAAAAGAATATAAAGACAACAAGAAATAGTACAAAGGCTGCAAAAGATATCACCGCTACAAAAGCATGAAAATCTCCCCATTAAAGCGTTGAGAGAAAACCCTAGTTTTTCCTCATCTCCACCGAATTGTGCAACAACCACATGCATGAAATTAACAAGCACCTATTGGGTAGGACGTACATAAATTTCTTTATCTCACCGATGTGAAAGAAGATCTCATTGCTTTCCTGCTACATAGAATGGAGACAACTTTCTTCTTCACCACAATAAGAAAGAAGATCTCGTTGCTCTTCTGTTACACAGAACGGGAATGACTTTACTCTTCGACACAACAAGAAAGAAGATCCTATTGCTCTTTCGATAAGCAGAACATGGATAACTATCCTCTTCATTGCAACATGAAAGAAGATCTAGTAGCTTGCCTACTACGCAAGACAAGACAACTTTTTTCTTTCCTACAGCGTGAAAGAAAATCTCGTTGCTCACGTACTACGCTAGACAAAATGATTTTCCTCTTGCCCGCAATGTCAAAGAAGATCCTATTGCACGTCTGCTACACAAGAAGATGAAGATTTATTTCTTCATATCAACGTGAATGAAAATTCCATTGCTCTCATACTACGCAGAACGGGGACAACATTCTTCTTGGTTGCAACACAAAAGAAGATCCCGTTACTCGCCTGCTATGTAGGACAGGGACTACTTTCCACTTGGCTACAACACGATAGAAGACCCCGTTGCCCGCCTGCTAAGCAAGACGAGGATGACTTTCCTCTTCACCACAACAAGAAAGAATATCTCGTTTTTTTGTCTACTACGCAAGATTGAGGTGACTTTCCTCTTCGCCACAATAAGAATAAAGATCCCATTGCTCGCCTGCTACGCAAGACGGGGATGACTTTCCTCTTCACCGTAACATGAAAGAAGATCATGTTACTCGCTTGCTACGCAAGATGGGGATGACTTTCCTCTTCGCCGCAATAAGAAAAAATTTCTCATTGCTCATCTGCTACGCAAGACATGGATGACTTTATCTTCGCTGCAACACGAAAGAAGATCACGTTGCTTGTGTGCTACGCAGGAGGTGGGTATATTTCTTCTTCAAGAAAATCTCACTAGCAGAAGGCTCCACTCACCACTCTTTTCCTCCATTTTTCATTTTCCTTCTCCTCAATTATGATTCTTCCCCCCATGGAAGGCCTCTATTTATAGGCTTAAAAAAGACCTAAAACTAAAAAAACAAGCAACTCATAAAAAACAAGCAATTTCATTAAAAAACGACAGACTCATTAAAGAAAACAATAGCTCATTAAAAAAATAACAACTCTTTTAAAAAAAGGCAGCTGCTTAAAAAAAACAACAACATAGTTCACAGTAATAAATAACAAAATAAAAAAACTTTCTAAATTCCGACCACGCCCTTACCAGCTTCCAGCTGCCTTAGCTTTTATTTCAGTCGGCATAGCTTTTATTTTTGCCAGTTTAGCTTTAATTGGCTTTTATTTGAGCAGGCATATCTTTTATATTTAACTTTTATTTTAGGCTTTATTTTAGCGTACCAATTTAGCTTTTATTCTCGGATTTATTTCGACATGCCAGTCTAGCTTTTATTTCAGATTTTATTTCAGCCCAGCCGGTTATTTCAGTTTGCTTTAGCTTTTATTCCAGTCGATTTATATTTTAGTTCAGTTGGCAGCTTTAGATTTTATTTTAGCTCAGCTCAGTTTGTTATTTCAGTAGATTCAGCTTTTTATTGGCCCGTCTTCCAGTCCGCCTAGCGACCCAGTACACGGGGCAGCACAGACCAACAGACCCGGTAAAAATGAAGTACAATTTTTTTGGCTAGCATGAGATTTGAACCTACGCCTTTCAAGAATTGAAACGAAACCTCAACCACCCAAGCTAAGCTAAATTGTTTCATTTAAATACAAAATACACACACACACACACAAATACAATATTTTCGGACAACGAATTTAGATTGCCCAAAAATTAGGGCCAACTAATATGCCAATAATAAATTTTCATCTTTCAACACGAATATCGAGGCATAATACAAATCTTAAGACAATCTTATGAGTGAGAAATATTCAAACTTTAATTAGGAATTATCGGAAGCTCTAATTTCAACAACTTTATAGTCAAACCGACCAACACGACGAGACATACCCAATGATATCAAAATTAGTCCAATTTGTGTCCAATTCAAGCTCAGATCAAGCTATTAAACCACTATTAAAAGATTTCTAGACACATTTAAAATGTTAAATAAATGTTGAATCCGACGAGTTCACAGCGGAATCAAGTGTCTCCACAAGACAAATCCCAAGATCACTCAATTCCAAAGTCATTAGGGCACTCAAATGTCCATCAAACTTCATCAAATTGAAGGAAGCTCTCGAGACCATTTAATCAAAGTAGTCATATTCATGCACTAATACACCCAAACTACTATAATAGAGCCCCACACCTCTTATAAAAGGGGCTTCAATCTTGAGAGAGCACTTGAAGCTTTGAGAATGAGCTGAAGTCCAGCACCATCCCTGTCATCGTCGATCGCCGCCAACTAGCGTCAAACACTGCTGTCTCCGTTAATCCCCGCAGATTGTCGTCGTCCACTGTCAACCACCGTCAACAACCACCAACCATCGTCAAGCACTATTGTCAGTGTCATTCACCACCGACCATCGTTGAACACCGCTGCCCGTCGTCGATCGCCACCAATCATCGTCGACCACCACCAATCAGAAGCTGTCAGTCAACTTTATAACTTGAAAAATCTAGAAACCCTTTCATGTCTGTGGGATAAGTGGTATCTATAATCATCAACATATAGTAGATATTTACAATTGGGCGAGGCCTATGGTTTTTTCTCTTTACGGATTTTTCTACCTAAAAGCTTCTGGCGTTATTACTAGTTATTTGATTTCCCCTAAGTTTGTGATGTATTCTTGTATAATACTAAGACGATAATATATTACTCTACTGCCATGAATTTTCTATCACGTATCAAGCATAGAATTTGAGTGTAAAGTTATTATTTATGAATTAAATACATAATCAAGTGTGAGAAAGCGGATAATAGTAATAACTATGCATACTAGTACAAATATATAATTTCTTACGTAATTTAACCAGTTGAAATAATGAAAACATAAGAGCTAATTTCTCAATTATCGAAAAAAAGTTTAACTAGACTTACCATAGTTATTATTACGTTAAAAAAAAATTTACTTCCTTAATAATTATTATTTTTTTCTTTCCGATAGAAATAACATTGGAACATAGCACTTTTAAGAATGCGCTTTCGATTACTACTAATATACGTATGCCAACCCAACGTTTTCCTCAACGTAAAATTATCCCATGCGTTACACGACTATCGATGAGGCGAAATGTTGCTTTCAACCCTGACGTCATTTACGCCATTGAAGGCTGATGTCATCCATCTTACGTCAGGCTTTACACGATGGCTCATGACGTCGCTTGTTACCGTTCACGTAAAAATTTTCAACGATGTTTCATAGTTGATGTGGATTAAAATCTTAGATTAGGAGGTTAAAGGATAGGTAGAGGATAAAAGTATCTGCAATATGATGTTCTGTAATTTTTGAGATGGTGTTTTTATCTTGGTTTGCATTTAATAAAGAGGTGGAATGAAGTGAGAAAAAATTATAAAATATGGCTTGTATCCATGATGCAATGAAATAGCCTAAATGTTTGCCAAGATGTTTAAGGTGAATGTCAACCAACATTCACATTTTAAATACTCTCGCACTCAAGCACCCTCATTTTATTATTTCTGCTTGGGCCTTGCTTCGTGCAACTAAACCAACTCTCCCTCTCTCTTTTTTGTGCGGCTTCTACACTAGCAAGGTCTTAAGCAAAGTCACCCTAGAATTCTTCCCTTTCTTCATTTACCTCTTCAGCTCGAGCATTAATTTCTGTTCCGAATTGATTTAGCTCGGGTATCCTTACTAAACTTGTTATATCAGCAAGGAAGCCCGGTATACCACTCAAATCATATGTAACTCAAACCATATGTAATTGAAAATATTAATTGCTTAATGCAATTTATTGTATTTTATGTGAATTAGAGTTAGGTTTTACATGATTTGGGGTTATATATTTGAATTTTTTTCATATTATGCTTGTTCTAGACTTGACGTGGTTGTATTAATCCTAAATGAAAAGTTTTTAATGTTTTTAGGTTTTTATTACTTTGTTTAAAGTGAGATGTGTTATTGTGGCTTAATTATTGATAGGGAGTAATTGAGTCAAGCCAAATTGTGAGCCTACTTGGACGTATCTCAATAAACAACTCATAAACTGAACTCGATGAGCTAATAATTCAAACTCAAGCGTAATATTGAGTCAACTCGTTAGTCCATGAGCTGGATTATATAAAAAATAATTAATATATACAACAACAACAACAACAACAACAACAACAAAGCCTTAATCCCACTAAGTGGGGTCGGCTACATGAATCCTTTTTCTCCATTTCGTCCTATTTAGTGTCAAATTTTCGTTTAATTCTAATAAATTAAGATCATTTTTTATGCAATAAGCCCAAGTTTTCCTAGGTCTCGCCTCTGCCTTTCTTAACATAAGTTGTATTTAAAACATCTACTCTCCTAATCGGATCATCAGGTGGTCGACGTTTAATGTGACCAAACGATCTGAGGCGACTCTCTCTAATTTTATCTGTCACTGGTGCAACTCCAACCCTTTTACGAATATATTCATTTCGCATTTTGTCTCTAAGTGTAAAGCCACTCATCCACCTAATCATTCTCATCTCGGCAACACTTAATTTAATATTATGCTTCTCTTTTAAAGGCCAACATTCAGCACCATAGAGCATTGAAGGTCTCACCACCATTTTATAAAATTTTCCTTTCAGTCTAAGCGGTACTTTTCTATCACACAATAGGCTAGACGCATTCCTCCACTTCAACCAACCAACCTGAATTCTACTATTAACATCCCCATCTATATCACCATCGCTTTGAACAATGGACCAGAGATATCTAAATCGTTCACACCTTTTAATAATTTGATCACCCAAAGTTACACTGCTGTCACTAGACCTACTATTACTAAAATTACATTCCATGTATTCAGTTTTAGTTCTACTTAAACGAAGACCTTTAGACTCCAATGTAGACCTCCATAATTCAAGTTTTTCCTGGACTTTTTCTCTTGTCTTATCCACAAGGAGGATTTCATCAGCAAAAAGCATACACCAAGGTACATCCTCTTGTAAATGTCCAGTAAGACCATCCATAAATAAAGCAAAAAGATATGGGCTTAAAGCCGATCCTTGATGTAAACCAACGAAATAGTAAAATACTTGGTCAATCCTCCTTCAGCTCGAACACATGTAAGAGCTCTAGCATACATATCTTTAATGACTTGAATATAAGTCATATCAACACCTTTCTTCTCAAGGACTCTCCAAAGAACATCTCTAGGAACCTTATCGTAAGCTTTTTCTAAATCAATAAAAATCGAAATGTAGATCCTCCTTATTATCTCCGTACTTCTCCATCAAACCTCTCAATAAATGTATAGCTTCCATGGTAGACCTGCCCGGCATAAATCCAAATTGATTATGAGAAATCTTCATAATACGTCTTAACCTAGGTCCAATTACCCTCTCCCATAATTTTAAAGTATGACACATCAATTTAATTCCTCTATAATTTGCACACTCTTGTGCATCTCCTTTATTCTTAAAAATGGGGACCAAAATGCTCTTTCTCCACTCCTCAGGCATCCTTTTAGTTTTTAAAATAATATTAAAAAGTTTAGTAAGCCAGGAAACCCCCAAATCACCTAAACATTTCCACACTTCAATTGGGATATCATCAGATCCTACAGACTTTCCCCCCTTTGTTTTCTTTAAAGCCTCATCAACTTCTTTTTTTACTAATGCGACGGTAAAAATGGAAAGTTTTATTATTATTAATGATATTAAGATCACTAAGGTCAATCGTACTTTCAGCATCATCATTAAAAAGTTTATCAAAATAACTCACCCACCTATGTTGAATATCTTTTTCTAAGAAAAACACTTTTTGATTTTCATCTTTAATACACTTTACTTTTGTTAAATCTTTACTTTTCTTTTCTCTTTGTTTGGCTAGTTTATACATATATTTTTCACCTTCCTTAGTATCTAACATGTTATAAAGATCACTAAAAGCAGAATTTTTAGCGTCACAAATTATTCTTTTACACTCCTTGCGGGCCGTTTTATATTTTTCCCAGTTCTCTACGCTTTTACATTTAAACCAATTTTTATAACATAACTTCTTATATTTTATCTTTTCTTGCACATTATTATTCCACCACCAACTATTTTTATTTATAGAAACTTTTTCTTTTGATTCTCCAAGTACATCTTTAGCCACTTGTTTAATAGTATGAGTTAATTTATCCCACATAACATTCGCGTCTTCATGAACATCCCAAATATTTAAATCTTGAATTTTACTCATAAAAATAATTTTATTTGTGTCTTAGGTGCCCCCATCTTATTCTACGATGTTGAATCCTAGTATTCTTTATTTTACAACTCTTCATCTTAAAATCTAGAGCTAATAAACGATGTTGGGTACTTAATTGCTCACTAGGAATAACCTTACAATCCTTACAATCTCGACGATCTCTTCTTCTCATAAGAAAATAATCAATTTGTGTTTTATTAGATCCATTCTTATAAGTAATAAGATGATCATCTCTTTTCTTGAATAAAGTATTAGTAATAATCATATCATACGCTAAAACAAAATCTAAAATGACTCTACATTCTTCATTAATCGCTCCATAACCGTAGCCACCATGAATATTTCTGAAATCTTCTACCACTCTACTGACTTGTCCATTTAAATCTCCTCCAATAAAAATTTTTTCTTCAAGGGGTATCAAGTGTATTAATTTTTCTAAATCATTCCAAAATTTATCTTTAGAGTCTATATCTAAACCAACTTGAGGAGCATAAACACTTATAATATTAAAAATCTTAGTATCAATAATAATCTTAAGTGTTATAATTCTATCTCCAACTCTATTAATTTTGATAACATTATCTTTCAAACTCTTATCTATAATTAGACCTCCACCATTTCTAGTACGACTCTTACCAGAATACCATAGTTTAAAACCTAAGTTATCAATCTCCTTAGCTTTTTCTCCAACCCATTTAGTTTCTTGAATACATAGGATATTTATCTTTCTATGGATCATAATATCAACCAATTCCATTAGTTTACCATTGAGAGTACCTATATTCCAGAATTCTATCCTAATACTAGTATCATGGACTAACTTCTTTACCCGCATCCGTCCGTAATGTGGGAACCCTTGGTTACTTGACACTACACCCGGCGCCGGTGTAGCGGCCCTTGCACACTTTTCACTGTATTCAGGCCATACAGCGCATCGCTTCCAGGGGACGCCCTAGCACTTACACAATGATCAAAAGGATTCATGTCATGATTTTTTTTTTGACAAATTTTACGCTGGCTGTCAACTACCTAACGCAACCCTCCACTTTTCACATCCGGGCTTGAGACCGGCAACGGCAGTGTTAAAAAAAACAATAATTAACATATAATCAAAATAAATTAAAATTCAAGAATTATCTTTAAATTATTAAAAATAAATCAAATATGATGCTTTATATTTTATATCTAGTGATTTTTTTTATCTCACAATCACTCATTTTACTAGTCATTTTGTTAAAATCTAGCTAGTTTAAATTAATATTATTTTATTTCTTTAAAAATAAAGAAATCAGCTCGTCTGTCGGCTCAGACTCATAAATGCAAGTTTGAGCTCGAGCTCAAACTTGATCAAAAAAATCAAGCTTAAGTACAAGCTGAGGGTTGCTCGAGCTCGACTCGACTCGACTCGTTTAAACCCCTAATTATTAGTATAGATTTTGATATGAATGTGTGTTTCTGACCCGACTCGCAATTACATGAATATTTATATTTCTTAAAATTACCAAAAACTTATCTCAAATTATGTTTATCGGCTTGTGTGAATAAATGTAATGATTTAGAAATTATAAATTGACACTTTTCACAGTTTAGAACTAAATTTGTTTTTTCGCATACCTCTAAAACTTTTTCTAAGTTGCATAAGCATGCATCAAATGAATCTCCAAATATTGAGAAATCATCCATAAACACTTCTTATCCATCATCTATTAATTTGCTAAATATGGACGTCACGCATCTTTGAAATGTTGCAGATGCATTACATAATCCAAATGGCATTCTTCTAAAAGAAAAAGTTTCATGAGGGCTAGTAAATGTAGTCTTCTCTTGATCCTCAGGAACAATAGGTATTTGGTGATAACCAGTATATCCATCTAAAAAACAATAGTACTTGTGTCCAACAAGTCTATCATCATTTGGTCTAAAAATGACAAAGAAAAGTGATCTTTTCTGGTGGCGGCATTTGATTTTCTATAATCAATACATATTCACCAACTAGTGACTTGTCTTGGCGGTATAATTCCATTTTGATCATTTACATCAACAGTCACTCCTCCTTTCTTAGGAACACAATGAATTAGGCTTCTCCAAACACTATCATAAATATGATATATAATTTCAGCATCTAAACATTTTAAAATATCTTTTTTAACCACTTCTTTCATTATTGGGTTCAGTCTCCTTTGTGGATCAACTCTAGGATTATGTGGTTCATTCAACGAAATTTTGTGCATACAGATCGATGTACTGATTCCTTTAATATCAGCTATGGACCAACCAAAGACTTTTTTTTATCTTTTTAAGGTGTCCAATAATTTTTGTTCTTGATATTCATTTAAAACCGAAGATACAATGATTGGTAAAGTGGATGATTCTCTTAAAAACATATACTTCAAATGTTTAGGGAGAATTTTTAGCTCAAGTTCAGGGGGTTTAATGATAGATGAAATTGAACTTTTATCTCCACTTTCCATAGTATCCAATCTTTCAAATTTTTCCTAAATAAATTCTAACTTTTCATTCTTCATATCATCCAATTTATCTTCACTTTCACTTTCATATTCATCCTCACATTCCAGATTTTCTTCAAATACTTCTTTAAAATGATCTTCTCTCAAATAATCGTAGATTTCCATTCAAAATCACTCATCATCTTTTTCAGTTGAAGGGTATTTCTTAGATTTTAAAATATTGAAAGTTATCTCTTGATCATTGACTCTCATATTTAATTCTCTTTTTTGAATATCGATCATAGCTCTCCCAGCAACAAGGATTAGTCTTCCTAAAATAATTAGTCTTCCTAAAATAATTGAAATTTATTTATCTTCCTCCATATCTAATACAATAAAGTTCACAGGAAAGAGAAATTTATCCACCTTTACTAATACATCTTCCACAACTGCTTTAGGATAAGTGATAGAACGATCAGCCAGTTGAAAATTCACAGATGTTGGTGAAATTTCTCCTATTCCCAATCTTTTGAAAGTTGATAAAGGCATGAGATTAATACTTGCTCCAAGATCACATAAAGCTCTTCCGAAAAATTTATCAACTATAGCACACGGGATAGTGAAACTACCTGGGTCTTTATGTTTTTCACGAAGCTTCTTCTAAATATTTGCACTACACTCACCGCTAAGTGCAACAATCTCGTGGTTTTTAAACTTTCTTTTCGTTTTAAGAATATCCTTGATAAAATTTGCATAATCAGACATCTGTTCTAATGCTTCAACAAAGGAAATATTAATCGTTAATTTCTTAAGAATTTCCAAAATATTTGCAAATATGTTATCCCTGTTCTGTTTCTTTAGTCTTTGAGTAAAAAGATGAGGTGGTCTTTCAACAGTTATCTTCATTGGTTCTAGCGGATATTCGTCTAGATATATCTTATTAGAACCTTTCTCAATGTTCACTTCCTCTTTTAACTTCGACTTCTTTTTGAACTCTTGATTCCAATTTTTTTCCACTCCTTAATTGAATAGCCTTAATTTGCTCTTTATTTTAATCTTTTGGGTTGATCTCAACATTGCTAAGCTTCATATATGGATTCTCCATCAAACTGACTAAAAGATGTGATATCATTCCTCAGCTTAGCAGTTTTGGATGGAGGAAAATAATTTGACAGAAACTTTTATGAAAGCTCTCCTTAAGTTCTAATAGATCCAGATGCTAACGAATTTAAGCACGCCTTAGCCTTTTATCTCTTAATGAAAAAGGAAAAATTCTAAGCCTAATAGCATCATTTGACACTCCATCAAATTTAAAAGTAGCACACAGTTCAAGAAAACTAACGAGACGTAAGTTAGAATCTTCATTTGGTGTTCCTACAAATTAATTATTTTGTGCCATTTGGATAATAACAGGTTTAAACTCAAATGAATCAACAACAACATCAGGGTTTTGGATAGTTAAGTGAATTTGATCTGTCGTTGGATTAGTATAATCTTTTAATGGTCTTGGTATATTTTCATTTTAATTATTTTAGTTGTTTGCCATCTTATGAGGATTTGCATATTGTTTTTGTTGTTTTCAAATTTTTCTAATAATACACTCTAATTCAGAATCATAAGGCATTAAACCTATAGATTCGATACTACGCATACAAACACAATAAGCACACTAATAATAAACAAACACACACAATTATGACTTGCAATTCAAATATATGATTTTAAATACTACAAAATTAAATTTTAGCAGTTACCTTTTCTTACCTCCCCGGCAATGGCGCCAAAAACTTGGTGCAACTTTTTTAATATTCCAAAAATTTTTTAACTCAGATTTAGATATATAAATATATTGATTTAGTTTGATAATGAGTCGCACAATTAAACACAAGTATAAGTATCGCTCAAGTAACACAGGGCTCTAGTGGAGTCCTGGATATCGACCCCAAAGAAAGGCTTTAATTTTATGACGTAGCACAGAAATCACTTATCGAATCACAACACAATTGCAAGAAAGTTCAATTCTTAAAATAAAGACAAAAAATTGTAGTTATTATTTCTACCAAATTACGTTCTAAACTCTAGCAATTTAAACTAATACAAGACTAAATTTATAACAAAATTTAGTTGTAAGAAAGAGTCTTCCTCCTTTCCAACCATAATATGTTGATTATTGTGACGTAGATCAGTTATGCAAATGTATTGTGCCAAATAGGATCATTTCTATTCTTTACTCATATTTCAGCGTATAAAGAATATTGGCTAATCCTAAGTTTGGTCCCCAAATATGTGGTTAGGCTGGGAGGATACTGGCTCTCACTCCAGAGCTCCCACTTCCCTTCGCTTGAAGACTAACTCTCGCTTTAGTTTCCAAACATTAGGACCAAATTGAGGATTTAAGCCTGTCATTCTGAAATCTCCAATTCTACGCCCATCAAAATATATTTCCTTATTTATTTGCATCAATCCCCATAAACTACGTCTCTCATTCATGGACATTGAATGTGACCTTTAATTTTGTTGTGGAACTCATAATCCTTTCGGAACATATGTTTCCCAACAAGTTTTAACAATTCAATTGGCCAGATCAAAAAGTAAATGAAGTTCAAAGTGAAAAGGTCATCACAAATTCTCCATAATAAATCGACACATCATTTTCATATCACAACATCAACACATCACGTGAAAAGGAGAAAGATAAAGAAATCTACTTAAGACTCACGAGGAAAAGATGACAAAACATGGATTTTATATATAAAAAAACAATCATACAAACAGAGTAAAGAAAAGACAACTTAACTCAAGGGATTCCTTTGACTCCTCTTCTTTCTTCACAACAACACACAATTCTCTGTTTAGATAAGTAAGGAAGAATAAATCCCTCACTTTCCCTCTCTTCTTACACTTCTTAGAAGAGAAAACACAAACCTAGATTTCCTAAACAAAAGGAAAGACACTCTCTCTAAACTCTAAACTCTTCTCTCTTCTTCTTCTCTCCCTCCAAACTTGGCTCCCAAGAAGTTTAAATTCAGCCAACACTGATTTCCTAAGAGTTTCCTCAAGCAACCCTCCAAAATGCGACTAAATACATTGAATCTAGCTTGAAATCCGGATAGAGCCTTGTCCGACGTTGGATAGAGCGCTGTTCGGCGTATTATTCCACCAATATGGTCGCAACTCTCTATAAAATAGCACGGTCCGGCGCTAGGGACAGCGCTGTTCAGCGCTAGTTCAATAAAATGCATTTTATCCATTTTTGCTCCAAATTTGCTCCTTTTCGCTTCCTTTTGCTCCAAAGGCCTAAAATCGGTGCACCTACATGAAATCATGAAAAATACATTTCTTTAAAGTGCAATATCATCAAAAATAGGTATAAAATGAATAACAAAAAGCTATAAAATTTTCAGTGGATCAGTATGTCATGACTAGTAGAGGGAGTATCACCACTCTTACCTTCAGATCTCCATCCTACATGTGATTCATAAGTACAAATGTTGGCCTTACTAATAGGCTTCAAAGGCAGGACCAACTCTTCGCTACTAATCAACTTCAACTCCTAATTATATACATAATGTATATATCAAGGCAGGATGTCTCAATCCTCCAGTTATTTCTCCCTTAGCTATAGTCAGAATGTTATTGTAAATAACTCTTCCAATATCAATTATTCTCATGTTTTAGATACAAAAATTCAAAAGTAAACTATCTCTAGAAACTTCACTATGATGATAAGAGGTAGCAGTCTTGCAAAAATAAAGTAATGACAGGCTTTAAATGCTACATTAAGAGTGGAAGCAGAAAAATTTTTCTTTTTTCTTTGCTTAGTTTTCCACTCCCATTCTCCATCAGTAAGAAAAGTAATTACCTCATTCAAGGCAGCATCCACGGCACCGAAAGATTTGTACTCACAGAATGAATTATCTTGTAACTGTTAGAAAGCATTGATCCATGTAGGAGTGAATTCTACCATTTGTTCTCCAACCTACACATATTCTTCTTTAGTATACCATAAGTTAGCATAAAAATTATGGGCTACATCAGCAACTGAATCGATAGAAAAATAACAAAAAGTTTCCCAATTCTGATCAGTAATCACTTGATCTACAACTCCACCCAGATTTTCAAATCCTCGATCTTGTATACACTTTTTGATTTGGAGTGTAGATTGGAAATAGTACTGTACTTTCACATTTACAAATTTCTTTTATCAAAATCAACCTTTATCTTTCCCATAAACATCTTTGGAGCCATATAAAAATCTCTATAAAATTTGTAAATAAATCCCAATAAATTTCAAAAATCACATTGCAATAAACTCCAAACTCAGATCTAACAAGTAAGATCATATCACCATGGATTATCTCAAAATTTTCTTCAAAAATCCCAAATTTTCGGATCTTTCAATATAGAAGATTTTCATGGTGAAAATAAAAAATTTTTAATTTAAAGTAGAGCACTTACCAAGGAAAGATGAGATCCAACCTTAAAAAGCTTTGAAATCTCCTCAAATCCAATTGCAAGCAAGCCTTAGGGGTGTTTTTTGGCCTTGGCTGGAGGTTGAAGGTGATAAACGGGGTAGTTACTATTCAAAATCTCAATTTTTAAGGGAACATGGAACTTTCGTGTTTTGGGCGTCGTTGGGGCTAAGTCGGGAGCTGTCGACACTGAATCCAGCGCTATCGACACTAAATTGGGCACCGTCGGTGCTAGACCAAATTTTTTGTTCCAAAATTATCTTGTCATTTCGATCGTTTCCAAGTTATGACGACATCTAATTAGCCCTTTTAAGCATCTAAAATCAATATTAAGTGATTAAAAAAATACTAAAATTACTCAAACAACATAAAACATATTTATATATATACAATCCAAAGTTACAAACTTACACACATCAATCATATTACTACATCATTAACTCAACGTCGTAATTAAACCACAACACTACAATGCTGAAAACATAACATAATATCAAATCTCAAGTATAATAAGTCTGAAATCACACCATAATTAAGCCAAATACAAACCAAACTCAAGCAAATAAAGTTCAAATACTAAATAAAGTATATAAAATAGAAAATTACTACTCCTCATCAGTGTCAGTGCTATCTTCTCTGACATCTCCCTTGAATTGGTGATGCACAAACAAATTGTAGAATGGTTGATACAGAAATTCATCAGTCGAATCCTTTTCAATCCAAGTCTTTTTCTTCATCAATCATATCAGTCCTTCTTCCCTACGCCCAGTATGAGCAAACTGTTCCTCATCCTCCAATCTAGGTGATCAAATAATTCAGATATATTGTTAATTGCATCCATAAGATCTTATACATCTTTCTTCAGTTTCTTGATCTTCTTCAGAATTAACTGTGCACTTTCAGAAAAATGAGGTTGAATAGGTTGTAAACTCTGAGATGGTTGATCCACAGATATGCTCAAATCATTTTCATTCCCAATTACTGAACAGTCATAAATATTAGTTAGGTGCATAGTCTTCCAATGAAGAAGCACTTTTTCCCAACTCTCATAAGACACTTGTCTATGGCTGCAAAGAAGAAGTATAGTGGAAGGATGTTCCAAACCATAATTTAATCCATGCACAATCAAACCCAAAACAAATTTCACAATTATAGTACAAATATCAATAGACCTTCCAGTTTGAATACAATAGTTCAATAATTGCACTTTCCTTTGTCACTTTACTAATTTTCATGATTGGGAGTAATTTTGAAGATATAAAGAAATGTCATTGCCTCGACACAGGATTTAATAAAGTAGTTAAGAAATTGACATACCCGTTCTCTCTTTTTAAAGGTTCAATGATTCATAAATGATTGCATTGTTTCTATTAAATGGGGAAATTATGTAATTTATCATACCCTTCATATGACTTATAATTAGTAGGGTCATTTTCTCAAACAGGGAAGACCAAACAATTCCACAAACATATAAGTCTTTCTTGAGCTTACTCTTCTCCCACTCTTTTTTCCTCTCCCTCAGCCAATACTCTATTCCTTGGGCATAATCCATAGAAAAGTTTGAGATTTAATAGATCAGCTAGTACCAAATGGGTTTGATCAATCCTATGAGGCTGTGTAGCACTGTCTTTGTAGGGCTTGGGGGTGCTCAAAGAAAACAAGTACTTGAAAGCAATAATGTTTGAGACCAAGGGAAATACCATCTTGCAAGAAAAATATATAATGAACAAAATAGAAATTTGGTGTCCATGACAATTATCATCTAAAACTATTCTGAGTTTGAATCGAATGTGACAACTACAACGAGTAAGTGTAATAATGTTATAGAAAGAACTTGCAAAAAGACAAGTTATTTAGAGTCTCATAACCAAAGAAGATGCCAATGTCAGAGTGAAGTTGTGGATAAGGCCAAGTTGATTCAGTACTCAGTAGCATAGAGTTATTAAAAAAAGATTGCTTATCCACTCAGTCCTAGAGTCCAACAAGGAAGTTTCATAGAAAACTCGCCACAATCTGGCGAACATATCTTTTGTTGGCCAATGGCTTCATACAAATTTGCAAAAAATTTGAAAAGTCTTAAAGCATATAAGTGAAAACTTTTATACCGTCATTTTAAAACCAATAATTATTAGGTTTTGTTTACACTACATGATATATTCCATTTAGCGTCAAACCAATCTCAAGCTAAGAAGGAGAAAAATCTAACACTAAAATTGTTTAGCGTCGAATTTTTGTTGTTCATATAGTCGATGTGAAAATTGGGGTCAGTAATACAATTAGAGATGTTCAATGGTGATTGCTTTCATTAAAATTAGCATTTGTAATATTTGTTGTTAACATGTTACAATGGCCCCTACGCTGCAACAACATTTAACATGAAGTTTGGATTAATAATTTGTAGATGCATATTTTCTTCATTTTAACATTGAACTGTAATGAAGGGCATCAAAATATCAAATTATTAGTTTCAAAATTGCTAATGAAAATTCAATGAGAACCTATATCAAAGAAAAAATAAGAGTTGCACACAATTTTAATTATTCGTCATCACAACTAGAATCTATATCACAAACGACTCCCAACAATAAAAGAAATTTAAGGTAACAAAATTAATCTAAATTCGTGAAATTTCACATCTGAACACATGATATATCTTCACATACTCAAAAATAAAAATTACATAAAACTCGTCATCAAGCTTTCCATCCTCCTCCTCCTCATCCATAGTACTCATAGGTCACTTACCCGGGTGATCTGCAATACTCTCTATTGCATTATAAAATCCTCAAATATCTGCTAACCTTCATTCATCTGATCAATCATCTGATTAAGCTCTTCATTCACACCCACTTGACAAGTTCCTCATGCTCCGCATGCAACAAGCTCGAGCCACCAATAGAAGCAAGGGAGAGCTCAGTATCGAATGCTATGACCTTTGCACCTGGTGCGACTTTTTTAATTTGCTAAAATAAATGAACTCAAATTTAGATATATATATATATATATATATATATATATATATATATTGATTTAGCTTTATAATGATTCACACAATTAAACACAAGTATACATATCGCTCAAGTAATACAGTGCTCTAGTGGAGTCCTGGAATATCGATCCCACAAAGAGGCTTCAATTTTTTGGCGTAGCATAGAAATCACTTATCGAATCACATCACAGTTGCAAGTAGTTGAATTCTTAAAATAAAGACAAACAGTTGTAGTTACTATTTCTACCAAAATACGTTCTAAACTCAATCAAGTTAAACTAACACAAGACTAAATTTATAACAAAGTTTAGTTGCAAGAAAGATTCTTCCTCCTTTCCAATCATAATGTGATGATTATTGTGACATAGATCAGTGATGCAATTGTATTGTGCCAAATAGGAGCATTTCTATTCTTTACCCATATCCTAGTGTATAAAGAACATTGGTTAATCCTAAGTTTAGTCCCCAAATCCGTGGTTAGGCTGGGAGGATACTGGCTCTCACTTAAGAGCTCTCACTTCCCATCACCTGAAGGCTAATTCTCGCTTTAGTTTCTAAACATTAGGACCAAATTGAGGATTTCAGCCTGTCACTCTGAAATCTCCAATTCTACGCCATCAAAGTATATTTCCTTATTTATTTTCACTCAATCCCCATGAACTCTGTCTCTCATTCATGGATATTAAATGTGACCTTCAATTTTATTATGGAACTCATAATCCTTTTGAAAAATATGTTTCCCAACAAGTTTTAACAATTCAATTGGCCAGATCAAAAAGTAAATGAAGTTCGAAGTGAAAAGGTCATCACAAATTCTCCATAATAAATCAGCACATCATTTCCATATCACAACATCAACACATCACTTGAAAAGGAGAAAGACAAAGAAATCTACTGAAGACTCGTGAGGAAAATAAAACTAAGCATGGATTTTATATATAACAATAAAGTCATAAAAATAGATTAAAGTAAAGATAACTTATCTCAAACTCTTCCCCAAGCGAATCTTAAGGAATTCCTTTGACTCCTCTTCGTTTTTCACAACAACACACAATTCTCTCTTTAGATAAGTAAGGAAGAAGAAATCTCTCACTTTCCCTCTCCTCTCACACTCCTTAGAAGAGAAACACAAAACCTAATTTCCTACACAAAATGGAAAGAAACTCTCTCTAAACTCTAAAATCTTCTCTTCTCTTCTTCCCTCTCTAAACTTGGCTCCAAAAGTGTTTAAATTCAGCCAAAACTGAATTCCCAAGAGTTTCCTAAAGCAACTGTTCAAAATCCGGCCAAATACATTGAATATAGTTTAAAATCGGGATAAGGCGCGGTCCGACGCTGGATAGGGTGTTGTTCGGCGCATTATTCCACTAAAACAGTCGCAACTCTCTGTAAACAGGTGCGGTCCGGCACTGGTGATAGTGTCTTTCAGTGCTAGTTCAATAAAATGCACTTTTAACCGTTTTTGCTCCAAATTTGCTCATTTTCGCTTCCTTTTGCTCCAAAGGCCTAAAATCATTGTACCTGCAAGAAATCATGAAAAATACCTTTCTTTAAAGTACAATATCATCAAAAACAGGTATGAAATGGATAGTAAAAAAGCTATCAAATTTTTAGTGGATCAGTACCTAAGCTATAGACCCTGCCTTTATTAATTCTTACCTCTCACCTATGCCTATACCTCAAAATCAAACTGTGCACTGGAAGACTAGCTATCACTACAATGGGCAGATAGCGAGGTCTGGCTCTCCAACTCATTCTGCCACTATCAGAGCTGATCGTACTCCTCTTACAAAATAAATATAAAAAATTGTTTGTCATTTTTAATATTAGTAGTCAAAAGATATAGAAAAATCAATTTCTTATTTACATTGACCCTTTGAGACAGGTTGGAGGGGTCGATGCATCCAGACATATAACTTTACAGTGTGGGCGGATGACCAAGCTCCTTAGCTTGTGTACCTAAGAAAATTATTACTACCACATAATTATATGAACCATTGAATTTTTAAATATTTAGAGAATCTTACTAGCCTCCTATAGTGCTTCGTATTGGGGACCGAGCCTCCAATGTGGAGTGCAATTCTCTGCCCCACTTAGTTGTCTGGTTTTAATTGTTTTTATGCCTCTTCCTTTGATAATCTCGAGAGGCTCCGGCCCCAGTCAACTCAGTCAAGACCACTTCCTCCACCCAAAAGGGCCACTCCCCCTTCCTGCGGTGTGTAATCAACATGTCACTGAACTAATGTGTGCCACAAGTCTAAAGAATATTGCACATCTGCAGGTGATTCTTCGACAGCCAATAGAAAGACCTCTACAAATTAAAAATTTTCAATATTGATTAGTATAATAAAATGACTTAAAATTAGTATTATAATTCAAATTAAATGATCCTACCTCAAATTCCTAAAACCTTATGTCTTGAGTTGCAATTAGGATCTGCTTCCAGGAGAATACACATTATCATATCTACTCTATAACTTCTTTGTGATGTGTGTCACTGGTAGTCTGGGAAGAAAGAACTTGAGAAAGAAATATTTTTTGCACAAATATAAAAAATAAGCATAAAACTTTTCTAATGTTAAAGGTAACTTACGGTTCTCCCTTGTGTAAACATTCCATTTTGATGGTTCTCCATATATCTGAAAAAAAATAATTTTGACGGTGGAGACATGTTACAAATAGTTTGATGTATTTGCTGCCCTTACTTGAAATAGTGTGAACAAAAAGTAACTGTTCCATGCATCAAGTATTCTTTACGTGTCGACCCCTATGGATGTACTTTATTCTTAATAGTTTTTATATTTTATTTAAAAATCTGCAAGATAGATATATTTTTAAATAAATATTGTTGTAGATTTGTCTAAAATAAAATGCATGTCACTATTGTTTATATCAAGAAGACAAACTTGTTGATGCAATACATCCATTTATTCTGCATTGGACCTCCTAGTATAGTCCCATAATATAATTGTATGGACATATGCTCCATAGTGTTAAATAAACTAGGATAAAATATCTGCTCAAGCTAATAAGAAGGTAATACTCACATCAAGATTTCTCAATGAATCAACAGTTAGAATCACTACGCAATAACCCCTAAAGAATTTACTAATTTTGATCAACCTACCAATTCATATCACATGAAAAGCATCTCAATTTTAACTTTTTTAAATTCAAATTAATACACCTTCTCTTACATAGCTATTGAAGCTCACATATAGGAAATAATGAAAGTTTAGGTCTAATTTCAAAGGCGATTCGTCAGTCGGCTCATCTCTCTTTCATAAGTGGCTCACGAACACCTTAGTAAGGTAACAAGCTGCATCTAAAGCCATACCCGACTCCCACATTAGAATGAAAGAGGTTTTGTTGCTCTTATTGTCCTTTAGTAGAAATGATTGGTTTGAATATCATAAAACATCCTATAAGATATGGTTTGGTAAAGGTAATAAAAGCTAGAATTAATTAAAAGAGGTCAAATTAAATACGAAAACTTCATGTTAGTATTTACTTGCTACTCTTCAATTACTTTTAATAACATCCAATGAATGTTGAAAATTGATTCACCTAAAAATTACTTGTTTTTAGGGTATATTTTATGTTCATTTTATACATATTTTTAATGATATTGTACTTTAAAGGAAAGTATTTTGCATGTTTTTTTGTTTCAAGTATATGGATTGGATATTTAGAAAAAAATGAGGGAAACATGGAGCAAAAAGGGTTATTTTGTACGGAACTATACCCTTAGCACCATAACACCAATTAATGAGCGAATTAGGTGTTATAGCACCCTAGACTAACGTTATAGTGCCAGTAACCAATTTCTAGACATTGCATTGAATTTGGCTGAATTTTGAAGGGGTTCTTGAAGCAACCCTTGATTATTTTCAGAGATCTAGTAAATGAGAACATTTTGGCCGAAAATAGAGACTTTTAGAAGACTTGGGAGAGAACTTTTGAAGATTTTTCGAGATGATTTTGTGTGTGAGTGACTGAACATTATGTTTTTGTATTTTTATGAGTAAGAGTTTGGAGATATCTTGAACGAGACTCAAGAATTTGCGCAACAGAGAAGACATAAGGTACTTGGAATATGTGTTTAAATTTTTGTTGTTAAGACTTGGCTTTTAATACAAATCATGTGTTTGTGTTTTATCTCCATAAATACTGAGTACATCTCTTTCTTTCTCCTTGCATATAAGAATTAATCTTGTGGGATGAGAATGATTTAAATATTTCTTTTTTACATTAAAAATTGTGATGGTTTTTTCATTGATTCTTCATTGACTTTAAATGGGGAAAACACAATTTGGCCCTGTAACCATTATTGGCACTGGTTCATGTTTGTAATCGTATTTACCATCATTTCACTCTTGTAATTGTGTAGTCTGATCACCTTGTATCCATTTGGTCGGCTGAGAGTATCAGCCGATTGAATGATTTTTAGTACCCTCTATCAAATAATTTAATTTCTTAGGCTCATTTACTTTGTAAAGGATTGTACCGTTAGGTAGAGGGTATTTATAGTAACCTGATAGATAGTCTTCTTTCGGTCAAAGAGCCCATACAAAAGGAATTCTCTTGAGTTGTTATTAATCTTCATCAACCAATCATCAATGTATGTGCATGGCTTTCTTCGGTTAGGTAAGTGGTTTGTTTGGTCGGCCTAAGACTTGGCCAACTGATGCAATGATGAATGTTCATGCTTTTGTTACTTTCTACATAAAACTCGTTGGATTTTCTCAAAATTCTTGTAGCCATATATTGATATACATAATTAGTTCTCTGATTTTCTTACTTCTTTGATAGTGACAGCTACCCTATGAATAAGCGAATTAAATGACATAAGTACTTATACTTACAATGTTAATAATTATACTCCCTAAATTTTTGAGCTTCTTCTCACTAAATATAGTGTATGATTAGAGTTTTAACTCTTCATTTCTTGAATTTTTTTCTCCTCCATTCATTTTGTAAATAAGGATGTCAGGTACCAAGAAACCGATGAGCGAAGGTGCATTGAGGGGTTTTGTGCTTTATGCTTCATTGATTTGTCCTTCAGGGATGAATGAAAGAAAAAACCTAAGTGTTCTCATCTAAATCTGAGAAAGAGAACTAGCAAATAAGATTAGTTGATGAAGAGAAGGTCATAAGAAGGGAGGAATTTGGCTCAAACTAAATGATCAACTAAAGTGACTAGGCACGAAGGGCGCGAATCAATTAAACAACTGACGGCAAAGCAACCGCGAGTTGAAGAGGTTGGTGAATCATTTGACTAGGTTCCCTTATAGAAGGTTAGGACTCGGAAAGGAAAGCGTGTCTTAAAGGCTTCAATTATGAAACCATAACCACCAACTCCCAGCTCAACAATTGTCTTTAAAGCAAGGGTAATTGGTGATGACTGCTCAAGTTCAATCACTAGAATTCATCCTGATCCAACCCCCAATGAAGTATATAGTTTAGGGTGAGTCTTCCATTCTAGTTGGGGATTTGATACAGGCACCGTCAGAACAGGTTGCCCCAGATGGTGCTCTAGCAATGAGAAGCATTACCCTTCCACTTCTTGATGAAGGGATTGCCCTAAGTGATGCTACTCCACTCTTTGTAGGATGTTTTCATACGTTAGAGCTTATCCATGATGTTGCCCGACCTTTAATTATGTAAGAATTTATGAATTTATATTTAAATTTTTATAATAATTTTTGTAAAAGTCACAATTTCAAACGCAAGTATACGTATCGTTTCAAGTAATACAGGGCTCTATTGGAGTCCTGGTTATCGATCCCACAGAGAAGATTACGAGAAAATTTAATTTAATAAATTTATTAGATTTTTAAATTAAAAGTAATTATTATTTTTGTTTCTTTTCAAAATTCATATTCTTAAATTTAATTTAATTTCTACTAAATGTAAGTAAGCAGTAATAAAGTAAAGATTAATGCAAGTATAAATAAAACAACTTTCTCCTTTTCAACTAATCCAAGATTTTTTAGAATAATTATCATTTGTGGAGAACTTAAATTATGGTATTGTGCCAAATAGAAGCATTCCTATTCTTTACCTTCGCTCGATAGTATAAAGAACAATGACTAATCTATAGATCGGTTCAGGATGTTTTATTAGTAGAACGGGTTAATCTAGGCTCACACTTCCAGATGTCCAAGGGAGGCTTTGGTTGGCCTTACCAGTGACCCGTTCCCTTTCTATACACTAAATTATTAGAATTAGTCTATCACTCTAAAAACTAATCAATTCTACACCCAATAAACAATATCTTCCTATTTATTTGCACTTCACCTTGAATAACCCGCATATAGCCTTCGATTACCCAAAGATTCATGTGATATCTACTAGTTAAGAACTCATCTCCGGATAGGTCTCAGAATTCTTCAACAGGTTTTAACAATTTAAATAACCAGTTTAAAAAGTAAATTAAAATCAGATATTAATATCATCACTTTTATAAATATTTTAAGTTAAGTTCTCCAACTAAATTTAATTATCTTATTAACTTTTCATAGTTGAAAGGAGAAAGAAAACTAACTACTCAGAACACATTGAATTCACACAACAAAACATATTTATAAAACTTTGAACCAAGTTACAAATACATATCTGGAATGTTCCTTCAAGTGATTCGCTGACTCTTACTGACTCCAATGCATGGTACAAGACTTCAACAACAACAATACTTGAAAACTCACAGTTACTTCTCAAGGAATTGAGTAGTAATAATCAAAATAAAATCACAGAATACTAAAGAAAGTGGCTCCCTAAATTGTTTGGATGCTAGAGGGGGACTAAAGGATGTTTGGGGAAGCTATAGGGTGCACTTTTCTCTGTAGAATCGACTCCTATTTATAGAGCTTAGAATTTGACCAGGGGTTACTTAAGGCACCTGATCCCCGATAAATGCAACGGCACCAAAAACTTGGTATCGTCCGGTAATTGCGACGTCACCAAAAACTTGATTAAGCCCCGATATATCGAACCCACAGGGAAAATGTAAAAATCTTTAAAGGAATCAGAAAATTATCTTTTTACTTTTCTTTAATTATTTTTTAAAAAGTATGTCTTGATTTTGAAAAGTTTTGAAAGTTGATTTGTCTTTTGAAATTTCCTTAAAAGGTTAATCAAGAAATTTAAATTATAATAACTAATAACATTGGATGTAAAATACTATTAACTAGAATATCTTTTTCTTTCCTTTTATGAAGTAGTAATAATTCTTAAAGTATTGTTGTGGAAGTATTCAAATTTATTGTGACAGATAGAAGCAAATGTGTTCTTTACCCTTACTTGGTTCTATAAAGAACATAGGTTAATTTAAAATTTTTATTATTTTGAACATGGTTAGGTAGAGAAGATACCAGTCTCTCACTCTAGAGTTCCCTCGATTCCCACCACCTGGGGGCTAACTTCTCATAACAAAACTCAAAACTTCAAACCAAATTAAAAGGTTTTAGCCTGTCATTCTAAAATCCTCTAATTTTACTCCCTTTTATAAAAATATCTTCTAATATTACTTTCAATTATATGGACTATAATTCTCATCCATATAATTGCATGTGATTCTTACTAACTTTTATGAGACAATACCGCATTGGATCTTACATAATCTCAAAAAATTCTACAACTTAACAGGCTAAATTAAGAAGTAAATAAAGTTTTTAGAATCAATCTTCACAACTTCTTTCAAATTTTAAAAACTTATAATTTCCACAACAATTTTTTGTAAATTAATTACTTCTCCATTTAAGAAAGAAAAAGATAAAGTAAATTACTCAGAATGCATTGAGAAAATACAAAAACACATTGATTTGAAATTAAAAATAATAAGAAAAATAACAAACTAAAGCAAGTATTAATATAAAGATTAAAGTAAACACTTATCTGAAAATCCTCTCCACAAGACTAAGGAAGTTCCTCTGAAACTTTGACTCTTTGCTAAACTACTCCTCAGAGCAAGTCTCCCAACTCCGATGACTCAGATTACAAACTTCAGACTTCAATAAAAACTAAACTAAAAGAAAGAAAAGAAGTGGGAAGAAGAAGACTTTACTCCGACCCTTTTCTCCTTTCTACTCTCTACTCCTACTCTTAAATAAAAACTCTTAAAATGCAGTGGAAGATAAAAAGAAAGAAAGAAAGAACCCTTCAAAATGCAAAGGAAGAATCACATAATCTTTCCTAAGACTCATTTTAAATAGTCAACCAAAAGGCATCTTGGTGTCTCTTCAAAATGTGTCATGATTCAATGTATCTACCAAGGAACGCACCCCTTCATTCAAACTTGCAGCCCAAAGGAAGTTATGGAAGTTACCATCAAGAGTTGCATCCCATCCCCTTTGAAATTGGCACCAAATACATGAAGATTTCGATTTTTAACTGTGGCGGCTATGTGTCGGCCCAGCGGCGCTTAGCCGCCAGTGCCAAAATTTTGATTTTTCATTATTTTTGCTCCAAATTTGATCCAATTTTGCTCCTTTCATCATGACCATCCATTTTCATCATACCTGCAAGAAAAACACAAAATATCTTCCATTAATGTGTAATATCATTAAAAATAGGTATAAAATGTGCATAAAAATACTAAATATTTTAGGTGTATCAGCACCTCTTCAAAATTCGTCAAAATATAAGGTATCTTCTAGAAGGTAACTGTGGCGCCTAGGTGCCGAAATCTGGCGCCTAGGCACCGGAGTCCGTGACCAAGTCTTCGCACCTCTTCACTTTAGATCGCACCTCTTCGCAATTAAAACTATTTTCCTATGTCTAGATGCATTGTATCACATGTCCTATGTATTAAGAGTAACTTCTAGTCTTCTAGAAAGTCTGATAACCACTTAACACCGTCAAAATAACTGTCCAAAGTCATCAAAAATATTATCTGTTTCTGTATCAAACTTGCGCTTAGGCGCCGGATTCTGGCGCCTAGGCGCCAGGCCTAAAATTTCGGCAACTTTACTCTTTAAGATCTATTTTTGCTCCTTTTTGCTCCTTTTTCCTTCTTGAACTCTTTTTTATCACTTACATCCAAAAAACATAAAAATACCTTTCATTAAAGCATAATATCCATAAGAATTGAATCATAAATAAGGCATAAAAATATGTATTTTTTAAGTGGATCAATCAGCATGATTGATAATTTAGATTATCCTCATTAGTTCTTTTGCTTTATCTTCATAAAGATAACTCTAATGCTGCAGAGGAAACAACAAAGACCGCTAATTCCCAACACACAAAGGTTGAGTGACTTTTCAAACTAAAGGTTTATCTCAGTTCTTTTGCCCCTACCGTGGACGATGCAATGTTTGTCCCACCACAATTAATGGCTCCTTGTCCTCCTTCAACCGATCTCTAGAGAGAATGAATGGCCATAGGGAGTCCCACAAATCATTAGTCTGATACAAGGATGATAGTATGGAGTTACTTGTCTGGGTTGCGGTCTTCAAAGAGGGACCATCATATCGGATTTGAAAAAAGAATTGGCGGTCCTCTATGCCATATGAAGGATAGTTGAACTGAAGTGCTGAATTTGTGAAGCTTACTGGCTTAAGTTTGGATTTCTAGCTCGATTTCATGTATTCGAGTGGAGGAGGAAACAATCAAAAGTATAATTGTGGTGGGCGTGTTTTGTACACTAGTGTATTAAGTCAGGGTGGACTTGTCCAATCTTGTAGATGACCCAATGTAAAATATTTATTTTATAAATAAAAATCTTACATAATCTTTGAAATCATTACATCCTCGATTTTTGCACTGATGTAATTCATTTGGCTGAGCTTGAGGAGGCTCTTCGACTTCCTTGCAAGCACTATTGATAGGGTTGAACGAATATTAAGTGAAATTTTACATTTATCGTCTTTATTATCCTTAGGTCTGTTTTCCTTCAAAGCACAATGGCTTCCAAATACTCCCTTCAGTTGTTTGGTTCAACCAGGTTGACTAAAAATCAATCTTAACCAACTTTGATGTCTGACTATTAGATGAAAATTGTATGTATGAAATAAGTGTCACTCTCGAGCGAGTAGGTGCATAACTCAAAGCTACTGTTTACCTGGGCATAGCTTTGATCTTTTACTGGGATCAATTTCTATGTGTTCATTGGTTATCCTTGTGCACAGAGCTCCATTTGACTTTCAACTATTATGGAGTTATACTGGCTCAAGTGAAGTTGAATTTTATTTCTATTGTAATGACTAATGTGATCTACTTATGAAGGATTGAAGTTCCATGGTCTCAGAGTTTACCTCATTTTGGTCACATAGGACTCGTACAGATATTAACTCATGGTCTAGCATAATGAAATTGTTCGAAAAGACACCATGCCCATTTTTGTCCTAGCATGGCCATGCCAAGCCTAGGTGTGACCACACCCTAAAGTTCCTCAATGTGGTCATGCCTAGCCTATGAGTGACCATGCCCAAGCAAACTGAGTTAGTGATCTGTGGCCTTCTTCCATCAGACCATGAATTATCGCACCCTTTCGCTGGAGGTAATCTGTTACTCACCAACCATCTGGTTGATCTTTGTTGCCAGCTCATCACCTCATCGGACAGCTCCGGATGGTCCTCTCATCACTTCTACACCTATAAAAAGGGTCTCTAACAGAGATAATGGGACGGTTTGAGCACTGCTAGTAGAGGAAGAAGAAGTGCAGATGGAGAAGAAGAAGAGAAACAATTCTCCGACAAGCCTCCTACCCCTCCGGCCAACCTCCTCTCCTCGTGCTAAATTATCCTTCTTTCTTTCTAGTATTTTTATTTAAAAGTCCTAAAACTAGGCCAATCAACTCAAAGGCCTTGGATTAGGCTTAGTTTTGGGTTTAATTTTGACCTCATTTTTAGTGAGGTCTAATCTTTTCTCTTAGTGCTTGGGATCTAGCCATAGGACTTCTCCTTGACTAACCTAGAAGGCTAGAGATGGAACCCACCACTTAGAAACTCAAACTACTTCCTTACTCTACTTGGAATTCCACATAGATGGTCATGAACCTCCAAGCTACTTGGAAAGTTAAGACCAATGTTTGGGAAGTCAAGAATGAGCCCCATAGGATGGTCAAGCCTAAGGATTAACCCTGAGTGGTCTAATGATTGTTAGGTCAAATTACACACGCTACACCTTCTCACACACCCCAAATCCTGAACTCATTTGCACATATCTTGATTTGACCATCTAACTCTTTGGAAGACTCACATGGGTAAACCCAAACCCCTAGCCCCTGGCTAAGAGGGAACATGTTGAATGTCCAAAATGAGTCCTCATATGGCTCCTATGAGTTTAAAATGGCTTTATGGCTTACCTACCCACCTTAGCCCAAATTTCTCAAAGTTTTCCAGAGTAACCAATCAGTCCTAAAATTAAAACCAAAATGTTCCTTTTGTCGCACTGAGAATTTTGACTGTAAACTTGTCATGTCTCCAGACTGCTTTTTGGCACATCGGTACTGAAATGACTAATACTCAATAAAAAGCTCCGGGGTTCATAAGACCATCCACGTTGATTGAAAATGCCCCCAGACACTGTCATTTGACTCTAAATTTCCATTTCAACTACCTCGAGGTTTTAATTCAGAATTTTGAGCACTTACCCCCAAAACCCCCAAAATTACCAAAATGTCCCTCGTACCCCAAAGATTCAAAAATTCCAAAAAAATCCCAAAAGTTTTTAAATCCTCCCAAATATTCTCAATTTCATTCTCTTCAACTACCACATGACTCAATTTCGCCCATTTTGTCTGATTTGATGGAAAGCCCAAATTTACCTTAAAAAGGCCAATTTTATCAAATTTAAGCTCTATGTCAACCCAATTGACCCCAATCCCCTTCAAATTAAATTTTAACCTCAAATCCATCATACCCAAACCTGATTGGACCCAATTCCATGCCCAATTTTATCCACATTTGGACTCAATTTCAATCAAACTCCAAAACCCCCCAATTTTAACCAAGGGACTCAAAATCACTCAAATTGAACCCAATGTCAACCAATTTTCCCAAATTGAATTCTAAACATCTCATAACATTCCCATAAACTAAATACAACTTTCAATTGTTACCAATTTGAACTCAAGGTCCACCTAAGCCCAACCAAACCCAAGCCTTAATTTTGGCCCAAATATGTCACATGTCCAAAATCCACCAAATTGAATGCCCAAATCCTAAAATTGACACCCAAGTTATGTTGAGAACTCTTCATCACATCCCCATAGACTTTCTACAACATTCAATTGACCCTTGACCCAACATTAGCCCAACATTAGGCCAACGTATCCCAATTCACCCAAAATTGACCCTATGACCAACCCCTCAATTCAATTCAAAATCACCCCAAATCTTTTCTAAACCTCTCATGACATTTTCCTACAGCAAATCCAAATTTTAATTGATCCAAATTTTGTCCCAAGACCTACTCAAACTCAAGCCCAAGTCCACTTCAATTTAAAAGCCCATGATATAAATCATTTCGAATAACTTAAAATTCAATCAAAATCCCACATGACAGTCATTTATTCATCATCCCCTTGATTTAATATAACCCCTAAGTTTTAATTTCATGATCAAAATTTTCCAAATCATGCCTCATGAAAAACTTTATAAATATACCACATAAATAAAAAAGTACTATTTCATGAAACTTGATCAAGTCAAAGACATGCCATGAGTGAGCCATGAAGCCACTCTCAAGCCATAGGTTAGCCATGGGAGCCATAGCCATATCACCAAGATATTAATGGCTAAAGGAGGAGCCACTTTCCAGCTCCCTTAATAAAGCCTTTTAACCCTTTTTATGCTCCACTCTAACCCATGCTTAGCCACATCATCATGGATGGGGACCTCACCACTCATGTGAAGCTGAACCAAATGATTCCCCTCAGCCCAAACTAGACCTTGGAAGGGTGAACCAAGCCCAATTCCATGCATGGACCCAATTTGACCCAAAATGACACCTTCCCTCTTTCCATTTAAATCCAAACCTTTACACTTGGCAATACCCAATTGACTTCACTAATCTCCACCCCTGACCTCCCTGACCTGATGGTGACCCATGCCTTAGCCGGCAGGCCACCAGGTCACCAAAAAACATCATTGCTGAGAGGGTCATTATGGTCAAATACCCAACTGACACCCATCCAAATTGTCCAAGCCTAACTGGTCACTTGGGCATTTCTTCCCTCCACCTAAGTAATTGAGCTAACCACTGGTTAGCCTAATTGAAGCCACAAACCTCTCGTATAAATTGCCACCTCTCATGGCTAAGAGGGGAGATGAAAATTTACCTTAGGGAGACTCTGCCAAATTATTCCCAAAGCTTCTCCTAGCACTCCTAAGCTCAACCCAACCATTCCCAAGCCCTCTCCTCCACTACCCGAGCCCAATTTTGAAGCTCAAAATTAGGGCCAAAACAGGACACCTCTAAAAACTCCACCAAATTCAAATTAAACTTACCCACACTCACCCCACATTAAGAGAAGAAGTTCCCTCAAAAAAGCCCATCACCAAACCACCCTAGCCTAGACATTGTCCAACCACCTAAAACAATTTTCATTGAATTCATACCTAGACGTTTCACCGCAGCAAGAGACTTCATCTGTGGGCTCTTTGGACTCTTACAAAGCTTCTCCAAGCATCCAATCAAGGCCTTACCTCTTGGACAAAGGTATTGAAATTTCTACCCAAACCAAGCTTATTTTAATTCTTCATGGAAACTTACTTAATTTAAATGCATCGTCACCATATGGATGTGTTCTACTGAGTTAGACGAGCATTTAAAAAAAATGTACTCAATTTCGTTCAGAATCGAGATAGATATTAAGGTTTTAAGGTGGACGGTTCTGGGAGAATACTTGTTGAGGAAGATGAGCGGCAGACATCCGATCGTGCGTGTATCAGATGGACGACAGAGATGGAGTCGGATGGATCTCGGTCCATGAATGCACCGCCAGACTGAACAAGCCAGCCAATCAGACGACGCTGCATGGCCCTCATTCGATGCGTAAGAGGATGACGTTGAGCGGGAAATGTTTATTTTATTTTATTTTATTTTAATTCCTTAAACTTCGAAAAATAATAACTTTCCATAGAAAACTCCTAAAAATAAAATAAAAATACCCACTTTCCATAGTTAACAGAGGACAATCATGTGGAACAAAAATTAAAATGTTATTCTTAGTATTTTATTATTAATTAATTAAACATTATCTTAGGTCTTGTAGATCTTCATGCATGTATACATATCACCATGACTTGAAATTTTAGCATGTTGTTCTCTCTGTCATTAGGGATCTTCTCTAATTTTTCCAAAGTCAGAGGATATCACTATGAAGAGATCCTCATTTTTTAAATTTAAGGCTATTTTCTTGATAGATTGATCATAATAACTAGCATGTTCGGTAGAAAAATCCATAAAAATTTTTGTAGGTTTCTTATGACCAGAGAACCCTAGGAAAATTATAAACTTGATTTAAATCATTAATAATAATCCTAATTATACTGAAACCCTATAATTGAGAATAAATTAATTTTCACTAAATACCCATTAAAATTACATGAACATAATTCTCCACTGTAATTTAATGTTAAGAGAACCCCCCCATAAAATTTCAAACCAATTAGAATTGATTTAACCCACTAAAAGAATTAATTATGTGAAATGGTCATTTTGGCATTAAAATATTCATAAAAAATTAAAATATAACTCAAAATTTCACCAAATTGATTTTTGAAGTTCTCTGTGATTAGATAATTCTAAGAAAAATAAAATTGTATTTTTCATAAAAATTTCATTTTTAATCCCATTTTTAAATATAAAATTCACCAAAATGTCACATTTGGTCTCCTGATTATATGAGAACCATCCAAATATTTTTCTTAAGTCTCTAAGTCAAGATATTAATTTTTAAATCTTAAGTTAATTTTTGGAATTAAAAAAATGGATTTTCCTAACCTTTCACTAAAATAATTCTAATAATCTAAAGAAAAATTAGAAAAGTATAAAATTTGTTTTTCAGGGTTTCCTGACCTTAGAGAAATTTAAGAAAAATATAAAACTTAATTTTTCCACTCAAAATATATTTTATATTGAATTAATACTCCAAAACTTAAATTAATTTTAGTAATTAAAATTAAATTTAAAAAATCACTAAAATTGGTCCAAGTGGTCCTCTAGTCAATAGAAACCTCCAGTAATTTTCCCAAGGTTAGTACCCTTTTCTTGGTCATGTTATTGACTTTTCATTGAAAATCCCCGTTTTCCATTAAAATAATTATATAAATTAAATTAAAAATAGAAAAAATTCAAATTTTCTCCTCTGATGTCTTAATTAACTCATAGGTGAGGTGACATAAAAATTTTCAAGTCATTTGACTTTCATTTAATGAATTATGAATTGAACAAGCTTAGGAGGGCCTAAAGGTAATTAAGGAGCCTTAGCCTTAATTAACATTTAGGACCAACCAAGGGTAAATGGGGAATATATAATTTTAATTGTATCCTTGGATGATTGAAACATAAAGGATAAAAGGTAGAAACTCACTATTCATCATTAACATTAAAAAGAAAACCTTAATTATTTAAATCATTAAGCCTTGGAAGTCAATTAAAATAAATGGTGTTAAGGTTAGGGGTATAGCATTGGATGACTTTGATTCATTAATTTTAACCCCCAACCAATGAGTTGGTTAAATTTCATTTAATTTTATTCAAAATGAGATAACATAAATAATTCAAAGCAATTGAAGAGAAACAACAATAATAATAATACAATAAGTAAAACAACCTTAATCATAATAATTAAAAATAATTTGGAATATTAAAATCAACTAAAAGATAATTTTTCTATAACTAAAAAATTTAAAATATTTAAGATAATTTTAAAATGATATAATTAATCAGAAATAGTTTAAAAATATTAAAATTAATTTGAAACAATCTAAAATATTAAAACAATCTGAAATATTAAAATTAATTTGAAACATTTTTTTAAATATTAAAATTAATTTGAAACATTTTAATAAAAATATTAAAATTAATTTGAAACATTTTAAAGTGTCATAATAATTTTAAATATTATAATTGATTTAAGATGTTTTTTTAAAATCAAATTAAACCACCTTAAAACACTATTAATTCACTGTTAATTCAACTTCAATTAAAATGGTAGTTCTTTAATGAACCAACTTGCCCCAAAAGGCTATCATTCTTATAACTCTTAAATGAAATGTCAAATGACATGTCACCTCTCTCATAGGATATTCAAACATCTAAGTTCGCTGACCAAGAAGTAAAATACCTTTAATAAACTTTAATCAAATTGGGATGATTAATTAATCACCACAATGAAACTAAAAGAACTCAGAAATAATCCCGGAAGCGGTGAGGAAGATGGTCATGGTTAAGCCTCGAGCACTCCCTTAACTAATAGAATTTTTTATAAGAACAATTGAATTTCATTCTTTTTTGATGAAGAAAATCATCCTTAACACACTTTAAAAACTTGTTGGATCACAACTTATGATTGGATATGAACTCTTTACGCTTACTTTTCCTATTTTTCTGACATGCTTTAAATTTCTACAATATTATATATATGCATTGCAAAGCGAAACTTTCAGGTGGGGGAAACAGGAAGACTCCCCAGGTGACCCAATTTTTGTATTTTCAAATAAAAGAATTTGTTACCACTGCTAGAAAATTTAATTTCTGACAAAGGCGCGAAACACTTGACCCGGAATAACTTTCTATATAGATGTGTACTAAATTTAAATCTACGACAATAGCATTAAATAAAAATTGATTGCTACTGAATGCTAGGCCGTTAGTGATTAATACTTTTTAAATATATGTTTATATAGCAAAATATAATTTTTAAGGAAAATATTTTATATACTTTTTGGGTACTACGCAAGTATATGTATCGTTTCAAGTAATAAAGGGCTTTGAAACAAAGACCCCAGTATCGATCCCACGGGGAAAAATGATAATAAATTTTTAAATATTGTATTTCAAAAATCTTTTTGTATTTTAATTTAACTATAAATTACTTTTAATTTACTAGATGCAGGTAAAGAAAATAATAATAATAAAATGATTTTGTGAAAACAATATAAAACAATCACCTTTCTTCCTTTCAATTAATCCAAGATTTTTAAGATAATTTAATATTCATTGGAGAATCTATATTATGGTATTATGCCAAATAAAAACATTCCTATTCTTTAACCTTCGATCCAGGAGCAAAGAACATTGGCTAATCTACAGATCAGGTCTGGATGTATTGTTAGTAGAATGGGTTAATCAAGGCTCACACTACTAGATGTCCAAGGGTGGCTATGGTCGGCCCTACTAGTGACCCTTTCCTTATCTATAAATCAAATTATAAGAATTTAATCTGTCATTCTAAAAACTTATCAATTCTATGCCCTTTAAATCTTATCTTCCTATTTATTTGCACTTCACCTTGAATAGCCCGCGCATGGCCTTTGACTACCCAAGGATTCATTTGACATCTATAAGTTAAGAGTTCTTCTTCTTCTAGGTCTCAAAACTCTTCAACAGATTTTAATAATTTAAATGGCCAATTTAAAAAGTAAAGTAAGATCAGGTATTAATATCATCACAATATTTTGAAAATATTTTAATTTTCAATTCTCCATCGAATTTTATATTATCTTATTTATCTTTTCATAATTGAAGGAAGAAAGTTAACTAACTACTCAGAACACATTGAATATAAACATCAAAACATAATAAATAAATATTGAATCAAAAATTAAATACTTATCTCAAATATTCATTCTACAGATCTTATGATTCCTACTGACTCCACCGTGTAATGAACTCTAGATGCAACAACTTGAAAATAAAGTCACTAAACTAAATAAAAGTGGCCCTAAATTTCTCTCTCTATTTCTCTCTCTAAGGATAAGAGATCCTAAAGTGGCTAAGAGATAGGGGTTACAATGGGGGGCACGTTTTTCCGAAGGAGTGGACTCCTATTTATAGGCTTCGAGGGTTGCCTCGAGGCACCTCTTCAAAACATGTCCACATTCAATGAATCTTCTAGAAGGTCTTTCTGGCACCTAGGCGCCGAAATCTGGCGCCTAGGCGCCGGACACCGCGTCCAGTTCTTCGCACCTCTTCGCTTTGGCTCGCACCTCTTCGCGATTACAACCGTTTTGGAGCGTCCACATGCAATGTATCACATGTCCTATTATCAAGGAACAACTGCCACTCTTATAGAATGTCCATTAAATGCTTACTCCGTTAAAATAACGGTCCAAACGTCGTCAAAAACTTGACAGTTTCTTTATCGAGACTGGCGCGTAGGCGCCAACTTCTGGCACCTAGGCCCCAGGCCATAATTTTTTATAATTCTTGTATTTTGCTCCATTTTTGCTCCTTTTTGCTCCTTTTTGCTCCTTTTTCACCCTTTTTCCTTTTTTGGACCTTTTTACATCACCTACATCCGAAAACACAAAAATACCTTTCATTAAAGCATAATATCCTTAGAAATTGATAAAAATCAAGGCATAAAAATAGGTATTTTTTCATGGATCAAAATCCCCCAAACTTAAATGTTACTTGTCCTCAAGTAACCATTTTTACTATATAAAATGTATAACCTTTGGAATAAAAGATAAATATTTAAGATTCCTTATAATTTTTGATTTTATAAAGTCTTTAGTAAATTATTAACCCAATTTCATTAACAGGGTTTAATTTTAAGAATTTAAAGAATATTCAACTACCAAATCATAAGATTTCAAATTTTTCATCCATTTTGAAAATAATAGAAGTTTATTATATTAAGATCTCATAGATTATTTACTAGAAAAAGATCTTCTTGAAAATCATTCCTAAATAAAGATTCATGCATAAAAATTAAGTAAAATATGTAACTAATTTTTCTTCTATAAGATAATTTAAGTGAAGCCAATTTTTGATTAGCCATTTCCTCAACCTTCTCTTCTCTTCTCTTTCTTTTTTTTTATATATAGAGAGGATTACTATATCTGGATAGCCTGTTAATGATTTTGAACTTCACTATCCTTAACTTATATTTTCAAAATTTATACATTTCCACTTAATTATTATAACATGAATAAAAATTCGAAAAGATTTTCAATCTTTTCTTTTTTCAAGTGATAATTTTTTATTACTTAATACTTCTAAAATTCCATTATTTCTACCATGAATAGAAAAATTCCTTAATCTTATTCTTCTTTAAGTTAAATAATTCTATTCTTAAAATCAATCAAAGTTATTAAATTTTTGGTTAAGTTCACTAAACTGTTTATAATTTCAAAAATAAAAGTGATCTTAAATAGATTCTTCATTCCTTAAGTTATGTTAAAAAGTTTTTATTTTAAGAAAATATTAGCTCTTTAAGAACAAATAAAATTTAAATTTGAATGTATTTTCCTTTCCCCCAAACTTAGGTTTTGGTATACCATGAAAATTTAAAAGAATGAGAGAAAGAAAATCATAATTTTAAAAAGGAAATTTTTATAAGTATGTAAAAACGATCTTAAAAAGAAAAATTTACTTCTACTCATGCTTTTATGAATAATAAAGATAAAATTGAAGCGGTATAAACGAGTAAGCGAGCTAATTTTTATGATTATACTAAATTTAAAATAAAATAAAAGCAGAAGCAAAATTACTAATTACTAAACGATAGAGTTGAAACAAACATATCATAAATTAACTCTAATCTCGAGTCTCAAACACAATATACTAAGAATATTCTAACAACAGAATCTTAACACTAATCAATCCACACAGGTACATAACAAATCAACATACATCAATCATCAAACAATCAATAAACTAAACAAAACAAACTAACAACAAAGTAGCACAACATAGAGATCTATCAACTACTAGTCACTGGCTGCAACCTCATCATCATCATCATCACCAAAGGAAAACTCAACATCCTTAGGATCAACAAATGGTGTGAAACTAGGAAAAGTAGGGAAACTAAAATCATGCTCACCCTTCAGAAATCTGACGAGGGCTTCATTATACTCAGCATCATAGCTACTCTTCCTCTGGGTATAATAAGATAAATGATCAAGTTTCCTATCAATAGTATCAACCCTGCATTGAGTTTGAAATAACTCCTTCTGCTGCTCTATAAACTGATCATGCATTGACTCCCAGAAACTTGATGGTGGCTCAGGAAAAGTAGAAGGTCTACCTGGACTAGGTGCAGAAGAAGAAGGAGCAATCGATTTCTTCCCTCGAAGACGATCATATATGCTAATGCTCTCCTGACCAATCGGCTTAGTAGCCTTCAACCTTTCCTTTGAAATATCTGCAGTGACTCCATTGCTAATACATAATGAATAAATCAGAGATGGGAATCCTTGTCCAACAGAAGTGCTGGATCTCACAGTAGAATCCACAGAATCATAAATAATACTGCCGACATCAATAGGCTTCCTTTCCTGAATGCAGTAGTTTAAGATCGCTCGATCTCTAGTCACTTCACTCAGGTGGTTGGAAGGTAACAATCTTGCAGAAACAAAATAGTGACATGCTTTAGAAATACCATTTAACTTGGAGGATTTGAAGTTTACCCTTTTCTTGTTCCTGATATTCCAAGATCCAGTACTGTCAGTCAAATAAGCAATGATCATAGCCAAATCTCCCTCAGATGGAGATAATCCGGAATAGTGGCACTCTATAGTACGTGGCGAGTCATAAAATACATTGATTCTTTCGGAGTAAATCCTACTCCGACACCTCTGACCAAAACTTCATAATCTTCGGCATCCAGAAAATTCGCATAAAACTCTTGAACTATAGGGATAACAGCAACAACAGTGAAATAACAGAATCGTTGCCAGTTGTGCGCAACAATAGTGTTTTAAATCATCTCTCCCGGCTGACTGATAAAAACTTTGTTCTAAAATGAACTTCCTCGACATCGCAAATTCATGGAATCGAAAATGCGCAGCCGCAGTTGAAAATTTGCTGCTATCGAAGTTATCTCGTGCCTTCCCGCGTTTAGATTTCAGAGCCATCTAAACGTGAAAGAAAACAAGAATAAATTTAGGAATAAAAAATTTAAACTCTTTTTAAGTTTAGAAAACTTAAAATAAGTTTAAAAATCCAAAGAAATCACTAAAAATCAAAAAAAAAATTTCAAAATTTTGGTTCTTAGCAAAACCTAGGGAAATCTATAGTGAAAATCGAAAATAAATGGTTTAAAGTGTAGATCTGACCTTGAGACTAAGAAATCGAGTGGTTTCACGCCCAAATTCTTGATGTTTTGACCTTAAAATGGATTCTAAAAGCTTATTTTCGTGAAAAAATGGAGGAAGAAGAAGGCTTAGGCGTCGATAATGGCTTTTGGGGGTATTTAAGGAATTTTTCAGGTACAAAAAATTATCTTTAAATTTAATTTTCCACCAAAATTCATAAATTCAACTTCCAATTACTCCCATTAGAGTAGGGCTTTAGTATCTAACTTCAAAAACATTTTCCAAAAATTTTAAAAATTAAATATTAAATCCACTAATCAAACATAAAGTTTAAATCAAACTTCACTAAATTCCATTTATAATCTTCAATATTGGCTCAATATATTCCAGATAAGTATCATACTTGATTCAAGTTCCTAATACACAATCAAACACAACAATTTCTAAGCAAAAACAACACACATTGAACATGAAAGCAAATACACAAACAAACACAATCGATTCACTAAATCGATACAACGACTCAACAAACCAGATAATAACGATCTCATTACCAGAATACTCTAATCTTCACAAGGAAAATTGTGTATTCCGCTTGGAAAGAACACTAACGCTCGTGGGAAATCAGTAGCCGTCTTTTCGTCAATCCACTTGTACTTCGCGTACATTTCAACTTGAGCATTTTGATAAGCCGCAAAATGATCAAATTAAAGTTTCATCTACCATTCTAGATGTTCAATCTGATGAAACATCTCATGAAGGCGATCTCCAATGCTTTTAAACTCCGCTTCAAACTTATCCAAACGACTAGAAATTTTCGCTAAACTTACCGTGATGAAATCATTGAAGTAGGGTTTAGGATCCTTTGAGACCTTGTCCCTAGCCTCTTCTCCATGATTTCTTCCTTCCATTTCTTCAAAAATATCTCAAATCTCTCAAGAATGAAGTGTAATGGACGTAACTTTGATTGCTTGATGGTTATGGATGAAGATGGGTTGATTTAAAGGTGAAAATCATGTGAAAAACTGAAAATTTTTGGTTTTTGCACGACCCAGTAACCGTGGCGCTTAGGCACCAAATCTAACGCCTACGCGCCAGACTTATTGATACATAGTTTAACTCGAGCGCTTAGGCGCCGAATCTTGGCGCCTAGGCACCGAAACTATGTTCAACTCCGTTTCGCCTAATCGTCAAATTTCAAAGTTTCGTTCTCCAAGATAGATAAATTATACTGGTAAGAGTAATCTAGACTCAATAACACAAATTGTAAGCAATCATAATGAAGGTTAACTTGATCTCCTTTTTACTCATATTTAGAATAGAGTGATTCAATTTCTAAATCTTACATACTTCAAAATAATCTTCAACTTAAGTCAACAAAGACTTATAAGCATCAAATTTTTCTAAAGTAATATAAAATTAGTCAAGATCGAGGCATAACCTTACATTAAAAACATAAATACACTCAAAACAAAAGATAATTATGGGTTGTCTCCCACAAAGCGCTTGGTTTAATGTCATCAGCCCGACTTAAGTAAATCTTTAATCAGGTTGACTCAATTCATAAGCCTCTTTATAAATCATTTTAATATCTCTCAAATAAGGCTTCAATCTTAATCCATTTACTTTAAGAAATTTTCCTGTTTTGGGGTCTTTAATATCCACAGCTCCATAATGGTATACTTTCTCAATTATATAGGGTCCAATCCATTTAGATCTTAATTTTCCAGGAAAAAGTTTTAAACGAGAATTAAACAGTAATACTTCTTGTCCAGGGTCAAAAAATTTTTCTGAAATTTTCTTATCATGTAACATCTTCATTTTCTCTTTATAAATCCTTGCATTTTCATATGATTCATTTCTTATCTCTTCCATCTCATTCAATTGCAATAATCACTTTTCTCCTCGCTTCATTCAAATTAAAATTAAACTCCTTTATCGCCCAATAAGCTTTATGTTCAAGTTCAACGAGTAAGTGACAATGTTTACCATAAATTAACCGGTAAGGTGACATTCCGATTGGTGTCTTATAAGCCGTTCTATAAGCCCATAATGCGTAATCAAGTCTATCAACCCAATCAGTTCTTTTAGGATTAACGAGTCTTCTCTAAAATTCTTTTAATTTCTCTCTTTGATACTTCAGCCATTCCACTTATTTGTGGGTGATAAGCGATTGCAATTCTATGTTTGATTCCAAATTTTTGTAGTAATGATTGAATTCTTACATTCCCGAAATGACTTCCACCATCGGTGATAATTACCTTAGGCATTCCAAATATTGAAAATATCATTTTCTTTAAGAATTTAGAAACACTTTTGGAATCACAGTTTAGTAAAGCAACAACTTCAATCCACTTTGAAACATAATCAACTGCTAATAAAATATAATTTTTTCCAGATGATGGAACAAATGGTCCCATAAAATCTAAACCCCATATATCAAAAATTTCAACTTCCAATATATAGTTTAATGGAATTTCATCCTTCCTAGATATATTTCCCATCCTTTGACATCGATCACATGTTTTCACATAATGTCTCACATATTTAAATAAGGTCGGCCAATAAAATCCAGAATTTAAAATTTTAAATGCAGTTTTATCTATGCCAAAGTGTCCTCCAAAATTAGAATCATGACATTTTTGAATAATAGCAAAAGTTTCCTCATAAGGTACACATCTTCGAATTATAGAATCTCTTCCAATTTTAAATAAATGAGGATCTTTCCAAATATAAGATTTAGCATCATTTTTAAATTTCTTAATAAATTTGTTATCCAATTCATAAAGTAAAATATTGTTAACTAAATAGTTAACAATATCAGCATACCAAGGTGTTTTGCATCCTTGAATAACATAAAAAGATTCATCAGGAAATTTCTAATTTATATTTTCTTCCGAAATAATATCATTTTTAATTCTAGACAAATGATCAGCATTTTGGTTTTCAGTTCCTTTTCTATCAACTATTTAAAAATCAAATTCTTGTAGAAGTAAAACCCATCTTATCAGTCTAGGTTTAGAATTCTTCTTAGATATTAGATATTTAATAGCAGAATGATCAGTATGAACTATACATTTAGTACCAAGAAGATAAGGTCTAAATTTATCAAAGGCATATACTATAGCTACAAGCTCCTTCTAAGTGGTAGTGCAATTTCTTTGTGTTTCAGTGAGAGTTTTACTAGCATAATATACAACTTTAAAAACCTTCTCATATTTTTGTCCTAATACAACTCAAATTGCAAAATCACTTGCATCACACATTAATTCAAAAGATTTATTCCAATTAGATGCAACAATGATAGGTGCAGTTATTAGTTTTTCTTATAGAATATTAAAAGCATTAATACATTCTTTGTTAAATTCAAATTTCGCATCTTTTTCCAATAAATGACAAAGAGGTTTAGCAATTTTAGAAAAATCCTTTATGTATCTTCTATAAAATCCAGCATGACCTAGAAAACTTCTCACATCAGTAACAGTAGTAGGTGGTTGCAATTCAGCACTAATTTTCACTTTCACTTGAACTACTTCCATCCCTTTTTGTGAAACTTTGTGACCAAGTACAATGTCTTCTTTGACCATGAATTGACATTTTTCTCAGTTAAGAACTAAGTTTGTTTCTTCACATCTTTTCAGAACTTTGGAAATGTTTTCCTAACAAGATTCAAAAGAAGTTCCAAAAATTGAAAAATCGTCCATGAATATTTCAATTTCTTTGTCAATCAAATCACAAAATATTGACATCATACATCTTTGAAAAGTTGCAGGTGCATTACATAAAATGAAAGACATTCTTCTAAAAGCAAAGGTTCCATAAGGACTTGTAAATATTGTTTTCTCTTGGTCCTCAGGAGCAATAAGTAATTGATGATAACCAGAATATCCATCCAGAAAATAGAAATATGGGTGTCCAGCTAGTTTATCGAGCATTTGATCCAAGAAAGGTAAAGGAAAATGATCATTTCTAGTGGCGTTATTTAATTTCCTATAATCAATACAAATTTGCCATCCAGTAACTTGTCTTGTAGGAATTAGTTCATTTTTATCATTAACAATGACAGTTACACCTCCTTTTTTTCGGAACACAATGAATAGGACTTACCCATTGACTATCCGAAATAGGATAAATAATACCAGCATCTAACCACTTAACAATTTCTTTTTTAACAACCTCTTTCATGATAGGATTTAATCTTCTTTGTTGTTCAATAGTAGGTTTAAAATTTTCTTCCATTAAAATTCTATGCATAAAAATGGAAGGGCTTATTCCTCTTATATCAGCAATAGTCCAACCAAAAGCTTTCTTATAATTCTTTAGCACACCTAGTAATTTTTCTTCTTAATCTTTACTCAGTTCAGAAGAAATAATAACGAGTAAAGTTAATGAATTTCCAAGAAACGCATATTTTAAATGTGAAGGTAACATTTTTAATTCCAGTTCAAGGGCTTTTTTAATTGATGGTAAAAGTATATCATTTTGAGTTATGTCTAAAGTTTCCCATTTATCTTTAATAAAATGAGTCTCTTCTTCTTTTACTTCTTCATTTTCATCAGTTAAAAATTCAAATTTTTCTTCAGAAATGACTTTACATTTTTCTTGATAATGTTTCTCAATTAAATAATCAATTATATCCATTCGATAACATTTCTCTTTATCAGGGTACTTCATTGATTTAAGAACATTGAATTTAATCTCTTGATCATTAACTCTCTTGGTTTATTCTCCCTTTTGCACATCAATCATAGCTCGTCCGGTAGCTAGAAAAGGTCTCCCTAAAATAATAGATATCTCTTTATCTTCTTCCATATCAAGTACGATGAAATCTACAGGGAAGATAAATTTATCGACTTTAACAAGGACATCCTCTATAACTCCTTTAGGATAAGTGATAGATCTATTAGCTAACTGAAGGGTTATAGTGGTGGGAGTAATCTCTCCTAAATCCAATCTTCGAAAGATAGAAAATGACATGAGATTAATACTTGCTCCTAAATCACATAAAGCTTTTCCAAAAAAATTTTCTCCAATAGCACAGGGTATAGTGTAACTTCCAGGATCCTTAAGCTTTTCAAGTAATTTCTTTTGAATTACTACACTACATTCTTCACTTAATGCAATAGTTTCAAAAGCTTCAAATTTTTGTTTCTTGCTTAAAATATCCTTCATAAATTTTGCATAAGTTGGCATTTATTCCAAAGCTTCAACAAAAGGTATGTTAATAGTAAGTTTCCTAAAAATTTCAAAGAACTTAGAAAATTGATGATCAAGTTTCTGTTGTTTAAGTCTTTGAGGAAAAGGTGGTGGTGGTTTTTCAACTTCCACATTAATAGGTATAACAGTCTGATCTTGACTAAGAGAGAGAGTTTCTTTAGGTTTTTCAATCTCTTCAACCTCAATCTCTTTTTCAATTTCATTTTGTATTCTTTCTTTTAATTCCTTTCCACTTCTAAGTTGCACAGCCTTAACATGTTCATGTTCTTTTCTAGTTTCCTTTGGATTAATTTTAAGATTACTAGGAAGTGTTCCTACAGGTCTGTTATTAATTAAAGTAGAAATTTACCCTATTTGATTTTCGATATTACGAATAGCAGTATTTTGATTTTATAATTGATTATTCATTTGTAAAATTAATTCTTCTATTGATAACTTTTTCTGTTGATTATTAAATCCATGAGGTTTATAATTTGGATTAACTTGATTATTCTAATTTCCAGTGGGATGAGATTGATTATTACCCCATTGTTATTGTGAATTATTCCAGTTAAAATTAGAATGATTTTTCCACCTGAGATTATAATAATTTGAATAAGGATTATTTTTACTTGCAATAGCTTGTAAAGTTTCAATAGTTTGAGAATCTTCAATATTATCAGAGTTATTATGTGAAATATTAATTGCAAAATTATATAATTTTTTAGACATTGCCGCTACTTGTGAAGCTAGGATAGAAAAGGCTTCATTATCGTGAATACTTGCCATCTTTTTAGGATTAATCCTTTCGGAAGGCCATTGAAAATTGTTATTAGCCATTTCTTCAATTAAAGTGTAAGCTTCTTCAAATGATTTAGACATTAAAGAACCTCCAGAAGCAGCATCAATAATTGATTTTAAAGATCCAATTAATTCATTCTAAAATGTTTGAATAATTAACCAATCAGGTAAAGCATGATGAGGACATTTTCGTAATAGTTCTTTAAATCTTTCCCAAGTTTCATATATTGTCTCCAAACGAAGTAATATCATTTCTTAATTTAGCAGTTTCAGAAGGAGGAAAATATTTAGCAAGGAATTTTTGTGCCATTTCAGCCATGTTTTAATAGAACCGATTCTGCTAATGAGTTTAACCACATCTTTGCTTTATCTCTTAAGGAAAAAGGAAAGAGTCTAAGTCTAATATCATCATCAGAAACAGTGTTATATTTAAATGTAGCACAATGTTCTAAAAAACTAACAAGGTGTAAATTTGGATCCTCATTTGGTGTTCCACCAAATTGATTGTTTTGCACAATTTGAATAATAGATGGTGTAAGTTCAAAAGAATTAGCATCTACAGTGGGTATTTGAATACTACTATGAAGTTCATCAACTATAGGGTTAGCATAATCCCTTAATGGTTTATAAATATTTTGATCGTTATGTTCAATTGGATTTTGTAATGTAGCCATTTCTTGAAATTTTTGAATTTGTTTTTGTCGGCATATTTTTAGGTTATGTGTTTTATTTTAAAAAGGGGGTCGCCTAACAGAAGTATGTCGGCGAATTCTTAATTTAGTTTAAATAAATAATTTTGAAAAGTAGTATTTGATTTTGAAAATAATTTTAAATTTGAAGGTTTTAAGATATGAGATCAAACCGATCTCACATCCCAAATAGTTTATATAAACGAGCACCGCACCACGAAACATGTATCTATCCCTAAGGATAGACACACTGCTTGATGGTGGGGCTCGATTAAATAAACTAGAAGATTTGTGACATCCGTTTGGTCCGCGAACCAATTTTATAAGCCGAACAAATTCCCCGCTTAATATGAAAGTATTAAACGGGGTTTATATTACCCAGGTTCTTTAAAATTCCCTATAAGGGCAAGCCCCTATAGTTAATTACATCTTAAGTGACGGGAATCACCTAAGAAAACTCTCGATAATAATCAATAATTACGCTCTCAAGAATTTCAAAGTTTAAGTTTTCAAAGGATTGAATTTTGGAATTTCAATAGGGAATGGATCAAGTTTAGAACATTTTGTTTTGAGAATTCAAAGGAAGAAAGATAGGAGAAATCACAGATTCGAAGTGAACTTCGGTAATTTCCCGACTATCCTATTGTTTGGCATAGATTTAGGAAAGTCCTAATGTTTATTTAATTTTTTAATCTTGCCAATTTTAATTACTTAGGGCTTATATTTATATGACAGAATCATACAAATTGCCTCGAAGATATGAGGGTTTATGTCGTATCAGACGGCTACCTCGGAATCCTAAGACCGGTTAGGGCTTAATTTACAAGGTAAATGCCTAACGAAGAGTTGAGGATTTATGTTGCACTAGAGCAAACTACCTCGAAGTCCTATGGCTTTGTTATTTAATTCTAGGAAAGTTTCTTTGAAGTAGACTCGGGTTTCGCTGATGACGATGGCCGTGCTCGCCCACCATGCTCCGAGCTCCTTGTTGTTGCAGAGGTTTAGTTTTAGAAGTCATAAATCGGGGGATGAGAAAAGTGTTTTGGTTTAGAGAAAATCTTAATTTCAAGTGTTTTCAATATTTTAATTAAAACAAATCTTAAAGTTGATTATAACGACACCGGTTAAGATCCCACGGTTCCATCCTTCGGCATCATTATTTTTATCGGATTCACTTAGCTTCAGATGAATTTGCTAATCTCAACTGAATGAGTTTCACACTTTCATTTGGACCGTGGGAAATCCCGTTAGCAACACGTAGGTTACATCATCCGAGGTATTCCCGATTATCCGACAGGACGTTTTAATTTAATTGTAATTGTAGTTTTGTGTTCTGTTTGTGATTAAATTTTGAGTTGTTTTATATTTTGAAATGTTGTGGCGGTGAATTTTATCTTGCAATGACTTTTAACTTAGTTTTGGTTTCAGCTTTAAGGACTATCCTAAAGGTGTGGGTTTTCATGCAACGAGTTGTTTATCATGCAAGAAAAGTAAGTGCAATGCGAGTTAAATAAATTGCAATAATGTAAATTGCAAGAAAATAAATCGCAATAAAACAAAAACGTACACTGAGGGTCTTCCCGTCATCCCGAGCTGCACTTAAAACACAATTAGAATATTTAAGCAAGTTCCTAGGTAAAGCTAAGGTAAGGGTTATGGTTTTCTACCAAATTCCTAATCCTATAGCTAGTAATTTCTTATGACATCTAGGTTCCTTGTGTTTTTGTTTGAAGATGATTTTCTTCATCAAAGAACAATTATGTTCAATTGTTCTTATAAACATCCTATCATATTGAGAAAGTGTTTAAGAAGAATCATAAACATCTTTTCAATATTTCTAAGATTGTTTTAAGTCCAAATGAATTCAATTACACAAATGAATTAATCGTCCGAGGTTTAGTTAAGTTTTGTTATTATCTTACTCAGTGAACTAGGATGTTTGAATGTCCTATAAATGAAGTAACATTTCATTTAATATTCTGTTTAAAAGTTATGATAACTAAAGCTTTCGAGGGTAAATTGATGTTCAAATGGTTTGTGATTTAGTTTAATTTCAATTAATGGGTTTAAATTTGGAATAGTGTTCAAGTTATTTTAGATTTATTTTGAATTCTTTATGTCTTTGGTGATGCTATATTTAATTCAATTTAATTTAATTTAATTTAATTTTAATTCTACTCAATTTAGTTTGGTTTAACTTAATTTAGTTTGATTTGATTTAATTTTAATTTAATTTGATTTAATTTAATTTAATTTAATTTAATTTAATTTAATTTAATTTAATTTAATTTAATTTATTCATTTAATTTAATTTAATTTAATTTATTCATTTAATTTAATCTTTAATTTGATTTAACTTAATTTTAATTTTAATTTTATTTATTTAATTTAATTTAATTTAATTTATTCAATTTAATTTAATCTTTAATTTAATTCAACTTTTAATTTTAATTTAATTTAATTTAATTTAATTCAATTTAATTTACTTAATTTAATTTAATTTTTAATTTTAATTGACACTTTAAAAGAGTTTAATAATTTAACTTTAGTTTAATGATTAAGTCTTTTAATATTTTAAATTTGAGTTATCATTTTAATTAAGAATTAAATATTAATGAGATAATTAATTCAGGGATTTTTAAATTAAAGAATAAATCTCTTCCTAATAATATCCCTATTTTAATAATTCCAATTTTATTATTCTTCCAAATTTAATCAATTATTTTATTAAGGTTTAATTATTTTAAATTGTTTAATAGGTTTCTACCCTTTAATTATTTAAATTTCAATCATCCAAATCAGATTAGGATCAAATATTTTACTTGTTAATTTTTATTAAACCTAAAGTTTTAATTAAGGGTTAAAATTTTAATTACCATTTTGCCCCTTTAAGCTTAATAATTTCATAACTCACTAAATTGAACTTAAATGAACTTGAAATTTTTATATGACTTCACTCATATGTCAATAAAGACATGAGAGGAGAAAATATGATTTTTCTGTATTTAATTTATTTATATAATCATTTTTGGTAGAAAATAGAGATTTCCAAGGAAAATTTAACAACATGACCAAGAGAAAGTTTCTGTCCTTAAGAAAATTAGGGGACATTCCTAATGACTAGAGGACCACTTGGACCAATTTTGGTGATTTTTTTATTTATATTATTTTTATTATAATTATTTTAAGTTTTGGAGTATTAATTAATTTAAAAATAAAATAAAATTTGAAAAATAAATTTTATATTTTTAAAAAATCTCTCTGATATCAAGGAAATCAGAGAATCAATTTTTACAATTTTCTAATTTTTCTTTGATTTATTAGAATTATTTTAGTGGAAATGCTAGAAAATACATTTTTTTTTAATTTTAAAATTACCTTAGGGCTTTAAAATTTAATATCTCACTAAATAGACCTAGGAAAAATATGGGGTTTGTTCCTATGTGATTAAAATTCAAAATGTGACATTTTGGTGAATTTTATTATTTTTGTGATTTTTATTATTTTTTAATTATTAAAAATATTAAAATAATATTAAAAATCAACTTTTTTAGAAAATTTAAATTTTAATTTTCTTAAATTCCCCTAATATCAGAGAGGCTCTAAAACCAATTTGGTGAATTTTTGAAAGATATTTTGAAAGTTATGAATTTTTAAAGTTTAAAATGACTAAGTGGCTTAATCAACCCATTTAGTAGAGCTAACCAAGTCCAATTGACCTCAAATTTTTATGGTGGGTTCCTCTGATCCTAAAGGTTAGTGGAGAATTGATTTCAAGTCAATTTGATTTATGGTTAGCTCTAATTAATTAGAGATCCATTTTGGGTGTTTAAGCCAATTAGGGTTGTTTTAAATGAACTAACTCAAAACCGATTTTTCCTAGGGTCCTCTGGTCATAAGGAACATCACCAAATTTTCCTAGAATTTATTTCACAACATGCTATTTATTGGAATTAAAATACTCAAAATAGTAACATGAATTTGAAAAATCAATAACTTTTCATAGGGATGGCCTCTGATTTTGGAAAATTCAGGGAATGTCCCCAAATTCACAGGCTTCAAAAGCCCTATGGTCTCATGCCATGGTGAATTGTATACATGCATGAAGAATTAAAAATATGAAGAGAGTAAATAAATTATTAAAAATAAAATACTTGATGAAATTAAATGATTTCTTTTCCACATTATTCTCCTCTGTTCACTGAGCAAGAGAGTATTTTTATTTTATTTTTATGATTTTCCTACACAAAGTTATGAATTTTCCAAGTTTAGGGAATTAAATAAATAGAAAATACCCCTAATTTTCTATTTATCCGAGTCGGCGCCGCGTCATCCTCGACATCTCCGAACGCACACGCGTCGCGCTCCCATTCGACGCCGCCGCTTGAGTCAGCAGCCCGGGCCCCGCGGTTCACGTACCGTCTCCTGGTCCGACGCCATCTGAGCCGTTCGTCCGCGCGTGTATTGAATGGACGGCATCCATTCATCGTCCCCTAGCGTCCTCACCCGAGAGCCGTCCACACTAAATCCCTAAGATCTCACTCGATACTCAATGTATTTTCATGTTCTTATGCTCTATGGATTCGTCTTGAGAAGACGAACACATCCATACTGTTTATGTGTGATGAAATTTACGCAATAGAAATGGAGAATGTTCAGAAGCTTGGGAATAAGAGTGAGGCCATACCTTTGCTCAGAGAAGTGTGGCTTCGATCTGAGGGTTGTTGCACCTTCGATCGGATCCCGAGCAAGCTCCGGATGAAGTCTCCCGGTCCGGTGAATTGCACAGGTGGGATTTCGAACACGGCCGATCACAAAGCTTGGAGGCCGGAGCAACCTGGGTGGCCTCGGAGATAGGGCTTTTGTTGGTGGACACCTTCCTTGGTCCGGTGAAGGTGTAGAACCAATCAATTTGGGGATTGGCTCACCGTGGAGAAGTGTCCTGGTTTTGGGCTTGGATTTCAACTCCGAAATTGAGCTCGCGAGAGAAGAAATGGCAGGGGGATTTCGGTGGGGATCAAGTGCTCTGTGTATGGGGAGTAGTCCGGAACAATTTTGGCGAGTTTCCTTAAGGTTTGTTTCGACCCCTCTAATGGCCGAGAGGGGTGGTGTTTAAATAGGAGAGGGTGGAGGGCCTCCCGGGGAGAGTTAGGGCTTGGGATCGACTTGCTCTTGGCAAGAGAAGAACAACTACAATGGCCACTGGGATGGGGCAGCTCAGCAAGGGAGAATTCCAAGGTTGGCTCACATGTAAGCTCTCGGCCATGGTGTTTTCCGGCGGCCTGGTGGCCGGCCGGCCAGGCATGGGTCGCCCTCGAGGTCGGGTGGGTCGGGTGTGGGACTTGGTGCAAGCAATTGGCAAATGCCATGTGTAAAGAGCTTGGATTGAAATGGAATGGGGGAGGACCATTTTGGGTTCAAATGAGTCAACCCATGGTTTTGGGCTAGGTTCACCACCCAAGGCCTGGTCTTGGGCTGAAAAGGATCACTTGGGTCAGCCAAGAGAGAATGGTGTGGTCTCCATCCATGATGAGGTTGCTAAGCATGGTTTAGTGTGTGACATGCTTAAGGTAAAAAAGGGTTTAAGAAGGATTAGGAAAGGGGGCCCTCCTTTTGCCATTAATGGCTTGATCACATGTCAAGCCTTCCATGGCTTCATGTGGCTTGTCCATGGCTTGCATGGCTCACCTTTGGCTTGGGAAAAGTGGAGTCAATTTCATGGAAATAGATTTTAGGAATATTTGGTAATTTGATGGAAATTTGTATGAAACTTGATTTGGAATGATTTGATGATGAATTTAGGACTTAGGGAATGGCTTTTATTAAGTGGATGGCAAGTGGAGATGTCATGTGGGCTTTAGGGTAGATTTTGGGCTTTTTGAAATGGTTTTAGATGGTCTTTTAAAATGGTTTAAGGAAAGTGGGCTTTTGAATTTTAAAATGGATTTTGGGATGAAATTTTGGTAAAGGCTTGGGCAAAATAATTGTTGGGTTTAGCTCATGGATGTGTCATGAGTGACTTGAAGCAAATTGGGGGTGATTTGGGTTTGAATTGGGTTGAATTTGGGTCCTTTTGGTGAATGGGCCAATATAGGTCCAAGTGGGCCAAGTTGGGCCAATGTTGGGCTAGGGTTGAAATTGATGTAAAATTAATGTTGAGAAATGTTTATGGGAGTGTTTCAAAGAGGTTTTGGCTTTGATTGGGCTTTGATTTTGGGGTTTGGGCTCATTTGGGTTAGGTTTGGGTTTAGGTCAAAATTGGGTCTTTTAGCTTTGGGTTGAATTTGAGTGGGGTTTGGGTCTAAATTTTGGGCAAATCATGTTAGTGTTTTGCTTGTGGGGATGCTAAGGAAGATTTAGAAAAGATTTGGGGTTAATTGGAGTTGAATTGGGTGAGTTTGGGTTAGGTTTGGGTCATGGGTCCAAATTGGGCTTTAAGGCCAAAAGTGAAATTGGATCCAAATGTCAATCAAATTGGACTTGGATTTGGTCTAGATTGGTGTTGGGAATGTTGAATTGAAGTTTAGAATTGAATTGGACCAGAATTTGGGTCAATTGGATAGGTTTGGTTTGACATTGGGTTCACTTTGGGTTAAAATGGGTCAAATTGGGGGTTTTGATAAACGTAGGGTAAATTGACAAAATTGGCACATGGTGTAGTTGAACAAAATGAAATTAAAAATATTTGGGATTTTCTGGAATTTTCTGGGAATTTTCTGAATTTCTAGATTTTTGGGTCAAGGGGGTATTTTGGGTATTTGGAGGGTATTGGGAGGTTTTTTTTGAATTTTTGATATTTTTGGGTATGGATAGTCAATTTGAGTGGAGAGAATTGTTTAGGAATGATTTTGGAGATTTTTGGGTGATTTGGAAATTTACGAGAAATTTGGATAGTTTCAAGGGTTTTGGGTAGGCTAAGCGGGTGTAGGGTCCCGGGGGTCAAAAATTAAAAATTTGGAAAATTGAAGATTGGGTGAATATAAGTGGAATAAAATCATTTTGGTTGAGACATGAAGCCATATCAAGCCCACATGAGCCATGAAGGGACTCATTTGAGGCATTCACTATGTTGTTCCCAACCCTCTTAGCCAAGGGCTTAGGGGTTAAGGGCCATCCATGTGAATCACCTACATGAGTCAGGAGGTCAAGTTAGGTATGGGTGTGGTTTTAGGAGGTGTGTGCAAGTGTAGTTTTGAGTGTAGTGTGTGTGTAAGTCAGCCCCTTCACCGAACCGAGTCGACTGAGGCGATCCTAAGGCCAAAGAGTCCTATAGGAACCCATCCTTTAAACTTTCACATTTGATTTCAACCCTCTAGGTGATTAGGGGTCTACAGTCAAGTTTATGGAGTTTGCAGTGAGTTAAGAAGTGGTTTGAATTTCTAAAAGGTGGTGGATCCCAATTCTAGTCCTCTAAGATAGTCAAAGGAAAAGCCTAAGGCTAGATCCTAAGTACTAAAAAGAAGGAGAGAAGACCTCATCAAAAATGAGGTCAACAAATGGACCCCCAATAGGTGTGGTGAGCTGACGGAGCACACCGCGCGTATTGGTGTTGACCGAAGCGATCAACAAAACCAACACAGATGTCCAAGTGACAAACTTAGGACAAAGTGGAAGAGTTTCTGTTGGGGAGTGTCAAGCATATCTCTGAAACCGGAGATTCCCGAACTCTCGGCTGAGGAAAGGAAAAGGAGGTGAATTCCAAATCACATGATGCGGGAAATTTCAATTTAGATTTTATTTTGTTTCAATTTAAGTTTCGATGTGTGAGTTTAGATTTTAATTTGGAGTTTCAATTTAGATTGAAGTTTGTCAAAATTAAATTGAAGGGATTTGATTTGAAATGAAAATTGGAATTTCGTGGTTTTAGATGTAACATCTTCAACCTCAAAAGAAAATTGAATCGATTGGATTGAATCATTGCAATGAGGAGAGATCTCAGAGCAATGCGGTATTGGATGTAAAATTCTTAACCTTAAGAGTTTGATTTTGATGTATTTCATTGCAATAGGAAAATAACCTAAAGCAATGCAGTATCGGATGTAAAATCCTCAACCCCAAGAAATTTAAATTTGATGTATTTCATTGCGATAGGGAAATGATCCTAAAGCAATGCGATCTCGGATGTAAAATCCTCGACCTCAAAAGTTTGAATTTGATGTATTTCATTGCGATATGGCAAGAATCCTAAAGCGATGTAGTCTTGGATGTAAAATCCTTGACCCAAAAGTTTGATTTGATGTATTTCATTGCGATAGGGAAAGGATCCTAAAGCGATGCGATCTCGGATGTAAAATCCTCAACTCCAAGAATTTGAATTTGATGTATTTCATTGCGATAGGGCAAGAATCCTAAAGCAATGCAGTCTTGGATGTAAAATCCTTGACCCAAAAGTTTGATTTGATGTACTTCATTGCGATAGGGAAAGAATCCTAAAGCAATGTAGTCTCGGATGTAAAATCCTCAACTCCAAAAAATTTGAATTTGATGTATTTCATTGCGATAGGGAAAGAATCCTAAAGCAATGCAGTCTCGGATGTAAAATCCTCAACTCCAAAAAGTTTGAATTTGATGTATTTCATTGTGATAGGGAAAAGATCCTAAAGCGATGCGGTCTCGGATGTAAAATCCTCAACTCCAAAAAGTTTGAATTTGAGGTATTTCATTGCGATAGGTAAAAGATCCTAAAGCAATGCAGTCTCGGATGTAAAATCCTCAACTCCAAAAAGTTTTAAATTGATGTATTTCATTGCGATAGGGAAAAGATCCTAAAGGAATGCAGTCTCGGATGTAAAATCCTCAACTCCAAAAAGTTTGATTTGATGTATTTCATTGCGATAGGGAAAGGATCCTAAAGCAATGCAGTCTCGGATGTAAAATCCTCAACCCCAAGAATTTGAATTTGATGTATTTCATTGCGATAGGGAAATGATCCTAAAGCAATGCAGTCTCGAATGTAAAATCCTCGACTCCAAAAGTTTGAATTTGATTGAGATTTGATTTGAAATTTGGAAAGATTGAATTTGAAATTTGATTGAGATTTGATTTGGAATCTGGAAAGATTGAATTTGAATTTGATTTAGATTTGATTTGAAATCTGGAAGATCAAATTTGAAATTTGATCGAGATTGGATTTGGAATTTGATTGAAATTTGATTTGAAATTTGGAAAGATTGAATTTGAATTTGATTTAAAATTTGTGCTCATTTTGTTTGTCCTTTAACGATTCAAATTTATTTTATCGTTAATTTGGAGTTCATCATTTTTTAGATTTTTAAGGAAAGTTTTCTTTTATTCTTTTTTTTTATTTTTATTTTTATTTCTTTTCTGTTCTTTGTTCGAAGTTCATTTAACTTTAATGGCGTTTCCCAGTCAATTTGCACAAAAGAGGTGAAGGCCTAAAATGTGACATGGTCACTTTCATTCCAATCATGTCGAAGATACATCATACAACTCGATCTGGAATACATCTCATACAATCCATGTAGACTCAAAACGGACTATGTATGATCTTCGTCGATCCATCCAAAGAAGCATATGTCAAAATCCATGTCTGAATAGTGGGGTACATGGTCAATAACATCACCTTCCAAGACATCCTTGGCAAGGATGCCGTATGGATGTACATCGGAGGTGTGATATTTTCCATGTAGCTCACAGCTCGTAAGGCCAGAGGCTCTCTAGCTCCGGGCCTAGCTGGAAATGGTAAGGTGTCTTCCTGTCGTCCATCCTTCTGAGAGTAACTGAGATCCGCTTTACTGGTACTCCTGGTATGCAATGCTTAGCGATATCTCGCTCCGTTGCCCTTCGGTATCATGACGGAACCTACCGGTAAAGGTATCTTCACCGGCCCTCGGAACTCACCTGGCGCTGCTATCCGGAGGTCGGATCCGAACATGATGTTACACTCGTTCGGGAAAGAGGCTGTGCGAAAGGTCGACAAAGTCGTGGTGATCTATGTGTGGGGGTATGCGGTCACCACCTTGTAGATGTTAATAATGCGGCTATTGGGTATGCAATCTGCGGCGGTACCCTCCATGTTATCAATCTCTTTACCATTCTCTTGATGACTAATGACATCGGATCCACTTGCCCATGACGGAGTATTCCGGTGGGTTTCCCTTCCTGTCCTCATGAAAGTTGTAACAGCATCCACATTGTATTGTGATTCTTCCTTTCCCTGGCATCCATCTCCGGGGTTCTGAGTAGGTGTTTTCTCTTAGGCGGCCCGCTCGACCCATTCTTTTCAAATCCCGAATGCAATCCACAATTTGTTGTTGTTCATATTCTGAGAACACGTCTGTATGTAGCTCGAGGCCTTCTAGTATATTGATCCTTCTGCCTCTGATTCTCTCGAAGTATTTAAAAGTTTTATTCTTGACATTCTGCATTCTTTCCAGCACGTATTCTGGAATAATCTGCAAATGGCGGGGCCTGGTGACGTATTGTGGGATATACGGCTCAATCCCTTCACGTTCTCCGGCATACCTCGGCTCCTCGAGGATGATGTCCGTCGGGACATCCTCGGGGTTGCTCCGCGACAAGGTTATGCATTGCGGTGGTTCTATCCGGTGGCGTGATAGCCTTCCTTCTTCGATCTTCTTGAGATTTCCACGATCCTTTCGTTATCCTAGGAGGCGGCCTCCTTTCTTCGGGTTCTGGTGAACCGGTGTCCTTGAAGTGTATGTGCGCGGCGGCGACGCTGCCTCGTCGCGTCGATCGCTGCTAGTTTGGTTAACATCTTGCGGATGCGGCGATTCTTATTTCTTCGTTGCGTTCTTTGTAAGAGTAGCTCTTCGAACTTCTTGAATCTCTGTGGGTGCGGCGGCGGCAAGCTGCCCTCTGCTGTAGCGACTACGGACTTCATTTTCTTATTTTCTTCAGTGCTTGCCTTTCTTTTTCTTGCTGCTGGATGGGTGGCTTGGGCCACCCACTTTCATCACTGTCTGCCCGGGCAGTTCTTCTCGGTCAACTGGGACCCAGTCACTTTCCTCGTACTGTAGACCTGTTGGTGCGAAATCCGAGTCAATCTCGATTATCGCTCCATCTTTCACCCTCTTTTCATCGAGTGCAAGGCTTACGCCATTTCTAAAGTTTAGGAGCAACTGCCCGCTCGATATTTCCCTGCGAAAAGACAAGGAAAAGGATTAGGGGCTGTACTAAGAACAAGAACATTAAGAAAATGTTTATTAAAGACATTCTTTTTTTTTGAACTTTCAAATTTAACAGGAATGAGGTGGGATAAGATCAGAAAAGAGATTTTGATTTGGAAAAGAAAACAAGGAAGACTTTATTATCATGATTTTATTTAGTTTAGTTCAAATTTTCCCCCTATCTTGCGGTGTGCAAGAATAGGTCTCTTGAGAACGAGAACTAAGTCACCAACTTTGAAGGTTCTTGGGCAGACCAGTTTGTCATGGGCTTGAACCATCTTAGCTTGGTATAGTTCTAAATTCTGTTGCGCTGCAAGTCTTTTCCCTTCCAGGCTTTCTAATTCTTCGAGTCGTAACTTGGCGTTCTCTTCGTCGTGATCTTGTTTGCAGCTGCAATTCCGAGTGAAGGAAGGCCGAACCTCTAAAGGTAATGCTTGCCTCGGACCCATACACCGGAGCGTAAGGTGTAGCTTGAGTAGGAGTTACGAAGGTTGTCCGGTAGCCCATAAGGCTTCTAACAACTTCTCGTGCCAATTTCTCTTATTATCGTCCAAAGTTTTCTTTAAGATTTGAACGAGAGTTTTATTAAAAGCCTCAGCGAGGCTGTTTGCTCTTGGGTAGTAAATTGTTGAGTATCGTCAGTCGATTCCGTGTCTCCTGACAAAATTGTTGATTTGCGTGCTTCGAATGCGACCCGTTATACGAGATAATCTGCGCGGCACTCCGAAACGGTAGACAACTTGGTTCTTGAAAAGCGTAGCACGTGGTGTGCTTTCACTTCTCTAAGTGGAGCGCCTCGCCGCACTTGGAAAAGTAATGCGTAGCCGCAAGAATGAAGCGATGTCCTTTCGAAGATGGTGGTTATATCGAGCCCACTATATACGTGCCTCGACATTCGAATGGCCACGACGCAATTGTCGGATGTAGCACATTTGGAGGTTGGTGTAGAACCACTCCGTGTACTTGGCATTGGTGACGACTCTTGGCGATTTTCATGCGGTTGGTCAACATCGAGGGCCGGTAGTACCCTAGTCTTTTAATTTTCATTTTCATCTTCGGACCCAGTCGGTGAGCGCCACGGAGTCACGAATGCACCTCTTTAAAAATTTCGCGGGCCTCGGACCCGCTTAGGCACCTTAGGCACATTTGATCGAAAAGACCTTCAGTACTGATGTGTTGTTTATTAATGCGTAGGACGGAGTTCTTTTCTTGATGCGATGGGCTAGCGACCTATCGTCTGGTAGCTTTCCTCTTTGCGGGTAGTCTATCGATGGTTGTCGCCTGATCTTACGTGTTTTACATCACTTCGTTGCAGGCGATCCTTTTTCTTTTTCGATTTATGTATCGTGTCATGTCGATGTTGTGATAGGACCGACGTCAGTGAGCTGACACTTCCACTGATTCATCTTGCAAACAAGCAAATTCTTTTGCGAGACGAGCTAAAGCATCTGCTTAAAGCATTTTCTTTTACGGGAATTTTGTAGATCGTCACATTTGAAATTTGTTCCAACAAGCTTGTATGGCATCTTGGAAGTATTGCTCGAGTCTTGGCTTTAAAATTACTGTCTTGTCCGTGATACGTTGAATGATTAATTGTGCATCCCCGTAGATGTTGATGTCTGTTTGTCCCCATTTGAATGTTTAATTCCAATCCGGTTATGAGGTCTTCGTATTTGGCTTCATTGTTTGTACATGGTTCTGTTAAGTGGTAGAAGTATCTTAACATCCCCGCTCCGGTGTTATAAAGATTAGCCCGATTCCTGCCTTACGAGCACTATCACTGCGATTCTTCGTCTTTGTGTGCTTGAAGATGCTCCGTCGAAATATAATTCCCAAAGTCGATCATCGGGGTCTTCTAGGCTCATTATTTGTTCATCGACAAATCGTCATTGAGAGGAGATTCGCCGGCAAGGGGTGTCTTTGCGAGGAAATCTGCTAAGACTTGTCCCTTTACGGCACGAAGAGGCACGAAAGTTATATCGAATTGTAACAATATCATTGACCATCGGCAAGTACGCCGGAAAGTGTTGGACGGGTCATCGAGTATTGCGATGGATTAAATTTCGAGATCGGGTTGACCTTATGGGAAAGCATGTAGTGCACGAGCTTTTGAGCGGCGAAGATCGAGACGAACAATGCTTTTCGATTGCGGGATACCTTATTTCCGTAGGAAGTAAACAACGGCTTAGGTAGTAAAGAGCATTTTCTTTACCCTCATCATTGACACAGGCTAACGGGGCTCAGAGAGAGTCGTCTAAAGCCGCGGTATAAAGTATCGACGGTCTACACGAGGCCAGGGCTGCTAAGAGAGGAGGTGTCATTAAATATTGTTTAATGTCCTCGAAGGCCCTCGACATTTCTCTTCCCGAATGAATTTGGAGTCCTTTTTAACTAGTGCCGAGAAAGGCTGACACCTACGACAAGTTTGAGATAAAGCGTCGAAGATATGCCGACTTCCCTTGAAAGGATCGTAGTTGCTTTAAGGTTTTGGGAGGCGGCATTTCTAAGATAGCTTTAATCTTTTCCGGGTCGATTTCAATTCCACGATGTCGGACAACGAATCCTAAGAATTTCCGGAGGTGACGCCGAAGGCGCATTTTAAGGGATTCATCTTAAGGTTAAATTGTCTTAATCGTTCGAAAATAATTCTCAAATCATACGAGTGGTTTTCCTTTACTTTGCTTTTGATGACCACATCGTCCACGTAGCATTCGACTTGATTGTGGATGAGATCATCAAAAATTCTTGTCATTGCTCTACGGTAGGTTGCTCCTGCGTTCTTCGATCCGAATGGCATCCTCTGTGTAGCAATATACTCCGATCGGCGTTACGAATGCTGTAAGCTTTTCATCTTACGGAGCCATTTTTATCCGGTTGTATCACGAAGATCCATCCATGAATGAGGATATTTCATGTGTCGAAACGATGTCGATCATTAATTACGGGATCGGTAGAGGGAATTCATCTTTTGGACATGCCTTGTTTAAATCTGCGAAGTCCACACAAATTCGATACGACCATTCTTCTTTCGATGGCACTACATTGGCTAACCAAGTCGGGTATTGTTCTTCGCGGACAAATTTAGCGTCTATTAGCATTTTAACTTCGGTATGACTTGTTGTTCGATTTCTAGACGCATTCTTACGGGACCTTGTCTGTTGGAACGAAGTAGGATCCACTCCTAGCTTATGGTACGCAACCTACGGAGCTAATCACGGCATCTCGTCATAGTTCCAAGCAAAACGGTCTTTAAATTCCATTAATAACTTGATTATTTCTTCGGAGTCTTCTTTATTGAGTAAGGAGCTAACAAAGGTGGGTCTAGGTTCTTCGTTAGTACCTAAGTTAACTTCAGTTAACTCATCTATTGTAGATTTAATCTCTTCTTCGAATTACGGTGGAGCGTCTCCAATTTGTAAATCTTCGAGTTCGTACGTAGTTTCCATGCGGTTTTTATTAGATTCGCAAGTGACAACCAAGCAAAATTCGGTATCGTCGATTGATCCTGCGTGCCGAATCCGAGTCCATACTTTGAATTGGGTGGACGACGGAATTATTCCATAATTTTTCAAAACGTTGTGATTGACCTTTTGTCCATTGTCGAGGTAAGAAACCACGTTGAATTAAATTTTGAACACGGGGAGAGTACCACTCGAAAGGTAATTCCATTAATTTGATGAAGTGACATCTTCGAATTGTACATTATTTTCAGTTTTGGAGGAAGGAGCACCACGGTAGAATTTGATTGGCTTTGCACCGTCGCTACGTACCTCTTTGACCACCATACCCTCGATCTTGTTAGAATGGATCGGGGTTAGGGTCATAGTATGTACGTAGTGGTTAATCTTCTCGTACATTGATTTGTATTCTTCATTCTTTTCATCTTCGAGGGAGATCTTGAATTGCGGCTTCTTCGAGCTTATTGCCGTTGTTTCTTGTTTGTTTTCTTTTTCTTCTTCGAGCTGTCTTCCCGATCAACATCGATGGTCGGTTTCCTCTGTCCAGCTGTCCTAGCGTCTCTACCACGGCCTCGTCCCCGGCCTCGACCTCGGATGCGAGTTGTGGAGAAACCTTCACCATCTCGCCGGAAGGGAGTGGTGAGTGAGCTGTTGGACTAGAACTTCGGGTTCTTCGTTGTCACGAACTTTCTTCGCTTCATTTATTGCGGTATCTACTGGAGAATATTGTTTTCTTCGGCGGTGCATAATAAGTTGCGTCTTCATGGATTCCAATCTCATGTACGGAGAATGGTTGCAAGTCACCTTTGATGCCTTTGTTCCCCTCCATCGTAGTATTTGATGCCTTGGTGTAGAGATGATGGTACCATCACTGTTTTCATGTATCCATGGTCGGCCAGGTAGAGCATTGAACGATGTTTACGAATCGATTATGTGAAATTTTGCGGTTGTCTTTGCTAAGTCACCGGTCTTCATTAGTAGCGTTATTGATCAGAGGGCTCTTTCTCCTTTACGGTTGAATCCTCTTAATAACATTTTGTCGGCTTCGAGCTCGCGAGCATTAATTTCCAAATATGCTTAGTGTCCGAAGACTCATTATATTTATTGATGCTCCTGGATCCACCAATACTACGGAGAGCGTAAACTTCCCGATTGTAGCTGAAATGTACAACGGTCGGTTGTGATTCTGCTGTCCCGAGTAGTAGGTCATTGTCCGTGAAGGTAACACCTCGCTGTTCCTTTAACGAGCAAACCTCATCTAAGGAATCTCCGACCATTTGAGCTAAGCAAATTTCTGGATCGAGTAAGGCCTTGATCAGAGCTTCTCTCATCTCCTTTGATAAGATGAGAGCATCGTAAATGCTCAGTTTGGCCGGTAGTTTCCTAAGATGGGCTAGCACGTAGTAGTCCACTTTATTTCCATGTATCTCGGCTTCTTCTTGAATGGGTATTTCTTCTGTCGGGGTTGGTTCTTCTTGAACAACCACCTGCTTTCCTTTATCCTTTGGACCCATTCTCGGAGGTAGAACACTTCCACTTCTTAAGTTGACTTCTGTAATTTCTTCGAATCTAGTGTTGAGCTCGTCGGTGTTTCTTCTTGAATTGGAATGACGGAGTTCTTCGGATTAGCTTCGAGTACGAAGGTTCTAACTCTATTGTGACTGGAGCTCCTCGAAACTCGCAGATAGATTTGTTGCTTGTTGAACTCTAGTAACCTCCTTGATGGATGTCTTCTTCGTTATTTTGATCGTCGAGATTGTGTATGATTTGAGAATTGTCGTTGGTATTGAAATCGATGTCGGATTGTCGCTAGTTACGTAATCGTTAGAAACGGTCAAAACGTAGCCAACGCCATCACCCTTATCATTATATGATCCCACCGAAGTGAGCGGATAATCATACGAAGTCGGAGGTTCGAGGGATTTCTCCCCAGAATCGGAAACAACTATCCTAGGATAAGCGGCCCCTAGTCCAGCCTTAGGAGTCTCCGTCCTCTCTTCTTCGTCGATTTTCTTCTTCTCTTCAATCGTCTCCTGTTGAGGTGGTTCTTCCATCGCAAGTGATAGTGCCGACTTAGCGGGTTTCGAACCTACGAATTGAAGCTCGCACGAAGCGGTTTGGATGCTGTCTAAAATCTTTTTCGAAGACCTTGTCCAAGGGGTAGTCCATCCATCGTCAGTCGTATAGGGATCTATCGGAATGATGGGATCTATCGGAATGACATTGAAGAAACCTCCTTTCTGGGGTTCCTTCATGTACTCCTTCGGGATCGTTATATTCCCTTTCCGAAGGTTGTCGTTGAGCCAACTTTTGAAGGTAATGCAATCTTCTATCTTGTGCCCGAGCATCCGGTGGTAGGGGCGAAAGTTGGGATCACCTTTCTTGTTGACTTCCTCTGGTCTTTTAGGCTGCGGCAGTTGGAAATGCGGAGTCTTCATCGGACTACGGAACATTTTCGGCATCTGCTTCATTCATGAATGGATATTCCACCGCTCGGAAGCTCCCTTAATGTACGTTGCGGACGAGGCGGTTGTTCATACTTGTGGAGATGAGTGATATTTGGGTCGGGGTTCGTTGGTAATTCTGTTGAGGTTCTCTGCGGCCGTTCGGACGATATTTGTATCGGTTGCTTGCCTTTGTCGACTATCTGCGACGATCCGGATTTCTTTTCGAAAGTCTTCGCGGGCTTTTGCTTGTCAGTCTTGTCGGCGAAACTTAATTGCTTCGCCTCCTCTTGCAAGCTCCCGACCTTGCTTAACAACTTCTCGAAAGTCTTAATAGTGAATCCTTTGAGGAGAAGTGCTATCGGGCCGTGAATGCTTTTAAGTAAGATGCCGACTGCATGTTGTTCTTGTATTTGTGGTTCACACTTCATGCTTAAGTTCCTCCATCGAAGTATGTAATCCACCAAAGTTTCGTTCGTCTTTTGTTTCTCTACCACTAAATCACCTATAGTGATGTGGTGCTGAGCTCCGGTGAATCGCTTGATGAAGAGGTTCTCTAGTTCTGAGAACGTCTTCATCGAACCATTCGGTAATTCGCATACCGGTCGAAGGCGATCCACGACGAGTGCGCGACGAGCGCGTCGGAAGAGTAATGCATCGCTCCCGCCGGCATTGCGACAAGCGGCACGAAAGTGTGCGACATGCTTGTCGGGGGTTCCCGGTTCCATCGAAGGTCTTGAACGAGAGGTGGTACGAAGCCTTTTGAGTGCGGACGGCGTCGAATTCTTCTAGGTAAGGTCTACCCGTCCGAATGGATGTCCCGCTCTTTGATTTTGCTAAGGCTTCTCGCACCTGTTGTTCTACTAAGCTCTTGATATCCTTTTCAGGGATCATACTTTGTGTCGTATCCTTTTTCAGCTGATCATCCCCGTTGACGGATGTAATCTCCTTTCCTCCGTCTACGATGTGAATGACCTGCGGGGTGTCTCTCTTTGTGGTTGCACTTGACTGCGGAGAGTGGCTAGAGCTACGACCATCTCTTCCATCCTTTTCGCCATTTGGGCGATCGTGTTGTCTTTCTCTTGAAGGTTGCCTTCTCATCGGTTACGGCTCCTCTCTTTACTGTGGCTGCGGGAGCACCTTGTGAAGGCGATGAAGCTCGTGTTTCGACCATGTTGATTCTGCATATTCGTCGTCCATGAATTCCGATGAATCAATCTCGTCTCCGAATTTCTCTTCTCTTTCTTTTGCTAATCGTCGGATATCAGTTCTCAACTTTTCCATGGCATCTTCTAGCGGGCCTTTCTGTGCGTCCTCGCGGTTGTCGTGCGATAGGCTGCCGGGTCCCCTTCTCGCGAGTCCCCTTTACCGCGGTGGCGCTTTCTTCGATTCGAGTCTCTGACGAGACTTTCCTTCTCGAGTTGTTGTTTCGATCTTAGCGCCCGGTAGTGGGACGCCATACCATCCTTCTAGCGACGAAGGTCCAGGACCGGATGGTGCAGTCGGCCAAATGCTTGGAAGGTGGCATCCTCCCTAATCGCACAATCTCGAGATGACGACGGGCGGACTAGCCTTCATTCTTTTACTTGGCTTTTCGTCATGATGGCGGGTTCTACTCGGGGCCCGAGACGGGATTTGGCGGCACCCGCCTATCCTTCGTAGAATCTCCGATACGGGGCACTTTTCCTTCTTTGCTAACTTCTCTATCAAAGTTTGCGGTCGAGCAAACGGCGTAGTTCTAGTCCTTTTCTTGCGAGCTATCGTTGTAGTATGCGGGCTGAGGCAATGCGGCAGCAATCTTGCGAACATTTTCTTCATCCTCTGCGGCGGAGAGGGGATGGAACCTGCTTCCTCCCAAAAGTGGTATGTAGTCAGGCAGCGGTGTATATTCTGGTAGCGGTGTATATTCGAGCGGTTACGGGATTTCCTCCGGGAAAGCAATTTCGGCGGCTACGGCTTCTCCAGCGATCCTTCTACTTCTGTTTCTTCTTTGGGTCCTTGTCAGTGATGGAATTCTTGAGCTGGACCCGATTTCGAAAACAGAAGGTCTCGCGGGAAGATACTGTACCCTCCGCGGTAACGGGTTCACCATAATTACGGATTTCTTTCCCCTTTAATTTGGCGGAAGTCGGGGTAGGTGCGGAAACGACTAGACCGGTGGGGGTAGTAAGAACGGTCCTCTGCGGACGGCGGTACTCCTCTCGGTCGGGATCTTTTGCGGGGAGGAAACTCTTGGGTTGACCTGAGGTTGAACTCGATCGGCGGCTTCTTGGCTTCGGATACTTTGTTTGTCGGTGCGAAAAGGGAAACGTCGGTGATCTTGACATTCGTGTTCTCGAATCCTTGTCCAAGCCGGATGATCCCATTGTCGGGCGGCTCATCCTTATAAACGGTGAAGTCCAGTCCATTGGTGAAGGAGAAAATCAGCTTTGGGGCTTCCATTTCTGCAGGGTAGATTCTGGTTGTCAGTCCCAAGTTATGCTTCTTTTCTTTAGGACGAAAAGAAAGGAATTGAAAAGAGTCCGAACTCATTCTTGTTCATGTATTTATAAGAAGGGGTTATTTGTTAAAAGAGTTATTCATTAAAAGGGTTTGTTTATTTAGAACAGAATGTTCGAAAGGTGTAGAGAAGGTAAGGAATCCGATTCGGAGTTGGAAAGGAGAAGAAAGTCTTATGCGAGACTTCTCGACTCGAAGGATCACTCCTAACTAACACCTATTGGGGGTCCACCCCACCTCGAAAATGAGGTAAAAGGATCTCGGAACCTCTCTGTTTAGGGGTGTCTAAACGGTGGCTCCTAAATCCGAGAGAATGTTGGCTATACTTATTCGAGGTAGAAATGAACATAGTATTCCAACGGAAAGAAGGGTAGTTTGATCCACGAGGACATGGATACACTACCGATTTTTGAAAGCGGAATTATCGATTGATAATGGAGAGAGGAATTTTCCCAGGCGGAGTCGCCGAAGTTGTCGGCATATTTTTAGGTTATGTGTTTTATTTTAAAAAGGGGTCGCTCTAACGAAGTATGTCGGCGAATTCTTAATTTAGTTTAAATAAATAATTTTGAAAAGTAGTATTTGATTTTGAAAATAATTTTAAATTTGAAGGTTTTAAGATATGAGATCAAACCGATCTCACATCCCGAATAGTTTATATAAACGAGCACCGCACCACGAGCCGTGTATCATCATCCTAAGGATAGACACATTGCACTTGATGGTGGGGCTCGATTAAATAAACTAGAAGATTTGTGACATCCATTTGGTACGCGAACCAATTTTATAAGTCGACAAATTCCACTGCTTAATATGAAAGTATTAAACGGGGTTTATATTACACAGGTTCTTTAAAATTCCCTATAAGGGCAAGCCACTATAGTTAATTACATCTTAAGTGACGGGAATCACCTAAGAAAACTCTCGATAATAATCGATAATTACTGCTCTCGAGAATTTGAAGTTTAAGTTTTCGAAAAGTTGAATTTTGGAATTTGATAGGGAATGGATCAAGTTTAGAACATTTTGTTTTGAGAATTCAAAGGAAGAAAGGTAGGAGAAATCACGGATTCGAAGTGAACTTCGGTAATTTCCCGACTATCCTATTGTTTGGCTTAGATTTAGGAAAGTCCTAATGTTTATTTAATTTTTTAATCTTGCCGATTTTAATTAATTAGGGCTTATATTTATATGACAGAATCATACGAAATAGCCTCGAAGATATGAGGGTTTATGTCGTATCGGACGACTACCTCGGAATCCTAAGACCGGTTAGGGCTTAATTTACTGAGGTAAATGCTAACGAAGAGTTGAGGATTTATGTTGCACTAGGCGAAACTACCTCGAAGTCCTATGGCTTTGTTATTTAATTCTAGGAAAGTTTTCTTGAAGTAGACTCGGGTTTTGCGCGATGACGATGGTCGTCTTGCCCACCATGCTCCGAGCTCCTTGTTGTTGCGAGAGGTTTAGTTTTAGAAGTCATAAATCGGGGGATGAGAAAAGTGTTTTGGTTTAGAGAAAATCTTAATTTCCAAGTGTTTTTGATATTTTAATTAAAACAAATCTTAAAGTTGATTATAACGACACAGGTTAAGATCCCGCGGTTCCATCCTTCCGGCATCATTATTTTTATCGGATTCACTTAGTCCAGATGAATTTGCTAATCTCAGCTGAATGAGTTTCACACTTTCATTTGGACCGTGGGAAATCCCGTTAGCAACACGTAGGTTACATCATCAGAGGTATTCCCGATCATCCGAACGGGACGTTTTAATTTAATTGTAATTGTAGTTTTGTGTTACTGTTTGTGATTAAATTTTGAGTTGTTTTATATTTTGAAATGTTGTGGCGGTGAATTTTATCTTGCAATGACTTTTAACTTAGTTTTGGTTTCGGTTTTAGGGACTATCCTAAAGGTGTGGGTTTTCATGCAACGAGTTGTTTATCATGCAGAAAAGTAAGTGCGATGCGGTTAAATAAATTGCAATAATGTAAATTGCAAGAAAATAAATTGCGATAAAACAAAAGCGTACTGGAGGGTCTTCCCGTCATTCGAAGCTGCACTTAAAACACAATTAGAATATTTAAGCGAGTTCCTAGGTAAAGCTAAGGTAAGGGTTATGGTTTTCTACCAAGTTCCTAATCCTATAGCTAGTCATTTCCTATGACGTCTAGGTTCCTTGTGTTTTTTGTTTGAAGACGATTTTCTTCATCGAAGAACAATTATGTTCGATTGTTCTTATAAACATCACTATCATATTGAGAAAGTGTTTAAGAAGAATCATAAACATCTTTTCAATATTTCTAGGATTGTTTTAAGTCAGAATGAATTTAATTACACGAAATGAATTAATCGTCAGAGGTTTAGTTAAGTTTTGTTATTATCTTACTCGGTGAGCTAGGATGTTTGAATGTCTTATAAATGAAGTAACATTTCATTTAATATTACGTTTAGGAGTTATGATAACTAAAGCTTTCGAGGGTAAATTGATGTTGAAATGGTTTGTGATTTAGTTTAATTTCCATTAATGGGTTTAAATTTGGAATAGTGTTCAAGTTGTTTTAGATTTATTTTGAATTCTTTATGTCTTTGGTGATGTTATATTTAATTTAATTTAATTTAATTTAATTTAATTTAATTTTAATTTTAATTCTATTGATTTAGTTTGGTTTAACTTAATTTAGTTTGATTTGATTTAATTTTAATTTAATTTGATTTAATTTAATTTAATTTAATTTGATTTAATTTAATTTAATTTAATTTAATTTATTTTAATTTAATTTATTCATTTAATTTTAATTTAATTTATTCATTTTAATTTAATCTTTAATTTGATTTAACTTAATTTAATTTTAATTTTATTTATTTAATTTTATTTAATTTAATTTATTCAATTTAATTTAATCTTTAATTTAATTCAACTTTTAATTTTAATTTAATTTAATTTAATTTAATTCAATTTAATTTACTTAATTTAATTTAATTTTTAATTTTATTTTATTTTTAATTTTAATTGACACTTTAAAAGAGTTTAATAATTTAACTTTAGTTTAATGATTAAGTCTTTTAATATTTTAAATTTGAGTTATCATTTTAATTAAGAATTAAATATTAATGAGATAATTAATTTAGGGATTTTTAAATTAAAGAATAAATCTCTTCCTAATAATATCCCTATTTTAATAATTCGATTTTATTATTCTTCGAAATTTAATCAATTATTTAATTAAGGTTTAATTATTTTAAATTGTTTAATGGGTTTCTACCCTTTAATTATTTAAATTTCAATCATCCAAATCAGATTAGGATCAAATATTTTACTTGTTAATTTTTATTAAACCTAAAGTTTTAATTAAGGGTTAAAATTTTAATTACCATTTTGCCCTTTAAGCTTAATAATTTCATAACTCACTAAATTGAACTCGAATGAACTTGAAATTTTTATGTGACTTCACTCATATGTCGATAAAGACATGAGAGGAGAAAATGTGATTTTTACTGTATTTAATTTATTTATATAATCATTTTTGGTCGAAAATAGAGATTTCAAGGAAAATTTAACAACATGACCAAGGAAAGTTTCTGTCCTTAAGAAAATTAGGAGACATTCCTAAAGACCAGAGGACCACTTGGACCAATTTTGGTGATTTTTTGAATTATATTATTTTTATTATAATTATTTTAAGTTTTGGAGTATTAATTTATTTAAAAATAAAATAAAGGTTAAAAAATAAATTTTATATTTTTCAAAAATCTCTCTGATATCAAGGAAATCGGAGAATCAATTTTTACAATTTTCAGATTTTTCTTTGATTTATTAGAATTATTTTAGTGGAAATGCCAGAAAATACATTTTTTTTAATTTTAAAATTACCTTAGGGCTTTAAAATTTAATATCTCACTAAATAGACCTAGGAAAAATATGGGGTTTGTTCCTAAGTGATTAAAATTTAAAATGTGACATTTTGGTGAATTTTATTATTTTTGTGATTTTTATTATTTTTTAATTATTAAAAATATTAAAATAATATTAAAAATCAACTTTTTTAGAAAATTTAAATTTTAATTTTCTTAAATTCTCCTAACATCAGAGAGGCTACAAAACTAATTTGGTAAATTTTTGAAAGATATTTTGAAAGTTATGAATTTTTAAAGTTTAAAATGACTAAGTGGCTTAATCGACCCATTTAGTAGGGCTAACCGAGTCCAATTGACCTCAAATTTTTATGGTGGGTTCCTCTGATCCTAAAGGTCAGTGGAGATTTGATTTCAAGTCAATTTGATTTATGGTTAGCTCTAATTAATTAGAGATCCATTTTGGGTGTTTAAGCCGATTAGGGTTGTTTTAAATGAACTAACTCAAAACCTATTTTTCCTAGGGTCCTACTGGTCATAAGGAACATCACCAAATTTTCCTAGAATTTATTTCACAACATGCTATTTATTGGAATTAAAATACTCAAAACGGTAACATGAATTTGAAAAATCAATAACTTTTCATAGGGATGGCCTCGACTTTGGAAAATTCGGGGAATGTCCCCAAATTCGAGAGGCTTGAAAGCCTTATGGTCTCATGCCATGGTGAATTGTATACATGCATGGAGAATTAAAAATATACAGAGAGTAAATAAATTATTAAAAATAAAATACTTGATGAAATTAAATGATTTCTTTTCCACATTATTCTCCTCGTTCACTTGAGCGAGTGGGTATTTTTATTTTATTTTTATGATTTTCCTACACAAAGTTATGAATTTTCCAAGTTTAGGGAATTAAATAAATAGAAAATACCCCTAATTTTCTATTTATCCGAAGTCGGCGCCGCGTCATCCTCGGCATCTCCGAACGCACGCGCGTCGCGCTCCCATCCGACGCCGCGGCTTGAGTCGGCGGCCGGGCCCCGCGGTTCGCGTACCGTCTCTCCGGTCCGACGCCATCCGAGCCGTCCGTCCGCGCGTGTATTGAATGGACGGCATCCGCTCATCGTCCCCGAGCGTCCTCGCCGTGAGCCGTCCACACTAAATCCACAAGATCTCGCTCGATACTCGATGGATTTTCATGTTCTTATGCTTACATGGATTCGTCTTGAGAAGACGAACACATCCATACGGTTTATGTGGGATGAAATTTACGCAATAGAAATGGAGAATGTTCGGAAGCTCGGGAAGAAGAGTGAGGCCATACCTTTGCTCGGAGAAGTGTGGCTTCGATGCGAGGGTTGTTGCACCTTCGATTGGATCCCGGCGAAGCTCCGGATGAAGTCTCCGGTCCGGTGAATTGCCTAGGTGGGATTTCGACCACGGCCGATCACAAAGCTTGGAGGGCTGGAGCAACTGGGTGGCTCTGGAGATGGGGCTTTTGCTGGTGGACACCTTCCCTTGGTGCGAGTGAAGGTGTAGAACCAATCAATTTGGGGATTGGCTCAGCTTGTGGAGAAGTGTCCTGGTTTTGGGCTTGGATTTCGACTACGAAATTGAGCTCGCGAGAGAAGAAATGGCAGGGGGATTTCAGTGGGGATCAAGTGCTCTGTGTATGGGGAGTAGTCTGGAACAATTTTGGCAGAGTTTCCTTAAGGTTTGTTTCAGCTCCTCTAATGGCCGAGAGGGGTGGTGTTTAAATAGGAGAGGGTGGAGGGCCACCCAGGGAGAGTTAGGGCTTGGGATCAGCTGCTCTTGGCAAGAGAAGAACAGCTACTAATGGCCACTGGGGATGGGGCGGCTCGGCGAGGAGAATTCCAAGGTTGGCTCACATGTGAGCTCTCGGCCATGGCGTTTTCCGGCGGCACAGTGGCCGGCCGGCCGAGCATGGGTCACCCTCGACGTCGGGTGGGTCGGGGTCAGGACTTGGTGCAAGCGATTGGCAAATGCCATGTGTAAAGAGCTTGGATTGAAATAGAATGGGGGAAGACCATTTTGGGTTCAAATGAGTCGACCCATGGTTTTGGGCTAGGTTCACCATCCGAGGCCGGTCTTAGGTGAAAAGGATCACTTGGGTCGACGAGAGAGAATGGTGTGGTCTCCATCCATGATGAGGTGGCTAAGCATGGTTTAGTGTGTGACATGCTTAAGGTAAAAAAGGGTTTAAGAAGGATTAGGAAAGGGGGCCCTCCTTTTGCCATTAATGGCTTGATCACATGTCGAAGCCTTCCATGGCTTCATGTGGCTTGTCCATGGCTTGCATGGTTCACCTTTGGCTTGGGAAAAGTGGAGTCGATTTCATGGAAATAGATTTTAGGAATTTTTGGTAATTTGATGGAAATTTGTATGAAACTTGATTTGGAATGATTTGATGATGAATTTAAGACTTAGGGAATGGCTTTTATTAAGTGGATGGCAAGTGGAGATGTCATGTGGGCTTTAGGGTAGATTTTGGGCTTTTTGAAATGGTTTTAGATGGGCTTTTAAAATGGTTTAAGGAAAGTGGGATTTTGAATTTTAAAATGGATTTTGGGATGAAATTTTGGTAAAGGCTTGGGCCAAATAATTGTTGGGTTTAGCTCATGGATGTTTCATGAGTGACTTGAAGCAAATTGGTGGAGATTTGGGTTTGAATTGGGTTGAATTTGGGTCCTTTTTGGTGAATGGGCCAATATAGGTCCAAGTGGGCCAAGTTGGGCCAATGTTGGGCTAGGGTTGAAATTGATGTAAAATTAATGTTGAGAAATGTTTATGGGAGTGTTTCAAAGAGGTTTTGACTTTGATTGGGCTTTGATTTTGGGGTTTGGGCTCATTTGGGTTAGGTATGGGTTTAGGTCGAAATTGGGCCTTTTAGCTTTGGGTTGAATTTGAGTGGGGTTTGGGTCTAAATTTTGGGCAAATCATGTTAGTGTTTTGCTTGTGGGGATGCTAAGGAAGATTTAGAAAAGATTTGGGGTTAATTGGAGTTGAATTGGGTGAGTTTGGGTTAGGTTTGGGTCATGGGTCCAAATTGGGCTTTAAGGCCAAAAGTGAAATTGGATCCAAATGTCAATCAAATTGGACTTGGATTTGGTCTAGATTGGTGTTGGGAATTTTGAATTGAAGTTTAGAATTGAATTGGACCAGAATTTGGGTCGATTGGATAGGTTTGGTTTGACATTGGGTTCACTTTGGGTTAAAATGGGTCAAATTGAGGGTTTTGATAAAAGTGGGGTAAATTGACAAAATTGGCCCATGGTGTAGTTGAACAAAATGAAATTGGGAATATTTGGGATTTTTTGAAATTTTCTGGGAATTTTCTGAATTTCTGGATTTTTGGGTCAAGGGGGGTATTTTGTGTATTTGGAGGGTATGGGAGGTTTTTTTTGAATTTTTGATATTTTTGGGTATGGATGGTCAATTTGAGTGGAGAGAAATGTTTAGGAATGATTTTGGAGAATTTTGGGTGATTTGGAAATTTTTGAGAAATTTTGGTAGTTTCAAGGGTTTTGGGTAAGTTAGGCGGGTGTAGGGTCCGGGGGTCGAAAATTGAAAATTTGGAAAATTGAAGATTGGGTGAATATAAGTGGAATAAAATCATTTTGGTTGAGCCATGAAGCCATATCAAGCCCACATGAGCCATGAAGGGACTCATTTGAGGCATTCACTATGTTGTTCCCAACCCTCTTGCTCGAGGGCTTAGGGGTTAAGGACCATCCATGTGAATCACCTACATGAGTCGGGAGGTCGAGTTAGGTATGGGTGTGGTTTTAGGAGGTGTGTGCAAGTGTACTGTATGAGTGTAGTGTGTGTGTAAGTCAGCCCCTTCACCGGACCGGGCCACCTGGGCGATCTAAGGCCAAAGAGTCCTATAGGAACCCATCCTTTAAACTTCCACATTTGATTTCGACCTCTACAGGTGATTAGGGGTCTACGGTCGAGTTTGTGGAGTTTGCGGGGAGTTAAGAAGTGGTTTGAATTTCTAAAAGGTGGTGGATCCCGATTCTAGTCCTCTAAGATAGTCAAAGGAAAAGCCTAAGGCTAGATCCTAAGTACTAAAAAGGAGAGAAGACCTCATCAAAAATGAGGTCAACAGTTTTCCCTTTTTAATTTTTCTAATTGTTCTGTCTAGTTCAGAATCTAAAGGTATTTATCCTTCAGAATCAAAACTACGCATAAAATAATAAAGCAAGGAATAAAATTTTTTTAAATTTATTTAATTTATTTAATTTATTTATTTTATATTTTATATTTTTATATTTTTTATGTTTTTGGAAATATGATATTTAAAAATCTATAATTTGTACCTTCGATTCCCCGACAACGGCGCCAAAAACTTGACCCGATTTTTGTATTTCCAAACACAAGAATTTGTTAACACTACTAAAAAATTTAATTTCTGGCAAAGGCGCGAAACACTTGACCCGGAATAACTTGCTATATAGACGTGTACCAAATTTAAGTCTATGGCAATAGCATTAAATAAAACTTGATTACTTCGAATGCTTAGGCGTTAGTGATTAATACTTTTTAAATATATGTTTATATAGCAAAATATAATTTTTAAGGAAAATATTTTATATACTTTTTGGGTACTACGCAAGTATACGTATCGTTTCGAAGTAATAAAGGGCTTTGAAACAAAGACCTCGATATCGATCCACGGGAAAAAATGATAATAAATTTTTAAATATTGTATTTCAAAAATCTTTTTGTTTTTTAATCTAACTATAAATTACTTTTAATTTACTAGATGCAAGTAAAGAAAGTAATAATAAGAAAATGATTTTGTGAAAACAATATAAAACAAACAACTTTCTTCCTTTCAATTAATCCAAGATTTTAAAGATAATTTAATATTCATTGGAGAATCTATATTATGTTATTGTGTCAAATGAAGCATTCACTATTCTTTACTCTTTGATCCGAGCAGCAAGAACATTATGTCAATCTACGAATCGAGTCCGGATTTATTGTTAGTAGAATGTGTTAATCTAGGCTCACACTACTTAGATGTCTAAGGGTGGCTATGGTCGGCCTCTACTAGTGACCATTTCCTTATCTATAAATCAAATTATAAGAATTTTAGTACGTCACTCTAAAAACTTATCAACTCTACGCCCTTTAAATCTTATCTTCCTATTTATTTGCACTTCACCTTGAATAGCCGCGCATGGCCTTTAACTACCCGAGGATTCATGTGACATCTACGAGTTAAGAGTTCTTCTCCTTCTAGGTCTCGAAACTCTTGACGAGGTTTTAACAATTTAAATGAGCGATTTAAAAAGTAAAGTAAGATCAGGTATTAATATCATCACAATATTTTGAAAACATTTTGATTTTCAATTCTTCATCGAATTTTATATTATCTTATTTATCTTTTCATAATTGAAGGAAGAAAGTAAACTAACTACTCAGAACACATTGAATATAAACAGGAAAACATAATAAATAAATATTGAATAAAAAATAAAATACTTATCTCAAATATTCCTTCTACAGATCTTATGATTCCTACTGACTCCACAGTGTAATGAACTCTAGATGCAACAACTTGAAAATAAACTCACTAAACTAAATAAAAGTGGTCCTAAATTTCTCTCTTAATTTCTCTCTCTACGGATGAGAGATCCTAAAGTGGCTAAGAGATAGGGGTTACAATGGGGGGTACGTTTTTCTGAAGGAGTGGACTCCTATTTATAGGCTTCAAGGGTTGCCTTGAGGCACCTCTTCAAAACATGTCCACATTCAATGAATCTTCTAGAAGGTCTGTCTGGCGTCTAGGCGCCGGACACCGCGTCCAGTTCTTCGCACCTCTTCGCAATTAAAACCGTTTTGGAGAGTCTAAATGCAATGTATTACATGTCCTATTATCAAGGAACAACTGTCAGTCTTCTAGAATGTCCAATAACCACTTACTCCGTCAAAATAACCGTCCAAACATCGTCAAAAACTTGACAGTTTTTGTATCGAGTATGGAGCGTAAGCGCCAACTTCTGGGGCCTAGGCGCCAACTTCTGGCGCCTAGGCGCCAGGCCATAATTTTTGATAATTCTTGTATTTTGCTCCATTTTTGCTCTTTTTTCACCCTTTTTCCTTTTTTGAACCTTTTTACATCACCTACATCCAAAAACACAAAAATACCTTTCATTAAAGCATAATATCCTTAGAAATTGATAAAAATCAAGGCATAAAAATATGTATTTTTTCATGGATCACCAGGTACACATTTATTTATTAAAATTTTTGTTATTTAAATGTCTTTATTTCTTTTGCATATTATACATGTGATAAACTGCCAAAACAAAATAAAACAACACAACATGTTTAAACAACTCAAAATTTAATTACAAACAAAATAAAAATGCAATCATAACTAAATTAAAACGTCTTATTGGATGATCGGGAATCCCTTAGAGGAGGTGACCTATGTGTTGCTAACGGGATTTCTCACAGTCTAAATGAAAGTGTGGAACTCATTCAGTTGAGTTTAGCAAATTCATTTGTACTAAGTGAATCCGATGAAAATAGTGGTGCCAGGATGATAAAACCATGGGATCTTAACTGGCTCCACTTAATTAATTTTAATATTTCCCCTAATAAAACTTAAGACATTGAATTTAACACACTAGAAAACTTGACCTCTAAACCATGACACTTCTCTCATCCCTTGATATTCACTTCTTAAACTAATCCCTCTGCAACAACAAGGAGCTTAGAGCAGGCATGGTGGGCAGCACGATCATCTTCAACAGTAAAACAAATCTTCATTTTAGGACATAAACCCTAACTCGTCTTAGGACTCCGAGGTAGTCATTCATTATGACATAAATCATCCAATCTTTTAGGCCATTTGTATGATTGTGTCATTGATCTACCTAAAAAATACCCATTTTTATGCCTTATTTATGATTCAATTCTTAAGGATATTATGCTTTAATGAAAGGTATTTTCATGTTTTTGGATGTAGTTGATTAAAAAAGAGTCCAAGAAAGAAAAAGAAGGAAAAAGGAGCAAAATGGAGCTTATTGAGCAAAATTTTGGAATTATTGGTCTGGCGCCTAGGCGCCAGAGTCCAGTTCGATTCAGACGCTGTTAAGTTTTTTGGATGGCTTTGGACAGTTATTTTGACGGTTTCAAGCCGTTATTGGAGCTTCTAGAAGACTGGACGTTACTCCTAATATATAAGACATGTGATACAATGTATTTGGACACAAGGAAACGGTCTGGATCTTGAAGAGGTACGACCCAAAGAGAAGAGTTGCGAAAGACCTGGTCACGGAGTCCGGCGCCAGATCCCGGTGCCTATGCGCGACGGTTACCTTCTAGAAGATACATTGAATTTAGATGAATTTTGAAGAGGCGCCTTAAGCAACCCGTGGTCAAATTCAGAGCTCTATAAATAGGAGCCCATTCTATAGAGAAAATCGCACCAAACCCCCCTCTTAGTACACATACCCATTTTAGCATCTTCTCTCTCATCTCTAGTTTTATTTAGTCTCTTCCATACTTAGGGTGCCACTTTATTTTGTATCTAGTGAGTTTATTTTGAGTGTTTATTGTGTGTTATTATTGTTGGAGTCTTTCATCATTGCTTTGGAGTCAGTAGAAGTCAGCGGATCTCTTGAAGGAACACTTCAGATAAGTATTTGTACTTTGGTTCAAAGTTTTATAAATATGTTTTGTTGTGTTATTTCAATGAGTTCGAGTAGTTAGTTATCTTTCTCCTTTCAACTATGAAAAGATTATAAATTAAATAAATTTTGTAGGATAATTAAATATAAAATATTTTAAAATATTGTGATGATATTAATACTTGATCTTAGTTTACTTTTTAAATTGGTCATTTAATTTGTTAAAACCTGTTGAAGAATTTTGAGACCTATCCGGAGATAAATTCTTAACTAGTAGATATCACATGAATCCTTAGGTAATCACAGGCTATACGCGGATTGTTTAAGGTGAAGTGCAAATAAATAGGAAGATATTATTTATTGGGCGTAAAATTAATTAGTTTTTAGAGTGACAGAATAAATTCTAATAATTTGGTTTATAGAAAGGTAACGGGTCACTAGTAGGGCCGACTATAGCCACCCTTGGACATCTAATAGTGTGAGCCTAGATTAACCCATTCTACTAATAAAACATCCTGAGTCTAACTATAGATTAGTCAATATTCTTTGCACCTAGACCAAAGGGTAAACAATAGGAATGTTTGTATTTGACACAATACCATAATCTTAATTTCCTACAAAAGATAATTAATCTATAATTCTTGGATTAGTTGAAAAAGGAGAGAGTCTTTTTTATAATTGCATTAAATTTTAATTACTGCTTACTTTATTTTCCTACTTATTGGTTACTTTCTTTTAGTAAAAATTATTAGTTAATTAAATTTGAATATATATAAAAAATGAGTATATATAAATTGCTTTGGAAAATTTCAAAATATTACTTATATCTCATACTTTTTATTTCACTATCCTTGTGGGATTGATAACCATAACTCCACTAGAGCCCTGTATTACTTGAACAATACGTATACTTGCATTTAAAATTTTGACTTTACAATAATAAAATCTGAATTTAAAATAACAAAAGTAAACCTCGCACATCAGGTTTTTGAAGCCATTTACTGTAAATTAAATATTCTAAAAGTGGTATCAAATTCTTGTATTTTAAAGCATATTTAAAGTCGCATCGCATTAAGGTTTTGGCGTCGTTGCCAGGGATAGGATAGAATAAAAAGTTAAAAGGGGATTTGATAAAAAGAAAAAAAAGTAAAAACAAAAAAACATAAAACAAAACAAAAATATTTTCTTTAAATTTTTATGCGTAGTTCTGGATTTGAAGGATTAATACCTTTTGATACTGAATTAGAAAGAACAATTAAAAGAATTAAAAAAGGAAAACAAATTTCAAAACATCAAAAAATGGCTAACTTACATAACAATAATCAAAATCCAATCGAAATTAATGAACATAATATTTATAAACCATTAAGAGAACATGCAAACCCTACAGTTGATGAACTTCAAGTTAGTATTCAAATTCCAGTTGTAGATGTTAATTCTTTTGAGCTTAAACCTTCTATTATTCAAATGGTTCAAAATAATCAATTTGGAGGAACACCTAATGAGGATCCAAATTTACACATTACTAGTTTTTTAGAACTTTGTGCTACCTTTAAATATAATAATGTTTCTGATGATGCTATTAGGCTTAGACTCTTTCATTTTTCCTTAAAAGATAAAATAAAGATGTGGCTTAATTTATTAGCAACTTGTTCTATTAAAACATGGGCAGATATGTCACAAAAATTCCTTGCTAAATATTTTTCTCCTTCTAAAACTGCTAAATTGAGAAATGATATTACTTCATTTACGCAATTTGATGGAAAAACAATTTATGAAGCTTGGGAAAGATTTAAGGAACTATTAAGAAAATTTTCTTATCATGCTTTACCAGATTGATTAATTATTCAAAAATTTTATAATAGACTTATTGGATCACTTAGATCTATTATTGATGCTGCTGCTGGCGGTTCTTTAATGGCTAAGACATTTGAAGAAGCCTACACCTTAATTGAAGAAATGGCTAATGACAATTTTTAATGGCCTTCTGAAAGGGTTAATCCTAAAAGAATGGCCAGTGTTCATTGATAATGACGCCTTTTCTATTTTAGATTAACAAGTGGCAGTGATATCTAAGAAATTAGATAATTTTTGTTGTTAATATATCGCATGTAAATAATGATAATTCTGCAAATTCTGATGATTCTCAAACAATGGAAACTTTGCAAGCTATTGCTAGTAAAACTTATAACCCTTATTCTAATTATTATAATCCTGGTTGAAAAAATCATCCTAATTTTAATTGAAGTAATGGACATTAAGTTAATCCAAATTGGAACAATCAAGGAAATTCAAAATATAGACCAACTTATCCTCCTGGTTATAACAATCAGTAGAAAAAGTTGTCTGTAGAAGAATTGATCTTGCAACTAAGCAATCAGCTACAAAGTCAAAACACTGCTAGTCATAATATTGAGAATCCGATAGGTCCAATTGCTAATTTCATTAATTACAGACCTCAAGGAACAGTGCCTAGCAATGTCAAAATTAATCCTAAAGGATCTGGAAGAGAACATGAACAAACAAAAGTTGTACAACTCAGAAGTGGAAAGGAATTAAAAGAGAAAACACTGAATGAGATTGAAAAAGAGAAAGAAGTTGAAGAGATTGAAAAACCTAAAGATACCCTTTCTCCAAGTAAAGATCAGACTGTTATACCTATTGAAGTGGGATTTGAAAGACCACCACCACCTTTTCCTAAAAGACTTAAATAGCAGAAGCTTAACCATCAATTTTCTATGTTCCTTAAATTTTTTAAGAAACTTACCATCAACATTCCTTTTGCTGAAGCTTTGGGGCAAATGTCAAGCTATGCAATATTTATGAAGGATATTTTAAGCAAGAAGAGAAAATTTGAAGCTTTTGAAACTGTTGCATTGAGTGAAAAATGTAGTGCAATAATTCAGAAGAAATTACCTCAGAAACTTAAAGATCCTGGAAGTTTCACTATACCATGTGCTATTGGAGAAAAATTTTATAGAAAAACCTTATGTGATTTAGGAGCTAGTATTAATCTCACGCCATTTTTAATCTTTCGAAGGTTAGATTTAGGAGAGATTTCTCCTACCACTGTAACTCTTCAGTTAGCTGATCGATCGATCACTTATCCTAAAGGAGTTATAGAGGATGTTCTTATTAAGGTAGATAAATTTATCTTCCTTGTGGATTTCATTGTTCTAGATATGGAAGAAGATAAAGAAATACCTATCATTTTAGGGAGACCTTTTCTAGCTACCGGTCGAGCTATGATTGATGTGCAAAAAGAAGAAATAACGATGAGAGTTAATGATAAAGAGATAACATTCAATATTCTGAAATCAATGAGGTATCCTGAAATAGAAAAATGCTATCAAATGGATATTTTTGATTATATGATTGAAAAGCATTACCAAGAAAAATGTAAGGTCATTTCTGATGATAAAGATAAAGAATCTATATTATATGATGAGTCATTAAATGAAGAAAATTTATCTGAAAAAGCTCATTATATTCATGAAAGTTGGGAAATTTTAGACACAAATAAAAATGTTATACTTTTACCCTCAATTGAAAAAACCCCTGAACTGGAATTAAAAATATTACCTGCACATTTTAAATATGCATTTCTTGGAGATTCCTTAACTTTACCTATAATTATATCTTCAAAATTAAGTAAAGATCAAGAAGAAAAATTAATAGGAGTTCTGAAGAATTATAAGAAAGCTTTTGGTTGGACTATTGCAGATATAAAAGGAATAAGCCCTTCAATCTGTATGCATAGGATTTTAATGGAAGAAAATTGTCAACCCACTATTGAACCCCAAAGAAGATTAAATCCAATTATGAAAGAGGTTGTTAAGAAAGAGATTTAGAAATGGTTAGATGTTGGAATTATTTATCCTACTTTGGATAGCCAATGGGTAAGTCCTATTCATTGTGTTCCGAAGAAAGGAGGAGTAACTGTCATTGTTAATGAAAAAACATGAATAAATCCCAACAAGATAAGTTACCGGATGGTAAATTTGTATTGACTATCGAAAATTAAATAACGCCACTAGAAAGGATCATTTTCCTTTACCTTTCTTGGATCAAATGCAGGCTAAACTAGCTGGACACTCATATTTCTGTTTTCTAGATGGATATTCTGGTTATCATAAATTACCCGTTGCTCCTAAGAATCAAGAAAAGACAACATTTACAAGTCCTTATGGAACATTTGCCTTTAGAATAATGTCTTTTGGTTTATGTAATGCACCTGTAACTTTTCAAAGATGCATGATGTCAATATTCTGTGATTTGATTGATAAAGGAATTGAAGTATATATGGACGATTTTTCAGTTTTTGGAACTTCTTTTGAATCTTTCTTGGAAAATATAACGAAAGTTTTGAAGATGTGTGAAGAAACAAATTTAGTTCTAAACTGGGAAAAATGTCAATTTATGGTCACAGAAGGCATTGTACTTGGACATAAAGTTTCACAAATGGGGATGAAAGTTGATCAAGCAAAAGTGAAAATTATTGCTAAACTGCAACCACCTATTACTGTTACTAATGTATGAAGTTTTCTGGTCATGCTGGATTTTATAGGAGATATATAAAGGATTTTTCTAAAATTATTAAACCTCTTTGTTATTTATTGGAAAAAGAAGCTAAATTTGAATTTAATGAAGATTGTCTGAATGCGTTCAATATTCTGAAAGAAAAGTTAATCACTGCACCTGTCATTGTTGTACCTGATTGGAATAAACCTTTTGAATTAATGTGTGATGCAAGTGATTATGCAATCGAAGCTTGTATGAGGACAAAAGTATGAGAAGATTTTCAAAGTTATATACTTATGCTTAGCAAAACTCTTAATGAAACTCAAGTAAATTGCACTACTTCTTGAAAAGACTTGAGCAATAGTATATGCCTTTGATAAATTTAGACAATATCTTCTTGGAACAATATGTATCGTGCATAATGATCATTCTGCTATTAAGTATATAATATCTAAAAAGGATGATAAACCTAGATTGATCAGATGAGTTTTACTTTTGTAAGAATTTGATTTTGAAATTGTGAACAGAAGAGGGACTGACAACCAAACTGCTGATCATTTATCAAGAATCAAAAATAATAATGGAAGATTTATGAAGAAAATATAAATAAGAAATTCTCGGATGAGCAATTATATGTCATTCAAGGATTACAAATGCCTTGGTATGCAGATATAGTTAACTACTTAGTTAGCAATATTTTACCATATGGGATGAATAGTAAATACATTAAGAAATTCAAGAATGATTGCAAATCATATATTTAGGAAGATCCTCATTTATTTAAATTAGGAAGAGATTCTGTGATTCGAAGATGTGTACCTTATGAAGAAACTTTTGTAATTATTCAAAATTGTCATAATTTTGAATTTGGAGGACACTTTAGAATGGATAAAACTGCATTTAAAATTTTAAATTCTGGATTTATTGGCCTACTTTATTTAAAGATGTTGGACATTATGTGAATACTTGTGATCGATGTCAAAGAATGAGAAATATATCCAGAAAAGATGAAATGCCTCTAAACTTTATATTAGAAATCAAAATGTTCGTTATATGGGGTTTAAACTTTATGGGACCTTTCGTACCATCATTTGGAAAGATTTATATTTTATTAGTAGTTGATTATGTTTCAATGTGGATCGAAGCTATAACTTTACCGAACTGTGATTTCAAATGTGTTTTGAAATTTTTAAAGAAAATGATTTTCACAAGATTTGGAATGCCTAGGATAATTATCACAGATGGAGGAAGTCATTTCAAAAATATAAGAATTTAATCATTCTTTGGAGAAATTCAGAATTAAGCATAGAATTGCAAATGTTTATCATCCTCAAACAAGTGGAATGACTGAAGTGTCAAACAGAGAAATTAAAAGAATATTGGAAGAGACTGTTAATCCTAAAAGAACTGACTGGGTTGATAGGTTTGATTCTACTATGAGCTTATAGAACAGCTTATAAGACACCTATCAGATTGTCACCTTATCGGTTAATTTATGGTAAACATGTCACTTACCTGTTGAACTGGAGCATAAAGCTTATTGGGCGATAAAGGAGTTCAATTATAATTTGAATACTGCAGGAGAAAAATGATTATTACAACTGAATGAAATGGTAGATATAAGAAATGAGTCTTTTGAAAATGCAATAATTTATAAGGAAAGAATGAAGAAATTGCATGACAAAATGGTTTCAAGGAAAATATTCGAGCTTAGACAAGAAGTATTATTATTTAATGCTCTTTTAAATTTTTTCCCTCGAAAATTAAAATCTAAATGGATGGGACCATTTATAATTGAGAAAGTATACCCTTATGGACCTGTGGATATTAGAGATCCTAAAACTGGAAAAGTATTTAAAGTTAACAAATTAAGATTGAAGCCTTATATGGGAGAAATGAAATTAAATTACAAAGAGGCTTATGAGCTCAGTCTACCCGATTAATTCAATTTATTTGGTCGGGCTGACGATGTTAAACCAAGCATTTTATGGGAGGCAACCCATATTTATTAGTTTGAGTTTAATTATTGCTATAAGGTTATGCCTTGGTCTTGACTGAATTTGTATATAACTTCTAGAAATAGAAGGCTAACAAGTCTGTATTGGCTTAAGCTAAATATTTTCTTGAAGTATATAGAAATTGGACTTGGACCACTCCATGTCAAATGTTAGTAAAAAAGAGATCAAGTTAACCTTCGTGTGTGATTGTTTGTGATTTGAATTTTTCACAATTGTGTTTATGTATTGATTAAACTCGATTGTTAGACCTATTTTTACGATTGAAACTTTGCAAAATTTGACGATAGGCGAATCGGAGTTAATCAAGGTTCAGGCGCCTAAGCGCTAGAATAACTAATGTATCGATGATCTGGCGCCGGCGCTTAAGCGCCGCGGTTACAGATCGTGGGAAAACTAAAATTCTTCAATTTTTCACATGAAATCTCTTTATATATAGCCTACTTTTCGTCCCCAATCCCATAGAAACACTAATTTCGACCGGAGCAATTCATTTTAGAGGAGTTAGGAAGGATTTGGAGGCAATGTATAGAGGAAATCATGGAAATGAGATAAGAGACAAATCTCCTAAAAAACCTCAGTATTATTTTAATGGTTTTATTACTGTTAGTCTGGAGAAAAAGTTTAGTCGAATGGATAAGATTGAAGCGGAACTTCAAAGTATTGGTAATCGTCTCCATGAGATGTACCACCAATACGAACACTTGGAATGACAAACCAAACTTCAATCTAATCATATGGCTGCCTATCATGACGCTCAAGTAGAAATGTACGCGAAGAACAAGTGGATTGATGAAAAGACGGCTTTGGAATTTCCAAGGGCGTTGGTGTTCTATCCCTTCGGTCCTAGCGAACTTCATTGCGAAAGAGATGGAAATTAAAGATCGATGTTAAATAGATTCTATATGTGTTTTAGGTGTGATCGAGTCTTGTGTTAGTGTGTTGAATATCTCATTTGTGTATTTGCTTAAATTGTTCAATGTGTGTTGTTGGATTTGAATGTTTGCTTTGAATATGTTATTGTTTGTGTTATTTATAAAATTATGAACCTTGATACAAGTCTTGTACTGAAAATTATTGAATTTGGAATGGATATTAGGATTTAGAATTGAAGAATTTGGATACATTTGTGTGGATCTATACTATCAATTTAAATTGATTGTAAAAATATTTGGAGGTTATAAAATAGATTAATACTCTTATAAGAGTAATTAGGAGTCATATTTGATAAGATTTGGTGGAAAAAATTTAATTTAAATCAATTTTTTGGAAAGGCGAATTCGGCGCCTAGGCGCCAGAATTCGGCGCCCAGGCGCTGGTTCGGCCTAAACCTGAAAACTCATCTTCTTAAACCCCCCCTATGCCATTTTTGATGCCTAAGCTTCCTTCTCCATAGTTTTTCGCGAAAATACCACCTGGAGATCCTATTTAGAGCCGGATTTTCAAGTTTTTGGACTTGGAATCACTCGATTTCTTCATCTCGTGGTCAGATCTACATTCTAAACTCATTATTTTTTATTTTCACCATGGATTTTGCTCTCATTTAGAAAAACCAAAATTTTGAGAAAAATTTTGATTTTTTATAATGAAATCGATAAATTTTTAAGCTTTTTCAAGTTTGAAAAGCTTAAATTAGTTTATTTTCCAGATCTGTTAAATTTATTTCACGTTTAGATGGCACCCAAATCTAAGCAAGGAAAGGAATGAGAAAATTTTGATCGTAGCAAGTTCGTCACTGCTGCTGTACACTTCTTATACAATGATTTGGCTACGACTCGAAAGTTTATCTCGGAGGGAAGTTTTTATAATCCTGGAGGATGAATTAAGGAAACAATCGTTGCACTCAATTGGCAACGATTCTGCTATTTCCTTTGTTGTTGTCGTTATCCTGGTGGTAAGAGAATTTTATGCTAATTTTGTGGATGTGGAGGAATACGAGATTTTTGTTTGAAGAGTTAGAGTAGGATTCACTCCTGAACACATTAATATTTTCTATGGTCTACCGCCAAACATAGAGTGTTATTACTCAGGTTTATCTCTATCTGAGGGATATTTGGACATGATCATTGCCTACCTGAATAATAGTACTGGAGCCTGGAAGATTCAGAACGGAAAAAGGGTAAATTTTTCATCTTCTAAGCTTAATGGTGTTTCCAAGGCATGACACTATTTTATTCCTGCTCATCTCCTTCCATCCAATCATCTGAGTGAAGTTACCAGAGATAGAGCTATTATAAACTACTGCATTCAAGAGAGGAAGTCTATTTATGTAGGGAGCATTATTTATGATTCTGTAGAGGCTATTGCTCGTTCTAGCACATCTATTGGACTTGGTTTTCCATTTCTGATCTATTCTCTATGTTAAAGTGTTGAAGTAGTTGTTGAGCTTTCTGAGGAAAAGCTCAAGTTGACGAAGCTTATAGAAAGAGAAAGTGTCAGCATTTATGAGTGATTGCGAGGTAAGAGTTCTACTGCACCTGCTGATTCGTTACCTGCTTCAGGTAGAGCTTCTACTTCTAGAGCATCTACTTCTGCTGTGCCATCATCTACTTTTTGGGAAACCATGCATGATCAGTTCATAGAGCAGCAGCATGAGTTATTCTTAACTCACAGTAGAGTAGATACAATAGACAAGAAGATTGATCATCTTTCTGAGTATACACAAAGAAAGAGTGATTTCGATGCTGAGTATTCAGAGTCTTTAGTGAGATTTCTGAAGGGTGAGTATGATGTTCAGTTCCCTACTTGTCCTAGATTTTCACCCTATGTTGATCCTAAGGATATGGAGTTCTCTTTTGGTGATGACGATGATGAAGCTACAGACAGTGATTAGTAGCTTGACTTATCTCTAGAGATTGTTGATTTTGTTTTTAGAGTATTTTCTTGTTTTTTATGATGTTATTTGTTAGTATTGTTGGGAACTTTTTATGTTAAAACTGTTTTTAGATTATCTGATGTGTGTTTAAGACTGAGATGTGAATGAATTTCTATAAAAGTTTATTTCTGTTTCAGCTTACTATTTAGTGTTCATGAATAGTTAGTAAATTTGCATATTCAAAAATAAAAAAAATAAAAAAATTTTAGAAATTAACTCCTGCTCTGGAAAACTTATCTATATATGCTTAATCATTTTTATTATATTCATATTGAAGCATGTGTAGAAGTAGAAGTTAGTTTTTCCTTACTACATCATTATTGTACTTAGATTGATTCCTGTTTATTTCTTTCTCTCATGCTTTAGAAAATTTCATAATTCATATTTATACTAAAGCTGAAGTTTGTGGGAAGGAAAAATATCTATCAAATTTAAATATTATTTGTCCTTAAAGAACTAATATTTTCTTTAAAAATATATATTAACTTAACATAAGGAATGAAAAATCTATTTAAGATTACCTAAATTTTTGAATTTATAAATAATTTAGTAAACTTAACTAAAATTTCAAAAATTTTGGTTTATTTTAAGAATTTAATTATTTAGCTTAAAGAATAATAAGATGAAAATTTTTCTATTTATAGTAAAGAGAATTGTATTTTTGAAATACTAAGGAATCAAGATTATTGCTTGAAAAAGAAAAGATTGAAATAAGTTTTGAAAAATAATAAATTATTAATGTCATATTTATTAAGTAAGAATGTATAAGTTTTCGAAAATAAGTTAAGGATAGTGAAGTTCAAAATCATTAACAGGCTATTCAAAAATAGTAATCCTCACTTAAAAAAAGGGATTAAAAAACAATCCAAAAAAAAACAGAAGAGAAAAAAGAAGAAGAAAAGAAAGTGAGGAGAAGCTTAAGGAAATGCCTAATCGAAAATTAGCTTCACTTGAATTATCTTATAGTAAGAAAACTGATTACATTTTTAACTTAATTTCAATGTACTTATATTTTTACTAGAAAAATATTTAATGAAAATCTTCTTCTTGTAAATATTCTATGTGATCTTGATATGATAAACTACAATTATTCTTGGAATAAAAGAAAAATTGGAAGTCTTATGAATTAGTAGTTAAATGTTCTTAAATTCTTAAAATTAAACTTAATTAGTGAAATTTGGTTAATGATTTGCTAAAGCATTTATAAAACCAAAAATTATAAGGAATCTTAAATATTTTAACTTCATTCCAAATGTTATCTATTTTATGTAATTTAAAGGGTTACTTAAGGACAACTAACGTTTAAGTTTGGGGGAATTTGATCTACCTAAAAATACCCATTTTTATGCCTTATTTATGATTTAATTCTTAAGAATATTATGCTTTAATGAAATGTATTTTCATGTTTTTGGATGTAGATGATTAAAAAAGAGTCAAAGAAAGAAAAGAAGGAAAAAGGAGCAAAATGGAGCTTATGGAGCAAAATTTTGGAATTATTGGCCTGGCGCCTAGGCGCCAGAGTCCGGCGCCTAATGCCAGTTTGATACAGACGATGTTAAGTTTTTTTGATGACTTTGGGCAGTTATTTTGATGGTTTTAAGAGGTTATTGGAGATTCTAGAAGACTGGAAATTACTTCTAATATATAGGACATGTGATACAATGTATTTGGACACAAGGAAACGGTTTGGATCGCGAAGAGGTACAACCCAAAGTGAAGAGATGCGAAAGACCTGGTTACGGAGTCCGGCACCTATGCGCTAGATCCTTGCGCCTATGTGCCAGTTCCCTGCGCCTAGGCGAGACGGTTACCTTCTAGAAGATACATTGAATTTAGATGAATTTTGAAGAGGTGACTTAAGCAACCCCTGGTCAAATTCAGAGGTTTATAAATAGGAGCCCATTCTACAAAGAAAATTGCACCAAAACCCCCCCTCTTAGTACACATACCCATTTTAGCATCTTCTCTCTCATCTCTAGTTTTATTTAGTCTCTTCCATACTTAGGGTGCCACTTATATTTTGTATCTAGTGAGTTTATTTTGAGTGTTTATTGTGTGTTATTGTTGTTGGAGTCTTTCATCATTGCTTTGGAGTCAGTAGAAGTCAGCGGATCTCTTGAAGGAACACTTCAGATAAGTATTTGTACTTTGGTTCAAAGTTTTATAAATATGTTTTGTTGTGTTATTTCAATGAGTTCTGAGTAGTTAGTTATCTTTCTCCTTTCAACTATGAACAAATTATAAATTAAATAAATTTTGTAGGAGAATTAAATATGAAATACTTTAAAATATTGTGATGATATTAATACTTGATCTTAGTTTACTTTTTAAATTGTCCATTTAATTTGTTAAAACCTGTTGAAGAATTTTGAGACATATCCGGAGATAAATTCTTAACAACTAGATATCAAACGAATCCTTAAGTAATAGCAGGCTATACGAGGATTGTTTGAGGTGAAGTGCAAATAAATAGGAAGATATTATTTATTGGGCATAAAATTAATTAGTTTTTAGAGTGACAGACTAAATTCTAATAATTTGGTTTATAGAAAGGTAACGGTTCACTAGTAGGGCCGACCATAGCCACCCTTGGACATCTAGTAGTGTGAGCCTAGATTAACCCATTCTACTAATAAAACATCCTGAGCCAAACTATAGATTAGTCGATGTTCTTTGCACTTGGACGAAGAGTAAAGAATAGGAATGCTTATTTGGCACAATACCATAATCTTAATTCCTTACAAAAGATAATTAATCTATAATTCTTGGATTATTTGAAAAAGGAGAAAGTCGTTTTTATAATTGCATTGAATTTTAATTACTGCTTACTTTACTTTCCTGCTTATTGCTTACTTTCTTTTAGTAAAAATTATTAGTTAATTAAATTTGAATATATATGTAAAAAAGGAGTATATATAAATTGCTTTTGAAAATTTCAAAATATTACTTATATCTCTTACTTTTTATTTCATTATCCCTGTGGGATCGATAACCAGAATTCCACTAGAGCCCTGTATTACTTAAACGATACGTGTACTTGCGTTTAAAATTGTGACTTTTACAATAATAAAATCTAAATATAAAATAATAAAAGTAAACCTCGCACATCAAGTTCTTGAAGCCATTTGCTGGAAATTAAATATTCTAAAAATTGGTATCAAATTCTTGTATTTTAAAGCATATTTAAAGTTGCATCGCATCAATCATACATATATAAGTCCTAATTAACTAAAATTGACAAGATTGGAACACTAAATAATTCTTTCCAATCGAAGCTAAATCATAGGATAGTTGGGAAGTCATCGAAGTTCGCTTCGAATCTGTGATATTCCCTACCATTCTTCCATTTGGATTCTTAAAATAAATTGTTCCTAATTCGATCCATTCCCTTTTAAATTTCCAATGCCCAACCTTGAGAACTTTAAATTTTGAAATTTTTGGAAGCAGAACCACTGATCTTAATCGAGAGTTTTCTTAAGTGACTCCGATCATGTAATATGTAATTAACTATAGGGGCTTGCCTCTATAGGGAACTTTAGAACCCAAGTAAAATAATCCCTGCCTAATTTCCTTATATTAGGTAGGGGAACTTGTCGGCTTATAAAATTAGTTCGCAGGCCAAACGGATGTCATAAATTTTATAGTTTTTTTAATCGAGCCTCACTATTAAGCAATGTGTCTATTCCTCAAGATAGATGCATGGCTTACGGTGCATCAAGCGTTTATTTAAACTATTAAAGATATGAAATCGGTTAGAATTTCATATTTTAAAATATTATTTTTAAATACTATTTTCAAAAGCTATACAATATTTATTAAATTAAATCTAAATTATTTTCTATTAAATTAAATGTAAATTATCTTGAAAAAATAATGAAATGAATTTAAAAAACGGTCGACACTCGGCTTAGGTTGACTTGAACCAAGCCTAACCCGCTCACCTAAAAAACCCGAGCCCGAGCCCGAGCCCAGACACTAAGCCCGGACCTAAACCAGACCCTGAGCTAACCTGACCTAGGTGCAGCCCAAATCTAGGCCAAATCTAACCCGAGCCCAAGACCTAACCCAACCTTGGCCTTGGTCTAGCCTAAACCTAACTGAAACCTTACACCTAACCCAGCCTGGGTCTAGCTCAAGCCTAACCGAAACCTTAAACCTAACCCAACCTAGGTCCAGGCCAGACCTAATCCAAACCAAAAACCTAACCTAGGTCTAATATTACCAAGATCTGACCCAAACCAGACCTAATCCAAACCCTAAAATGACCGAAGTCTTACTAATCCGAGTCGATGTAACCTTGACCGATCAAAACCACAAGCCTAACCAAGATCGACCCGATCAGACGAACCAAAACCAAACCCATCCGCATGTCATAGAAAATATATATATATTATGATAGTAAATTAGTATTTCTTAAAAATTAAGAAATAAAAAAAATAATAATAAATATTGATACGCCCTCAATAAATTTTCATCATCTATCATAAAACTTGAGATATAATACGGATTTCAAAGGAATCTTTTGAGTAAGAACAATCAAACTTCAATTAGAATCAAACTTCAATTAGAAGTTATCAAGAGCTCTGATTTGAGAATATTTATAGTTAACTGATCGGTTTGACGAGACAGACTTAATGATAACAAAATTTGTCCAATCACAATCAAATCAAGCTCCAATCAAGTCATTGAACTAGTATTGGAAGATTTCGAGACACATTTAGAAAGTCAAACGTATGTCGAATCCGGCCGGCTCATAGTTGAATCGAGCGTCTCCGCAAGACGAATCCAACAAGCTCATGATCACTCAATCTAACATCATTAAGGCACTAAAGTGTCCATCAAAAGTAGGTAGATTGAAGGAAGCTCTTCGAACCGTCTGATCAAAGTAGCTCATATTCTTGCATTAATTGCACCCAAAACAGTATAAATAAAACCCCACTTCTTGAGATGGGCTTGAGCCTTGGGAGAGAACTTGAAGCTTTGAGAAGGAGATAAAGTCCAACACCATCCCTGTCATCATCGATCACCGCTGGCTGCCACCGACCTCCATTGATCCCCCGCCAATCGTCGTCAACCATTGTCAACCGCCGTCGACAATCACCAACTATAGTCGAGCACTACTGTCATCGTTAACTACCACTGATAATCGTTGACCACCGCTGACCGCTGTCAATCACCATCATTCATCGTCGACCACATCAGACGAGTCGTCATGTCGATCGACATAGTAACTTGGAAAATCTTGTAACCATTTCCGTACGTGAAACAAGGGGTCTCTGTATTCCTCAACCTATAGTGAATTTTTACAATTAGGCCAAACCTCGTGGTGTTTTCCCTTTAAGGGTTTTTCCATGTAAAAATTTCTAGTGTCATTACTGATTATTTTCTTTCATTTGAATGTGTGCTGAATTCTCATGCAACGCTAAGATGATAATCATTTATTCTACAGCTGAGAAATTTCTAGCACGCCTTAGTTTGGCACCGTCTGTGGGAACATTTCAATCCCACCATTGAAGTACTTACATGGCTTATTACATGACCACGAGACAATATTTGTGACAACGGAGCATCCCACTCTAACACCCATCGTTCTAGGGAGCAGTCATGAAGCCAAAGGCAGCATACTTTTTCATCTTCTCGCCCTGAAAATTTCATCTTACCAATGAAGCCATTTCGGGTTCTTCTATAGAAGAACAAATGTGTAGGATGTAGAAGTCCCAAAATGAGATACTTCATCTCCTACGCGGGGAGCGACAACACAACCCAATGGAACTTACTTACTACCAATTCAGCATTCAACAGGAAATACCCCACTCACTGGGTTCTCTTCAAATTATGAAACCATTCCTCTATCGAAACGAAGCACTGATCTTCTTGACATTACAAGTTTCACTCATTTGTCTCATACGACTCACACGGCACCGCCTTGCCTATCTGTCACTTTTGTTGATATCATTCGAGATGAGCTAAAATGCCTGGTTGGGGAAGAGCTCCATCTGAATAAAAGGGGATCGCCTCCCAGCTCCCCGTACCTTCTAGGAATTCTTTTCTTTGGCTAGTGAAGTTCTTTGACACTATTTCCCAATAAGTTTCAAACTCCCGAAAATTAATGCATATGAAGTGGTGGCTAACCCATACGAGCACATAGATCACTAATAAACCATCATGCACATTCACCGTACTTCTGATGCGCTTCTTTGTCAAGTGTTCCCGAAAACTCTCAAATTTTCAAGCTTGCACATAGTTCTACTCTCTCCTCGGGGGCACTAACAATACCTTCATTGAGCTTTCAGATTATTCATAGAGCAGTTCATAGAAAATATAAGGATCATCAAAGATTCATCTCACTTATCGGGAGTTCATCAAAATGAGGGGGAATCGATTAAGGAATACTTCCGCAGGTTCTCCACTGAACCCCACCAGATTCCTCGAGTGGATTTGAAGTTACTGAGAGGAGTCTTTCTTGGAGGGCTCCGCCCAGGACCTTTTTATTCATCATTGATGCGGGAGACTGTGCACTCTTATGCTAATGTCATCCATTGCATTGAATCTCAAATCTCTACAGACGAGACCATCACTCCACACGAGGAACAATTCGAGCTATTAGGGAGCAAGCGCAAGAATAAGGTTGGGGATACCAAGCAAATCTCACAGCAAAAAAAGTTAATACCATAGGGGAATCGTGAGTCACGATTGAAAAAATAATATATGCCACTCAACACATCACGTATCGACATCCTAATGGCCATCAAGCATGAAAAGACCATTAAATGGCCAAGGCCGTTAAGAAATCCAGATGGTGGAGACCAATCGCAATATTGTCATTCACACTGTACAAAAGGACATTCAACAAAAAGATGTTTTAAATTAAAAAGAGAAATTGAACATCTAATGCGTCAAGGTAACCTAAGTCACTACTTACAAGAACAACATGAGGGGAATCAGAAGTGAATCATCAGAGTTATCGAGTGAGAAATACAATTTAAAATTATCTTATTTGAGTAAAACACTGACTTATAAAATCTTAATTTTATTTTAGCAAAATATTATGTTGCTTTATACTGTTATTTCAGTGAAATTTTCTTTTTTGTTTCAAGAAAGATTGTAGAAAGTCCCCTTGAGAGAAAGCGATAGACAAGGTCCTTAATAATGCCCCTGGAAGTCGATCCTAAAAGGCGAGACTCAGCGAGAAGATACTGTACTCTTGAAAGACGAGCCTAGGAGGCAAGACTCGATGAAAAGCTTCCATGCCCCTAGAAGACGAGCCCAAGAGGAAAGACTAGATGAGTCGTTACCATTCCCTTGGAATTCGAACCAAAGCAGCAGAACTAGACGGAAAGATAAGGTACTCCTAAAAGTCAAGCCCGAGAGGCAAGACTCGATGGGAAACTACCATGCCTCTGAAAGTAGAGGTTAAGAGGGAAGACACGATGGGAACATACGATACTCCTGAAAGTCAAGCCCAAGAGGCAAGATTCGATGAGAAGCTATCATTCCCCTGGAAGTCTAGCCCAAGTTGCAAGACTCGATGAGAATACTCCTGTAAGTCAAACCCCACAAGGAAAGAGTTAATGAGAAGCTGTCATGCCTCTTGAGATTAAGCCCAAGATACAAGACTTGATGGGAAGATATGGTACTCCTGGAAGTCAAGCCCAAGAGACAAGACTTAATGAGAAGCTACCTTGCCTCTAGAAGATGAGACTAAAAGGAAAGTCTCAATGGAAAGCTAGTAGTGGACAGCGTTCTCACTAGAAAAACTCCATGAGAATGAGTGGTTGACAGGGTCTCCACTCAAAGACCTGATAATGCTACAAGCCTCAGAAGGTACAAATACATCAAAGACATCAGAAGGCTACAAGCCTTAAAAGACACAAGTAAATCTAAGACGTCAGATGGCTTATAAACCTCAACAGGCTACAAGCCTCAAAAGGCACAGGAACTTTAAAGACCTCAGAAATGTACGAGCCTTAAAAGACACAGGTACATAAAAGACCTCAGAAGCCTAAGAGCCTCATAAGGTACCAGTTGATTTCAAGCTCCTATAAGGCATAAGCCCAGGAGAGCACAACCTTAGAAGGCACGAGCCTCAATGGTACGCGGTTCTTTATTTTATAAAGTATGTGTGCTAGCATTGATTGCAGAATTTCATACGATTGAGAAGCCATAACAACCTCAGAAGCAACATCAAAGGTCAACTGAGAAATACATATCATCATCTACAAATGTCATATTAAATGATTAAAAAGACTATAAAGACCAACAAGAATTGGTACAAAGACTACAAGAGATATCGCCGCTACAAAAGCATGAAAATCTCCCTATTAAAGTGCTATGGAAAAACTCTAGCATTTCTTAATCTCCACGAAAATGCGCGACGACAATAAGTAAGAAAATCCCGAGTCACCTGCTGGACAGGAACATAGATAACTTTCTTCATCTCACCGACGTGAAAGAAGATCCTTTCGCTCGCATACTATGCAAGACGGGGACGACTTTCTTTTCCGCCGCAATAAGAAGGAAGATTTCGTTGCTCGCTTGCTACACAGGATGAGGATGACTTTCTTCTTCGCCACAACAAGAAAGAAGATCCCGCAGCTCACCTACTACGCAGGAAGGGGACGACTTTCCTCTTCTGCGCAACATAAATGAAGATTAAGTTGATTGCCTACCACGTAAGACAAGTCAATTTTTCTTTTTTGTGCAACATGAAAGAAGATCACGTTGCTTCCCTTCTACGCAAGATAGGGACGACTTTCCTTTTTCGTCGTAACATGAAAGAAGATCCAGTGGCTTTCCTGCTACGCAGGACGGGGTCGACTTTCTTCTTCGCTGTAAAATGAAAGAAGATTTCTTCACTTGCCTTCTATGCAATACAAGGACGACTTTCGTCTTCACCGCAACACAAAAGAAGATCTCTTTGCTTGTCTGCTACACAGGACGATGACGACTTTCTTCTTTGGTAAAAATCTCGCTAGCAGAAGCTCTCTCTCCGCTCTTTTCATCGATTTTATGCTTGTTCTTACCAGCTTGTGATTATTATCTCATCAGTGACTCTGTTATAGAGGCTTAGAGAAGGTCTAACTTTAAAAAAAATAACTCATTAAAAAAACAACAGCTCATTAAAAAAAAAAGACAGCCCATTTAAAAAGTAAAATGACAACTCATTAAAAAAAACATCAGCTCCTTAAAAAAAACACCTCATTAAAAAAAATAGTAACTCATTAAAACAAACAACATCTCATAATAACAAATAAAAAATAAAAAAAATTTCTTAATTCTGGCCACTCTCTTACCAAATTCCACCCAACTTAGCTTTTATTTCAGCAAGTTTAGCTTTTATAAGCTTTTATTTCAGCTGGTTTACCTTTAATAATTAACTTTTACTTCAGCTTTTACTTCATAGGCCCGGTTTTGCTTTTGTTGTAACCGGTTTAGCTTTTATTTTAGTGGTCCTATTTAGCTTTTATTTCATCCCAGTCAGCTATTTTAGCCTGCTTTAGCTTTACTTCAGTGGGTCACTTTAGTTTTTATTTCAGCTCAGCTTAGTCGATTGTTTCAGCAGGTTCCGTTTCTCGTCGAGCTGCCTTCCAGCACACTTTTAATTTAGCCGGCCCAGTACATGGGGCAACACGAGCCTACATGCCCAGTAAAAAAAGTATTGAGATTTGAATCTGCGCCTTTCAAGAATTGAAACAAAGTCTCAACCACCTATGCTAAAAGATTTTCATTTTCATTTTCATTTTCATTTTTATTTTGATTTTGACACACACATAAGCCGAACAAAAATGACAAAGCTCTGAATCTAGATATTTTCAGACGATGAAATTGGACTCGCTCCAAAAATAAGGGGTAACTGATACGACACCAACAAATTTTTATCATTTTGCACGAATCTCGAGTAATATGAATCTCAAGGCAATATTTTTTAGCAATAAATATTCAAACTTCAATTAGGAGTCATCTAGAGCTCCAATTTCAATAAATTTATAGTCAAAGTGACCAGCTCGATGAGAGAGACCCAATGATATCAAAATTAGTCCAATTTGAGTCAAATCAAACCTAATTCAGGTTATTAAACTATTATTACAAATATATTTGGAAAGTCAAATAGATGTTAAATCCGACGAGTTCATATTTAAATCGAGCGTCTACATAAGGCGAATGCAACGAGCCCAATGTCACTTAATTCTGACATCAATAAGGAACTCAAATGCCCATCAAATGTAGTTAGATTGAAGAAATTTCTCCGGACTTTCTGATCAAACTGATTCACACTTCTTCATTAATTGCACTCAAAATACTATAAATAGAGTCTACTCCTCTCATAAGAGGGGTTTGAGCCTTGAAAGAGAAGTTGAACCTTTGAGAATGACCTGAAGTCCAACATCATCCTTACCATCGTCGATCGTCGTCGGCCACCGCCGACCTCCGATTGATCCGCTCGACCATGCACGACCAGCGTCGAGCAGCTCGTCGTTGTTAGCTACCACTGATGACCATGATCAATCACACTAGCAAAGTCGACCACCATAGCCAGAACGCGTCAGTCGATCGCGCCATAGCTTGAAAATGCTAGTAACGATTTGTCGTATGTGGAACGAGCTACTATGATCGTTAACCTAAAAAGATTTTACAATGTGGGTTATCTTCATAGTTTTTCCATTTACGGGTTTTCTAGCTAAAAACTTTTAGTATCATTACTAGTTTGTTTTCTTTCATCTCGAGTGTATGTTAAATTCAGTGCTGTAGCTAAGTCGATAATTCGATACTTCTGCTGTAGCAAATTTTCTAACACACGTCAAACCTACATTTTGAGAGTATTACGAATTACATACATAATCAAGTGTGAAAAGCGGACAGTGTTAACGCTTATGTATATTGGTACAAATATATAACTTCTTACGTAATTTAATCAGATGAAATAACGAAAACATAATTATTTGTTTATATGATATGCATCTAAATTTTTTTTTCTGAATAAGAGCTAATTTCTCAATTATCCAAAAAAAAAAAGTTTAATTAGACTCACAGTAAATTACTTCTATATAATTGTTTTTCTTTCTTTCATTAGAAATAACATTGGAATATAGTACTTTTCGATTACAGCTAATTTACATGTGACAGCCTCAATGTTTTTCTCAACGAAAATTACCCCATGCGTTACACGACTATGAATGAGACAAAACGTTGGTTTCAACCCTCAACGTCATTTACGCCATCAAAGATGATGTCACTCCTCTTACGTCAGACATTACACGATGGCTCATGACGTAGGGGTAGGATTTTTTTAGTTGTGGCCACGTGGAATAAAATTTTAAACAACAAGTTTAAGACTAGGTAAAAGAAAAAAATATTACTGAACGGAAGTGGTGTTTTTTTTTTATTGGTTTGCATTAAATAAAGAGGATCAATTTTTTAGGAGAAATGAAGTAAAGAAAAAGTGTAAAATGTCCCGTGATGCAATGAAATAGCCTAAATTATTTATGAAGATTTTTAAGGTGAATGTCAGTTGGTGTTCACATTTAAATCGCTCTCGCGCTCGAACACCCTCATTTTCTATTTTCTACTTATACTTTGTTTCGTGCAGGTGAACCTTCTCTTTCTTTCTCCCTTTCTCTCTTGAGTGTTTTTTACTCAGGCAAGATCTTAATCAAAGTAACCCTAGATTTCTTCCCCTTTCTTCGTTTTGGTTTTTATCTCTCTTGCCCGAGCATTAATTTCTGCTCCAACATGTTTTGGCTCGGTTTTCCTTGCTAAACTCGATGTATCGGCAATGAAGCTCGAGTATACCACTCAATTCATATGTATTTGCATATATTAATTGCTTAATCCAATTTTGTGCATTTTATGTGTTAGAGTTAGGTTTGCGTGAGTTACAGTTATATATTTTATCTTCATTCAGATTATGCTTGTTATAGAATTGACATGGTAGTGTTAATCCTAAATGAAAATTTTTGAATTATTTTAAGCTTTTTATTGTTTTGATTAAAGGGAGATATGTTATTGCGGCTTAATTGTGAGCCTACTTGGAATTGTCTCAATAAATGACTCACAAACTAAGCTCGATAAACTAATAAGCCAAGCTCAAGTGCAATCTTGAGTCAACTTGTTAGGCCATGAGTCAGCTCATATAAAAAATGATTAATAGAAATATAATAATCAAACTAAATTAAAATTCCATAATTTTCATTAAATTATTAAAATATTTAAAATATGATAATTTATATTTTCTATCAAGGACTTTATTATTTATCTCATAATTACTCATTTTATCAGTCATTTTCTTAAAATCTAGCTAGCTGAAATTAAAATTATTCTTTTCTTTAATAATAAAGAAACCGGCTCAAACTCATAAAAGTAAGTTTGAGCACAAGATCAAACTTGGTCAAATAAACAAGCTTAAGTACAAGCTGAGCGTGACTCGAGCTCGACTCGACTTGTTTACACTCATAATTACTGGTATAGATTTGATATGAATATATGTTTTGAGCCAGCATATGATGTTATTCTAGGTAATTGGAGAGTAACAAAGTAAATATTAATATCGAGTTTTGGTATTTAATTTGGCTTCTTTTAATTAATGCTAGTTTTATAACCTCTACCAAACCATATCTTATTGGATGTTTTGTGATATTCAAACCGATCATACGTACTAAAGGACAATAAGAGCAGCAAAATCTCTTTCATTCATATGTGAGAGTCGAGTCTGGCTTGAGATGCGGCTTGTTACCTTACTGAGGAAGTTCATGGGCCACTCATGAAAGAGAGACGAGCTGATTCATGTATCACATTGGTAATATACACCTAAATTTCCATTATTTCCTATATGTGAGCTTCATTGGGTAAGTAAGAGAAGGTGTATTAATTTGAATTTTAAAAAAGATAAAATTGAGATGCTTTTCATGTGATATAAATGGGTAGGTTGATCAAAATCAGTATAATCTTTAGGAATTTTTTATCAAGGACACTGACTGTGATTCATTAAAAAATCTTGAAGTGATCATTCCCTTATTATTAGCTCGAGCAGATAATTTATCCTAGTTTATTTAACCTTATGGAGCTTATGTCCATACAAATAAGTTATTGGACAATACTAGGAGGTCCAATGCAGAACAAATGGATGTATCGTATCTATAGGTTTGTCTTCTCGATATATACAGTAGTAACTTGCATTTACTTTCGACTATTCTACTACAATATTTATTAAAAAAATACATCTATCTTGTAGACTTTTAAATAAAATGTAAAAACTGTTAAGAATAAAGCAAAAAGGATTGGTTGCGAGGGCTCATCTTCTTTGTGAAGGATTGCTCTGTTAGGAAGAGGGTATTTTCTGTAATTTGACAGGAAGACTTGTTTTGCTCGATGAGTACACACAAAAAGGATTCTCTTGGACAGTCATTGGTAGTCCCAATAATCAACATATGCGCGCGACATTCTTTGGTTCGGTAAGTGGTTCGTTCGGTCTACCTAAGACCCGACCGACTAGTTCAATGATGGATGTTTGTGCTTCAGCTGCTTTTTTCGTGTGACCCGTTAGATTCCTCTAGCTTTGTGCATGCACATTAAAGATGTACATGCTCAAATAGATTAGTTCATCCATTTCAAATTGTTCAAACACTGAGTTTGGCATCTATCACTTTTTTTATGGGAGATTCAATCTTGTAGGAGGATATATTAAAATACATTTAACTTTGTTTGATCTCTAATTCGATTGAACAAATGAAATCCGACTAGTTAATTTATATCAGGTTAACCTTTACAATAGGATCTTGGATGGCTCGTTCAAAAGGACCGGATGGTAGTGTGCCCGGTTTGACATTTCTGTAACATATATTTTTTTCCTTTATTTTTTCATTTTCAAGGTCCAAATTTAATATCTTAAGAATTTTTTGTGAAATGATTGCTGCTTTTGCTCTTATCTGATGTAAACAAAAAGAATTTCTTACCCATATATATATGTATAAAGATGTATATGAAATTATTTCACTAGAATGATATTTTTTTGCCGTTCTAGAATCGGGCTTTGTCGCTCGTTCCATCACAAGACTTTTGAAGCCGAAGTTAAACGTTGGAGCTTTGCCTATTTTGAAATGAAAGAAAACGCAGCCATGAATTCAAAAGGCATTTTTCTCATCGTCAATGTTCAATAGGAATTGTTTGTCCCTTAAACATATTTTCAGCCTTTAAATGAAATCGTTCACACGCTGACAATAAGCTGAAGATTACTTGAGAAAGTGGCAGCAAAGTTTTTGTTCCTGCTTTCTCCTCAATTTTTTTGCGGTAGAAGCTTCTGTAAGCTAGAGATGGAAGGCCATGCTTGTCTTCTCATAAATGCGGCGTGTTTCACGGCATCTCTAGTGTCACTACCAAATCGACGTCCTTCTTGACTAATTAGGCGTTCATTCTCACTCTAATTACTAGATGTTATTAATTGTTATTGGTATATAATTGATTTCTTTTAGGAAAATTTACATTCGTACCACACAATTCTCATGAATTTATACATCTAACGCTTAAAGTTAGTTTACGGGAGAAAAAAAAAGGGACATTTACATATATACCATGTCTAATTCTTATTTATTTATATATCTAGCATCCAAATTCTTTCGAATCCTATAAAAAATATCACTATTTTAACTTTTAAAGAGTAAAAATACTCATTTTCATGCATAAATAAAAAGGTACATATGTAATAGTTTAAGTTCAATTTTAAATATGTAAGTAAATAGAATTCGAGTGGTATGTATGCAAATCTTTTGAAACAAAAAACACCTTAAGTTTGATAGTTACATTTATAACATTTTGATGTTGAATGCATAAATAAAATGCATTTGACACTTAATATTAATCAAAATAATATTTATTTGTAATGTTAAAAATTTGAGTTATATGTATATAAATATTAAAATTTAGCTGTGAGATATGTAAATACACAAGAATTGTGTAAGAGAAAAATAATCATAAGCATATAATTGGAGTGGAAAATTATTTGTCATGATATAAATACATGACTCTTAAGCATTAATTTCTTCTGATGAGTCTTAAATTCTCGATTATCCAAAGTTAGTGAACTTAAAATAATTGAAAATTCAAAATTAATTTGAAAGCGGAGCGCTCAATATTTTCTTTAGAAATGATTGAAGACCCAACGCGCTACGCGACTATTGAATGAGACAAATTGCGCATTCCATGCTCAAGTTATTAAAACCTGATTTCTTCCATAGCACGTTACACATCTTGTCACACCTATACTTCGAGTTTAAAAGTATGTTCATTTCCAGTTAATTTGCTTCTATTCATGAATAAAGAATTATTTTGAATTATTATTTATATTAACATATAATTTGAATATAATTTAATAATTTTTATTCTATTTTATTAATTAATACTTTTAATTGATTATAAATATTTGTTATCTCGTAGTTAATTAAACTTTTTAAAAATACTACTCATCATCTAGATATAGGATTTAGGGTTTAGAGTTAAAATAAACCGAATACGAAAGAACAACGGCTCGTTAACTTAGCGAACGAGTTGAAAACGAGCTTCTTAACGAGATGAACACAAGATGTTCACGAACAACGAGCCTTTTTGAAAGCCCTACTCGTCAGATACTAATGACTTATATAATTATTTGTATTACTAAGGTGAACTGTTTATTTAATATTCAGTGATGATTAATAATTGATGCTGATTAACATTGAATAAATATTTGCATTACTAGCCTACATATGAAGGGAGCTTACTTTAGGTTTGACTCTCAATGTGATTAAATAACATTCTCCAAATACACAACACAAAACATTATTTTGATTTTCTCATTTACATAAGCAAATAGCTACATATTGCCAAAGACATAAGATTTATATTTAATTTGCTAATTAAAAAAAATTATACTAACATGTGAAGTATTATATTAATCATGTTGTTTCAAAAATAATATGAAATTTTAGTTTAGATAATTTTAGTTTTAATCATGTTTAATTTATTATAATTTTACCGAATGGATGAAGACCAAAGCTTGGAAGGGCTACTATTAGAGTTCTTAACAAATTTAATTCAAATAACAATTTTTTTTTTAAGTCATGGAATCACATTTAACAATTTCTTTTAAATGTTCTTTCATGACACATAAGGAGTATCATATTTGCTCTATATTTAATCTTTGATCTTATGCGGTTAAATTTGTATAACAAAGGAGTAATACCAAAAATGTAACTTAATAAGAAAGTACTTTTGCCGCAAAATTAATATTAAATACTAATATTTCTCTCCTCATCATTTATACAAACTTGGCATTCATGTGAGACAAATCTATCACTAGCTTTCTAATATTAAGGCTCCAAAAAAGTGAATAGTAAATAGGTTGTAGTGGTAGAGTGACACACCTAAATTATATAGTGTTTCTATGCACATTTTTATACCTATTGTTGATGATATTCCACTTTAATGGACAATATTTTGTATTTTCTTGATCTTTCTGCCAGTTTAGTTCTCCACCGCAGCTTTCCACAGCTTGAATTCGGAGAAAACTTCAGATTTCTACTTCAAGAAATACACCTAAACTTTTCTGGAAAAATCAACAATAAAAGTAACATAATACCAAGATTCACTCACTGACACTTCCCTGGTAGGGCCCAATACATCATAATGTACATAATCAAGAATCCCTACAGTTTTATGTTCTCCAGTCATAAAACTGACTCTGGTCTGTTTTCCAAAAACACAGAACTTACAAAAATCGAGCTTTCAGCTTTTCACACCATGCAACAGATTCCTTTTATGCAATTCTGCCATCCCACGTTCACTGAGATGACCCAGACGTGTATTTCATAGCTTTGTATTATCTTCATCTGACTCAACAGAATGAACTCCACCTATAATTGTACTCCCCAACAATTTATAGATATTACTTGAAGTTAACTTTCCTTTCATCACAGTCAGTGCACCATTCACAATCCTGATCGTTTCTCTATCCTCATCTGTATTAGAAATGAAATCATTTCTATGTAACGTGCCTAAGGAAATCAGATTCTTCTTCAAATCCGGAATGTGTCTGACATCACAAAATGTTCTAACTGTGTCATCATATATCTTAATTCTGACTTCTTCAATGCCAGCAATATTGCAGCATCTATCATCACCTAGATAAATTGAGCCAGAATTAGTTGACCTATATGAAGTGAACCACTCCTATTAGGTGTTGTGATAAGTGCACCCTGAATCAAGTATCAATGCATCCATGAACTAAGCTAATGAAACTGAAAGCATATCACCATCACTGCAATCTGAATTTTCACCCCACACCACATTCACAGACTTCGATGATCCATCACCTTTCTCCTCATTTGCTTCTTCAACTTTGGACAATCCTGCCTTATATGACCTGACTCCTTGCACTTGTAACAACTAATCATCTTTTTGCCTTTAGACTTGGATCTGGAATTTCGCCTTCCAGATCCCTCATTCTCTTTCTTCCTTCCACGATCCTGATTACTCTTAACATATAAACTGTCGCCATGAGAGTTTTCCCTTGTATTATGCTTCCGCTGGTTGTGAGCCAACAATGCTCCAGTAATCTCATCAACTTCGATAGTTTCTTTCATATAAGTCAGAATAGTCACGGGTGTTCATAAGAAGAAGCAACTATACGATAGAATCATCGCTTGGTCTTCATTCTCAATATTCACATCAAGCCTTGATAAATCCGTGATTATTTGATTGAAGTCATTCACATGCTACGCCAGATCAGAATCTTCTTACATCTTTAGCCCAATCTACATTTTATTCGTCTGGGATTTTGCCATAAATTGAGCTTCTAATTTATTACATACCTCCCCTGGAGATTTCAGATTCATCTTGTGGTACATAACCTCATCTGTCAAACATAGTCATATGGTTGCTGCCACTCGTTGTTACAATTCTTCATAATCTTCATCCTCCATGACATATCGATTCTTTGTCAGTAAAACGCTTCGGGATCCCTTCTTGTGCTGCAAATCTTTCGCGATTGTTTCTTTATAATCTGAAGTTTATAGTTCCGTCGAACTTCACCACCTTGAATTTTGCACCAGAAATCGTCATCTGAAAAATTGATCCTGCAACAAATTTTTTTATTCGCCTAATCTCCTTTCAGCGAAGTCCTTCCCGAACTCACGCCTCAGAAATCGCGTAAAAAATTTCTTTTCCCAACAGAAAAATTTGAAATATTTGCAATTAAGAATTTCCCTTAATTAGAAATTTTCTTCTCCACGATTCAAATTTTCTTTTCTGCCTTTCTCCGTCGAAGGAATATTCTTCCTTGATTTCTTCCCTTAATTAAGCCTTAATTAAGCATTTGCCTAATTAATCTTTCGCCTCCAGCAACGGAATGCATTTCCTGATTATAAAGAGATTCACTTAATTAAGCTCCAACCTTAATTAAGAATTTCCTTAATGAGCTCCCTTTCTATTTCCTGACTCGGGTTTCAGCTTCATATATTTCTTGATTTCTATAATACTTAATTAAGCATAACCTCCCTTAATTAAGCTTGGACTTTCCAGAAAATGCCTTCCGACCCTGCCTTTATCCGCAGAGAATATTCGGTTTAGAGGAAATCAGAGATTCCTTTATTCCTTCTTCTCCTCCGTCTCCAGCCTCCCTTCTCCTGCGCTGAGATTTCCTTCCGCCTCAGTTTTGCCTTAGTTGACGCCGAACGCCCTCACCAAGCCAGCCACGAGTGAGATTTTCGAACTCCTTGCTAAAACACCTTCACGGACTCCTGTTGTCAGATGCCACGAATCCCAACCAAAGCCTCGCCGAATTGCTGCCTGCTCCAACCTGCCGTAGAAATACCTGCATCACCAATCTTTCTTCTCCTGCGTTGATTTTCTCTATGCCCTTGAACCTAGCTCCGATATCAATTGTTAAGAAATTTAGGGAAAAGAAATTTAGGGAAAAGAAATTCATGAATCGACACAAATCCAGAAGAACACAGAGATTTAATGAGGTTCAACAAAGATGCTTACGTGCTCAGGAGCAGAGCGGCGACTTTCTTAATTAATCGTAGAAAGAATACGAAATACGTGATACGCTTACAGAGTTACAATAAGCTCTATTTATAACACCAAAAAGAACAGAAAATGAAACATTTAAGTACAATATTTAATTACCAAATTACCCATGTACTGAACCGCGGAGCATTGCCCCTGCACCTCCAACCCACAAAATAAACTCCATGATTCGCTCGCTACGCTCTAACATTTATTCTTTTATAAGTATTTGATGTTAGAGCAATTATGGGACTACAATGTAATTAATAAATGTGTTAGGTCATCATTTAATAAGTCAAAATTTATTATGGTCTAATTAAGAATAAAGTTTATGACTTTAGACACATTGTCATATGAAATTATAAGTGTGGATACTGTAAGTGCAAATTTCGATTTGATGAGGGCGAAATTAGAATTAAGCGATTCGCATACCACTAGTTGGTTATATTAAATAAGGATGTAATGGTCCCGGTTTGCGAGGAGAAAGAAAAGCATAAAATTTTTTCATGCTACCATCAAAGAGAAGACTAAGGAAAACTTCGGAAAGTCTGCCAGTTGGAAGATCATTGCTTGCAATCGATCGAATGGATTCGAGCACGCTTCCATTATTGTATAAATTAAGTATTTCTCATCAACATGAACGTGAACGAAACTAAAGATTCGGATTAAGTTACATCAGCTGGTATCGAGCCTCACGTTCGTATTCGTGTTGAGATTTCGCTTCTCTTTTCCTCTCCTCCTTCTTAATTTTGTCCCTTTCGTTCGCCTTTACCCACGAAGGAATTGTCCGCAAAAGGCTGCGGCGGCGGGGCTCCGGCGACAGGAATGCCGCAGCGGGACTGCGACGTCGGTGGGTGCGGTGGCGCGTCCTCCTATGGTGGCATAATCCGGCGCAGCGGAATGTTGCCGCGAAAGGGAAGACGCCGGGGGCGCCGCAGTTTACGAACTCGCGAACTGCTCGCACGATTCGCGAACCGGTTCGCGGACTCGGTTCGCGGACCAGGTTCTCGGAAAATTAAATTTTTTTAATAACTCATTAATTAATTAAATTAATTAAATTGCTCATTTTAATTTGGACAATAAAATGAGTTATTTAATTTAATGAGTAAATTAAATAAAATGAGTTAATTAATTCACTCATTTTAATATGAGTAAATTAATTATAAAGTTTTTCTTTAAGTATTAAATTAACTCATTTAAGGATTGATTAATTTTATAAAATCAATAATTTTGTTTTGTAAATCATGGGCCTTATGGCTTATAAATTAGCTCATTATTTATAAATATAAGATTTTATAAAATTAAATTAAAGTTTCAATTAAATTCGAATAAATTGTACTTGGTAATTGTCCATCATTTTTAATGAACTTATTGAAACATGATGTTGCCAAAGTGATCTCTCTTGTGTAGATAGTTCGTGATGAATATTGGATGTTGTGTATATGTGAGTTCATGCGTGTATTAATTGGCCCAAAGGAAAATTAATACTTGGCCGAACTGCATACACACTTGTGATGATAAACATGTAACAAATTATAAGGAATATTATATGAGTAATAAATCGATCCAAATATAGATTTATTACTTGATATACGTTATTGTTAATGTTTGATCATTAGAACAAGATTGCCACTAGCAGTTAATATTACTGTCTAAAGACTTGATATTAATGTTGCATTAGGTGTCTTGAGATGAGATTTACCATTAATTGAATTTAAAACATTTTATTTATGTAATCTTTTGTTCATTTTTTAGTTGTTGTTAATGTATCTGCTAATCTCAATTCGGTTTCAATTCTTAAGGGTGATAGCTTTAAGGATTGGAAAGAGAACATTCTCATTGTTCTTGGCTGCATGGATCTAGATCTAGCGTTAAGAATGGATAAACCCGCTCCTCTTACGGATGCAAGTTCCTCCGAGGAAAGGAGAATCTTTGAGAAGTGGGACCGTTCTAATCGCTTGAGTCTTATGATCATAAAGCGCGACATACACGAGGCACTTTAGAGGTGCGGTGTCTAGTGAGATCACTGATGCTGCAAGTTTCCTTGTTGAAATAGAGAAACGTTTTGCAAAAAGTAATAAGGCTGAAACTGATATTCTTTTAAAGAAACTGATTTCAATGAGGTTTAGAGCAAGGAAAGTATAAGGGAGTACATCATTTAGTTCTTATTTCTCGAGTTAACTGATGATTTACTCTCTTATACTTTCCTTGCTCTAAACCTCATTTACTCCCTTATACTTTCCTTGCTCTAAACCTTGTACATCGTTAAAGAAGCTAAATCTCGAGTTAACTGATGATTTACTCGTGCATTTAGTTCTTATTTCTCTTCCTCCACAGTTTGGCGAATTTCTGGTCAGCTATAATATGCAAAAGGAGAAATGGACTCTTAATGAGCTTATTTCTCATTGTGTGCAAGAGGAAGAAAGGTTGAAACAAGTAAAGACTGATAGTGCTCATTTGGTGAACACCTCTAAGGAAAGGGGCGCTAAAAGAAAGAATGAGGCTGCTAAGAATAAGGGTCCTTCTCAAAAGAAACAAAATAAAGTTCAAAATCCTGAAAGTGTCAGTTGTTTCTTTTGCAATAAAGAAGGACATCAGAAGAAGGAATATGCAAAATATCATGCTTGGCATGTAAAGAAAGGTACATTTCTAACTTTGGTATGTTCTGAGGTAAATTTGGCTTCAGTACCTAGAAACACTTGGTGGTTGAACTCTGGTGCTACTACTAACATAAGTGTTTCAATGCAGGGTTTCCTGAGCTACCAAAAACCAAATGATGCTGAAAGATGCATTTATGTGGGAGATGAAAAATCGGTAGAAGTGGAAGCAATTGGACATTTTAGATTGTTATTATATACTGGTTACTATTTGGATTTGATAGATACTTTTGTTGTATCATCATTTAGACGGAATTTGGTTTCTGTTTGTTGTTTGGACAAAATGGGTTATTGTTGTTCATTTCAAAACAGATGTTTTAGTTTATCTATTAATTTTAATATTATTGGAACTGGTTCCCTTGTGGTGTATGACAATCTTTATTTACTTGATACTGTTGCTTCTTATAATGAAACTCTGAATGTGGAATCACGAGGTACTAAGCGTAAAATTGATAATGAAAATTCAGGAGCATTATGGCACAAGCGTTTAGGTAACATCTCTAGAAATAGAGTTGAAAGACTTATGTCAGATGGAATTCTAAATTCCATTGATTTTATGGACTTTAATGTCTGTATTGAATGCATTAAGAGAAAACAGACTAAAAGAAAGAATTTAGGTGCATATAGAGCTACAAAAGTCTTAGAATTGATACATGCAGATGTTTGTGGACCATTTTCTATAGCTGCTTGAAATGGTCAACAATATTTTGTATCGTTCATAGATGATTATTCAAGATATGCATACCTATTTCTTATTAATGAGAAGTCTCAAGTATTGGACGCGTTCAAATCTTATAAGGCTGAAGTTGAAAACCAACTAACCAAAAGAATAAAGAAAGTCAAATCTGATCGTGGCGGTGAATACTACGGCAGATATGACGGTTCAGGTGAACAACATCCGGGACCATTTGCTAAATTCCTAGAGGAGTGTGGAATTGTCCCTCAATACACAATGCCAGGTTCACCTAGCATGAATGGTGTAGGCGAAAGACGAACGCACTCTTAAAGACATGGTAAAAAGTATGATCGGTCATTCTACCTTACCATAATCACTCCGGGGAGAAGCACTCGAGACGGCGACCTACATTCTAAATAGAGTACCAACTAAAGCAGCTGTAAATACACCTTATGAGCTTTGGACAGGGGGGAAACACAGTTTAAAACATTTTCATGTTTGGGGTTGCCCACTTGAGAAAAAGTTAGACCCTAAAACAGTGAGCAGCTATTTTTGTTGGTTATTCAGAGATATCTAGGGGTTTCATGTTTTATGATCCTAAATTAAAGATAAATTTTGAGACGGTAACTGCAATGTTCTTTGAGGATATTGAATTTGGGGAGAGAAATCAGGTTAGAGACTTTGTCTTTGAGGAGAAATCGGACCATACTACTCTTGTTGAAGAGGAATTGGTTCCTATTCCTATAATTGCTTTTGATAATGATCAGGATTTTACTCCTGACATTGATCAAATTGCAAATCAAGAACAAAATATTGTTAATCAACCACTTGAGAAACAAATTCAACAACCTCAAGAACAAGTTCAAGAGCAAGAGCTTTTGCGGCGATCCACTGGGGAAAGAAGAAATGCTTATTTCGGATGATTATATTATATTTCTTCGGGAACATGAGGAAAATATTAATATGATGGAAGATGATCCTATCAACTTTCATCAAGCTATACAAAGTTCCAATTCAGAAAAATGGATTAAAGCAATGAATGAAGAGTATAAGTCTATGCAAGACAATAAAATTTGGGAACTTGTCCCATTGCCAGAAGGAAAGAAACCCATTGGTTGCAAATGGATTTTTAAATCCCAAAAGGATTTAAAGGGTAATGTGGAAAGACATAAAGCTCGCTTTGTAGCTAAAGGCTATACTCAAAAGGAAGGGATTGACTATAAAGAACCCTTTTCTCCAGTTTCAACAAAGGACTGTTTTAGAATAATCATGGCACTTGTTGCTAATTATGATATGGAGCTACATCAAATGGATGTTAAGACTGCATTTCTCAATGGAGACATTGATGAAACAATCTATATGGTGCAACCAGAAAACTTTATGTCAGGAGACCCAAAGAATATGGTTTACAAACTGACAAAATCTATTTATGGGCTCAAACAAGCTTCCCGTCAATGGTATCACAAATTTCATCAAGTGATTCTATCATTTGGTTTTGAAATGAATGCGGTTGATGATTGTGTGTATCATAAATTCGGTGGGAGAAAGCATATTTTTCGATTTTGTATGTGGATGACATACTTGCTTGTCACAAATGTATAGGCATGTTGCGAGAAACCAAGAAATTTCTATCAAATAATTTTGAGATGAAAGATCTTGGTGATGCCTCATTTGTCTTAGGAATTCAGATTCATCGAGATCGTTCTCAGTGTATTCTTGGATTATCACAAAGACTATATTGATATAGTGCTTAAAAGATTTGACATGCAGAATTGTAGACCAATTGAAACCCCTATTGCTAAAGGAGACAAGTTCAGTCTCATTCAGTGCCCAAAAGGATACCTTGAGATTCAGGAAATGCAAAAGATTCCCTATGCTTCAGCAGTAGGGAGTCTTATGTATGCTCAAGTTTGTACGCGGCGAGATATTGCGTACATTGTTGGAGTTTTAGGCAGATACTTAAGCAATCCAGGATTGGATCATTGGAAAGCAGCCAAAAGAGTTATGAGGTACTTAAAGAGAACAAAAGATTACATTCTTACATATAGGAGATAAGCTCATTTGGAGATCATTGGGTATTTTAACTCCGATTTTGCTGGATGCCAAGACAGAAGAAGATCCACATCAGGCTACATATTTTTGTTAAGTGGTGGAGCTATATCCTGGAGGAGTGCAAAACAAATACTAATAGCTTCATCCACTATGACAACAGAGTATGTAGCATGTTATGAGGCATCTAATCATGACATATGGTTGAGAAATTTTGTCATTGGGCTGTGCATTATGGAAGGAATTGAAAGACCACTAAAGTTATTTTGTGACAATAAATCAGTTGTATTATATTCTAATAACAACAGGAGTTCATCCACGTCAAAGCATATTGACATCAAATTTCTTGTTGTGAAGGAAAGAATACAGAGTGGCCAGATTCACATAGAGCATATTGGAACAAACTTCATGATTGCGGACTCCCTTACAAAGGACATGGTCTTTCATGAGCATACTGCTCATATAGGTGTTATAGAGCTTGAGGAAATTTAGATTCAGTGGGAGTTTGTTAACTTGTATTTTTAACTCTATGTTTTATTTTGTATACAAAACATATTTGGATACTTTCTGATCAGAAATGAGGCATTTTATTCAGTTCAGTACACTCTGTACAGTTAAAGTTTGATCTCACTTAAGTAAAGTAGGACCAGTTGAAAATTAACGAGAACAGACCACTTTGCATGTAATTTTCATTCCACACATTCATGATTGATCTATGTCATTTGATTATATTAATATATGTGACCATTGATGGGTTTAGTTGTGACAAATACAACGAAGACTGCTTTGATCCTATATTGATATGATTAATGGACAAGATTGTAATGTGCATTTACAATGATGACAACAAATTTTGGGCGCACTAATGTTGACACATTTATCTTATACATATATAGTCCAGTGAGAGATTGTTGGATCAATTATGGGACTACAATATAATTAATAAATGTGTTGGGTCATCATTTAATAAGTCAAAAATTATTGTGGTCTAATTAAGAATAAAGTTTATGACTTTAGACACATTTGTCATGAAATTATAAGTGTGGATACCATAAGTGCAAATTCCAATTTGATGAGGGGCAGAATTGGAATTAAGCAATTCTTGTAACCACCAGTTGGTTATATTAAATAAGGAGGTAATGGTCCCCGGTCTGCAGAGAAAGAAAAACATAAAATTTTTTCTTGTACCCCATCAACGAGAGAGACTAAGGAAAGTCTGCAGATTGGAAGATCATTGCTTGCAATCGATCAAATGGATTCAGGTACGCTTCCGCTATTGTATAGATTAAGTATTTCTCATCAACATGAACGTGAACGAAACTAAAGATTTTGGATTAAGTTCTATCATATGAGTCATACCTAACAATAACTAAATTAGTACTTATGATATTTTCATTAAATATGAAGGAAGCTTACTTTAGGATTGACCCTCAATGTGATTAAATAAGATTTATATTTAATTTGCTAATTAAAAAAAAATTATACTAACATGTGAAGTATTATATTAATCATGTTGTTTCAAAAAGAATATGAAATTTTAGTTTAGATAATATTAGTTTTAATCATGTTTAATTTATTATAGTTTCACCGAATGGATGAAGACCAAAGCTTGGAAGGGCTACTATTGGAGTTCTTAGCAAATTTAACTCAAATAACAATTTTTTTTTAAAAAAAATCATGGAATCACATTGAACAATTTCTTTTAAATGTTCTTTCATGACACACAAGGAGCATCATATTTGCTCTATATTTAATCTTTGATCTTATGCGGTTAAATTTGTAGAACAAAGGACTACTACCAAAAATGTAAGGTAATAAGAAAGTACTTTTGCAGCAAAATTAATATTAAATACGAATATTTCTCTCTTCATCATTTATACAAACTTGACATTCAAGTGAGACAAATCTACCACCAGCTTTCTAATATTAAGGCTCCAAAAAAGTGAATAGTAAAAAGGTTGTGGTGGTAGAGCAACAAGGTAGCCAAGATGTGTGCAGGCATTGGTCGAATGTTTTTAAGTGGATGGGAAAACATGGGATGCTGGTGTTGTTAAGAGAAATAGGATGGGGAGGGGTCACTACAAGAAATTGCTCAATTAGTGTTGGACATTTCCGACACTAATAAGACTAAAATGGGTATCGCTATCTGATTTTCGTCGACATTTGTATCAGTTTTTTATTAGTGTCAGACTCAGCGTCGCCAAAAAACTGTTAGTAAAAAATTACAACGCAAATGCCAGGTAGCTTAGCAGCTAACTCTAATTAGTGTCAGCCATGTACATATCTGACGCTAATCAGCGCCGCCCTGATTCCGCGCTCCTGCATTGCTTTACCGACAACCTATATTGATTGACTGATTATAGGAATATTCCAGCTGAAATCTGTACATATACATACATACAGACATACATACATACATACATACATATACATATACATATACATATATATATATATATATATATATATATATATATATATATATATATATATATATATATGTGTGTGTGTGTGTGCGCGCGCGCGCGCGTGCATATAACAACCACAAGCAAACATAATATCAAAAGAAATCTCCAACATTTTTGCATATTGATACCAAATTGAATTAAATATAAAGCAATTAAACGTAGAGAATTTTTGATTAAATTTAATCTTATTATAAGAATTGTTGTACTTCATCAGAGTTCAGTAGAACACACAAATAAGCTGCTCGAAGCTCTATATCATTTAGGTAGCATGTGTCATGCTTACTTAATTGTTCACAAGATATCCGTAATACCAACAACTCAGTTTGTACAGACATCTGACAAACAGTTTCATGTGTATGTTGCATTAGATCGAAGTAATAAGAACAGAAAGTAAATGTCTCCCGTAATAGATATGCCTCACATATTAAACCGCCAAAACGTGCTTAATCTTAACAGTCTTTTTTATTTTATTCAAAATATGCATAGCTTATTCATTTAAGAAAAAAGCATAATAGTTCACACTATACTAAAGAAATACTTCTCATAGGGATACATTCACCTGTACTATATTGGTCAACCCAATGTAGCCTCCTGACACAAGTGATTGGGCAGATACACTATTGAGTAAGAAAACCCATAATTAAATATTCATTCGAGCTTGTGCATCTATAACAGAATACTCGCGTCAAGACATCATAGATAATAAACATCTAAAGTGCCTACGAACAAAGCCTTGAAGAATATACTAATTTCGATCAATGGATCGAGTACTAGCTTTGGGAAAGCATTGAATTCAATTGGTAATAAGCATTGCATGAAAATATGACAATCGTGACTCTTCATACTAAACATTTTCCGCATCCCCAAATCAACACATCGGCTTATATTAGAGGCACGACTACTTAAAAACTTCAAGGAATGCAAATACTCAAAAATTACTTTTCGTTGATCTGAAGTAAAACAATTTTGAGCTTTGGGCTTTATTACTTTACATGCATTTATCTCTTATAGTTCCAACCCACTCGTCTTGAAATACTCATTCAGATCTATTCATGCTTATTGTCTTTCGTTTTTCCCTTGATATCTAGAAGAATATTAAATATATTATTAAAAATATTTTTCTCAATATGCATAAAAATCAGATTATGCCTAATCATATTGATTTTCTAATATGGAAGTTTCCAAAAAATACTCTGCTTCATCCTATTATGTGCAAGGTAATAATCTGAAAGAAGACTCGAGGCTAATTGCGATCGCTGAGTGATCTTTGAAACTTCAGTAATCATCTGCAAAATATTGCTTCCACTAATCCTTAGCGGTGGACTTCATCTTTTAACTTTATTTCAGAAAAAATACATCTTTATTCCTCTGAAATGGGTGATCAAGTACTGAAAACCTTCGCTGAAAATCAAAACAAGATTTTTTTCTTCCGTACTTTAAAGTGAAAGCTTAGACATGTCAATATAGTAAGAACATGCCAATTTTCCAGTTGTGCTCTAACCAGAAAGCATCCCATAAGCCGGTAAATCCCTGATGGTTCATATAAGACCAGCTCTGAGGTAAATGTTTTGTTTCATTGCAATATCATCAGTCAACACACTAATTTTTAATAGTACCTGTAGCTCGCCTATAAGTGGTTTTAAGTACACGTTAATTTACTCTTTGGGTTATGTGTATATGATATGATCAATATTTAAAATAAAAACTACACAATCATACGTATATCAAAGGCCAAATTATATATGATAACAACTAACCAACAGGAATAGGGTGTTGTAGCATGATTGTAAGGTGTGAACCCATCTGCACAGAAGTCAAGTCTAACATTGTGTGGTTCTGCTGCAAAATATGGATAACTGCGATCAAATTGTTTCAAGATTTACCAGCTGAGGGATGAGTCATTGTATTAGCACTAACAGATCCACATTATGCCAAGTCAAGTGGGGGAGCTGTACACATAGAAGCAAATAATCACTGGAGACGTCGAATGGAGGAAATACAAGAGACGTTTGTAAGGAATATTCTTCTGATTTTTACTCCTCCTCCTTAGTTTGAACCGATCAGCACATCAAAATTTGCATTTTATCTCTTGTGCATTTTCCATGTAATATAACATGCAGTCGTTGACACAACATTCTATCTTTTTAGATAGTAGCCCCAACTTTATCACTAACTTTTTAGTTCTGAACAAATCTTCTAGAACTAAATTATTAGCAGGGTTCGTCTCCGTTAATAATGTTGTTTTATGATTAAAGAATTCTTTGGGCATATTAAAATCGAATTTGATACTCAATATTCTTAGAGCTACTGTTATGTTTATGTGTGAAGTGCATCATTGTCATAATGGTTGTTGGGCGACATTTAATAATTCATAGAATTGTTGCACTTTACTGTTCGGTTCATGACCATCATCAGACGCAATCCCAACAAAATGAGTCCTACTCGCATCATCACTCATATCCTCATAAATGCCAAATTATGAAAAGTTTGATGGGAATAACTTGATGAGATTCCAACATGACCATACTAAATATCTAGTTCAAATTCGCCATGTAACTTCAATACCAATAATCGTGTTTGAATCTCATACGGTATAGGTCCAACCTTGCTTCATATGGCGTCAGGTACGCTTGATTCTAGTACTTCGAAACCTATCTTTTGAAAGATAAACAGACAGTTGCGATGCCACATGCATGAACTCTTCAACACCAACAATAAACTCGTTAGTTAATATTTTTCTTCCTGGATATAATTTGTTATATATCCACAATCTAACACTTCAAATAATCCTCTTTATTATAAATGTAGCTCTATAGATCAGTGCAACATCATTTTGTCACAATTACACATTTTACCCGAAATATTAGGCCACCTACACATCATACTCGAAACCCATAACTCACAAATTTAGAGAATCAACAAATTAAACCATTAACACTCCAAACTAACCCATCAACCCAACATTAAAGTATTAAATTACCACGCCACCATCTCACCTGAAACCTTATGCCACTTTCATATGTATTTACATATTTGACACCTAAATATTCATATTTACATACATAGTACAAGTTTCTTATGCATTCACATATCTCACACCTTAATTTTCATATTTACATACATACCACAATATCGTATATATTTACATATTTCACACCTAAATTTTCATATTTACATATACATAGTACAAATTTCTTATGTATTTACATATCTCACACACCCATGTTTTCATATTTACATACATAATGCAACGACCCAAAATCTTACATACATTGCACAAATTTCTTATGTATTTACATATCTCAAACCTAAATTTTCATATTTACATACCTAGCTCAAATTCCTTATGCAGTCACTTATCTCACACCTAAATTTCATATTTACATACATAACACAAATTTCTTATGTATTTACATATCTCAAAACTAAATTTCATATTTACATAAATGACAAAAATTTCTTAGGTATTTACATATCTCCCACTTAAATTTCCATACATAGCACAAATTTCTTTTGTCTCGCACCTAAACTTATGTAAAACCATAAACTCCATATACATTACACACCTAACAATGAAATACGAAAAGAACTTTAGCAAAATCTTTGTATTTTCGGATCTAACACCCATGCAAGGAAAGAAAAATATGAAAACTTATACTAAAGCAAAGCTTGAAGACATAGAAAAAGATTACGTTTGACGGGGATCGAGCAGTGAATCGGACTTGTAATTGGTGGAGGAACTCGAAGGCAACGACCGAGAGCAGAAATGTGTGCAGGCATTGGTCGAATGTTTTTAAGTGGATGGGAAAACATGGGATGCTGGTGTTGTTAAAAGAAATATGATGGGGAGGGTCACTACAGGAAATTGCTCAATTAGCGTTGGACATTTCTGACACTAATTGGGTAAAATGAGTATCACTATTTGATTTTCGTCGACATTTACATCAGTTTTTTATTAGTATCAGAATTAGTGTCGCTAAAAAATAATTAGTAAAAAATTACAGCACAAATGCCAACAACGGTAGATTAGTAGCTAACTCTAATTAGTGTCAGCCGCGTTCATGTCCGACGCTAATTAACGTCGCCCTAATTCCACTCTCCTGCATTGCTTTACCGACAACCTATATTAATCCACTAATTGTAGGAATATTCCAGCACAAATCTGTGTATATATATATATATATATATATATATATATATATATATATATATATATATATATATATATATATATATATATATATTTAAATGAAAGAGCACTTAGGGCTCCCTACGCGTTAATATAATGTAAAAAGTACAAAGGGTTAGGAGGCAGATTCCCACTAGAAGAAAAAGAAAAGTACAATAACCCACTCACCCCTAGGGGTTCCGCCTCCATTGATACAACTCACGCAAATAAAAATCTTCAAAGAAAAATACCATGAAAACACCAAGAAATAGGGCAGAGAACCTATAAAACTAAAATGCCAGGCACAAGTAACAGATAACCTGGAAGTAATAGCAGATGAATCCCAGAAGCAGAGCAATAATCCAGTAGAATCAGCAACGTAGACAAAATTCCACAATTGAACAAAGCTTGATCCCTTAAGTCCAGCAAAAGAGGAGAAAAACCCACGGTAGAGAAGAGCTGTGATCCCATAATTCCAGAAAACAGTTGCCAAATTAAAGAACTTCAACACCAACTAGGAAAAGGGTGTAACTTGTTATAAAGCATTTTGCTAGCAGAAAAGTGTAATGGTTTCTTCCACATAGGCTTATCCTTTTGATTATGTAATGGAATAGTGTTGATTTTCATAGCCAGATCCTCACCCACAATTTCTCTTAGCTTAGTAACATTCCATTCTCCATTAGTAATAAAATCAGATAAAAGAAGGGAGTTAAAAACCTGTTGATGTTGGAGATTTTTAAGGCTAGATATTCCCCAATCTTCCTTCCAGAAGGAAACATCTCCCTCTCCTATATCCCAGAAAATGAATTTTGCAGCAGTATCACGAGCTCTAGTCAGAGCTTTTCATAGTTTAAAATCCCCAACTTTCCACTCAACAAGAGAAGCATGTACATTAGAACAATATTTATTATGCATGAATTTTGCCCAGAGGGAATTGGCCATTCGAAACTTAAATCATAACTTGCACATATTTATTTCAACTACATGTTGTAAAGCTCTAAAACCGAGCCCACCAGAGAGCTTTGGCTTACATAACTTTTGCCAAGTAAGCCAATGTTTTTTTGCTCCACCATTTTCCCATAGAAACTTATTGAAAATTTTTTCCAGCAAGATTAATTCAGATTTCTTAGCATTGAAAACTTGAAGGGCATAAAGAGGAATACTTTGAAGAACACTAGCAAGAAAGGTTATTCTTCCTCCATTAGAAAGATATACATTTCTCCAGTCATCAATCTTGGCTTTGATTTTATGAATAACCTCATACATTTGTGTTTGCTTACATCTACCTCTCAACAGATTTATACCAAGGTACTTAAGAGGCAAATGAGAAAGCTTAAAACCAGTAAAGTTAGCAGCCCAAGTGGAGATGTGAGATTTAACTTGTTTCCCAAAGAATAATTGACATTTAGCAGTATTGAAAGTAAGACTAGAAGCATATTGAAAATTTTCTAACACTTTAAGTATAGCCTTTACAGCGGGTTTAGAGGCATTAGTAAAAATGATTGCATCATCCGCATATGCTAAATGGGACACCAAAAAGTTGGCTCTGTGCATGTAATTAGTGTGTTTATGTTGATTCTGATTTGTATTGAGAAGTCTAGAAAGATAATCAAAAGCAATTATAAAAACAATGGGGGAAAGAGGGTCCCCTTGTTTAATACCTCTCAAAGCATTGAAAAATCCATAAGAATTTCCATTGACCAACACACTATAGTAGTTACAACTTAACTAGCGTTTAATTAAAGAGAAAAAGCTAGCAGAAAAACCTCTAGCAGTGAAAATATGCATAATGAAATCCCAACTTATAGTATCAAAAGCTTTTTTGATATCAAGTTTGATGATAAGATTACCTCCTCTACATTTCCTATCAAGCTCCTAAATTAATTCTTGAGTTAACAAAATATTATCATAAATCTCCCTTCCTTTAATGAAAGCAGATTGCTGAGGAGATATAAGGAATGAGAGATGTGGCTATAGCCGAGAAACTAGAATCTTACTTATAATTTTTGAAACAACAGTTGTAAGAGAAATTGGTCTAAAGTTGTGCCAATGTGATTTGTCATTATTTTTTGGAATAAGAACTATCTTAACAGCGAGTAAAATACTTACGGGGGTCCTCCCCAAGAAAGAAACTACGAATGACGAGAGATTACTTCAACCTTAATGATGTCCCAACAATGAATATAGAAGGTGGAAGAGAATCCATCCGGTCCAGGGGCCTTATTAGAGTTGATTTCTTTAAGTGCATTGTAAATTTCTTCACCATTAGGAACCTCAGAAAGCTTTAAAGAAGCAACCCTCGAAGACATCCTCGGCAAAAAGAGTGGCATCAACGGAAGAGACACTGCACTTTGTTTCGGTGTAGATCTTAGTAAAATAGTCAACGAGCATTAGCACTTATTAGAGCGGGGTCGGTTAATGTCACTCCTCGGGGTGACAACTTTAAGAATAGAGTTAGTATTAAGCTCTATTCTTAATAGTGGCATGAAAGAACTTAGTGTTTCTATCTCCACTTAATAAATGCATATCATGGGCTTGTCGGCATATTTTTAGGTTGTGTGTTTTATTTTGAAAAGGGGGTCGCCTAACAGAAGTTGTCGGCAAATTTTTAATTTAATTTAAATAAATAATTTTGAAAAGTAGTATTTGATTTTGAAAATAATTTTAAATTTGAAGGTTTTAAGATATGAGATTAAACCGATCTCACATCCCAAATAGTTTATATAAACGAGCACCGCACCACAAACCGTGTATCTATCCCTAAGGATAGACACATCGCTCGACGGTGGGGCTCGATTAAATAAACTAGAAGATTTGTGACATCCGTTTGGTCCGCGAACCAATTTTATAAGCCGACAAATTCCCCTGCTTAATATGAAAGCATTAAACGGGGTTTATATTACTCAGGTTCTTTAAAATTCTCTATAAGGGCAAGCCCTATAGTTAATTACATCTTAAGTGACGGGAATCACCTAAGAAAACTCTCGATAATAATCAATAATTCGCTCTCAAGAATTTCAAAGTTTAAGTTTTCAAAGGATTGAATTTTGGAATTTCAATAGGGAATGGATCGAGTTTGGAACATTTTGTTTTGGGAATCCAAAGGAAGAAAAGTAGGAGAAATCACAGGTTCGAAGCGAACTTCGGTAATTTCCCGACTATCCTATTGTTTGGCTTGAGTTTAGGAAAGTCCTAATATTTATTTAAATGTTTTGATCTTGCCAATTTTAATTAATTAGGGCTTATATTTATATGACAGAATCATACAAATAGCCTCGAAGGTATGAGGGTTTATGTCGTATCGGACGACTACCTCGGAATCCTAAGACCGGTTAGGGCTTAATTTGCAATGCAAATGCCTAACGAAGAGTTGAGGATTTATGTTGCACTAGGCAAACTACCTCGAAGTCTTATGGCTTTGTTATTTAATTCTAGGAAAGTTTTGCTGAAGTAGACTCGGGTTTTGCTGATGACGATGGCCGTGCTGCCCACCATACTCCGAGCTTCTTGTTGTTGCAGAGTTTTAGTTTTAGAAGTCATAAATCAAGGGATGAGAAAAGTGTTTTGGTTTAGAGAAAATCTTAATTTCCAAGTGTTTTCAATACTTTAATTAAAACAAATCTTAAAGTTGATTATAACGACACCGGTTAAGATCCCACGGTTCCATCCTTCCGGCATCATTATTTTTTATCGGATTCACTTAGTCCAGATGAATTTGCTAAACTCAACTAAATGAGTTCCACACTTTCATTTAGACCGTGGGAAATCCCGTTAGCAACTCGTAGGTTACATCATCCGAGGTATTCCCGATCATCCAACAGGACGTTTTAATTTAGTTGTAATTGTAGTTTTGTGTTACTGTTTGTGATTAAATTTTGAGTTGTTTTATATTTTGAAATGTTGTGGAGGTGAATTTTATCTTGCAATAACTTTTAACTTAGTTTTGGTTTCAGTTTTAGGGACTATCCTAAAGGTGTGGGTTTTCATGCAACGATTGTTTATCATGCAGAAAAGTAAGTGCGACGCGATTAATGAAATTGCAATAATGTAAATTGCAGAAAGTAAATTGCAATAAAATAAAAGCGTACTCGGAGGGTCTTCCCGTCATCCCAAGCTGCACTTAAAACACAATTAGAATATTTAAGCAAGTTCCTAGGTAAAGCTAAGGTAAGGGTTATGGTTTTCTACCAAATTCCTAATCCTATAGCTAGTCATTTCCTATGACGTCTAGATTCATTGTGTTTTTGTTTGAAGACAATTTTCTTCATCAAAGAACAATTGAGTTCAATTGTTCTTATAAACATCCTATCATATTGAGAAAGTGTTTAAGAAGAATCTTAAACATCTTTTCAATATTGCTAGAATTGTTTTAAGTTCAAATGGATTCAATTACACAAATGAATTAATCGTCCAAGAGTCTCAAGTTTTGTTATCTTGCTTCGGTGAACTAGGACATTTCAATATCCTATAGGTGAAGTAACATTTCATTTAATATTCTGTTTAGGAGTTATGATAACTAAAGCTTTCGAGGGTAAATTGATGTTCAAATGGTTTGTGATTTAATTTAATTTCCATTAATGGGTTTAAATTTGGAATAGTGTTCAAGTTATTTTAGATTTATTTTGAATTCTTTATGTCTTTGGTGATGTTATATTTAATTCAACTTAATTTAATTTAATTTGATTTAATTGAGTTTTAATTTAATTTAATTCAATTTAATTCAATTTAGTTTGATTTGATGTTAAATTAAATTAATTTGATTTGATTTAATTTTAATTTAATTTGATTTAATTTAATTTAATTTAATTCAATTTAATTTAATTTTATTTTATTTATTTTAATTTAACTTAATTTAATTTAATTTGTTCATTTAATTTAATTTTAATTTGTTTATTAAATTTAATTTAATTTAATTTAATTTACTTAATTTAATTTAATTTTTAATTTAATTTTATTTTTTAATTTTAATTAACACTTTAAAAGAGTTTAATAATTTAACTTTAGTTTAATGATTAAGTCTTTTAATATTTTAAATTTGAGTTATCATTTTAATTAAGAATTGAATATTAATGAGATAATTAATTTAGGGATTTTTAAATTAAAGAATAAATCTCCTCCTAATAATATCCCTATTTTAATAACTCCAATTTTATTATTCTTCCAAATTTAATCAACTATTTAATTAAGGTTTAATCTTTTTAAATTGTTTAATAGGTTTCTACCCTTTAATCATTTAAATTTCAATCATCCAAATCAGATTAGGATCAAATATTTTATTTGTTAATTTTTTATTAAACCTAAAGTTTTAATTAAGGATTAAAAATTTTAATTACCACTTTACCATTTAAGCTTAATAATTTCATAACTCACTAAATTGAACTCAAATGAACTTGAAATTCTTAAGTGACTTCACTCATATGTCAATAAAGACATGAGAGGAGAAAATGTGATTTTTCTGTATTTAATTTATTTATATAATTATTTTTGGTAGAAAATAGAGATTTCCAAGGAAAATTTAATAACATGACCAAGGGAAAGTTTCTGTCCTTAAGAAAATTAGGGGACATTCCTAATGACCAAAGGACCACTTGGACTAATTTTGGTGATTTTTTTGAATTATATTATTTTTATTATAATTATTTTAAGTTTTGGAGTGTTAATTAATTTAAAAATAAAATAAATGTTGAAAAATGAATTTTATATTTTTCAAAAATCTCTCTGATATCAAAGAAATCAGAGAATCAAATTTTGCAATTTTCTGATTTTTCTATGATTTATTATAATTATTTTAGTGAAAATGCTAGAAAATACATTTTTTTAATTTTAAAATTACCCTAGGGCTTTAAAATTTAATATCTCATAAAATATACCTAAGAAAAATATGGGGTTTGTTCCTAAGTGATTAAAATTCAAAATGTGATATTTTGGTGAATTTTATTATTTTTGTGATTTTTATTAATTTTTAATTATTAAAATATTAAAAATAATATTAAAAATCAACTTTTTTAGAAAATTGAAATTTTAATTTTCTTAAATTCCCCTGATATCAGAGAGGCTCCAAAACCAATTTGGTGACTTTTTAAAAAGTATTTTGAAAGTTATGAATTTTTAAAGTTTAAAATGACTAAATGGCTTAATCAACCCAATTAGTAGGGCTAACCAAGTCCAATTGACCTCAAATTTTTATGGTGGGTTCCTCTAATCCTAAAGGTCAGTGGAGAATTGATTTCAAGTCAATTTGATGTATGGTTAGCTCTAATTAATTAGAGATCCATTTTGGGTGTTTAAGCCAATTAGGGTTGTTTTAAATGAACTAACTCAAAACCTATTTTTCCTAGGGTCCTCTAGTCATAAGGAACATCACCAAATTTTCCTAGAATTTATTTCACAACATGCTATTTATTGGAATTAAAATACTCAAAACAGTAACATGAATTTGAAAAATCAATAACTTTTCATAGGGATGGCCTCTGACTTTGGAAAATTCAGGGAATGTTCCAAAATTCAGAGGCTTCAAAAGTCCTATGGTCTCATGCCATGGTCAATTGTATACATGCATGGAGAATTAAAAATATGCAGAGAGTAAATAAATTATTAAAAATAAAATACTTGATAAAATTAATTAATTTCTTTTCCACATTATTCTCCTCTGTTCACTGAGCAAGGGGGTATTTTTATTTTATTTTTCTGATTTTTCTACACAAAGTTATGAATTTTTGAAGTTTAGGGAATTAAATAAATCAGAAAAATCCCTAATTTTCTATTTATCCACGCGGCGCCGCGTCAACCTCGGCAGCTCCGAAATGCCGCGTGTCGCGCTCCCATTCGACGCCGTCATCTGAGTCAGCAGCCCGGGCCCCGCGGTTCTCGTACCGTTTCCTGATCCGACGCGATCCTGGCCGTCCGTCCGCGCGTGTATTGAATGGATGGCATCCGTTCATCGTCCCCAAGTGTCCTCACTCGAGAGCCGTCCACACTAAATCCCTAAGATCTCACTCGATACTCAATGGATTTTCATGTTCTTATGCTCTATGGATTCGTCTTGAAGAGACGAACACATCTATACGGTGATCATGCATTGAAATTGAAGCATTTGAAATGGAGAATCTCCAGAAGCTCGGGATGAAGAATTAGCTCATACCTTTGCTCAGAGAAGTGTGGCTTCGATCTGAGGGTTGTTGCACCTTCGATTGGATCCCGCAAGCTCCGGATGAAGTCTCCCGGTCGCAGTGAATTGTCCAGGTGTGATTTCGACCAAGCCCGATCACAAAGCTTGGAGGCTGGAGCAACCGGGTGGCCCGGAGATGGGGCTTTCGTTGGTGGACACCTTCCCTCGGTCCGGTGAAGGTGTAGAGCCAATCAATTTGGGGATTGGCTCCACTGTGGAGAAGTGTCCTGGTTTTAGGCCTAGATTTCAACTGCGAAATCGAGCTCGCGAGAAGAAATGGCGGGGGATCTCGGTGGGGATCAAGTGCTCGTGTATGGGGAGGAGTCCGGAACAATTTTGGCAGAGTTTCCTTAAGGTTTGTTTCAGCACCTCTCATGGCCGAGAGGGGTGGTGTTTAAATAGGAGAGGGTGGAGGGCCTCCCAGGGAGAGTTAGGGCTTGGGATCAACTGCCCTTGGCAAGAGAAGAACAACTCCAATGGCCACTAAGGATGGGGCAACTCAGCAGGTGAGAATTCCAAATTGGGCTCACATGTGAGCTCTCAGCCATGGTGTTTTCCGGCGACCTGGTGGCTAGCCGGCCAGGCAGTGGTCACTCTCAGGGTCAGGAGATCCAGGGCTTGAAGTTGGTGAAGGCAATTGGGCTTGGACATGTGTAAAGTGTTTGAATCAAAGTAGAATTGGGTAAGGGTATATTTTGGCTCAAATTGGTCAAATGCATGGATTGGGCTAGGTGCACCTTCCCATGGCTAGTTTGGGCTGAAGATAAAGTGGTTTAGGTCAGCTTAATTAGTGGGGAAGGGTCACCATCCAAGTACAATTAAGTTTAAGCATGGTTTAGTGGAGTCATGGAAGTGGCTAAATCACCCTTAAGGGAATCATTAAAGAACTCCCTCCTTTTGCCAAAAATGACATGGTGATGTGTAAAGTGGCTGCCATGGCTTGCATATGGCTTGTGCATGGCTTCATGGCTCCATTTGGCTTGGGAAAAGGTTGAGTCAATTTCATAAAAATGGATTTTAGGAATTTTTGGTAATTTGATGGAAATTTGTATGAGACTTGATTTGGAATGATTTGATGATGAATTTAGGACTTAGGGATGATTTTAATTGAATGGATGATGTAGAGAAATATCATGTGGGCTTTGGGACCAATTTTGGGCCTTTGGATGTGGTGAAGGATGAGCTTTTAAAATGGTTTAGGAAAGTGGGCTTTTGAATTTTAAAATGGATTTTGGGATGAAATTTTGTAAAGAAATTGGGCCAAATAATTGTTGGGTTTAGTTCATGGATGTATCATGAGTGACTTGAAGCAAATTGGGAGTGATTTGGGTTTGAATTGGGTTGAATTTGGGCTCTTTTGGTGAATGGGCCAATATAGGTCCAAGTGGGCCAAGTTGGGCCAATGTTGAGCTAGGGTTGAAATTGATGTAAAATTAATGTTGAGAAATGTCTATGGGAGTGTTTCAAAGAGGTTTTGACTTTGGTTGGGCTTTGATTTTGGGGTTTAGGCCCATTTGGGTTAGGTTTGGGTTTAGGTCAAAATTGGGCCTTTTAGCTTTGGGTTGAATTTGAGTGGGGTTTGGGTCCAAATTTTGGGAAAATCATGTTAGTGTTATGCTTGTGGGATGCTAAGGAAAATTTATAAAAGATTTGGGGTTAATTGGAGTTGAATTGGGTGAGTTTGGGTTAGGTTTGGGTCATGGGTCCAAATTGGGCTTTAAGGCCAAAAGTGAAATTGGATCCAAATGTCAGTCAAATTGGACTTAGATTTGGTCTAGATTGGTGTTGGGAATGTTGAATTGAAGTTTAGAATTCAGTTGGACCAGAATTTGAGTCAATTGGATAGGTTTGGTTTGACATTGGGTTCACTTTGGGTTAAAATGGGTCAAATTGGGGGTTTTGACAAAAGTAAGGTAAATTGACAAAATTGGCCCATGGTGTAGTTGGACAAAATGAAATTGGGAATATTTGGGATTTTCTGGAATTTTCTGGGAATTTTCTGAATTTTTGGATTTTTGGGTCAAGAGGGGTATTTTGGGTATTTGGAGGGTATTGGGAGGTTTTCTTGGAATTTTTGATATTTTTGGGTATAGATGATCAATTTGAGTGATTTGGAAATGTTTGGGATTGATTTTGAGGAATCTTGGGTTATTTGGAAATTTTTGAGAAATTTGGGTAATTTTAAGGGTTTTTGGGTAGGTTAAGCGGGTGTAGGGTCCCCGGGGTCAAAAATTAAAAATTTGGAAAATTGAAGATTGGGTAAATTTGAGTGGAATGAAATCATTTTGGTTGAGCCATGAAGCCACATTAAGCCCACATGAGCCATGAAGGGACTCATTTGAGGCATCCACTATGTTGTTCCTAACCCTCTTAGCCAAAGGCTTAGGGGTTAAGGACCATCCATGTGAATCACCTACATGAGTCAGGAGGTCAAGTTAGGTATGGGTGTGGTTTTAGGAGGTGTGTGAAAGTGTAGTGTATAGGTGTAGTGTGTGTGTAAGTCAGCCCCTTCACCAGACCAGGCCACCCAGGGTAGTCCTAAGGCCAAAGAGTCCTATAGGGACTCATCCTTTAAACTTCCACATTTGATTTCAACCCTCTAGGTGATTAGGGGTCTACAGTCAAGTTTGTGGAGTTTGCAGGGAGTTAAGAAGTGGTTTGAATTTCTAAAAGGTGGGTCCCAATTCTAGTCCTCTAAGATAGTCAAAGGAAAAGCCTAAGGCTAGATCCTAAATACTAAAGGGAAGAAGAGAAGACCTCATCAAAAATGAGGTCAACAGGGCTTTCTGACGCAGTAAATCTTCCTCCAAACCTATGTCTGCAAGTAACTGTTGATGGGCATGAGTAAGAGAAGGAAGAATTGAAGGATTTAAATGCACCCGTGCCTCCAAATCATCAACTATTCTTTAGGAAACCTTTACTTTAGTATGCACGTTGCCAAAAACCTCAACATTCCACTTTTTAAGTCCAACCACAACTAATTTATGAAGTTGCCATAAAACATACCAAGAATTTCCACATCTGCTAGGCTACCAGAGCTGTTTGACCACGTTAAGAAAAGTAGCATGTGTGGCCAAACATTAAGAAATTTAAAAGAAATGTGTGTGGGTTTATCTTGAAAAGATAAAGTAAGTAATATGGGATTATGATCAGAAGTGGCATAACTCAAATGTCGTACTACGGTAATATGAAAATAGTTTAAAAGAAGAGTATTCCCAAAATATCTATCCGGACGCCGATATAGTAAGCCCCTTCTTCGGAGTAAAAGGGGAGCCAGTGTAACCCAAGTCAAAGAGACCAGCAAGGGAGATGCTATCACAAAAGCGATTAGTAAGAGTATTATCTAGCCTAGCACCTCCCTTCTTCTCATTAGAGGATATCACCATATTGAAATCTCCTCTAACAATCCAATTATCAGTAATAGTCTCTCCCATGACAATAAGCTTATTCCACAATTGAAATTTATCAGGAAGTAAAGTGCTAGCATAAACAAAAGTGATCCGAGCTAGTGTAATCATCTTTAGAGAAGGATGCTAAGACAAATTGATTGTCATCCTCAATCACATCAAGGTGAATGTTTCGTCTCCAAAAAACCCAAATCTTATTGTTTTTATTACAATAATGAAAGAAGTTTTTGAAAGAAGCTAAAATTTTATCTTTATGTACAGTAACCATAGGTTCCATAATAGCAAAAAGACCAACTTTATAAACTCTACAATGATGTTTAAGACGTTTTAGGGAGGCAGGATTACCAACCCCCCTAATATTCCAAATTAAAATGTTAAACATGTTGCCTTTGCCCTCCCCTCCTAGTAGTTCTAGGGGGAGGGGGTAAGAGATCTCCATTAGAATAAGATGGTTCAGCTACAAAAGGCTCAGTTGTATTTGATATTTCTCTAGAGAATTCTTTTCTTTCATCTTGCTAGATTTCTGAATCTGCCATTCAGAATCAATAGCAACAGTAGCAGAAACAACATGATCACAATAAGAGGTCCCAGTAAAACCTAGAGGAATGGAGGAGCTGCTATCAAATAACACAGGGAGAGGGGAGGGTGTGGGGATAAAGGAGTCCCCAGCAGGAATAGTAAAGGAAAGGGTAGGAGAGGTCTCCTCAGCACATATAGTTTGATTAGCTGCTACAGGAATGGGAAGATTAATGGTTTCAACTTCAGCAGGATCAGCAATATCAACAATTTGAGGAACTGGTTCAGAAGGGGAAAAAGTAATAGAAGGTAGAAGAACCGGTGAAACAACAATGCTAGTGTCAACAACAGCCAAATCTGGGGCAGGGATAACATTGGGATTTACAACAGTAAGAGGTTCAGAGACAACTGAAAGAGAAGGGTCAACAACAGGAGGTTCAGGTGGAGTAACAACAGGAATGGGAGAAGGATTTTGGCATGGCCTCAAGTGGGGATGCTTCTTAAAGCAAATAGAAAGGGAATGACCAAACATTGCACAATGTGTGCAATACGGTGGATTTGGTCCCATAATCACACTCTGCCAATAACTATTGTGATTAGAACCAATCCAAATTTCATCAGAATAAGATTGTGTGATATCTCTTTCTACTAAAACGCAAGCATCAGAGGGACGTGTGCCTTCAAGACTAGGATTATCAATACGTAAAGGTTTACCAAAACCCTGTCCAAGCGAGAATAGAATTTCATAATGAAATAGATGAAATTTTAACCCTGGAAACTTAATCCAAACCGGTATAATTGGGGATTCAGCCTTGGGGTCAAAATTTACAGACCATTTAAGAATTTTCATAATACGATTTTCTATTTTAAGCACTTTTCTAGCAAAAAATTTCGTGTAATCCATTTCATTAGAAAGTTGAATAAGTATATGACGTCCATCAAGAAGACCAATCTTCCATTCTCCAGAAAGTTTATAAGAATCAAAAGCCTTCCGAATAAGCTCCATCTTAGGATGGCCATACATAAACTTACCAATGAGCGCAAGTCGACATGAAGAGGCCAGAATATTTGTTTCGTCATCAGACAAAAATAAAGCCGGCTTGCCGTTCTTGCGACCTAACTTCTTAATAAAAAAATGCTCACCACCAGATTCCAAAGAGTCATGGAAAGATGAAGGAAAGAAACACGAATGCTTTTTAGGGTTAGGGAGAGTACTCCCTGAAACCACATCAGCATAGTTTCTTGCCATCGAAAAGGCTAAGAAAAGGAGGAAAGATTGCAAAAAAAAAAGAAATAAAATGAAAAGATCTCACCAGCGTTTGAAGGAGACAAAGGAGACAAGATAGATCGCCACAAAATCGCCATGGATGCCAGAGCAGCATACCTTAGCCCTAGCCGTCGCCATTACAGATAAGAAGAAGAAGCCTGCGATTCCTGATAACCTTGTTGTACACCTTCGTCGCGATTCGCTGCGCAGAAGCCCTCTGCTACTTCTTCTTCGCGAGGATCCGCATCCCGTCGCCTGATCTGCTCGGCGTCGCAGATCTCAATTGCCTGAGCGAGGGTGCGCCGTTGGCTGCGGCTCCGAGTTTCGCCGGCGAGAAAGAGGGACTGCGAAGGGGTAAGCGCCGACAACGAGAGAGAGAGAGGGAAGCCCTTCACTTGCTGTCGGTCATATTTATACATATATGTGTGTGTGTAGCAAAACGGTCATATTTTTACACACTTGCATATGACAACCACAAGCAAACATAATGGAGAAGAAATCTCCAATATATTTGCATAATGATACCAAATTGGATTAAATATAAAGCGATTAAACGTAGAGAATTTTTTTTAAATTTAATCTTACTATAAGAATTGATGTACTTCATCAGAGTTAAATAGAACACACAAATAAGCTGCTCGAAGCTCTATATAATTTAGGTAGCATGTGTCATGCCTACCTAATTGTTCACAATATATCTGGAATACCAACAACTCAGTTTGTACAAACATCTGACCAACAGTTTCATGTGTATGTTGCATTAGATCGAAGTAATTATAACATAAAGTAATTGTCTCCCGTAATAGATATGCCTCGCATATCAAACCGCCTAGACGTGTTTATTCTTAACAGTCTTTTTTATTTTATTCAAGATATGCACAGCTTATTTATTTTAGAAAAAAACATAATAGTTCACACTATACTGAAGAAATACTTCATATAGGGATACATTCACTTGTACTGCATTGATCCACCCAATATAGCCTCATGACACAAGTGAATGGGCAGATACTCCATTGAGTAAGAAAACCCAGAATTAAATATTCATTCGAGCTTGCGCATCAATAACAGCATACTCGCGTCAAGACATCATAGATAATAAACATCCAATGTGCCTGCACACAAAGCCTTGAAGAATATACTAATTTTGATCAATTAATCGAGTACTAGATTTGGCAAAACATTGAATGCAATAGGTAATAAGCATTGCATGAAAATATGACAATCGTGACTCTTCATACTAAATATTTTCCGTATCCCAAATCAACACATCAGCCTATGTTAGAGGCAAGACTACTTGGAAACTTCAAGGAATGCAAATACTCAAAAAATACTTATCGTTGATCAGATGTAAAACAATATTTAGCTTTGGGCTTTATTACTTTACATGCATTTATCTCTTGTAGTTCCAACCCACTTCTCTTAAAATGTTCATTCAGATCCATTCATGCTTATTGTCCTTTGTTTTTTCCTTGATATCTAGTACAATATTAAATATATTATTAAAAACATTCTTCTCAATATGCATAAAAATCATATTATGCCTAATCTGATTGATTTTCTAATATGGAAGATTAAAAAAATACTCTGCTTCATCATATTATGTGCAACGTAATAATCTAGAAGACGACTCGAGGCTAATTTCGATCACTTAGTGATCTTTAAAACTTCAGTAATCATCTACAAAATATTGCTTCCACTAATCCTTAGCGGTGGACTTCATCTTTTAACTTTATTTCAGAAAAATACATTTTTATTCCTCCGAAATTGGTGATCAAGTACTGAAAACCTTCGTTGAAAATCAAAACAAGAAATTTTTCTTCCGTACTTTAAAGTGAAAGCTTAGACATGTCAATATAGTAAAAACATGCCAATTTTTCGGTTGTGCTATAACCAGAAAGCATCCCATAAGCCGGAAAATCCCTGATGGTCCATATAAGAGCAGCTCTGAGGTAAATGTTTTGTTTCATTGCAATATAATAAGTCAACACACCGATTTTCAATAGTACCTATAGCTCGCCTATAAGAAGTTTTAAATACACATCGATTTACTATTAGGGTTATGTGTACATCGTATGATCAATATTTAAAATAAAAACTACACATTCATATGTATATCAAAGGCCAAATTATATGGTATGATAACAACTAACCAACAGAAATAGGGTGCCGTGGCATGATTGTAATGTGTGAACCCATCTGCATAGAAGTCAAGCCTAACATTGTGTGGTTCTGCTGCAAAATATGGATGACTGCGATCAAATTATTTCCAAGCTTTACCAGTTGAGGGATGAGTCATTGTATTGGCACTAACAGATCCACATTATGCCAGGTCAAGTGGGGGAGCTATGCACATAGAAGCAAACAGTCATTGGAGCAGTGGAATGAGAGGAAATACAAGAGACATTTGTAAGGAATATTCTTCTGATTTTTACTCATCCTCCTTTGTTTGAACCGATCAACACTGCAAAATCTGCATTTTGTCTCTTGTGCATTTTCCATGTAATATAACATGCAGCAGTTGACACAACATTCCATCTTTTTAGATAATAGCCCCAACTTCACCACTAACTTTTTAGTTCTGAACAAATCTTCTAGAACTAAATTATTAGTAGGGTTCGTCTCCGTTAATAATGTTGTTGTATGATTAAAGAATTCTTTGGACATATTAAAATCAAATTTGATACTCAACATTCTTAGAGCTACTATTATGTGTGTGTGAAGTGCATCATTCCCATAATGGTTGTTGGGAGGCATTTAATAATTCATAGAATTGTTGCACTTTACCAATTCATGGCCATCATTAGACGCACTCCCAACAAAATGAGTCCTACTCACATCATCACTTATATCCTCATACATGCCAAATTATGAAAGGTTGGATGGGAATAACTTGATAAGATTCCAACATGACCATACTGAAGATCTAGTTCAAATTCACCATGTAAGTCCAATAACAATAATTGTGTTTGAATCTCATACGGTATAGGTCCAATATCGCTTCATCTGGTGTCAGGTACGTTTGATTCTAGTGCTTTGAAACCTATCTTTTGAAAGATAAACAAACAACTGCGATGCCACATGCATAAACTTTTCAACACCAACAATAAACTCGTTAGTTAATCTTTTTCTTCCTGGATATAATCTGTTATATATCAACGATCTAACAATTCAAATAATCATCTTTATTATAAATGTAGCTCTATTGATCAGTGCAACGTCATTTTATCATAATTACACATCTTACCCAAAACTTTAGGCCACCTACACATCATACTCAAAACCCATAACTCACAAATTTAGAGAATCGACCAATTAAATCATTAACACTCAAACTAACCCATCAACCCAACATTAAAGTATTAAATTACCACGCTACCATCTCACCTACCATCTCACCTGAAACCTTATGCCACCTTCATATGTATTTACATATCTGGCACCTAAATTTTCATATTTACATACATAGCACAAATTTCTTATGCATTTACATATCTCACACGTTAATTTTCATATTTACATACATACCACAATATCGTATGTATTTACAAATTTCACAACTAAATTTTCATATTTACATATACATAGTACAAAGTTCTTATGTATTTACATATCTCACACACCTATATTTTCATGTTTACATACATAGTGCAACGACCTAATCTTACATACATAGCACAAATTTCTTATGTATTTACATATCAAAAACCTAAATTTTCATATTTACATACTTAGCACAAATTCCTTACGCAGTCACTTATCTCATACCAAAATTTCAAATTGACATACATAACAAAAATTTCTTATGCATTTACATATCTCAAAACTAAATTTTCATATTTACATAAATGACAAAAATTTCTTAGGTATTTACATTCTCCCACTTAAATTTCCATAGAGAGCACAAATTTCTTTTGTCTCACACCTAAACTTATGTGAAACCATAAACTCCATATACATTACACACCTAATAATGAAATACGAAAAGAACTTGAGTAAAATCTTTGTATTTTTGGATCTAACACCCATACAACAAAAGAAAAATATGAAAACTTATACTAAACCAAAGCTTGAAGACGTAGAAAAAGATTATATTAGAGGGGGATCGAGCGGTGAATCGGACTTATTATTGGCGGAGGAATTCGAAGGTGACGAATGAGAGCAGAAATGAGATTAGAGTGAGAAGTGAAGCTGCTGTTCGCGTGAGCCCTATTTTGAGACTCTTGTGCCAACCATAGAGTTGGCTAAGGCCGACACTATAAAATTATTGTAGCGTCTTCTGCTCGATGTAACTCATCTACGTAGATTCTTTTGAAAGCAGAATTACATGGCAAAGCTAAACTGAAATAATTTTGCCGCTAATTCATAATTTTCTTGTAGTTAGTTATCTTGAAGAGATCCATTGAATGATAACTTGGACTAATGGATGGTGGTGAAGTACAAATTGCCATAATGACGATAATAGTGCTAATGATGTTGATGCTGTTAAAATGACCAAAGTCGTCTTCCCTGTTCATGACATGAAAGAATTGACCTATAACGTGGCCTTTCATTGCTACCAAAGGCCATCAGGAACAAAAAGTATTAAGATTGTTAGATCATATCATTAACTCTAAACATAAAATGTATAAACTAAAATATAATCAAAATATTTAATTAAAGGTTACTAAATACAGAAATAATTATTCCTTTATCTAATTCAATTTGAGTTTTTTTTAATTTTTTTATTTTCCTTATCATCATTTTAATCTTCCTAAATTAATTCAACAATTTCTATGTAATCACCATTAAGAACATTTAAGCCAAGTCTTATTTCAGCACAACGTATATTTGTTGCTCAAAGAAATAGTACTAAAAATGTGTGTTTCCTAATGCTATTGATGCCTCCCAAATTAAACGTTTTGGGACATCTTTATCTTTCACAATTTTTTAATTTGTGATGATATTTTCATCGCATTGTATGATGATTTATTTCATTTTTTTTTTTTTTTGGAATGAAATAGATGATTGATTTAAATGATGTAGCATCATGAAAGTGATCTCTTTAAATGATATAATTCATAAACAATGACAATGCATATCCCAATTTGGTATGTTCATTACTCTCACTATTAAGTGACTACAAGCATAATAGCCTAAGATAATATATCAATAAAATTATGATAACACTGTTTCTATTCTTCCTGTGATTTTTTACTAGCACATTTTATTATTTTGAGTCCATTCGCTCCTATTAATTTTGCATGATTCACCAAAATTTATCATATAAAATTTTTTATCGCGCAAAGATGATGTTCTCACTTGGTGATCTTTAATCAAATTCAATTTTGTGAAGTGACTCATTTCTAAGCATAAACTATTTTATTAGGATAATAACTTTTAAACCATCTCCTTGATGCCTTCCCAATTACATCGAAAAACTATCTTTCTTGCTTTATGATTTGGGTTTTTTGTTTTGTATCTATTTTTGGCAATATAATTGCTTAGATTGTCTTTCTGAATGTCTCTTTTTATTGAGGAGCTTAAACATTGTGTAATTCTCATTTATACTAAAAAAATTGGCATTTTGTAAAAAAAATGGAAATTTATATACTTAGCATCTAAATCTTACGCACTTACCTATCTCACACCTAAACATTCATATTTACATGCAAAACACTCTTACCTATGTATGAAAATATGAACTTCAGCATTAAATAATGTGTTAGTCTTGTTTATGATGTGATAGGAAATAATTGGATGTTTTAAATATCTTAAATAAAAATTCTCCTCAAAAGGATCAGATTTTCTCCAGTCAAATTTGTTGAGCACATGCCGTTGAAACAAAGGCATGAAAGCGAGCTTCCCTTGGTTACCACATACCAACGGAATCCATAAAAGGTACAAAATATCTTTGGAGCTTTGCTTACGTCGTAATCCAATACCATCCAGCGACGAATTGATTGGCCATTTTTTCCATCGATAATATGTGGAAACCCATCAACCCTCATCCAATGCCATCTTGACTAATGAATTCTTTGACCCTTATCTTGTTTTCAACCTTTCTGTCAAAGCGGCTGTGAAGCTTTCTGACATGATTTTAGAATCTCTGTTAGACCGTGTTTCACGCTTTCGCCGGCGTCACTCCTCAATAATGTACTGCCTAATCTGCCAAGCGTGAAAAACGGAGTGCATTAAGATACATGTATGCTTCACCTAATTGGAGTACATACTTATAATGTATTATGTAATTTAATCAAATATTAATACATAATTAATTGTCACTATCGGCATGCTACTTATAAAAATTGCTGGAATGTATAAACATAATTGTTCAAAAATGTGAAGAAAAAAGTTACCAGTGTCATGTGCTACTAAAAAGTTTTTCTATCTTATTATTAAAGATAATTAGAATTATTATCAACACATTAGTTTAAAAAAAAATTTAAATTTTTATTGTAGATTTTTGGAGGAAATATGAGTCTTGTCTAGCATGTGCGGAGCCACACTAGGGAGTCTGTGGCCGGGGCCATTCCCCACCTGACTGCTTTGTTTTCCTCTGCCCTTGCTTTTCTTTGTTTCATGTTCCAATAACTGCTTTAGTTGAAAAAAGATAATAAATTATTTTGAAATGTTTCTCTTCATTATTCCTTTCAATTCCGAAGGAGATGCTACGTATAGGAGCAAGCCTTCCCAAATGCTCATCTGCAACAAATTTGTTGCCCTTACCTTTTCTCTAGGGGTGTGAAAGAGCTTGTGTTTGGCTAGTTTAAAAATATCATTATTTATTTTCAGCTTGTTTACATGATGAGCCGAACATGAGTTGGATAATTAAATCATTTAAAAATAATACTCATCAATTGTGTATATATATATATATATATATATATATATATATATATATATATATATATATATATATATATTATTATTATTATTATTTAATTATTTTGAGTCAAAATGAAGTTAAACATAAACAAATAAATCTTTGTTCGTGTTCGACGCATTTAAATATCTTGCGTAAAGCTCATTTGATTAGTGAACGAATAGAATATGAGTTACCTAACGAGTCAAACAAAAGCTGTTTGCGAACAACGAGCCGTTTTGACATTTAGATTAATTTATTTATTTTTAGGCTATTTCGTTGTTTAAAAAATAAAACTATTTATTAATAAAAATATTTAGATTTAGAGGTTTATAATAATTATTTTTGTTTTTTAGATTTTAGATTCATGAAAAGAGGAAACTGAAAATTATGAACGAAAAAGTGACAAAAAAGTGAGCTTCAGTTTGAGAGTTTTAAAAATTATTTTTAGTGTATAAAAGGTACAATTGATGCATTGTTTCTTTAAGTATAAATTTTATTGTTTAGATCGAATTTTCATTAGTAGTTGTTAATATATAACAGATTAGTTAATGAATGCTAAAACATATATTTTTATTATATTTACAAACTTAAATAAAATTATTTTAATTTATAGATAATGCAAAAAAATTTATTAAAAAAAATATCAAAATATATAAGATGTTTATCGATAATCAGCATAAAAGCTTCATAAAAATTATAACACTAACTCCATGCAAGTTATTCTTAAAGTTAATGTGTGCCATCTTGAAAAATTTTTTTGGCCCGCACCTGATGTCCAACCAATTCATTAAAAAGAAGAGATATTGTATTGATCACCTGACAAAGCTAGATATATAGAAGAAAACTATGTAAAATAACAAGATACTATGGCATACAAAATATAAATATTTTTCATCAAGAGGTAGAATAACTCGCAACAGAAGAACGAAATGATTGAGCTAAAAACGATCTGTGTAGTGTAAAAAAGTAAGGGCTCCTAAGAAATTATCCAAATAAGGATCTATTTGGGGCAGCTTATTTGGTATGGTGGAGTTTTGAAAACGCATCAGGTCTGTTTGGGAAACTGTAATTTGGCAGCTTATACGTTTTCAAAACGTTGAAAACAAAGTTTTCACACTGCACCTATCTAGGTGCGGTGGCAATTTTCTTATTGCGGTTTGACTTTTCCAAAAAAATAAAAATTTGTAATAGCCACCACATCTAACTAATTAGCAGATTATTCAATAAGCTGCAGCTGCCCCAAACAGACCCTAATGTACAGTTAGAAAAGTTTTATCCTCGGATCAAGTCTAAAGATAAAAAATGGCCCAAAAAGACAAGCCAACAATGTACCGGAAGCAGATTCACTAAAAAATAATCATAAAAGAAAAGAGCAGCAGACAACTAGAGAAAACAAAGCCACCAATCCAATTACCAAACAAACCACATCATAATTCCATAGTAACCTTGTATTGGTAGCCTAGAAAGGGAAAACAACAATTACTGGTGAAATAATCCAAGGCTTTACGTGCGTCGAAAATATTGAGCCGAATTTTGATGATATAAGGGAAGGGTAATTTCCTGTAGCTTTCCAACTCATAAAATCGTAGCTATTTAGTACGAAACTTTTATGACGGTCTTTGAGAACGATTCATTGTAAATTATAAATCGACTGTCATAGATCAACGGAATTCCGCGTCGTTAATTTTTTAGGTTATAATCCAACGGTCAGATCATAGTAACTGACGGCTACAACCATCAGTTAACTGATGGAATTTATACTGTAGGTAAACAGTCGAAAAGTCTTTAAACAACAAATTGACCCGAAAATTTGTTGGATTATTCACTTTGGTGCACCAAATCAAGATTTTGTATAACCAAATGGAATGTAATCTTGATTCAATCATTTCTTTAAGTTTTATGTATATTGACTGTTATTTTTTGTGCTTTTTCATACTGAGGTTCTGTTTGGCGCAGCTGCAGCCTCTCGATTTTCATTGCAATTGCATGTGTTGAGAAAGCTACTGTGGGAAGCTGAGTTCAGGAAAGTTCGAATGTACGTTTGGTGCGGCTATGTGAAAACGAATTGTGGAGTATCTATTTACGGAGAAATGGCCAATGCTGCTCTCGTTTAATAAAACTGTTTTTTTTGTATTTATATGAAATTGATTAATATATGTAAATATACGAAATTAATTATTGTTATGAAATAAATTTAAGTATTAGATATGTATATTTATATATAATTGATTAATATATGTTAAAATTTTAAGTGTTAAATATGTAAATATATGAAATGTATGCCTCGTGTAATTGTTATTCACTATTAGCATTAAAACTGACACAATAAGGAATATGTAACAATAAAATAATTATGATTATTGCAACAGATTAACTAAAAGAAATAATTTAAATAACAAAATAAGGATACCTTCGTGATACTTGGAAGACGAGGAGGAAGAAATCTCTTCTTCCTCGTCACGGAAGTCGAGTCCGCCGCATACGAGGAGGCCTTCGGGGAATCCGGTACAGCAAAGAAGAGCTTGGCGAAGGTGGGAGCGGTTAAGGTCGTACAGCCGGTCCCGGCGAGCACGCTCCTTCTCCACCTCTCACTTATGAGCCTCCAATTCCTCATCGCGCCGGCTGTGGGAGCTGAGGACACCTGTTGAAAGCGCCATCGTGGACCAAGCTTGGGGCGAGGAGGAGGCTTCCCGTCCACCGGACGGAAAGAGGAGTCGTTATCGGCGGCGGCGGCAAGTGCGGCGGAGTTATCGAGAGCGAAATCAAAGAGGGCGTCGCGGTTGGATCCGGGTCGGATGGAGGGATTCATGAAGTTGGTGCTGCGAGTCCGGTCGACGATGGGCTGCGGGCTCGATACCGGAAGACGAGGAAGAAGGCTCGGGACGAGAATACCTTCGCGAGCGAGGGCAATTTGGAAGATTAGGAGGTTAAAGCTGGGGCCGCGGGGTCGATCCTGCGGCCTGCTTTTCCCCCGCTTTGGCGGAAATCGGCTGCGAAGCTGTGTGTCAAACATCAATTTTACGCGGCTTTGGGCCGCGCCGTGGTAAAATAGCGACCCCAAACGAAGCCTGAGTGATTTAGTGAAATTCAAACTTTTAATATTGCTTTTACAAAATCAAGCACTTAGGTGATATTTTTGAATTGCCGAACCAATGTATTTATGTGCGTCACAATCAAATCATTGAGAATTTTATAAAAAAATAAAAATTTTCATTGATTTTTTATCATGAATTTTGTTATCCATATGAAAATTCAAAAAATGAATAAATGACATCTAATCTTCCAACATACAATTCTAAGTGTAGGGTTTAGTGTCCATGTTTGAAACACATAAATACAACTTAATTAACTCCAGATAAAGTCAAATATGATTTATATCGTTCAAGATTAAAACTTAATTATTGGATTTGAACTTCACATGAAGAGGTTGATCCGACAATATGTAGCTTTGTTCCTTTAACGAGCTATGACCCTCAACATGAATTTCAATTAAGTTGATTCGAGGAAAAGGTCTTTCATGATACAAGACATTATTGTCCGAGTCAATTAAAGGAAGAGCACCAAACCTCGAAGCTCTGGAATTTTATGATTTACTATATCTCTCAGAATGCTAAAAATTAAAGCCGAGTTTAACGAGCCATGAGAATGTTTTAATCAGTTTCCATGATTATTAAAAAAACTAAATCCACAAGAAAATTTAGTTCTAGAAGACTTATACAGAACTAAAAATCTTGTATCTAAGTTAGGGTTAAAAGTATATAAGATTGATAGTTGAGTGAACAAACATATCTATTTTACAATTCTGGTGAAATAGAAACTCAATGTGGATTCTATCATTCTCCAAGATTCAAACTTTATAATAGAAAATGTAAAAAGAAGAAGGATACTCAACACAAGTGGTTCTTTTATCCACCGCTTACTCCATGTCTTTAGGGGTTATTTTCTTTTATGTACACTACTCCACATATGATGAGGTATCATAGCAGATCAGGAGAAATCAATTCAATTACTCATCTTGTAGATGAAGTGGCATGAAAATATTTTGTTCCCACATATCTTAAGTTTGTTGTGGAGGCACATAACGTGCGGATTTGCTTATGCATTGTCACTTCCTCACCGTACAGTCCGACTGCATCTTCTAGTCTTATTGGCTAGTGATCTACCTAAAAAATACTCATTTTTATGCATTATTTATGATTCAATTCTTAAGGATATTATGTTTTTGGATGTAGATGATTAAAAAAGAATCCAAGAAGGAAAAAGAAGAAAAAATGAGCAAAATGAAGCAAAATGGAGCTTATGGAGCAAAATATTGGAATTATTGGCCTGGGGCCTAGGTTCCAGAATCCAGCGCCTAAGCGCCAGATTGATATAGAAGCTGTTAAGAATTTTTGATGATCTTGGGGAGTTATTTTGACGGAGTTAAGTGGTTATTGAAGCTTCTAGAAGACTGGAAGTTACTCTTAATATATAGGGCATGTGATACAATGCATTTGGACACAAAGAAATGATTTTAATCGCGAAGAAGTGTGATCGAAAGTGAAGAGGTGCGAAGACCTGGTCATGGAATCCGGCCCCTAGGCGCCAGATCCCGACACTTAGGCGCGACAGTTACCTTCTAGAAGATGCATTGAATTTGGACAAATTTTGAAGGGGTGCCTTAAGCAACCCTTGGTTAAATTCAGAGCTCTATAAATAGGAGCCCATTCTACAGAGAAAATGGCCCCATTTAGCACCTTCTCTCCCCCCTCTAGTTTTACTTAGTTTTTTTAGTCTCTTCCATACATAGGGTGCCACTTTACTTTGTATCTAGTGATTTTATTTTGAGTATTTATTGTGTGTTGTTGTTGTTGGAGTCTTTCATCATTACTTTGGAGTCAGTAGAAGTCAGCGGATCACTTGAAGGAACACTTCAGATAAACATTTGTACCTTGGTTCAAAATTTTATAAATATGTTTTGTTGTGTGATTTCAATGTGTTATGAGTAGTTAGTTATCTTTCTCCTTTCAACTATGAAAAGATAATAAATTAATTAAATTTTGTAGGAGAATTAAATTTAAAATATTTAAAACATTGTGATGATATTAATACCTGATCTTAGTTTACTTTTTAAATTGGCCATTTAAATTGTTAAAACTTGTTGAAGAATTTTGAGACTTATCCAGAGATAAATTCTTAACTAGTAGATATCACATGAATCCTTGTGTAGTCGAAGGCTTTATGCGGGTTATTCAAGGTGAAGTGCAAATAAATAGGAAGATATTTTTTATTGGGCATAAAATTAATTAGTTTTTAGAGTGATAGACTAAATTCTAATAATTTGGTTTATAGAAAGGGAACAGGTCACTGGTAGGGCCGACCATAGTCACCCTTGAACATCTAGTAGTGTGAGCCTAGATTAACCCATTCTACTAATAAAACATCCTGAACCGATCTATAGATTAGTCAATGTTCTTTGCACCTGGACCAAAGAGTAAAGAATAGGAATGCTTCTATTTGACACAATACCCTAATCTAAATTCCACACAAAAGATAATTATTCTAAAAATCTTAGATTAGTTGAAAAGTAGAAAGTCGTTTTTATACTTGCATTGAATTTTAATTACTACTTACTTTACTTTATTACTGCTTACTTCTTACTTTCTTATAGTAAAAATTGTTAGTAAATTAAATTCGAAAATAAAAAAAAGTACACACACACACACACACACACACACACACACACACACACACACACACACACACACACACACACACACACACACACACACACACACACACACATATATATATATATATATATTACTTTTAATTTGAAAAATTCTAAAATATTTCTTACATTTCTTACTTTTTATAAAAATACTATACATGTGGGATCGATAACCAGGACTCCACTAGAGCCCTGTATTACTTGAACGATACGTATACTTGCGTTTAAAATTGTGACTTTTACAATAATTATTATAAAATCTAAATATAAATTCATAAGTAAAAGTAAATATTGCACATCAAGTTTTTAAAGTCATTTTCCAGGAATTAAATGTTCTAAAAGGTGGTATCAAATTCTTGTATTTAAAAGCATATATAAAGTCACATCACATCAAGTTTTTGGCGCCGTTGCCGATGATCGAACATAATAAAAAGTAAAAAGAAAGATAAGAAAAAAAAATATAAAAACAAAACAAAAATAAAAAAAATATTTTAAATTTTATGCATAGTTCTGGATCTAAAGTATTACTACCTTTCGATTCTAAAATAGAAAGAAAAATTTAAAATATTAAAAAAGGAAAACAAATTTCAAAACATCAAGAAATGGCTAACTTACATAACAATAATCAAAATCCAATAGAAATTAATGAACAAAATATTTATAAACCACTAAGGGAATATGCAAACCCTACAGCTGATGAACTTCATGTTAGTATTCAAATGCGAGCAGTTAATTTTCAATGGCCTTATTCTAATTATTGTAATCCTGGTTGGAAAAATCATCCTAATTTTAATTGGAGTAATGAACAAAAACAATGGAATAATAATTAAGTTAATCCAAATTGAAACAATCAAGGAAATTCAAACTATAGACCAACTTACCCTCCTGGTTATAACAATCAGCAGAAAAAGTTGTCTGTAGAAGAATTGATCTTGTAACTAATAAATCAGCTACAAAGTCAAAACACTGCTATTCATAATATTGAGAATCAGATGGGTCAAATCGCTAATTTGATTAATTACAGACCTCAAGAAACACTATTTAGCAATGTCGAAATTAATCCTAAAGAATATGGAAAAGAACATGAACAAGCAAAAGCTGTACAACTTAGAAGTGGAAAGAAATTAAAAGAGAAAACACGGAATGAGATTGAAAAAGAGAAAGAAGTTGAAGAGATTGAAAAACCTAAAGATACCCTTTTTTCAAGTAAAGATCAGACTGTAGTACCTATTGAAGTGGAAGTTGAAAGACCACCACCACCTTTTCCTCGAAGACTAAAACAGCAGAAGCTTGACCATCAATTTTCTAAGTTCTTTGAAATTTTTAAGAAACTTACCATCAACATTCCTTTTGTTGAAGCTTTGGAGCAAATGCCAAGCTATGCAAAATTTATGAAGGATATTTTAAGCAAGAAGAGAAAATTTGAAGCTTATGAAACTGTTGCATTAAGTGAAGAATGTAGTGCAATAATTCAAAAGAAATTACCTCAGAAACTTAAAGATCCTGGAAGTTTCACTATACCATGTGCTTTTAGACAAATATTCTGTGGAAAAGCCTTATGTGATTTAGGAGCTAGTATTAATCTCATGCCATTTTCAATCTTTCAAATGTTAGATTTAGGAGATATTTCTCCTACCACTGTAACTCTTCAGTTAGTTGATCGATCGATCACTTATCCTAAAGGAGTTATAGAGGATGTTCTTGTTAAGGTAGATAAATTTATCTTCCCAGTGGATTTCATTGTTCTAGATATGGAAGAAGATAAAGAAATACCTATCATTTTAGGGAGACCTTTTCTAGCTACCGGACGAGCTATGATTGATGAACAAAAAGGAGAATTAACGATGAGAGTTAATGATCAAGAGATAACATTTAATATTCTGAAATCAATGAGGTATCCTGATAAAGAAAAATGCTTATCGGATGGATATTTTTGATTATATAATTAAAAAGCATTATCAAGAAAAATGTAAGGTCATTTCTGATGATAAAGATAAAGAATCTATGTTATATAATGAGTCATTAAATAAAGAAATTGAAAAATTAAATGAAGAAAATTTATCTGAAGAAACTCACTATATTCATGAAAATTGAGAAATTTTAGACACAACTAAAAATGATATACTTTTACCCTCAATTGAAAAAGCCCCTGAACTGGAATTAAAAATGTTACCTGAACATTTAAAGTATGCATTTTTCGGAAATTCATTGACTTTACCTATAATTATATCTTCAGAATTAAGCAAAGATAAAAAACAAATATTAATAGGAGTTCTGAAGAATTATAAGAAAACTTTTGGTTGGACTATTGCAGATATAAAAGAATTAAGCCCTTCAATCTGTATGCTTAGGATTTTAATGAAAGAAAATTGTAAACCCATTATTGAACCCCAAAGAAGATTGAAACCAATTATTAAAGATGTTGTTAAGAAAGAGATTTTGAAATGGTTAGATGTTGGAATTATTTATCCTATTTCGGATAGCCAATGGGTAAGTCCTATTCATTGTGTTCCGAAGAAAGGAGGAGTAACTGTCATTGTTAATGAAAAAAATAAATTAAACCTAACAAGACAAGTTACTGGATGGCGAATTTGCACCGACTATAAAAAATTAAACTACGCCACTAGAAAGGATCATTTTCCTTTACCTTTCTTGGATCAAATACTGGATAAACTAGCTGGACACTCATATTTCTATTTTCTGGATGGATAGTCTGGTTATCATCAATTACCCGTTGCTCCTGAGGATCAAGAGAAGACAACATTTAAAAGTCCTTATGGAACATTTGCCTTTAGAAGAATGCCTTTCGATTTATGCAATGCACCTGCAACTTTTCAAAGATGTATGATGTCAATATTCTGTGATTTGATTGATAAAGGAATTGAAGTATTTATGGACGATTTTTGAGTTTTTGGAACTTCTTTTGAATCTTGCTTGGAAAATATAATGAAAGTTTTGAAGAGATGTGAAGAAACAAATTTAGTTCTAAACTGGGAAAAATGTCAATTTATGGTCATAGAAGGAATTGTACTTGGACATAAAGTGAAAATTATTGTTGAACTTCAACCACCTACTACCGTTACTGATAAGAGAAGTTTTCTGGGTCATGCTGAATTTTATAGGAGAAATATAAAGGACTTTCTAAAATTGCTAAACCTCTTTGTGATTTATTAGAAAAAGAAGAAAAATTTGAATTTAATGAAGATTGTCTGAATTCGTTCAATATTTTAAAAGAAAAATTAATCACTGCACCTGCCATTGTTGCACCTGATTGGAATAAACCTTTTGAAAATATGTGTGATGCAAGTGATTATGCAATCGGAGTTGTATTAGGATAAAAATATGAGAAAATTTTCAAAGTTATATATTATTCTAGCAAAACTTTAAATGAAGCTCAAATAAATTACACTACTACTGAAAAAGAACTGTTAGCAATAGTATATGCCTTTGATAAATTTAGACCTTATCTTCTTGGAACTAAATGTATTGTACATACTGATCATTCTGCAATTAAATATTTAATGTATAAAAAAGATTTTAAACCTAGATTGATCAGATGGGTTTTACTTTTACAAGAATTTGATTTTGAAATAGTAAACGAAAAAGGCCGACAACCAAATTGCTGATCATTTATCAAGAATTAAAATAATAAAGAAAAGAATTATGAAGAAAATATAAATGAGAAATTCCTTGATGAACAGTTATATGTCATTCAAGGATTACAAATGCTCTGGTATGCTGATTTAGTTAACTATTTGGTTAGCAATATTTTACCTTATGGGATGAATAACAAATATATTAAGAAATTCAAGAATGATTGTAAATCATATATTTGGGAAGATCCTCATTTATTTAAAATAGGGCGAGATTCTGTGATTCGAAGATGTGTACCATATGAAGAAACTTTTGCAATAATTCAAAATTGTCACGATTCTGAATTTGGAGGACACTTTGGAATAGATAAAACCGCATTTAAAATTTTAAATTCTGGATTTTATTGGCCTACCTTATTTAAAGATGTTGGACATTATGTGAAAACTTTTGATCGATGTCAAAGAATGGGAAATATATCCAGAAAAGATGAAATGCCTATAAATTTTATATTAGAAATCGAAATTTTCGATGTATGGGGTTTAGACTTTATGGGACCTTTCGTACCATCATCTGGAAAAATTTATATTTTATTTGCAGTTGATTATGTTTCAAAGTGGATCGAAGTTGTAGCTTTACCTAACTGTGATTCCATAAGTGTTTCGAAATTTTTAAAGAAAATGATTTTTACAAGATTTGGAATGCCCTGGATAATTATCACAGATGGGGAAGTCATTTCAGAAATATAAGAATTCAATCATTGCTGGAAAAATTCGGAATTAAACATATAATTGCAACTGCTTATCATCCTCAAACAAGTGGAATGACTGAAGTATCAAACACAGAAATTAAAAGAATATTAGAGAAGACTGTTAATCGTAAAAGAACTGACTGGATTGACAGACTTGATTCTGCATTATGGACTTATAGAACAGCTTATAAGACACCTATTGGAATGTCACCTTATCGGTTAATTTATGGTAAACATTATCACTTACCTATTGAACTGGAACATAAAGCTTATTGGGCAATAAATGAGTTCAATTATAATTTGAATACTGCAGGAGAAAAACGATTATTACAACTGAATGAAATTGAAGGGATAAGAAATGAGTCTTATGAAAATGCAAGAATTTATAAGGAAAGAATGAAGAAATTGCCTGACAAAAAGATTTCAAGGAAAATATTCGAGCCTGGACAAGAAGTATTATTATTCAATGCTCATTTAAAACTTTTTACTGGAAAATTAAAATCTAAATGGATGGGTCCATTTATAATTGAGAAAATATACCCTTATGGAGCTATGGATATTAAAGATCCCAAAACTGAAAAAGTATTTAAAGTTAACGGATTAAGACTGAAGCCTTATATGGGAGAAATGAAATTAAATTACAAAGAGGCTTATGAGCTGAGTCTACCCGATTAATTCAATTAATTAAGTCGGGCTGACGATGTTAAACCAAGCTCTTTGTGGGAGGCAACCCATATTTATTAGTGTGAGTTAAATTATTGCTTTAAGGTTATGCCTTGGTCTTGACTAAATTTGTATATAACTTATGGAAATAGAAAGCTAGCAAGTCTGTATTGGCTTAAGCTAAACATTATCTTGATGTATATAGAATTTGGACTTGGACCACTCCATGTCAAATGTGAGTAAAAAGGAGATCAAGTTTACCTTCGTTTGTGATTTTTCCTGATTTGAATTTTTCGTAATTGTGTTTGTGTGTTGATCATACCTGTTTATTAGACCTACTTTTTAAGACCAAAACTTACAAAATTTGACGATAGGCGAATCAGAGTCGATTGAGGTTCTGGCGCCTAGGCGCCTAAGTACCAGAATGGCCTGCATATCGATGATTCGGCGCCTAGGTGCTAGATTCCAGCTCCTAAGCACTACTGTTATAGATCGTGTAAAAACTGAAGTTCTTCAGTTTTCACACAAAATCTCCCTATAAATTGACCTATCTTCGTCCTCAATCCCATAAAAACCTTAATTTCGACCAGAGCAATCCATTTTGGAGGAGTTAGGAAGGATTTGGAGGCAATGGATAGAGGAAATCATGGAAATGAGGTAAGAGACAAATCTCCCGAAGATCCTCAGCCTTATTTTAATGGTTCTATTGTTGTTAGTATGGAGAAATTGTTTAGTCGATTGGAGAAGATTGAAGCAGAATTTCAAAGTATTGGTAATCATCTCCATGAGATGTACCACCAATATGAAAACCTGGAATGGCAAACCAAACTTCAATCTGATCATATGGTGGCTTATCATGACGCTCAAGTAGAAATGTACGCGAAGAACAAGTTGATCCATGAAAAGACGGCTTTAGAATTTACAAAGGCATTGGTGTTCTATCCCTTCGGTCCTAGCGAACTTCATTGCGAAAGAGATGGTAATTGAAGATCGGTGTTAAATAGATCTTATATGTGTTTTAGGTGTGATCGAGTCATGTGTTAGTGTATTGAATATCAAATTTGTGTGTTTTCTTAATTGTTCATTGTGTGTTGTTGGATTTGAATATTTTCTTTGAATATGTTATTGTTTGTGTTATTTATAAAACGATGAACCTTGATACAGTCTTGTACTGAAATTTATTAAATTTGGAATGGAAGTTATGGATTGGAATTGAAGAATTTGGATACATTTTTGTGGATCTAAGCTATCATTTTAAATTGATTGTGAAAATGTTTGGAGGTAATAAATTGGATTAATACTCTCATAAGAGTAATTAGGAGTCAAATTTGTTAACATTTGGTGGAAAATATAAAATTTAAATTGAATTTTTGGAAAGGTGAGTCTGGCGCCTAGGCGCCAGTTCGGCCTAAACCGAAAAACTCATCTTCTTAAACCCCCACGCTATTTTTGACCCCTAAGCTTCCTTCTCCATTGGTTTTTGTGAAAATACCCCCTATAAATCCCATTTAAAGCCTAATTTTCAAGTTTTTGAGCTTAAAATCACCTGATTTCTTCACCTTGAGGTCAGAACTACATTCTAAACTCATTATTTTTTATTTTCACCATGGATTTTGCTCTCATTGAGAAAAACCAAAATTTTGAGAAAAATTTTGATTTTTAAGGTTAAATCCATGAAATTTTTAAGCTCTTTCAAGTTTATAAACTTAAAATAGTTTATTTTTCTAGATCAGTTGAACTTAATTTCGTGTTTTTATTTCAAGTTTAGATGGCACCCAAATCTAAGCAAGGAAAGGAACGAGAAAATTTTGATCGTAGCAAGTTCGTCACTGCTGCTGCACACTTCTGATATAATGATTTTGCTATGACTTTAAAATTTATCTCGGAGCGAAGTTTTTACAATCCTGGAGGAAGAATTGAGGATACAATCGTTGCGCTCAACTGGCAGCGATTATGCTATTTCACTGCTTTTGTCGTTATCCCCGTTGTTAGAGAGTTTTATGCTAATTTTGTGGATCTTTGAAGAATACGAGATTTTTGTACGAGGAGTTGGAGTAGGATTCACTCCTGAACGTATCAACATTTTCTATGGCCTGCCGCCAAACATTGAGTGCTATTACTCCGGATTATCTCCATCTGAGGGAGATTTGGATATGATCATTGCCTACCTAACTGATAGTACTGGAGCCTGGAAGATTCGGAACGGAAAAAGGGTAAATTTTTCATCTTCTAAGCTTAATGGTATTTCAAAGGCATGACACTACTTTATTTCTGCTCGTCTCCTTCCATCTAATCATCTGTGCGAGGTTACCAAAGATAAAGCTATCCTCAACTACTGCATTCAAGAGAGGAAGCCTATTGATGTAGGGAGCATTATTTATGATTCTGTAGAGGCTACTGCTCATTCTAACACTTCTATTGGACTTGATTTTCCATCTCTGATCTATTCTCTATGTGAAGGTGCTGGAGTAGTTGCTGAGCTTTCTGAGGAAAAGCTCAAGTCGACAAAGCCTATAGGAAGAGAGAGTGTCAGTATCTATGATCAACTTCAAGGTAAGAGTTCTACTGCACCTTCTGGTTCATTACCTACATCTGGTAGAGCTTCTACTTCCAGACCATCTACTTCTGCTGAGCCACCATGTACTTTTTGGGAATCCATGCATGATAAGCTTATAGAGCAGCAGAATGAGTTATTCCTAACTCATTGTAGATTAGATACGATCGATAAGAAGATCGATCATCTTTCTGAGTATACACAAAGAAAGAGTGATTACGATGCTGAGTATTCTGAGTCTTTAGTGAGATTTCTGAAGGGTGAGCACGATGTTTAGTTCCCTAATTGTCCCAGATATTCACCATATGTTGATCCGAAGGATATGGAGTTTTCTTTTGGTGATGACGATGATGAAGCTATAGATAGTGATTAGTAGCTTGACTTACCTCTCGAGATGTGTTGATTCTGTTTTTGGTGTATTTCTTGTTTCTTATGCTATTTAGTGTGATGTTATTTGTTTGTGTTGATGTGAATTTTTTATGTTGAAACTGTATTTAGATTATTTGATGTGTGTTTAAAAACTAAAATATGAATGAATTTTTATAAAAGTTTATTTCTGTTTTAGCCTACTATTTAGTGTTCATGAATAGTTAATAATTTTGCATGTTCAAAAATAAAAAAAAAGATTTTTTAAAAATTAACTCCTGCTCTGCAAAACTTTTATATATATGCTTAATCATTTCTGTTATATTCATATTAAAGCATGTGTAGAAGTAGAAGTTAGTTTTTCCTTACTACATCATTATTGTACTTAGATTAATTCCTGTTTATTTCTTTCTCTAATGCTTTAGAAAATTTCATGATTCATATTTATACTAAAGCTGAAGTTTGGGGGAAGGGAAAACATTTATCAAATTTAAATATTATTTGTCCTTAATGAACTAGTATTTTCTTTAAAAATATATTAACATAACATAAGGAATGAAAAATCTGTTTAAGATTACCCAAATTTTTGAATTTATAAATAATTTAGTAAAGTTATCTAAAATTTCAAAAATTTTGATTAATTTTAAGAATAGAACTATTTAACTTAAAGAATAATAAGATCAAAATTTTAATATTTATAGTAAAGAGAATTGTATTTTTGAAATAATAAGGAATCAAGATTATTGCTTGAAAGAGAAAAGATTGCAATAAGTTTTGAAAAATACTAAATTATTAAAAATATCATATTTATTAAGTAAGAATGTATAAGTTTTTGAAAATAAGTTAAGGATAGTGAAGTTCAAAATCATTAACAGGCTATCAAAAAATAGTAATCTTCACTTGAAAAAAAAAAGAAAAAGAATTGAAAAACAATCCAAAAGAAAAAAAGAAAAGAAAAAGAAAAAAAAAAGAAAAAAATGTGAGGAAAAGCTTGAGGAAATGCCTAATCAAAAATTGGCTTCGCTTGAATTATCTTATAGGAAGAAAACTGATTTCATTTTTAACTTAATTTCTATGTACAAATATTTTTACTAGAAAAATATTTCATGAAAATTTTTTTCTTGTAAATATTCTATGTGACCTTAATATGATAAACTACAATTATTCTTGAAATAAATGAAAAATTAGAAGTCTTATAATTTGGTAGTTAAATGGTCTTTAATTCTTAAAATTAAACTTAATTAGTGAAATTTAGTTAAAGATTTGCTAAAACATTTATAAAACCAAAAATTATAAGGAATCTTAAATATTTTAACTTCATTCCAAATGTTATTTATTTTATGTAATTAAAAGGGTTACTTGAGGACAAGTAACGCTTAAGTTTGGGAGAATTTAATCTACCTAAAAAATACCCATTTTTATGCCTTATTTATGATTCAATTCTTAAGAATATTATGCTTTAATGAAAGGTATTTTCATATTTTTGGATGGAGATGATTAAAAAAGTGTCCAAGAAGGAAAAAGAGGAAAAAGGAGCAAAAAGGAGCAAAATGGAGCTTATGGAGCAAAATATTGGAATTATTGGCCTAGCGCCTAGGCGCCAGAATCCGGCACTTAACCGCCAGCTCGATACAGACGTTGTTAAGAGTTTTTGATGATCTTGGGGAGTTATTTTGACTGAGTTAAGCAGTTATTGGAGCTTCTAGAAGACTGGAAGTTACTCCTAATATGTAGGACATGTGATACAATGCATTTGGATACAAGGAAACGGTTTTAATCGCGAAGAGGTGTGATCTAAAAGGAAGAGGTGCGAAGACCTGGTCACGGAGTCTGGCGCCTAGGCGCGACAGTTACCTTCTAGAAGATGCATTGAATTTGGACAAATTTTGAAGGGGTGCATTAAGCAACCCTTGGTCAAATTCAGAGCTCTATAAATAGGAGCCCATTCTACAGAGAAAATGACCCCTTTTAACACCTTCTCTCCCCCCTCTAGTTTTACTTAGTTTTTTTAGTCTCTTCCATACTTAGGGTGTCACTTTAGTTTGTATCTTGTGAGTTTATTTTGAGTATTTATTGTGTGTTGTTGTTGGAGTCTTTCATCATTGCTTTGGAGTCAGTAGAAGTCAGCAGATCACTTGAAGGAACACTTCAGCTAAGCATTTGTACCTTGGTTCAAAGTTTTATAAATATGTTTTGTTGTGTGATTTCAATGTGTTCTGAGTCGTTAGTTATTTTTCTCCTTTCAACTATGAAAAGATAATAACTTAATTAAATTTTGTAGGATAATTAAATTTAAAATATTTAAAACATTGTGATGATATTAATACCTGATCTTAGTTTACTTTTTAAATTGACCATTTAAATTGTTAAAACCTGTTGAAGAATTTTGAGACCTATCCGGAGATAAATTCTTAACTAGTTGATATCACATAAATCCTTGTGTACTCGAAGGCTTTATGCGGATTATTCAAGGTGAAGTACAAATAAATAAGAAGATATTATTTATTGAGCTTAAAATTAATTAGTTTTAAGAGTGACAGACTAAATTCTAATAATTTGGTTTATAGAAAGGGAAGGGGCCACTGGTAGGGCCAACTATAGCCACCCTTGGACATCTAGTAGTGTGAGCCTAGATTAACATATTCTACTAATAAAATATCCTGAACCGATCTATAGATTAGTCAATGTTCTTTGCACCTGGACCGAAGAGTAAAGAATAGGAATGCTTCTATTTGGCACAATACCATAATCTAAATTCCCCACAAAAGATAATTATTCTAAAAATCTTAGATTAGTTGAAAAGGAGAAAGTCGTTTTTCTACTTGCATTGAATTTTAATTACTGCTTACTTTACTTTATTACTGCTTACTGCTTACTTGCTTATAGTAAAAATTGTTAGTTAATTAAATTCATATATATATATATATATTACTTTTAATTTAAAAAATTCCAAAATATTTCTTACATTTCTGACTTTTTATAAAAACACTATCCCTGTGGGATCGATAACCAGGAGTCCATTAGAGCCCTGTAAAACTTGAACGATACGTATATTTGCGTTTAAAATTGTGACTTTTACAATAATTATTATAAAATCTAAATATAAATTCATAAGTAAAATTAAACATCGCACATCACGTTTTTGAAGCAATTTGCTAGAAATTAAATATTCTAAAAAGTGGTATCAAATTCTTGTGTTTAAAAGCATATATAAAGTCGCATCGCATCAGCTAGTGATCGTTACACCAGATCACCGTTAGCCCCAAGCATTCTTTACATTGTTCATCAGGCTACAGAGTTACACATAATGAGATAAGTAAAAGTCTATTTTTGGGATTTACCTTACTGAAAAGTAGCATGATCATGCATAATCTTGATGTAATGCACATTGAGAACTTTTTTTGATAATTTCTTCAATGTTGTGATGGATGCAAAATAAAAAAATTGAACATAATGTAAATGTCATACTAGATATGAAGAAGATTTATAAAAGACAAGAGTTACATATCCAAGATACTATTGCTGACAAGATTATCAAGCTAAAATCAAAATATTCTCTCACTTTTGTAGAGCATAAATCAGTTTATGGTCAAGCATTAAATTTCTCGAGCTGATTTGCTTCACAATTGAGCTGATGTATTGATGTCAAGAGAGGAAAGATATTTGAAATGATAAGACACAAATGTCATATTTTCGATCATAATTTGATCTCCACCTCATTTAGCTACTTACCAACTGAAGTACTAAATCCACTAATTTAAATCAATGTGCTCTTAAAGAAACTATGTGCATCTTGTTTGAAACTTAATGACATATGTCAGTTAGAAGAAAACATTCTAGTAATACTTTGCAAGCTTGAAAAAATATTCTCATAGTTTTTTCGACTCCATGAAGGATCTGCCGATACATCTATCACACAAGGCATTTGTTGGAGGTCCAGTACAATATCATTAGATGTATCCATTTGAATGATACATAGTAACACATGCACACTATATAACTACTACTTCATAATTAATAATTTCAAATTTTCTAAATAACAATTTATTTTTAGATTTTGGATAAATTAAAGAAATCTGTCAAGAATAGAGTGAGATTAGAAGGATCAATATGTGCAACATATTTATTGCGGGAGACCACCACTTTCTCCTTCTGCTATTTTAGGCAAGAAGAGTCCACCAAATAGTTTTTGGGTGTAGTGCCACACTCGACAATTTCTATTTTCTAGTAGTTAAGTGAAGCCTCGGGGAGATGCCATCATGACATCTCAGTGATTAGAAACTTTGTGCAGTGACACTTTTTGTTATTCTCAATTGTGATGAAGTTCAACCCATTATTTAGAAAGATATTTTTTATTAATAGTTGTTCACCCTTGCATATGGAAATATATGATGGGATAATTCATAAATTTCTCAATGAGTGAACATATTATTCATAGCTTTGCTAAATTTAGTATAAGATGTTATCACAAGTCTGGAGATAAAGAATAGTTTTTCCATGTGGTTTTCAATGCATGCAAATTATAATTTGGAAAATCTTTTACTTATCTCACAAGTATATATTTATGCATCTTCATTGAGACTTGATTTTTTATGAATTAATAGCTTCAATAGTGTGTAGATTGCACACACTTTACAATTTACTACATGCTTCTATATTTTTTAGCTCCAACACTTTGTAGATTACACTTTACAGCTTTGACTTTTATTTCTTTCACTAAATAATATATCTTTCCATCTTGTAGATGACTTCTGGAGGGAGGAATAGCCACCCTCCTATTAAGGGATGCGGCGCCTAAATCACTATAGCAAGCAAAAGTTTGCTAGTTGGTAAGGCAGTGAAGGTGGTGCTGAGGATGCAAACACTCTCACCACACCGCCACCACCGTTGACACCCCTACCAATAATTGACACCCCTCACTACCAGAACACCAGCACCGCCACCAGCTATGTTTATCACACTATTACCACTACTAGCTCTGACTACCATATCGACACCGCCATCAGCTTCAATTTTCATTTTAGCATTGCCACCATCTGCTCCTACCACACAAACAATGCCACCACCAACTACTAATGAACTATATAGTTCGACCAACAACTGAACCAGTTTTCAACTCCAGATTGTGAGGAGTACACAAATTTTTCTATGTACTATTTTTTTTTACCTCACTTTTGTTGAGGTTTAGTATTTCTTCTTTTGATGCCTAGGATCTAGACAAATAACTTTTCTATTGACTATCAAGAAAACTAGTAATGGAACATACCCCTTTAGAAATTCTAAACACCTCTTTCCTCCTCTTGGAAGTTCTAAATGTTTGGTCCTAACCTCTAGCACTTAGTAGGTGGGAACCAAATATGACGGAAACCAAAAGAGTCCCATAAGATGGCCAAGACAAAGGGTCAACCCTGGGTGATCTGGTACTGAACAAGCTTGCACAGACACACATGGACCTCACAATTCCACTCAAAACCTAAACCCTAAACTAAACATGCTCAACCTGGTTCCTTATTTCTTTTGGAAATTCACTAGGGTGATCCTCATGCCCTTAGCCTTAAGCTAGGGTTTGGCTAGAACCAACACATGGAGGATCCAAAATGGGACCTCTCTTTGGTCCATGGCTTAAATAGGGTTCCCAATGGGTCTTAATTTTGCTAAATTCACAATTCTGACCCTTCTTGACACCAGCTTTCCTAAATTACCAAAATACCCCTAATCCCTAAATATCCCAAAATTTTCCAAAATTCCTCAAATTCCTAAATTCTTTTCAAAAATCATTTCAAACCATTCCAAACCAGTCAAATTAGCCAAAGTACCCAAAATTTTCCAAAATTCCCAAAATACCCAAAAATACCAAAAATACCCTTCATTCCTAAAAAAAATCTAAAAATTTCCATAATTTCCAAGTTCACTTCAAATAACCCCAAAATCAATACAAACCACTCCATTGGGCCAAATTTGACCAATTGACCCATTTTGACCAAAATTCCCAAATTTTACTTAAAGGCCAAAAATACCCAAATCACCCCAAATTTCCATAAAATTGACTTCAATCTCACCAAATTCAATTCCAAGTAAAAATTCATCACGCCTAATCCCAATCAAAATTAATATTGAAGCCCAATTGAGCCAATTTCAAAACTAAATTCCAAGCCCAATTCAAAACGCCCAATTTTGCCCAAATTTCCAAATCTCACCAAATTGAACTCCATAACCCCAAAATTTCCACCTAATTGATATCCAAAACTCTTTATCGCAATCTTTTGGACCAATTTGAACCATCAGTTGAACCCAATCCTAACTCCATTCTAGCCCAAATGCCTTAAAATTAACCATGAGCCAAATTCCATTAAACTAAGCTCCCCAATCAATTCAAAATCACCAAATTCCTTTTCAAAACTCCTCATGACAATCATCTGCATCATTGGACAATCACTTGGCCCAAATCTTGATCCAAACCCAACTTAGAGCCAAGTCCAAACTAAAACCTTAATTATGAAACTAAACCATTAAATTGGCTCAACCCATTCAAATTGATGAAACCATGGTCACCACAACAAGCCTTTGGGCTCTAGGAACCAAGCTAGACCCACCTAGCCCAACCTATTTAAGTCATGGACCAAGTGTCCCTTGATTTAAGGTATTTCTTCCCATAAGTGGCTAAACCAAGGAAGATCTTTGCCACCAGCCATCAAGACACCCAATTAATCACCATTAAACCTCCCTCTGGCTCTCTTCATGCAGCTAGCCACTTTTCCTAACCTGGTCGGCCGGCCTAGTTGCTGGAGAGCCCAAAACTGAGAGAGCCTCTTATGGAATTTAAATCCAATTCCACCAATCCACCTCTGTTCTCCCCAGGGTATTGGATTCTCTCTAGCAATTTGACAAAGTCTCCCCATGACTGTGCCTATTTATGCACAGCTCCTCACGACCAACAGAAGAGAGAATCCAATACCCTGGGGAGACTTTGTCAAATTGCTTCTAGAACTTTTCCAAGATCACATATGTTTAATCCCACTGCTCCCAACCATCTATTACCACTATTAAAGGCCAATTTCCTCACAAAAAATCCACTCAAAATCAGGACACTTTTGATCACTCCACCGCACTCATTAAAACCTATAATTGGCTTGCTCCTCACCATCCCTAGACCAAACAAAGAAGTTCCCCAAAGAAAGCCCCATTTCCAGCCACTATTTCCCCGACTTCACCTCAGCCTTCCCACTGTTGGAGGAGTTCTGAACCAGACGCTAGACTCCACTGAAGCTTTTGCTAGCATCCAATTGAGGCCACACCTCTTAGACAAGGGTATTGAACTCTTCCCCCAATTTGAGCTCGGTTTGGATCTCTATGAAGGAGAACTTAATTTCATGCATGATAAACCATATAGATAGGTTCTTCTTGACTAGATGAAGGTGTAGAACAAACCCGAAGTGATTTGGTTGATTATAGTGAGAGATCTTAAGCCTAGAAGGTGGACGATATACGGGTTACACCAGTTGGGGAAGAAAAACAGGAGTCGTCTGATCGCGTGTGTATTGAATGAATGCTTTAAATGACATCAGACGAAGAGATGAAGCATAAAGCTCTGGCTGAGTCAGCGGCTACGTGGATAGCGATGTCAAATGACGGAGCATCGCGTGGGAGTTCGGAGCGCCGTAGCGCTGACTGGGTTAAGTAGAAAAATAGGATTTTTTGAAATTTTCAATTATGCTAACTTATACAAGTCATATCTTGGTGTACAAAAATGGTAAAAATAAAAGGAAAAATATCCTCTTGCTCGGTGAACGAGAGGAAAATAATGTGTAAAAAAATAAAAAATATTTATTATGTATTTTATTTTTAATTAATTAAAGAGTCCATAATAAATTTTAATTACATTTAACTAAATAATAATCATCTTGACTTGAGATTTTGAGAGTTGGTTGACTTTATACTTAGGGGTGTTCTCTGATTTTTCAAGACTAAGAGAGCATCTCTAGCCAGAGAGCTTTAATTTTTAAGTTAAATCCCTTCCATTTAATTTAAACATTATAAAAATTAAAATATAAATCAGAAAAATACAAAATTTGTTTTAGATTCACTGCAGTCAGAGGACCGTGGGAAAAATATAAATGAGATTTGAATAATTAAAAATGGCATAAATTGTAATTAACTCATTAAAACATTCAAAAATCTAAATAATTAAATTATAAATAGAAAAATTATAAAAATAAATCCACATTGTAAAAATTAATTATATTAGCTCACTATAAAAATTTGAACTCAATCTGAATTAATTTGGACACTAAATTTGATTTTTCAAGTGAAATGATATTTTTGCATTAAATTAATTCTTATAATTAAAATATAATTAAGAAAATTACAAAAAGTGGTTTTAGGAACTCCTTGTGACAAGAGGAACATAAGAAAAATAAAATTGAAGTTAGAATAAATATTTTATTTTTAAAGTGTATTTTAAATTTTAAATAATTAAAAATAATTAAAAATAATAAAAATTATAAAAATGTACAAAAATGTTATAAATTACTTCCTAATCACTTGGGAGCAATTAGGATATTTTTCTCACTTTTCTAAATAAATTGTGAATTTTAAATGATTAAAAATGAATTTTCCATAATTTTTTATTAAAATAAATATAGTAAATAAAATAAAAATCATAAAAAATATAAGATTTACTTCTCTAGGTTCCCTGGACTTAGGGACATTTATGAAAAATATAAAACCTAATTTTCCATTTAAATAATGTTTTATATTTAATTAATAGTCAAAACAAACAAATAATTGTAATTTTAAAAAAAATCAAAAAATTATGAAATTTTGTCTAAGTGGTCCACTGACACGCCTAAAATATATATATTTTTTACTATATCATTTTACTCATTTTTGATGATATTACACTTTAAAGGAAGATAATTTGTATGTTTTTTAGTTTTAAGTACAAGAAATGATGATTGGAGCAAAAGGAAATAAAAACGGTGCAATTTGGAGCAAAAACGAGCAATAAATGAAATTCTGCCCTGACACCTTTCGATAAGTCTTTTAATGCTAAATCTCTTTTTACACTTCTTGCATATTTTTGAATGAGATTACACTTCAAAGAAATGTTGTTTTTATGCTTATTTTGTAGGGCTATCTGTTACGAACGCAACACAACTGAAACGGGGCGAATTAGAGCTAAAACGGAGCCAAACGGAGCAAAACGGTGGAGCTGCAAAGAGCCTTCTCGTGGACGGCAGCCACGATCTCGCGGACGGCGAGATTTTCCCGAGTCAGCTAGAAAATGGCCAAAAAGGCCGCCGACAGCGGCCTCGAACCCGCCGACAGAGGCCCAAACGACCATGAACCGACTTTTGGCGGTTTTGGGCTAATATTCGACGTATATGGACGCCTTTTGAAGAGGTGCTTAAGAAACCTTTGGGAATTTTTCTACCTCTTTAAAAAGAGACAAATTTGAGGGAAAAATAAGAGAGATTAGAGAGGAATTTGAGAGGAGAAAAGTGGAGAAAACTTGGAGGAATGCTTAGGATTCTTATATTAAGAGTAGAAATGTAGATTTCTACCCTTTTGGAGAGATTGGAAAGAAGAATTTGAGAGAATTTGTAAGGGATTTCACTAGCATTGCATGGATCGCCGAGAGACTTTATGGGAGATATCTTCGTCTTTCTTTCAAAGGGAAAAAGCTAAGTATTATTCTTCATTATCTTATAATTTTGTGAACATTTGTTTAGTGAATTTTCTTTGGTTAAATGAAGTTTCCATTGTGTTTTCTTTGCGCTTTGTGACGTATCTCTCTTACTTTTTCTTTTTTGGAAATAGCAACATGAGAAGATTATGCCATTATTTTCCTTTTACTTTTCTTTTGTAATGAGTAGAAATCATGTTTAGGATTTTGTGATGCATGATAGAAGTAAATTTAATTATAAATGTGATGGTTTTTACTTACACTTCATTTACATTGCAATAAGGGCCCATTGTAGTGTTAAAATTCGTTGTAATTGCGTTAAGTCCCGCAAGGGCATATGTAATTCTCAACAAAGTCGAACCACATTCAAATTCCATGGATGGTGAAGTTCATGGGGATTGAATGCAAATAAATAGAGAAATAATATTAATCGGGTATAGAATTGGAGATTTTAGAGTGACAGGCTAAAATCCTCAATTTGGTCCTATAATTTGTGTGCTGAAGTGTAGATGTTGGCCCTCAGGTGAGGGGAACGTGGGAGCTCTGAAGTGAGAGCCGGTATCCTCCCAACCTACCCGCAGATTCAGTAACCAAGCATAGGATTAGTCAATGTTCTTTATGTCTGGACCAAAGGGTAAAGAATATGATTGCTCCTATTTGGCACATACAATATTAAATTCATCTCATTCCTATACATTATCTATTTCATTAAATAAGAATAGTAGTTTTTAATATCTCAAAATTCTCCAAACCAATTCATTCAAAAAGGGTTATATTTAGAATTGTTATTTGCATTTAGATATATTTACTATCTTTACATTTAACACTTGCATTTAGGAATATTTGCTAGATAAAACACAATTTTAATCGACATTCCAAACTAAGGACTATTAATAGTATACTAGAATTTGATTAAAGACTTCTTACTTCACTTCCTCATGGGATCGATACTGGGGTTTTTAAAGAAAACTCTATACTACTTAAAACGATACGTATACTTGCGTAGTACCCCTAGTGTGTAAAATATTTTCTAATTTTTATATCATTTAAGATTTTGCACACTAGCCTCTATTTATAAATTGGGTCAAGTTTTTGGCCACCTTTTGGAAGTTAATTTACTGCGTAATTGCGGGTTGGGTCAAGTTTTTGGCGCCGTTACTTGGGAAGCTTCGGTAAGAACTTTAGGAAAATTTTAGTTGAAGTATTTAGGCTTAGACTTGGAAAACTATTGTGCCATAAAAACTGTTTTGTGTGAAAAGTGTTTTTATATGAAAAAGTGTTGTGAAAAAACTGTTTGTGTGAAAAACAAGGTGTTCGTGAAAATGTTTTGTTGTGTTGAATATATTTCATTTATTATTTGTTTAATTGTTAATGTATTGTTTGTTATGTTGCATATGCGAAACAAAGGATCTGCAGGACTAGTGTCTTATGATCCTGAGTTTGAAAAAAATAAAAATACAAAAATACAGAAACGACTCGAAAAACTAGAAATTGAAATGGAAAACTTTCAAGATAATAACTTAGAAAATCATCATACTTCATTGAGGGATTACGTAAATCCTACGACAGATGAAATTCACTTAAGTATACAAAACCCTGTCGTAGAAGCTGACTCATTTGAAATAAATCCTGAGATTATCTAACTGGTGCAGAACAATTAGTTTGGGGGAACTCCTTCGGAGGATCCCTATTTACACATATCAAATTTTCCAGAACTTTGTGCTACATTTCATTATAACAGTATGTCAGACGATGTTGTTAGACTAAGGCTTTTTCCTTTCTCACTAAGGGATAAGGCTAAAATGTGGTTATATTCATTAGCACCTCGCTATATTAAAAATTGGGAGGAGTTAACTCAGAAATTCCTAGCTAAGTATTTTCCACCTTCAAGGACTATTAAACTTAGAAACGATATTATCTCATATTGTCAATATGAAGGTGAATCAATATATGAAGCTTGGGAAAGATTTAAGGAAATCCTAAGAAAGTGTCCACACCATGCTCTGCCCGATTGGTTAATCATTCATGCTTTTTATAATGGGTTAGTAGGATCTCTTAGATCTATAATTGATGCTGCCGCTGGTGGATCATTAATGTAAAAATCATTTGATGAAGCGTATGCATTAATTGTAGAAGTGGCTACAAATGAATTTCAATGGCCCTCTGCAAGGGTAAATCATAAATATGTAGCTAGTGTTCATGATACAGATACAATTTCAATTCTTGCATCTCAGGTTGCTGCAATATCAAAGAAGTTGGACCAATTTGGAATGAACCAATCCCAACTTACTTCTGTAAGTGAGGAAAGATCATTAGGGCATATAATTGATTCCAACTTATCATATGAGACTTTAAATACCATAAATAACCCATATTCTAACTTTTACAACCCAGATTGGGAGAACCATCCTAAATTTAATTGGAATCATACTACTGATGGTGGAAACCTAAAATGAGAAAATAAACATTCAAATCATAATGTAAGTTGGAATAATCAAGGGAACACAAACTATAGACCTTCATATCCACTAAAATCTAATAATGATCAACAATTTGAGGATAAGAAGAAAGTGGTATTGCAAATGGGAAACCAGTTGCAAAGTCAAAATGCTGCGATTAGAAACATAGAGAATCAACTGGGACAAATTGCTAATTCACTTAGCAATAGACACCAAGGAACACTTCCTAGCAACAATGAGATCAACCCTAAAGAGAACACTAATGAACAAATATAAGTTGTTCAATTAAAAAATGGAAGAGAGATAGAGGTTGTGGTTAGAAAAGAGAAAGATGTTGTGAGAGAAATAAAGGAAACTGAAAGACCTGAAGAACATGTTTTTAAGGATCTGGAAAAATTAATATCTCCAACTAAAATCAGTTTGGAAAAACCACCACCTCTATTTCCTCAAAGACTTAGACAGCATGAGTTGGATAAAAAATTTTCAAAGTTCATGAAAGAGCTTAATAAGTTAACGATAAATATTTCTTTCACTAAAGCTCTGGAACAGATGCCAAGTTATGCAAAGTTTATAAAGGATATATTAAACAAGAAAAGGAAATTTGGGGATTACGAGAAAGTTGCACTAAGTGAGGAGTACAGTGCCATACTTTAGAAAAATTTTCCTCAAAAACTTAAAGATCCTTGTAGCTTTATGTGATTTAGGAGTGAGCATTAATGTGATGCCTCTATCTATATTTAGAAGGTTAGGTTTAATCGATATTTTTCCCACTACTGTAACCCTTCTGTTAGCTGATCGATCTATCATTTATCTAAAAGGAGTTATAGAAGACGTGCTTGTTAAAGTGGATAAATTTATCTTTCCTTTGGACTTTATTGTATTAGATATGGAGGAAGATAAAGAAATTCCAATTATTTTAGGGAGACCTTTCCTCATTCTTGGACAAGCTATGATAGATGTTCAAAAAGGAGAGTTGGCTATAAATATTAATTACCATGAAGTCACTTTTGATGTATTAAAGACTATGAAATTGTCGGCATATTTTTAGGTCGTGTGTTTTATTTTTGAAAAGAGGTCGCCTACAGAGATTGTCGGCGAATTTTTAATTTAATTTAAATAAATAATTTTGAAAAGTAGTATTTGATTTTGAAAATAATTTTAAATTTGAAGGTTTTAAGATATGAGATTAAACCGATCTCACATCCCAAATAGTTTATATAAACGAGCACCGCACCACAAACCGTGTATCTATCCCTGAGGATAGACACACTGCTTGACGGTGGGGCTCGATTAAATAAACTAGAAGATTTAGTGACATCCGTTTGGTCCGCGAACCAATTTTATAAGCCGAAAAATTCCCCGCTTAATATGAAAGCATTAAACAGGGTTTATATTACCTGGGTTCTTTAAAATTCCCTATAAGGGCAAGCCCCTATAGTTAATTACATCTTAAGTGACGGGAATCACCTAAGAAAACTCTCGATAATAATCAATAATTCTCGCTCTCAAGAATTTCAAAGTTTAAGTTTTCAAAGGATTGAATTTTGGAATTTCAATAGGGAATGGATCAAATTTGGAACATTTTGTTTTGGGAATTCAAAGGAAGAAAAGTAGGAGAAATCACAAATTCGAAGTGAACTTCGGTAATTTTCCGACTATCCTATTGTTTGGCTTGAGTTTAGGAAATTCCTAATATTTATTTAATGTTTTGATCTTGCCAATTTTAATTAATTAGGGCTTATATTTGTATGATAAAATCACACAAATAGCCTCGAAGATGTGAGGGTTAATGTCGTATCACACGACTACCTCAGAATCCTAAGACCGGTTAGGGCTTAATTTGCAATGCAAATGCCTAACGAAGAGTTGAGGGTTTATGTTGCACTAGGCAAACTACCTCGAAGTCCTATGGCTTTGTTATTTAATTCTAGGGAAGTTTTGCAGAAGTAGACTCAGGTTTCATTGATGACGATGGCCGTCGTCGCCCACCATGCTCCGAGCTCCTTGTTGTTGCAGAGGTTTAGTTTTAGAAATCATAAATCGAGGGATGAGAAAAGTGTTTTGGTTTAGAGAAAATCTTAATTTCCAAGTGTTTTCAATATTTTAATTAAAACAAATCTTAAAGTTGATTATAACGACACCGGTTAAGATCCCACGGTTCCATCCTTCCGGCATCATTATTTTTATCGGATTCACTTAGTCCGGATGAATTTGCTAAACTCAACTCGAATGAGTTCCACACTTTCATTTAGACCGTGGGAAATCCCGTTAGCAACACGTAGGTTACATCATCCGAGGTATTCCCGATCATCCAACAGGACGTTTTAATTTAATTGTAATTGTAGTTTTGTGTTACGTTTGTGATTAAATTTTGAGTTGTTTTATATTTTGAAATGTTGTGGCGGTGAATTTTATCTTGCAATAACTTTTAACTTAGTTTTGGTTTCGGTTTTAGGGACTATCTTAAAGGTGTGGGTTTTCATGCAACAGTTGTTTATCATGCGAAAAGTAAGTGCGATGCGATTAATGAAATTGCAATAATGTAAATTGCAAGAAAGTAAATCGCAATAAAATAAAAGCGTACCCGGAGGGTCTTCCCGTCATCCCAAGCTGCACTTAAAACACAATTAGAATATTTAAGCAAGTTCCTAGGTAAAGCTAAGGTAATGGTTATGGTTTTCTACCAAATTCCTAATCCTATAGTTAGTCATTTCCTATGACGTCTAGATTCCTTGTGTTTTTGTTTGAAGACGATTTTCTTCATCAAAGAACAATTAAATTCAATTGTTCTTATAAACATCCTATCATATTGAGAAAGTGTTTAAGAAGAATCTTAAACATCTTTTCAATATTGCTTAGAATTGTTTTAAGTCCAAATGAATTTAATTATACAAATGAATTAATCGTCCAAGAATCTCAAGTTTTGTTATCTTGCTAAGTGAACTAGGATATTTGAATGTCCTATAAGTGAAGTAACATTTCATTTAATATTCTGTTTAGGAGTTATGATAACTGAAGCTTTTGAGGGTAAATTGGTGTTCAAATGGTTTGTGATTTAGTTTAATTTCCATTAATGGGTTTAAATTTGGAATAGTGTTCAAGTTATTTTAGATTTATTTTGAATTCTTTATGTCTTTGGTGATGTTATATTTAATTCAACTTAATTTAATTTAATTTAATTTAATTGAGTTTTAATTCTATTTAATTCAATTTAATTCAATTTAGTTTGATTTGATGTTACATTAAATTAATTTGATTTGATTTAATTTTAATTTAATTTGATTTAATTTAATTTAATTTAATTTAATTTAATTTTAATTCATTTAATTTAATTTTTAATTTGGTTTAACTTAATTTAATTTGGTTTTATTTATTTAATTTAATTTAATTTAATTCATTTAATTTAATTTAATTTGTTAATTTAATTTAATTTAATTTAATTTAATTCAACTTTTAATTTTAATTTAATTTAATTTAATTTAATCCAATTTAATTTACTTAATTTAATTTAATTTTTAATTTAATTTTATTTTTAATTTTAATTGAAATTTTTGAAAGAGTTTAATAATTTAATTTTAGTTTAATGATTAAGTCTTTCAATATTTTGAATTTGAGTTATCATTTTAATTAAGAATTGAGTATTAATGAGATAATTAATTTAGGGATTTTTAAATTAAAGAATAAATCTCTTCCTAATAATATCCCTATTTTAATAATTCCAATTTTTTTATTCTTCCAAATTTAATCAATTATTTAATTAAGGTTTAATCATTTTAAATTGCTTAATGGGTTTCTACCCTTTAATTATTTAAATTTCAATCATCCAAATCAGATTAGGATCAAATATTTTACTTGTTAATTTTTTATTAAACCTAAAGTTTTAATTAAGGATTAAAAATTTTAATTACCACTTTACCCTTTAAGCTTAATAATTTCATAACTCACTAAATTGAACTCAAATGAACTTGAAATTTTTATGTGACTTCACTCATATGTCAATAAAGACATGAGAGGAGAAAATGTGATTTTTCTGTATTTAATTTATTTATATAATTATTTTTGGTAGAAAATAGAGATTTCCAAGGAAAATTTAATAACATGACCAAGGAAAAGTTTCTGTCCTTAAGAAAATTGAGGGACATTCCTAATGATCAGAGGACCACTTGGACCAATTTTAGTGATTTTTTGAATTATATTATTTTTATTATAATTATTTTAAGTTTTGGAGTGTTAATTAATTTAAAAATAAAATAAATGTTGAAAAATGAATTTTATATTTTCCAAAAATCTCTCTGATATCAAGGAAATCAGAGAATCAAATTTTACAATTTTCTAATTTTTCTGTGATTTATTATAATTATTTTAGTGAAAATGCTAGAAAATACATTTTTTTAATTTTAAAATTACCCTAGAGCTTTAAAATTTAATATCTCACTAAATAGACCTAATACAAATATGGGGTTTGTTCCTAAGTGATTAAAATTCAAAATGTGACATTTTGGTGAATTTTATTATTTTTGTGATTTTTATTATTTTTTAATTATTAAAATATTAAAATAATATTAAAAATCAACTTTTTTAGAAAATTGAAATTTTAATTTTCTTAAATTCCCCTGATATCAGAGTGGCTCCAAAACCAATTTGGTGAATTTTTGAAAGATATTTTTAAAGTTATGAATTTTTAAAGTTTAAAATGACTAAATGGCTTAATCAACCCAATTAGTAGGGCTAACCAAGTCCAATTGATCTCAAATTTTTATGGTGGGTTCCTCTGATCCTAAAGGTCAGTGGAGAATTGATTTCAAGTCAATTTTATGTATGGTTAGCTCTAATTAATTAGAGATCCATTTTGGGTGTTTAAGCCAATTAGGGTTATTTTAAATGAGTTAACTCAAAACCTATTTTTCCTAGGGTTCTCTAGTCATAAGGAACATCACCAAATTTTCCTAGAATTTATTTCACAACATGCTATTTATTGGAATTAAAATACTCAAAACAGTAACATGAATTTGAAAAATCAATAACTTTTCATAGGGATGGCCTCCGACTTTGGAAAATTCAAGGAATGTTCCCAAATTTAGAGGCTTCAAAAGCCACATGGTCTCATGCCATGGTGAATTGTATACATGCATGGAGAATTAAAAATATGCAGAGAGTAAATAAATTATTAAAAATAAAATACTTGATGAAATTAAATAATTTCTTTTCCACATTATTCTCTTCTGTTCACTGAGCAAGAGGGTATTTTTATTTTATTTTTATGATTTTTCTACACAAAGTTATGAATTTTTGAAGTTTAGGGAATTAAATAAATCAGAAAAATCCCTAATTTCCTATTTATCCACGCGGCGCCGCGTCGACCTCGGCGACTCCGAACGCACACGCGTCGCGCTCCCATTCGACGCCGCCATCGACTCGGCGGCCGGGCCCGCGGTTCTCGTACCGTCTCTCGATCCGACGCCATCTAAGCGTCCGTCCGCGCGTGTATTGAATGGACGGCATCCGTTCATCGTCCCCGAGCGTCCTCGCTCGAGAGCCGTCCACACTAAATCCCTAAGATCTCACTCGATACTCAATGGATTTTCATGTTCTTATGCTCTATGGATTCGTCTTGAGAAGACAAACACATCTATACGGTTTATGTGGGATGAAATTTACACAATAAAAATGGAGAATGTTCAGAAGCTTGGGAAGAAGAGTGAGGCCATACCTTTGCTCAGAGAAGTGTGGCTTCGATCTGAGAGTTGTTGCACCTTCGATTGGATCCCGGCAAGCTCCGGATGAAGTCTCTCGGTCCAGTGAATTGTCTCAGGTGTGATTTTGACCAAGCCCGATCACAAAGCTTGGAGGCTGGAGCAATTGGGTGGCCTGGAGATGGGGCTTTTGCTGGTGGACACCTTCCCTTGGTCTGGTGAAGGTGTAGAACCAATCAATTTGGGGATTGGCTCACTGTGGAGAAGTGTCCTGGTTTTGGGCCTAGATTTCAACTCTGAAATTGAGCTCACAGAGAAGAAATGACAGGGGGATCTCGGTGGGGATCAAGTGCTCGTGTATGGGGAGGAGTACGGAACAATTTTGGCGAAGTTTCCTTAAGGTTTGTTTCGAGCACCTCTCATGGCCGAGAGGAGTGGTGTTTAAATAGGAGAGGGTGGAGGGCCTCCCGGGGAGAGTTAGAGCTTGGGATCGACTTGCTCTTGGCAAGAGAAGAACGGCTCCAATGGCCACCTGGGGATGGGGCGACTCAGCGGGTGAGAATTCCAAGTTGGGCTCACATGTGAGCTCTCGGCCTGGTGGTTTCCGGCGGCTGTGGTGGCTGGCCGGCCAGGGTCGGGTCACCCTCGAGGTCGGGGAGGTCGGGGCTGGAGGTTTGTGCGATCGATTGGCCATGGACATGTGTAAAGGAGTTGAATTGAAATGGAATGGGGGATGAGCTCATTTTGGGTCCAAATGGGTCAACCCACCTTTTGGGCTTGGTTCACCTCCCCATGGCTGATTTGGGCTGAGGGAAGATCAGATGGATCAGCTAGGAAAGGGTGGAGAAGTCACCATCCATGAATATTTTGATTAAACATGGATTAAGGTGAAGCATTAAAAGGGTTAAAACCTTTTTAAGGGGGCTTAAAAGAGGCTCCTCCTTTTTCCATTAGTGGCTTGATCACATGTCGAAGCCTTCCATTGCTTCATGTGGCTTGTCCATGGCTTGCATGGCTCACCTTTGGCTTGGGAAAAGTGGAGTCAATTTCATGGAAATGGATTTAAGAAAAATTTTGGTATTTAGGGGTGATTTGGCATGAGGCTTGATTTGGAATTATTTGATGATGAATTTGGGACTTAGGTAATGGCTTTAATTAAGTGGATGGCAAATGGAGATGTCATGTGGGCTTTAGGGTGGATTTTGGGCTTTTTTGAAATGGTTTTAGATGGGCTTTTAAGATGGTTTAGGAAAGTGGGCTTTTGAATTTTAAAATGTATTTTGGGATGAAATTTTGGTAAAGGCTTGGGCCAAATAATTGTTGGGTTTAGCTCATGGATGTGTCATGAGTGACTTGAAGCAAATTGGGGGTGATTTGGGTTTGAATTGGGTTGAATTTGGGTTCTTTTGGTGAATGGGCCAATATAGGTCCAAGTGGGCCAAGTTGGGCCAATGTTGGGCTAGGGTTGAAATTTATGTAAAATTAATGTTGAGAAATGTTTATGGGAGTGTTTCAAAGAGGTTTTTACTTTGGTTGGGCTTTGATTTTGGGGTTTGGGCTCATTTGGGTTAGGTTTGGGTTTAGGTCAAAAATGGGCCTTTTAGCTTTGGGTTGAATTTGAGTGGGTTTGGGTTTAAATTTTGGGCAAATCATGTTAGTGTTTTGCTTGTGGGGATGCTAAGGAAGATTTAGAAAAGATTTGGGGTTAATTGGAGTTGAATTGGGTGGGTTTGGGTTAGGTTTGGGTCGTGGGTCCAAATTGGGCTTTAAGGCCAAAAGTGAAATTGGATCCAAATGTCAATCAAATTGAACTTGGATTTGGTCTAGATTGGTGTTGGGAATGTTGAATTGAAGTTTAGAATTGAATTGGACCAGAATTTGGGTCAATTGGGTAGGTTTGGTTTGACATTGGGTTCACTTTGGGTTAAAATGGGTCAAATTGGGGGTTTTGACAAAAGTAGGGTAAATTGACAAAATTAGCCCATGGTGTAGTTGGACAAAATGAAATTGGGAATATTTGGGATTTTCTGAAATTTTCTAGGAAATTTCTGAATTTTTGAATTTTTGGGTCAAGAGGGGTATTTTGGGTATTTGGAGGGTATTGGGAGGTATTTTTGGAATTTTTTGTATTTTTGGGTATGGATGATCAATTTGAGTGATGTGGAAATGCTTGGGATTGATTTTGAGGAATTTTGGGTAATTTGGAAATTTTGGAGGATTTCGAGGGTTTTGGGTGAATTTGGCAGGTGTAAGGTCCGGGGTCGAAAATTGAAAATTTGGAAAATTGAAGATTGGGTGAATATAAGTGGAATGAAATCATTTTGGTTGAGCCATGAAGTCATATCAAGCCCACATGAGCCATGAAGGGACTCATTTGAGGCATTCATCTATGTTGTTCTTAACCCTCTTGCCAAAGGCTTAGGGGTTAAGGACCATCCATGTGAATCACCTACATGAGTCAGGAGGTCAAGTTAGGTATGGGTGTGGTTTTAGGAGGTGTGTGAAAGTGTAGTGTATAAATGTAGTGTGTGTGTAAGTCAGCCCCTTCACCAGACCGAGGCCACCTAAGGCAGATCTAAGACGAAGAGTCCTATAGGAACTCATCCTTTAAACTTCCACATTTGATTTCAACCCTCTAATTGATTAGGGGTCTACGAGTCAAGTTTGTGGAGTTTGCGGGGAGTTAAGAAGTGGTTTGAAATTCTAGAAGGTGGGTCCCAATTCTAGTCCTCTAAGATAGTCAAAGGAAAAGCCTAAGGCTAGATCCTAAGCACTAAAGAGAAGAAGAGAAGACCTCATCAAAAATGAGGTCAACAGAAATATCCAACTGAGGGAAAAGATGATGATTGTTTTTGGATGGATGAAATTGATTATCTATGTAAAGACCATTTCCAAAAAAGTTTTGAGAGTAAGTTAAAAGATGAGATTGAAATAGATTTTCATGATGATTCGAAAAAATTATTTAAAGAAGACTGTATGTATGTTCAGGAGAGGTGTGAAATGATGGACGCTACCAAAAATAGTAAACTTTTAATTCCATTTGTTGAAAAATCTCATGAACTTAAGATGGATGTACCCCATTCAATTTTAAAGCCTATCTATTTAGAGAATTCATCTACACAACCAGTCTTTATATCTTTAGATGCGACTCAATCACAAGAAAAACCTGAATTAAATGATGAACAAGATAAATTTTTTGAACTGAGACTTGGAAGAGAATTTGAGGATAAATTTCAAAAGAACTTTGAGTTGAAAAAAGAGGATAAGTATTTTGAAACACCAATAGAAGATAACATGACACAGAAGAATATCCCAGAAGAATTTGATATAGAATCTGAATTATCTAAAGAGAATCTGATCCAAAATGTGGGAGATATTGAGGTATCTTATAAAGATTCATTTCTTATAAATTTCAAGGACAATATTAATATGCAGATTAAGAAAATTAATAAAAGAATATTGGATCTAGAAAGAAATATGAGGAACAATGATATAAATTTAACTGAAAATGAAGAGCTGGATGAAAAATTAAAATTTAAGGATTTTATAGGAATCTGTGGATCTGGAAATGATTGGGCGATTGATCAAGGATTACTTAATTGGAATTTTGATCCAGGTGGAATCATTTGTCAGGCTAATGACGTTAAATCAAGTGCTTTATGGGAGGCAACCCATAGTTATCAGTGTACTTTGATTTAGTGCACTTTGATTTAGTGTGCTTGAGAGTCATGATTGTTAGTGATCTATTGTATTTGCTTTATAGTGGATTGATCAGTTTGATTGATGATTGGTAGATGTTTGGATTATTAGTAGTTTGATTTGATCTTTGTGTGTCTTGAGGGCTTCTTATTATGGTTAGACTTTTATGTTCTCTTGTAGTAGTTGGATTAATGAGTCCACTGTGACTTGGGTCTCACCCAGACTTAAGTTTTACAAGAGAAATCATGAATTTCGAACATTAATAGTTCCATCTTAATTTGTTACTTCATTTCTGCTACTTTATTTTCATTAGGTAGGAGTCGCGAACCTATTTGATGAATACCATGTGGATGATCTTACACTATGTTTATAACTGTTAGAGGTGCTTAGTTATAGGGATTAGATGATACCTGAGATTGGTGTCTGAAAACCAATTTATCAGGGATAATCTTATCTTTGGGATTATAATCTATAAAATCATTTTAAAGTACCTAATTTACTAGTGTAGTGATTCCGTTAAAAATTGAAGGTAACATAGTGAGATTGGTTGAGTTAAAGGATGAATTAACCTCATTTATCATATGTGTGTTTGTGTTTATGTTTATGTTACAACTTTATTTAGCTATTGAAGAACATTTTAATATTCCCTTACTGATACCTATAATGCTAGTTAAACTTTAGTTTAGTTAATTTTATTCTGGCATGATTAGTTTAGATTTACTTTTTTTTGCATATTGTTCTCTCCTAATGAATACATGCAAATGATTTTGATGACATTTGTGGTAAATAGAATTTCTAAATTGTTTTCTTTCTGCTTATATTTTCTTTACTGAATGTTATATATGTTAAAAATTAAGTTTGAGGGTAGGAAGAAAAATAAAATTTTAATGTGAAAATGCTTCCTTTTAGTGTAATTTTATTACAAGCATGTTTTAGGCTAGATTTACTTTTTTCTACAGTCATTCTATCCTGATTATGCATGATATGAATTTGATAGAATGTTGTAGTAGTAAGTATATTAAACATTTACTTTTTCTTCCTGCTACATTTTATGGAATTAATTGCAAAATATTTTTGAAATTTATGTTTGGGGGGAAGAAAAATATTAACTCTTATTTGTTCTCAATTATTATATTTTCAAAAATTATTAGCATAACTTCTGGTAATTGAACCTCGCTTGAGATAACTAAAACTTTTTATTTTAGTTGAATATTATGGAAGGATTAGATGAAAGTTTTTAGTAATAAAGGTTAATTTTATAAGGATAAGATATTTGGTATGAAAGAATTTGATTATAGTTAACTATTTAAAGTAAAGAAAACTGTATTTTTGAAATGTTAAGAAACTTAAAATATTGTGTGTTAAGAAGAGATTGTGACTTTATGATGAATAATAAAGCTCATACCTAATTATAAAGTAAGGATGTGTTTCAAGTTTGAACTTTAGAAAGAGGAGATTGAAGTTCAAAATCATTACAGGCTCTCCAGATATAGTAATCCTTATTTAAAAAAAGAGAGAAAATGAAAAGAGAGTGAAAAAAAGGGATTGAAAATGATCCCAGAAGAAAAGAAAAAAAATGAGAAAAAAATATTTATGAGGAAAAGCTTGAGGAGATGCCTAATTAAAAATTGACTTCACTTGAGTCACCCTAAAGGGAGAACTTTATTTCATTTCTAAATTTATATTTAAAGTATTGACCTACCTTCTGATGAAGTTTGCATGAACTCCTTTTTCACATAATCTTTCAAGGCACTCTTAATGTGACAAAATATAGCTTATCTTGAAATAAATAGAAGACTAAAACCCTTAGACTTGATTGCTGAATATTCTTATACTTGTAGTGTTTACCTGAGTTATTGAATTTCTTTCAAAAAGTCTAACCAATATATTCTTTTGAATGAAAAATTTTAGTGTCTTACAGGTGAAAAGTACATTGCATTGAGTTATATTTTTATGTAGTAAAAGTGTTACTTGAGGACAAATAACAGTAAAGTTTGGGGGATTTGACAAGCCTAAAATATATATGTTTTTTGCTATATCTTGTCGACATTATTTTTAGGTTTGTGTGTTGTATTTTGAAAAGGGGTCGCCCACGAAATTGTCGGAAAATTTTCATATTTTTTAAATTTAATTTATATATATATATAATTTGGAAAGTAGCGTTTGATTTTGAAAATGATTTTAAGTTTGAAAATTTTAAGATATGAAATCAAACTAATCTCACATCCCGAATAACTTATGTAAACGAGCACCGCATCACAAACCGTATATCTATTTCGAAGAATAGACACACTACTTGATGATGGGGCTCGGTTAAATAAACTAGAAGATTTGTGACATCTGTTTGGTACGCGAACCAATTTTATAAGCCGACAAATTTCCCTGTTTGAAATAAAGAAATTAAATAGGGTTTATATTACCTGGGTTCTTAAAGTTCCCTATAAGGGCAAGCCCTTGTAGTTAATTACATCTTAAATGACGGGAATCATTTAAGAAAACTCTCGATAATGATTAGTGGTTTTGCTCTCAAGAATTTCAAAGTTTAAGGTTTCGAAGGATTAAATTTTGGGATTTCAATAGGGAATAGATCAAGTTTGGAACATTTAATTTCAGGAGTCAAAAGGAAGAACAGTAGGAGAAGTTGAGGATCCAAGTAGAGTCTTGGCAACTTCCCAAATAATCGTATTGTTTGGCTTCAATTTGGGATTTCATTTAATGTTTCATCTTGCATGTTTTAATTAATTAGGACTTATATTCGTATGACACAATCATACAAACAGCCTCGAAGATGTGAGGGTTTATGTCGTACCGAACGATTCCTCGGAGTCCTAAGACCGGTTAGGGCTTAATTTACATGACATGATCATGCAAATGCCTAATGAAGAGTTGAGGATTTATGTTGCACTAGGCAAACTACCTCGAAGTCCTATGGATTGGTTATTAAATTCTAAGAAAGTTTTGCTGAAGTAGATCCGAGTTTTTGCGATGACGATGGCCGAGCCGCCCACCATGCTCCGAGCTCCTTGTTGTTGCAGAGGTTTAGTTTTAGAAGTCATAAATCGGGAGATGAGAGAAGTGTTTTGGTTTAGAGAAAATCTTAAAATCCGAGTGTTTTTAATATTTTAATTAAAACAAATCTTAAAGTTGTTTAAACGGAACCGATTAAGATCCCGCGTTCCGTCATCCCGGCACCGTTATTTTCATCGAATTCACTTAGTCCAGATGAATTTGCTAAACTCGACTGAATGAGTTCAACACTTTCATTTAGACCGTGGGAAATCCCGTTAGCAACAAGTGGGTTACATCATCAGAAGTTATTCCAGATCATTCAACGAGACGTTTTAATTTAGTTACAATTGTAGTTTTATTGTTCGTTTTGTGATTAAATTTTGAGTTGTTTTATATTTTGGAATGTTGTGGCGGTGAATTTTATCTTGCAATGACTTTTAATTTAGTTTTGGTTTCGGTTCAGGGGCTATCCTAAAGGTTTTTTTTTTCATGCAACGATCCTTTTTATCATGCAAGAATGCAAGAAAAAGTAAAGCGCAATGCATGTAAGTAAATTTCAATAAAGTAAATTGTAATAAAATAAAAGCGTACCCGGAGGGTCTTCCTGTCATCCCAAGCTGCACTTAAAACACAAGTTAAGGCATTTAAACATATTTTACAAGAAATACCTAGGTAAAGCTAAGGGAAAGGGTTTTGGTTGTCTACAAAATTACTAATCCTATAACTAGTCATTTCCTATGACGTCTAGGTTGTTGGTTTGGTTTAAGGATGATTTTCTTCATCAAAGAACAATTAGATTCAATTGTTCTTCTAAAACATCCCGTCATATTGAGGAAGTGTTTAGGACAAGTCCTAAACATCTTTTCAAGACTTCTGGGATCATTTTGAGTCTAAGTAAATTTAGTTGCACATATGAATTAATCATCTAGGAGTTTAGTTAAACTTTGTCTTTTGCTCAGTAAAATTGGGTATTTGATTACCTGATGAATGAAGTGACATTTCACTTAATACTCTATTTACGAGTTATAATAATTAAAGCTTTAAGGGCAAGTTGGTTTGTTGAGAATTTTAATCATCCTTAATTAAAAGTTTGAGTTAATGATTTAAAGTGATTTAATTTAATTATGAGGTTTTAATTAATAATTTTTTATGTTTGGAATAATGTTTAAATTATGTTAGATTTAATTTAAATCTTTACACATTCAATTATCTTAGTATTTCAGACTGATGTTCATGTTTTAAATTTACTTAGGTAGAAAGAGGTATTTGAAATTATTGATATATTTTGATTTAACTCTTAATGATTTCATTTAGGTTTGTTGTTAAGTGATTTTAATTCAATTTAATTTAATTTAATTTGATTTTAATTTGATTTTAATTTAATTTAATTTAATTTAATTTTAATTTTAATTTAATTTAGTTTAAATTTTAGTTTCAATATTTTAAATTTAAGGTAATTTAATTGTTAAGGTGTTAATTTAATTTAATTTAAACTTTGACTTAACTTAATTTAATTTAATTTAACTTAATTCCAAGATTTTAAATTTGATTTTTAATTATTAGACCATTTAACATTTTAAGCTTTAATTCGTTTAAAGGTTATCTTCTTTTAATTTTTTATTTAATTTGGATTATTATTTTAATTTTTAATTAAGAACTAAATATTGTTAAAGCGACTCATTTAGGGATTTTTAAATTAAAGAATAAATATCCTCTTAATAATATCCCTATTTTAATAATCCAAATTTTAAATATATTCTTTCCAAAATTTAAATTATTTAATTAATTAGAGCTTCATTTTGATATTTTCAAAATGTTTAATGGGTTTCTACCCTTTTAATTTCCCTAAGTTTCAATCATCCAAGAGAAAGTTAAAATCAAATATTTTACCCCTCATTTTGATTAAATCTAAAGTTTTAATTAAGGGTTAAAATTTTTATTTACCTTTATGCCCTTTTAGGCTTATTTATTTCATAACTCACTAAATTGAGCTCAAATGAATTTAAAATTTTTATTTCACGTCACTCACATTCAATTAAGACATTAGAGGAGAAAATGTGATTTTTCTGAATTTAATTTATTTATATAATTATTTTTAGTAGAAAATAGGGATTTTCAAAGAAAATTCAACAACATGACCAAGGAAAGGTTTCTACTCTTAAGAAAATTATGGAATGTTTCTAATGACCAGAGGACCACTTGGACCAATTTTTGTGATTTTTTGAATTATATTTTATTTATTATAATTATTTTGAATTTTTAGAGTATTAATTAATTTTAAAACAAAATAAAAGTTGAAAAATAGATTTTATATTTTTCTTAAATTTCTCTGACCTCAAGGAGTCCAGAGAAATAATTTTCATAATTTTCTAATTTTTCTTTGATTTATTAGAATTATTTTAGTGAAGAGGTTAAAAATTCATTTTTTAATATTAAAAATTACATTAAGCCTTTAAAATTCAATATCTTATCCTAGGGACTTAGGATAAATATTTAGTTTGTTTCAAAATGATTAGGAGTCATAATGTGACATATTTATGATTTTTAATATTTTTGTTATTTTTATTATTTTTTTAATTATTAAAATATTAAAATATTGTGAAAAATCAACTTTTTTAGAAAATTCCAATTTTAATTTTCCTGAACTCCCCTGATATCAGAGAAGCTCCAAAACCATTTTTGTTAATTTTGGAAAAGTATTTTTGGAGTTATGAATTTTTAAAGTTTCATTTTGCTTATGAGGCTTAATCAATCCATTTGGTGGGGTTAATCAAGTCCAATTGATTTCAAAATTTTATGTAAGGTTCCTCTGACCCTAAAGAATAATGAAGAATTGTTTTCAAGTCAATTTGATGTGTGGTTAACCCTAATTAATTCAAATTCAATTTTGGGAGTTTAGGCCAATTAAGGTTATTATGAATGAATCAACTAAAAATATATTTTTCATAGGGTCCCATGGTCCTATGAAACATCACCAAATTTTCCTAGAATTTATTTTACAGCATGCTAATTATTGAAATTAAAATACCTAAAACAGTGACATGAACTTGAAAAATCAATAACTTTTCACAGAGATGGCCTCTGACCTTGAAAAATTCAGGGGATGTTCCCAAGATCAGAGGCTTCAAAAGCCTATGGTCTCATGTCATGGTGAATTGTTTATGTAAATGGAGAATCAAAACATTGAAAATAGTAAATAAATTATTAAAAATAAAATACTCATCCAATTAACTTGGTTTCTTTTTCACATTATTCTCCTCTATTCACTGAGCAAGAGGGTATTTTTATTTTATTTTTGTGATTTTTTTTGCAAAGATATAACTTTTTGAAGTTCTGGTAGTTAAATAATTCAAAAATTCCCTAATTTTCCACTTATCCGACTCGGCGCCGCGTCAACCTACGGCGGATCGAAAGCCCACACGTCGCTCTGTGATTCGGCGCCGCCATCTGACTCAACGCTACAGGGGCCCGCGGTTCACATAACATTCCGCTGTCCAGCTTGATCTAGACCGTCCGCTCGATACACGCGCGATCCAACGGCTCCTGGCCATCGTCTACGACTGGTGTGCACCCATGACTGTCCACACTCAAACCCTAATATCTCTCTCGATTCTCAATGGATTTTCGAGTTCTTATACTATATCGATTCGTCTTGATGAGATGAACACATCCATACGGTTCATACCTTTGCTTAGAGAAGTGAAGCTTCGATCTGAGGGTTGTGTCACCTTCGATTGAGTCTAACCAAGCTCCAAATGAAGTCCCTGGCTCTAGGGAATTGTCTAAGTATGAAAGTGACCAAGGCCGATGACAAAGCATGGAGGCTGGAAGCAATGGCTGGCCTGGTGAGGGGTCTTTTGCTGGGGAATTTCTCTTCTTGGTCTGTGAAGGTGTAGGGTCAATCAATTTGAAGATTGGCTCACTGTGGTGAAGTGTCCTGTTTTTTGGGTGGATTTTCAACTCAGAAATTGAGCTCTGTTCATGGGGATTAGGGCAAAGGAACACTGGCGATCAACTGCTCTAGGTTAGGAGAAGGTCTCGGAGCAATTTTGGCGAAGTTTCCTTAAGGTCCGGTTCATCACCTTGTTTGGCCGAGAGGTGAGTGGGTTTAAATAGAGGTGGTGAAGGGCCTCCCGGGGGGTTTAATGGCTTGGATCCACTTCTCGGGGCAAGGGAAGAACAGCTGCAATGGCCATTTAGGTTGGGACAAGTCAGCTAATTCAAATTGAATTTTGATTCAAATTAAGCTCTGTCGGCACTGGTGGTTTCCGGTGGGCTGTGGTGGCTGGCCGGCCAGGCATGGGTCACCCTCAGGGTCAGGGAGGTCAGTGCTTGAGTTTGGTGCCAACAATTGGCTTTGGACATGTGTAAAGGAGTTGGATTGAAATGGCATGGGGAGAAGGTTATTTTGGGTTCAAATGGGTCAACCCATGGTTTTGGGCTTGGTGCACCACCCAAGGCCTAGATCTAGGCTGAAAAGATTCATTTGGGTCAGCCAAGAGGAAATGGTGTAGTCTCCATCAAGGATTAGGTGGCTAACTTCGTTTAGTGTGTATCTTGCATGAGGTTAAAAAAGCTTAATGAAGGCTTAAGAAAGGGGCCCCTCCATTTGCCATAAATGACATGGTGAGGTGTCAAGACTCTCATGGCTTCATATGGCTTGTAAATGGCTCACATTTGGCTTACATTTGGCTTGGAAAGGTTGGCTTGTTTCATGAAAAAGGGTTTTAGAAATTTTTGGCATTCAGGGGTAATTTGGCATGTGGCTTGATTTGGAATGGCTTGATTATTGTTTTAGGACTTAGGGATGATTTCAATTAAAGGTATGATGAGAAGAATTTGTCATGTGGGCTTTGGATTGATTTTGGGCTTTTTTGAAATCATTTTGGATGGGCTTTTAAAGTGGTTTAAGGAAGTGGGCTTTTGGGTTTAAAGTAAATTTAGGATGAAAATTTTTGAAAAGGATTATGCCAAATAAATTTTGCAATTGGTTTAGCCATGTGTCATGAGTGGTTTGGAACAAGTTTAAAGTGATTTTGAATTGTATTGGGTTGAATTTGGGCTTTTTTTAGTAAAGGGGCCAAGGTGGGCCAAATTGGGCTAACTTGGGCTAAGGTTGGGCAAAGTTTGAATTTGGTGTAAACTTAATGTTGGGAAATGTTTATGGGAGTGTTACAAAGAGTTTTCAATTTTTTTTGGGCTCTAATTTTGGGATTTGGGCCCATTTGAGTTAGGTTTGGGCTTAGATCAATTTAAGGGATTTTGATTTTGGGTTAGGTTAGAGTGGAGTTTAGATTCAAATTTTGGGCAAATCAAGTTAGTTTTTTATTTATGGGAATGTTAGGAAGGCTTTAGAAAAGATTTGGGGCCAATTGGGGTTGAATTGGGTTGGTTTGGGCTAGGTTTAGGTCATGGGCCAAAATTGGGCCTTAGGCTTCAAATTAAAGTTGGGCCCAAATGTCAATCAAATTGGAGTTAGATTTGGTCTAAATTGATATTCGGGATATTTAATTGAAGTTTAGATTTGAATTGGACCAAAATTGAGGTCAATTGGGGTCGTTTGGTTTGACATTGGGTTCACGTGGGTTAAAAATGGGTCAAATTGGGGGTTTTGGTAAAAGTGGGGTAAATTGGTGAAATTGGCCCATGGTGTAGTTGAACAAAATAAAATTGGAAATATTTGGGATTTTTCGGATTTTTTGAGAATTTTCTGAATTTTTGGATTTTTGGGGTAAAAGGGTATTTTGGTAAGGGGGGGGGGGTTGGGGTATTTTTGTAAATTTTGGTATTTTTGGCCAAAGATGGTCAATTTGAATGGTGTAATTTAGGCAATTTTACAAATTTTTGGCATTTCAAGGGTATTTGGTAGGTTTGGTGGGTCCAGGGCCCCAGGGTCAAAAATTGAAATTTTGAAAAAAGGAAGATTGATCAAATGTGAGTGAAATGGGATCGCTTTTGTTGAGCAATGAAGCCATATTAAGCCCATATGATCCATGAGATGACTCATTTGGGGCATTCACTATGTTGTTCCTAGCCCTCTTCGCCAGGGGCTTAGGGGTTAAGGACCATCCATAAGAATTACCTACAAGAGTCAGGAAGTCAAATTGGGTGAGAGTGTGGTTTTAGGACTTAGAATGTGTGCGAGATTTTAGTGTATGTGCAAGTCAATCCTCACTAGACCAGGCCACCCAGGGTATTCCTAAGGCCAAAAAGTCCTATAGGGAACTCATCCTTTAAACCTCCACATTTGATTTCAACCCTCTCAGGTGATTAGGGGTCTACAATCAAGCTTGTGGGGTTTGCGGGGAGTTAAGAAGTAGTTTGAATTTCTAAAGGGTGGCTTCCATTTATAGTCCTCTAAGATTAGTCGAAAGGAAAAGCCTAAGGCTAGATCCTAAGTACTAAAGAGAGAAGCAAAGACCTCATCAAAAATGAGGTCAACAAACGGACCCCCAATAGGTGTGGTGTGCTTAACCAAGCACACGCGCGCATTGGCGTTGACCGAAGAGATCAACAAAACCAACACAGATGTCCAAGTGACAAACTTAGGACGAAGTAGAAGAATTTCCGCTGGGGAATATCTGACATATTTCCAAGACTGGAGATTTCTGAACTCTCGCTGGGGGAATGGAAAAGGAGGTGAACTCCAAATCACAAGATCTGGGGAATTCAATTTAGATTTCAGTTTACCTTTAAATTTCAAGTTTCAATGTGTGAGTTCAGATTTTGATTTGTTCTGAGTTTTAATTTCGATTGAAGTTTAATTTAAAATCAATTTAAGGAAAATTTTGAATTTGAAATTTGGATTTGAAATGAGATTTGAAACCTAGGTTTCAACCTCGGGATTCCGAAGAGCACTGGAATTTAGGTACCAGCCTCAGAGTGAGTATCAGAGTTTAAGTATTGACAAAAAAAAGACGAGAATCAGAATTTAGGTACTGATCTCGAGAGAGTGAGATTTGAAATTTAAGTATCAAACCTGAAAGAGAATCGAAATTTAGGTATCGATCTCGGATGAGAGTCAAAATTTAGGTACCGACCTCGAAGGAAGAGAACTGGAATTTAGGTACCAGTCTCGGAATTTAGAATTAAAATTTATGTATCAATTTGAAAGAGAAACGAAATTTAGGTATCGATCTCGAATGAGAGTCAGAATTTAGGTACCGACCTTGAAGGAAGAGAACTGGAATTTAGGTACTAGTCTCAGAATTTGGAATTGAAATTTAGGTATCAATTCGAAAGAGAATCAAAATTTAGGTATCGATCTCGAATGAGAGAAGGAATTGAGGTACCGACCTCGAAGGAGGAGAACTGGAATTTAGGTACCAGTCTCGAAATTTAGAATTGAAATTTAGGTATCAATTCGAAAGAGAATCGAAATTTAGGTATCGATCTAGAATGAGAGTCAAAATTTAGGTACCGACCTCGAAGGAAGGGAACTGGAATTTAGGTAGCAGTCTCAGAATTTAGAATTGAAATTTAGATATCAATTTGAAAGAGAATCGAAATTTAGGTATCAATCTCGAATGGGAGTTAGAATTTAGGTACCTACCTCGAAGGAAGAGAACTGGAATTTAGGTACCAGTCTCGGAACTTAGAATTGAAATTTAGATATCAATTCGAAAGAGAATCGAAATTTAGGTATCGATCTCGGAAAGAGAGTCGGAATTTAGGTACCGACCTCGAAATGAGAACTGAAATTTAGGTACCAGTCTCGAAAGTTTAAAAGAGGACTAGAAGTTAGGCTCTAACCTCAAAGAGAACTGGAAGTTAGGCTCTAGTCTCGAAGATTCAATTGTATGAAAAGGGACCCAATTCCATGCTATCAGAACCAAATCGAACAAAGTTTGTGGCTCTGTGTTGATAGAACTAGTCGATCCTCTAAGACACAGCAGCAAGAGAATTGAAAGGAGCTGGTAAGGGTACCAAGCTGAAGAGACTTGACTTAACGACAAGTCGAAGAGAATATTCAAATTTCAAAAGAGTTTCAAACAGATTTCAATTGAGGAAAGAACTGAAAGGTTAGACTCAGAAAATTCAGATCGGAATTCAATTTGAGATTTAGATTCGTTTTGTTTGTCCTCTAACGATCCCATTTTTTATTTTTGTTATTTATTTAGTGTTCATGTGAATTTGAAGTTCATTTTAATATTCAGATTTTTAGGAAAAATTCTCATTTATTTTCTTTTCTTTTCTGTTCTTCGTTCAAAGTTCATTTAACTCTAATGGTGTTTCCCAGTCAATTTGCACAAAAAGAGGTGAAGGTAAAATATGACGTAGTCGTTTTCATTCCAGCTTGCTGAAGCTGAAAATACATCATACAACTTGATCTAGTCATGATGACATTTTCTCAGAAATTTAATGTCTCATACAATCCATGTAAATCCAAAATGGACTGTGTAAACTTCTTGCTGATCCATGCAAAAGCGTCTGTCAAAAAATCCATGTCTGAATAGTAAGAAAGATGGGCAATAACACCACCTTCCAAGCCACCCTTGGTAGGAATGTCGCATGGATGTGCTTTGGAGGGGTATTATTTCCCATGTAACTCAAAATTCGTAGGGCCGGAGATTCTCCAATTCTGGATCTGGCTGAAAGTGGTAAGGCATTTTTCTGTCGTCCATTCTTCTAAAAGTAACTGAGATCGGCTCCACAGGTACTCCTGGAATGCAATGCTTCGCAATATCTGCTCCGTTTCCTTTTAACACCAGGACGGAACCTACCGGTAGTGGTATCTCCACCGGCCCTCGGAACTCACGGGGCTCGCAATCCGGAGGTTAGATCCGAACATGATGTTGCACTGGTTGATGAATGATACTGTGCAGAAGGGTTTAACAAAGTCATGATGGTCTATATGCGGAGGTATGCAGTCGCCTTCCTTGTAGATGTTAATAATGCAGCTGTTGGGTATGCAATTTGCAGGTAGTACCCTCCATGTTATCATCCTTTTCAGCATTCTCTTGATGATTCTTGGCATCAGATCCATCTCATTGCGACAGAGTATCTCTGGTGGATTTCCTTTTCTGTCTATGGCAAAATTGTAGCAACATCCGCATTGGATTGTAACTCTTCCCTTTCCTGGCATCCATCTTCGGGGTTCTGAGTAGGTCTTTTCTCTCAGGAGGCATAATCTGAGAAAACATCTGTTTGCAGCTCGAAGTCTTCCAAGATGTTGACCCTCTCGTCTCCAATTCTTTCAAAGTATTCAAAGGTTTTCTTCTCAACTAATTGCATTTTATCCATCTCGTATTCTGGGATTATCTGAAGTCCTCGGTGTCTAGTAACATACTGCGGGATGTATGGCTCAACCCCAACACGTTCTTCTGCATGTCTCGGCTCCTCGGGGATAATCTCCGTAGGGACATTCTCCGGGTTTACTTTCGCAACAAGACTCTTCGGATCCGGTACATATGCTCGGCGTCGAGGTACCGACTCTATTTCTGCTTTTCTTCGTATTTCTTTTATCCGTTCCGACCTTCTTGGAGTTGACTTTCTTCTTTCTGGTTCCTGACGAACTGGTCTCTTTAGAGCATTTGCACTAACGGTATCCACTGTCTGTTTATGTTGATCTTCTGCTAACTTGGTCAACATTTTGTGAATGCGATAATTCTTATTTCTCGCTAGGTAGCAGTGAGAGTAGCTCTCCTTACCCCTTGAATTTCTGAGGGTGCAGCGCTGACAAGCCTACCCTCTGCTGTGGCAACCACAGACTTAACTTTCTTATCTTCTTCGGTTTCATGCGCGGCGTTTGCTTTTCTTTTCTTGTTGCTGGTTTGGTGGCTTGGGCCACCCATTTTCATCACTGTCTGGCTGTGAAGTTCTTCTCGATCAACTGAGATCCAATTATTTTCTTCGTATTGTAAGCCGGCTGGTGTGAAGTCTGAGTCAATCTCTATCACTGCTCCGTCCCTCACCCTCTTTTCATCAAGTGCTAGACTCACGCCATTTCTAAAGTTTAGAATCAACCGCCCGTTCGACATTTCCCTGCGAAAAAACAAGGAAAGGATCAAGGGCTGTACTAAGAACAAGAACAATAAGAAAAAAACACTTAAAAAAATCTTATTCACTTCTTTTAAATTTAAAGGAAGTAGGAAGAGATGAGAAAATATAAGGAATGAATGAATTTAAAAGGAAAGATTGACATTTTATTATTATGATTTCCCATGTTTTCTCTTTAACATTTTTGTTGATGAGATTTTTTTTATCATCCATTTTATTTTGTTTTGGTTTCGGACCAAGTCACAAAGTGATTACTTCACCCGTGTTTCTAGGGATAAGATTCTACTTTAGAGGCCACCCTTCGAAACATCAGGTTGCGTAATGCTTCTTTAAATACCTTCCATTGATTGGAAGCATGGGTCGTTCTCCACGTCAATTCACCAGTTGGTAGGAACCTCTTGAATTGACTATCTCGACCTCGAACGGCCCTTCCCATGTTGGTTCAAATTTACCACCTATCTTGCAATGTGCAAGAATAGGTCTTCTGAGAACCAAAACCAAGTCACAGACTTTGAATGTTCTGGTATGGACTAATTTATCATGAGCTTGGATCATCTTGGCTTGATACAGTTCCAAATTCTGCTGTGCGGAAAGTCTTTTCCCTTCCAAGCTTTCAAATTCTTCCAGTCGTAGTTTGGCATTTTCTTCTGTAGTGATCTTTTCTGCAACTGCAATTCGGAGAGACGGAAGCTGAACTTCCAGGGGCAAGATGGCCTCGGACCCGTACACTAAAGTGTAAGGCGTAGACTGAGTAAGAGTCCTAAAAGTCGTCATGTATGCCCATAGGGCTTCTAACAACTTCTCGTGCCAATTTCTCTTGTTGTCATCCAAAGTTTTCTTTAGGATTTGGATGAGAGTTTTATTAAAAGCCTCGGCCAAGCCGTTTGCTCTTGGGTAGTAGATCTTTGAGTATCGCCAATCAATCCCGTGTCTTCTGACAAAATTGTTGATCTTTGTACTTTTGAATGCAGACCCATTATCTGAAATGGTCCTGCGCGGTACCCCAAAACGGTAGACAACTTGGTTCTTGAAAAACTGTAGCACGTGGTGTGCCTTCACTTCTCTGAGTGGTATAGCTTCTTCACATTTAGAAAAGTAGTCTGTAGCTGCAAGAATGAAGCGATGTCCTCTTGAAGAAGGCGGTTCTATCGGACCCACTATATCTGTGCCCCAACACTCAAATGGCCATGACGCGATTGTCGTATGTAGCACATTTGGGAGTTGGTGTAGAACCACTCCGTGCACTTGGCACTGGTGAAGGCGGTTCTATCGGACCCACTATATCTGTGCCCCAACACTCAAATGGCCATGACGCGATTGTCGGATGTAGCACATTTGGGAGTTGGTGTAGAACCACTCCGTGCACTTGGCACTGGTGACAACTTTTGGCAACTTTCATACAGTCGGTCATCATTGAGGGCCAGTAGTACCCTAGTCTTTTAATCTTCATTTTCATTTTCGGACCCGACTGATGAGCGCCACAAAGTCCTGAATGTACTTCTTTAACGATTTCACGAGCCTCGGTCCCGCTTAGGCATCATAGCCACATCTGATCAAAAGACCTTCTGTATAATGTATTGTTTATTAATGCGTAAGACAGAGTTCTTTTCTTGATTTGATGGGCTAACGACTTATTGTCAGGCAGGTTTTCTGTCTGCAAGTAGTCTATTAATGGTTGCCGCCAATCTTCTATATTTTCTGTCACTGTTGTAATTGTTTCTTCTGTTTTTCTTTTTGATTTATGTATTGTATCCATGTCGAGCTGTGATAGGACCTGTCGTCCTTGAACTGACAATTCAACTAACTCATCCTGCAAGCAGGCAAATTCCTTTGTAAGGCGGGCTAGCGCATCGACAAGAGCATTTTCTTTTCTGGGAATCTTGTAGATTGTTACGTTTGGAATTTGTTCCAACAATTTCATGGCGTACTGAAAGTACTTGACCCACTTTTTAATGTTTACAAAAATAGCAACGACACCAAAAACTTGATCCCGCTTAATATATATTTAATTTTATGATGTAATGTATAATGTGGATTCTACGCAAGTACACGTATCGTATCAAGTAATACAGGGCTCTAGTGGAGTCCTGGTTATTGATCCCACAGGGAAGTTTTAAAAGATTTGTAATAGTTAAATTTAAAAGGATTTACTTACTAATATAGTATACGGAATTTAGAATACTTAACTAAAGCGATCTAAAGTAAACTAATGTTTTAAATAAAGTTGATTTAAAGATATCAGAAAAAGTATCATTCCCCTTGTTTTTAGAAACTTAAGTGAATGATGAATTCAAATAGATTTTTTTATTGTATTGTGACAAATAGGAGCATTCCTATTCTTTACCCTTCGGTCCAGGTGCAAAGAACATTGACTAGTCCCATGCTTGATTACTGAATCTGCGGCTAGGCTGGGAGGATACTGGCTGCCACTTATATTTTTTCTCCTCACTTATATTTTTTCTTTTCTTTTCTTTTTTTCTTTTTGGATTGATTTTCAATCCTTCTCTTTTTCTTTTTCAAGTGAGGATTACTGTATCTTGATAGCCTGTTAATAATTTTGAACTTCAACTTTCTCTTCCTAAATTTGAAACTTAAAATATTTTTTTTGCTTATATGTATTTGATAGCCTTTACTTCATTGAGTTTCAATCTCTTCTTTTTCACCTAAATACTTAAGAATTTCAATTTTAGAATATAGTTTCTCTTACTTTAAATAGTTTACTATATTCTTATTCCTTTTAACCAAATATTTTATTCTATTAAATTAATTTGGATTTCTAGAAATATTCTATTCAACTTTCTATAATAATTATATAAATTAATTCAAGTTACTGAATTAAAAATTATTACAGAAAATCAAATAATATATATATATATATATATTTAACATAGAAATTGAGAACAATTTAATAATTAAATTTGTATTTTTCCTCCCCCAAACTTAAATTTTTCTATCTATTTCTAAATGGTGAAAAGGAAAATATACAATGAATTTACATCATACCTTTGAGCTTTAGGTATTTCTTTTCCTTTAAATTTTTGCGAGGCTTTTTCATTATTTAAAGAACCTGTACTTGTTAGTATTCTTCCATATATATAGTACTTAAAAGAGAGTCTTTAGGTAAAGAAATTTTTAAATAAGTATAAAAACACAAACAGATTAAAACTTAATCTACTATTACACATCCGATCAACTCGGGTTACTAAAACAATCTAAAATTAAAGTTCACAATTTATAAAACTTAAACAACACATTTAAAGAAAAACTAACATACTACCTTAAAGAGAATTTGCATACTAATTTAACATATATAAAAAGTCTAACATAACAGCTTAATCAATTTAAAACAAACACACCAACTCCACAGTCCACAGAAAGTACATAACAATTACACCAAAAGTAATAAAGTTCTTAAAATAACAATTAATCTAAATAAACCAAATAAAGTCTCTAATCTTCAGCATCAAAATCCCAAACTATATCATCTCCCTGATCTCAAAGTCGAGAAGGCTGAGCGAGGGCGATATCGTGTGTAGCGGGGGCATTCGGGAAAGACAACATCTAATTCACCTCTCCTGTAACGACGTTCAGCCTCATAATGTGCTATTTCGTATTCTGAATGTCGCTGGAGATATTCACTGTCATAATCATGTCTTCGCTCCAAGCCTCCAATCCTTTGGTCCATATGCTCAAACTTCCTTTCCATGTTCTCTCCAAATTTTTCAAAACTTTTTCTATGTAGGGTGAGCTCATTCATCAGATCATGAAGGGTAGGATTGGTGTACTGAGGGGGGTCATAACTAGTAGAAGGTATATCTCTACTCGATGAAGCCATATAACTCCTTGTCCCTGATCTCCATCCTTCGTGCGATTCATACGTCTTAATATTAGCCAGAGTGATGGGCTTCATTGGTTCCACCCATTCCTCATCATCTCTAGCCTCAATTCCAGAGAGTTGGCAGAGTGCAAAAATCAGACCAGGGTGTTCTAGTCCTCCTCCACTTTCACTTAGTGTAGTGGCTAATATATTCTTATAAATAATATTTCCCACATTTATACTTTTCTGATTCTGAATACAATAATTCATAATTGCTCTATCTCTTATTACCTCACTGTGGTGATATGTGGGTAACAAGGTAGAACAAATGAAGTAGTGTCAGGCCTTAGATAATGCATTTAACATTGAAAGAGGAAAATTTACCCTTTCGCGCTGCTTTACTTTCCAAACTCCTTTCCCGTCAGAGAGAAAGTTTATCACCTCTTCCAGCGGACCTTCCATTATTCCAAAAGTATCATAGTCACTGGTATGCAGGTCACGTACCTTATAAAATGAATTAATCCTAGCAGCACTGAATTCAACCAAAAATCCTTCTACTTTGATCGGTGCATCTTCAATTGCAGTCAGATTGGCATAAAATTCCTTGACAACATCTACAGCAGCTCTGTTTGTGGTGTAGCAAAAATTTTTTAATCCTCTTTCCTTAATTATTCATTCCACTTCTCCTCCCGGATTCTTGAAAACTAGATCCTATATGCATTTTCTTGCTTGAATGTTTTGAAAGTATCGAGTTTGTGCTCTTGCATTTATGAATCGGGTTTTGTCGTAATCCAACCTTCATCTTTGTCGAGGAGCCATTTCATTCGATCTATGAAAATCACAAAAATTCTAACTAAACTTACAATTATTACTAAAATGGCTTCCTATAGCAACTAAAATCCATTTAAATCGATCTCCATGAATTTCTTCCAAGTATTTTCTCCATATTTCGATTTCTTCCAAAATTTCCCAATGTAGAAGAAATTCATGGTGAAAATCAAAAATTTTTGCATAGGAGTGTAGCACTTACCAAGGGGAGATGAAATCCGGTGTCAAAAAGTGTTGAAATCTCCTCAAATCCAAGATCTCACGAGCACTAGGTCGGTTTTTTCGAAGTTTTGAGGAAGGGGATGATGAATAGTGTCGGTTGATTGGTCAAATATAGGACATTTCGCGATCTCACTGTCGGCGAGATTTTTCTCGCCGTCACCGAGCTAATTAATTTACCAAGGCCAAAGTTTCTGGAAAATCTCACCGTCGGCGAGATCTTTCTCGCTGTCAGCGGGCTTTCCCTCGCTGTCGGTGGGATAATTCTCGCCGTCGGCGAGCTCCCAAAAATTTTAAATATTTAAAATTCTTCAATCATTTTCAACCTCGATTTGGCCCTAATTAATCTTCCGATCACTTAATTTGATAATTTAGTATGAAGACTAGATACTTATACTCACAAAAAGTTCACACAAACAATAACTTTATATATGAAATCTATAATACTTACAAACTTCACACTTTTAAACACTAAAACTTAAGACTTCAATACTTCAAACTCTCATAAATACTCAGCATTGCAATCCACACCACAACACTCTAAATGCTGAGACATAACAAATACATATAATTTCATCAAATCTGAGATGATTAAATTTAAAGTTTAAATCATAGTAAAACCTAAATCCGAATCAACATATATATACACAAAAATATAACATAAGATAGAAATCTTTACTACTCCTCAGCGTCTGAACTAACATCCTCTCTGATATTCCCGATGTGACGCGAGTGCACAAATAGATTGTAGAAAGGCTCGAAAGGGAATTCGTAGTAGATTCTTCATCAATCCACCCTTTCGTCTCGGTAAATGAATAAAACGAGGCCTCCGGATGTCCGATGATGATCAAAGTGCTCCTTCATCCTCCAGTCAATGTGATCAAACATATCAGAGATATTATCGATGGAATCCATCACGTTTTGCAACTCTTTCTCTAATCCTTTAATCTTTTTCAAAATGAAATTTGTATTATCAGAAAGGGGCCTCACTAAAGGATTGTTTTGTGATGCTCTATCAGAAATAATGATAAGCTCGTCATTGTTATCCAAAGTTGGAAACATATCCGTAGGATCGAGTGGTTTCCATGGCAAAAGTACATTTTCCCACGCCTCATAAGAAACTTGGTACTGACTGCATAAAGCAAATATAGTCGATGGGTGTCCAAGTCCATGACTCGACCCATGCACAATCAATCCCGATGCGAGACTTTACTATAATTGATCCAACATTGATAGGTAGTCCAATTTGAATACAGTAATTTAATATAGCGCATTCCTTTGAAACCTTATTTACCCTTATAGTGGGTAATAATTTTGATGAGATAAAGAAATGCCAATGCTTTGAGACAGGGTTAAGAAGTGATGCAGAGAAACTGACATACCCGTCTTCGCGGTCAGGTATCTATAAATCTCGTTCATATTGTATCTTGAAGGAACAAAGTTTGAATAATGACAGACAAGGGTATTCTCTATAGAAAATAATTCATTTACCCTTGAAGGAGTAAATGTTACCCATCTTCCTTTACGTAGACACTTCCATTGTTGATCGCATGTAGATTAGAGTAAAACTCTTTAACTACGGGAATAACTACGAGTGGATGTCGTATAGCAAAATACCTCCCAATCTCCGCTGCACGATCATTTCTTCAATTTTTGTGGTGGAATTCTCTACTCCTCTGTTGACAAATCCCCTTTCTTTAATAAGTCGCTTCTTCATCAAAACTTTGTTGAAAATACGCTGCGCCTCCGAACTAACGAATTTTCTTCGGTTGAAAACTCCAGTTTTTGTGGTTTCTAAGAGTTTGGTGGCCATTTCGGATTGAAAAGAATCGTCTCTAGTTGTTTCTAGGGAAGAAAACAGTGTAAAAATGAATTTGGGATGGTTTTCTACAAGAAATGGCTTTGGAACTGTCCAAAACCGTACATCAAACTTAAGAGACTAATTTTTCAACTGCCTCGCCATCGGAGGGAAGATTCTCGCCGTCAGCGAGCTAGTTATAAAACTGATTTAAAGATATGACATGCGATCTCGCTGTCGGCGGGCTCGGGCTCGCTGTAGACGGGCTCGGGCTCGCTGTCAGCGAGATTCGATAAAATTGCCTAATTTCGCTCTGGTCCGAATATTTTCTGATCTTATCATATAGGTTTGAATTTGTGATGATTCTAATTAAAAATTGAATAGTAAGATTTATTTTAATATTACAGACTCACTAATTTGTATATAATTAAAATAAAAGACTACTATGGGTTGCCTCCCATAAAGCGCTTGGTTTAACGTCGTCAGCCCGACCTAATTTCAGTTAGTAATCAGGTCGACTAAGCATTAAAACCTTTTAAAATTTGGTCTTCTACCTTTAAAATATTATTTTAATCTATGTCCGCTTACCTTAAATCTATGTCTTGTTTTTGGATCTTCAATTTCTATAGTTTCATATGAAAATCTTTGAGTTATAGTGAAAGGTCCTAATCATCGAGATTTCAATTTACCAGGAAATAATTTTAATCTAGTATTATATAGCAAAACTTCTTGTCCTGGTTCAAAATTTCTCTGAATAATCTTCTGATCATGCCATAATTTCATCATTTCTTTATAAATCATATCATTATCATATGATTCATTCCTTAATTCTTCTAATTCATTTAATTGCAACAATCTCTTCTCACCAGCTTCATTCATATTATAATTAAATTCTTTAATCGCCCAATATGCTTTATGTTCTAATTCAACTGGTAAGTGGCAAGTTTTTCCATATATAAGCCTGTAAGGAGTCATTCCAATCGGAGTTTTATAAGCAGTTCTGTATGCCCATAATGCAGTGTCTAGTCTTATAGACCAATCCAATCTATTAGGGTTTACAGACTTTTCTAAAATACACTTAATTTCTCGATTAGAAACTTCAGCTAATCCACTAGTTTGTGGATGATAAGCAGTTGATATCTTATGAATAATATTATATTTTTCTACTAGTTTGTGAATATATTTATTTCTAAAATGAGTTCCTTCGTCAGTGATAATCACTCTCGGCATTCCAAATCTAGTAAAATATTTTTCATTAAAAATTTAGAAACACTTTTAGCATCACACCTAGGTAAAGCTTGCGCTTCAATCCATTTGGAAACATAATCAACAACTACTAATATATATGAGTTTCCAAATGAAGGAATAAAAGGTCCCATGAAATCTAATCCCCAAACATTAAAAATTTCAACTTCTAATAAAAAATTCAGAGGCATTTCATTTTTTTTTGATATATTTCCTACTCTTTGGCATTTATCGAAAGTTTTTATATATCTATATGCATCTCTAAATAGAGTAGGCCAGTAGAATCCAGATTGTAGAATTTTATACGCAGTTTTATCTGTCCCAAAATGTCCTCCAAAATTCGAATCATGACATTTTTGAATAATTAGTTCAGTTTCTTCATAAGGCACGCATCTTCTATTAATTAGATCCTTACATTGCTTATATAAGTATGGTTCATCCCAAAAGTATGTTTTAGTATCATGAATAAATTTTTTCTGTTGTTGCAAAGTTAACATAGGTGGTAAAATGTCACTTACAATATAATTTACTATATCAGCATACTAAGGTATTTTCCACTCATTCATATTATAAAGTTGTTCATCAGGAAAACTGTCTATATTTTCATTATCAGTATCAGATAATTCATGATATTCTAATCTTGATAAATGATCAGCAATTCGATTATCAGTTCCCTTTTTGTTAATGATCTCAAAATCAAATTCTTGCATTAATAATATCCATCTAATTATTCTTGGTTTAGAATCTTTCTTTTGCATTAAATATTTTATAGCAAGGTGATCAGTATGCACAATACATTAAGTTCAGATTAGATAAGGCCAAAATTTATTAAAATCATATACAATCGCTTAATAATTCTCTTTCAATAACTCGTATAATTTATTTCGGCATCATTTAGAGTTTTACTAGCATAATATATAACTTTGAAAATCTTATCATATCTTTGCCCAAGAATCGCTTCTATAGCATAATCACTAGCATCACACATAAGCTCAAATGGTTTCTCCTAATTAGGTGAAACTATTATAGATGCTCGTAATTAATTTATCTTTTAATAATTCGAAAGCATTCGAGCATTCAGTTATAAATTCAAATTTCTTATCCTTTTCAAGAAGTTGGCATAGAGGTTTAGTAATTTTTTAAAAATCTTTTATATAACGTCTGTAGAATCCAGCATGTCCAAGAAAACTTCTTACCCCTTTCACCATTGTTGGATGTGGTAATTTAGCTATAACTTAAATTTTTGCAGGGTCTACTTCCATGCCCTTTTTTGAAATTTTGTGCCCTAATACAATGCCGCCTGTAACCATAAATTGACATTTCTCCCAATTAAGAACTAAATTAGTTTTCTCACATACTTCAAATACATTTTCAAGATGATTTAAGCATGTGTCAAATGATATTCCAAATACAGAGAAATCATCCATAAATACTTCTATTCCATTATCAATTAATTTACTAAATATAGACATCATACATCTGTGGAATGTTGCAGTTGCATTACATAATCCAAAAGGCATCCTTCGAAAAGCGAAAGTTCCATAAGGACTAGTAAATGTAGTTTTCTCTTGATCCTCAGGAGCAGTTTGTATTTGATGATAACCGGTGTATCCATCTAAGAAACAAACATACTTATGTCTGGCTAATCTATCTAACATCTGGTCTAGAAATGGTAAAGGGAAGTGATCTTTCCTGGAGGCTGCGTTTAATTTTCTATAATTAATACATATTCGCCATCCAGTAACTTGTCTTATAGGGATAAGACCATTACTTTCATTAGCTTTTATGGTCACTCCTCCTTTCTTAGGCACACAGTGAATTTGGCTTACCCAAGCACTGTCAGAAATAGGAAATATAATACAATTATCTAACCATTTTAAAATTTCTTTCTTGACTACTTCTTTCATTATCGGCTTTAATCTCCTTTGGGGATCTACTTTAGGCTTATGTTCATTATCTAAAATAATTATGTGCATACAAATTGAAGGACTAATTCCTTTAATATCTGCTAAAGTCCAACCAAAAGTTTTCTTATATTTTTTTTAAGGTATCTAAAAGTTTTTGTTCTTGAGATTCATTTAATTCAGATGAAATAATAACTGGTAGAGTTTCAGATGAAATAATAACTGGTGTATCCATCTAAGTAAGCATATTTCAAATGATTAGGTAACATTTTTAACTCAAGTTCAGGAGGTTTAATAATCGATGGAAATATATTTTTTTCGATGTTTTACGTATTATCCAAAAATTCAAATTTCTCTTGAATATAATCTAGTTCTTCATTTATATCGGCTTTTTCAATTAATTCGGTATTTTCTTTTTCTAATTTTTCTTCATAATATTCCTTAAAATGTTTTTTTTTGTAAATGATCGAGTACTTCCATTCAAAAACACTCATCATCTTTTTCTAGCGCAGGATATTTGATTGATTTAGTAATATTAAAAGTAACTTTTTGGTCATTTACTCTCATAGTTAATTCTCCTTTCTGAACATCAATCATAGCTTTCCCAATGGCTAAAAATGGTCTTCCTAAGATGATAGGAATTTCTTTATCTTCTTCCATATCTAAAACTATAAAATCTACCGGGAAGATAAATTTATCCACTTTTACTAAAACATCTTCAATAACTACCTTAGGATATGTAACGAACGATCATCTAAGCGAAGGGTTACTCGAAGTAGGTGAAATTTTTCCCAATTCTAATCTCTTAAAAATTGATAGAGGCATTAGATTGATGCTTGCTCCTAAGTCACACAAAGCTTTTCCATAGAATTTTTCTCCAATAGCGCAGGGTATAGTGAAACAACCAGGATCTTTTAATTTTTCAGGATGCTTTTTCTGAATAATAGCACTACACTCCTCTCTAAGTGCGACCATTTCATTATCGTTAAATTTTCTTTTTTTATTTAGAATATCTTTCATGAATTTTACATAGTTTGGCATCTATTCTAAAGCTTCTACGAAAGGAATATTTATTGTTAATTTCTTCAAAATTTCAAGGAATTTAGCAAACTGTTATCTTTTTTATGTTGATTTAGTCGTTGAGGAAATGGTGGTGGAGGTTTTTCAACAGAAATTTTCATTGGTATTAAAGGATTTTCTAAGTTCGGATCTTGTTGATTATTTTCCTTTTTAATTTCCACTTCCTCTTTTTGACTTTCAAGTTCTTTCTGAATTTGAGATTCTAATTCTTTTCCACTTCGTAATTGTATCGCTTTAATTTGTTCCTTTCCTTTGTCTTTGGGATTTATTTCCACATTACTAGGAAATGTTCCAGGTATTCTATTATTAAGTGTGGTAGCGATATGTCCAAGTTCAGTTTCAATATTTTTAATAGTTGTTCCTTGATTTTGTAATTGGTTTCCTTGTATTTGTAATTAATTTCCTTGATTTTGTAATTGATTTCCTTGATTTTGTAAATGTTGACCCATATTTAATATTAATTCTTCTATAGATAATTTCTTATCTTTAAATTGAGGGTTATTATTATTAAATCTAGGTGGATAATTTCCTTGGTTAGAGGGATTTCCTAATGGTTGTGTTATGTTGTTCATCCATAGTTGATTAGTTGTATTATTATTCCAATTAAAATTAGGATGATTTTTCCATCCAGGATTATAATAATTCGCATAAGGATTATTGGGTCTGTTATTAATAGCATTCATAGTTTCTATGAAGGTTGAGATTCTATAAGTTGTCCGAGATGAGTTTTCTTCTAATATAGTTGGAGAGTAATTCATTCCAAAATGATCTAATTTTTTAGATATAGCGGCGATTTGCGAAGCTAACATAGATATTGCATCATTTTCATGAATACTGGCTATCTTTTTCGGATTCATTCTATTAGCGAGCCATTGAAAATTATTGGTAGCCATTTCTTCGATTAGTGCATAGGCTTCATCGAATGGTTTTGACATTAATGATCCTCCAAGCAGCAACATCGATGATTGATCTAAGAGATCCTACTAATCCATTATAGAAAGTTTGAATAATTAACCAATCTGGTAACGCATGATGTGGGCATTTCCTAAGAAGTTCTTTAAATCTCTCCCAAGCTTCATATATTGATTCTCCATCAAGCTGACTAAAAGAAGTTATATCATTTCTATGCTTAGCAGTTTTAGATGATGAAAAATATTTGGATAGAAATTTTTTTGATAACTCTCCCCAAGTTTTAATAGATGAGGGTGCTAAGGAATTTAACCACATTTTAGCCTTAGCCCTTAAAGAAAAAGGAAAAAGTCTAAGTCTAATAGCATCGTTAGATACTCCTTCATATTTGAAAGTAGCACATAGTTCTGAAAAACTAGCAAGATGTAAATTAGGATCTTCCGTAGGTATACCACTAAATTGATTGTTTTGTACCATTTGGATAATTGCAGGTTTATGTTCAAGTGAGTTAGCAGCTACATCAGGGTTTTGAATAGTTAAATGAATTTCATCTAATATGACATAATCTCTTAATTGTCTCTGTTGATTTATATTTTCATTTTCAGGAATATTCACCATTTGTGTTAAATTTATAATTTCTCTTTTTTGTTTTATAATTTTATTAATTGTACGCTCTAATTCTGAATCGTAAGGTATTAAATTTTCATTTCCAAATTTATGCATACAATTTTGTAAAATAAATTTTAAAATAGTCCGTTACTCTAGTAAATAATTTCTTTACTTCTCCGGCAACGACGCCAAAAACTGGACCCACTTTTTAATGTTTACAAAAAAAGCAACGACACCAAAAACTTGATCCCACTTAATATATATTTAATTTTATGATGGAATGTATAATGTGGATTCTACGCAAGTATACATATCGTATCAAGTAATACAGGGCTCTAGTGGAGTCCTGGTTATCGATCCCACACGGAAGTTTTAAAAGATTTGTAACAGCTAAATTTGAAAGGATTTACTTACTAATATAGTATACGGAATTTAGAATACTTAACTAAAGCGATCTAAAGTAAACTAATGCTTTAAATAAAGTTGATTTAAAGATTTCAGAAAAAGTATCCTTCCCCATATTTTTAGAAACTTAAGTGAATGATGAATTCAAATAGATTTTTTTATTGTATTGTGACAAACAGGAGCATTCCTATTCTTTTCCCTTCGGTCCAGGTGCAAAGAACATTGACTAGTCCTATGCTTAATTACTGAATCTGCGGCTAGGCTGGGAGGATACTGGCTGCCACTTCAGAGCTCCCACGTTCCTCTCACCCGAGGGCTAACATCTACACTTCAGCTCTCAAACGATAAGACCAAATTGAATTTTTTAGTCTGTCACACTAAAATGTCCAATTCTACGTCCGATAAATAATATTTCCCTATTTATTTGCACCCTACTTCTAAGGCTTTTGACTTCCCTGAATATTGGATGTAATCTTTACTATAGTTGATAATTCAACATATTTTAACAATTCAATTGGCCGGATTGAAAGTAAATTAAGTTTTTAGTAAAAGATTATCACAATTTATTTTAATATATTAGGCACTTCTATTTAATTTCATCAATTCACATAATTTCATAAACAAGGAGAAAGACTAAGAAAACTACTCAGAATGCATGGGAATTAAACAAAGCATGGATTTCATTTAAAGTTAACAATAATAAACAAAGATACTTATCTCAATTTCCTCCCCAAGCAGACTCATTGAAGTTCCTTTGACTTTTCCTTCTAGTACAGCACACTTCTTAACTCACTACTTACACTTACTCACACTAAACTTCAACTTAGACTCAAAAGCACACTAGTAGAATACTCTAAGACTCCTAAAACAGACACACTACATTATAAAATTTGTCCTCTATTTATAGAGGTAGACAAAGGTCCAAGGGGTACTTAAGCACCTCTTCAAAAAGCATCCAGGTTCAATGTATCTAACATTTTGAACAGTCTCGCCGTCGGTGAGAAACGACCTCGCCGTCAGCGGGGCTTCTAGAAGGTCTTCAAACCGCGTGATCTCGCTATCGACGGGCTCGGGCTCGTTGTCGGCGAGGTAGTTGCAAATCTTTAAGAAATTCTCTTTATAATCTCGCCGTCGGCGGGCTCGATTTCACTGTCGGCGACTTAGTTCATTTTGCATGTATTTCTTCCTTTTTGATCCAAATTTGCTCTATTTTATGCTTTTTTTCTTCCATCACTTATAAATCTTTGTTCATGCGATAAAATAAAGAAAATACATTTCTTTAAAGTGCAATTTCATAAAAAATAGGTATGAATTTTTTAACATATTTTTCTGTGATCAGTACTGTTCGAGCCTTGGCTTTAAAATTCTGTATTGTTCGGCGACCTGTTGAATGATCAACTGAGAATCTCAGTAGATGTTGATGTCTGTTATTCCCATTTGAATAGTTAATTCCAATCCGGTTATAAGGGCTTCGCATTCTGCCTCGTTGTTTGTACACGGTTCTGTTAAGTGGTAGGAGTATCTTAACACTCCCCGCTCCGGTGTTATAAAGATTAGTCTGATTCCTGCCTTACCGGGCATTATCGTTTGCAATTCTTTGTTCTTCTGTGTTGAGGACGCACCGTCGAAGTACAGTTCCCAACGTCGATCATCAGGGTCTTCTAGGCTCATTATCTGCTCATCAGGCAAATCGTCGTCGAGAGGCGAATCTACCGGTAAAGGGTGTGCTGCAAGGAAGTCTGCTAGGACTTGTCCCTTTACGGCGCGAAAACATCGACCACCTGGCAAGTCTGCCAGAAAGCGTCGGTCGGGTCATCAAGTATTGCAATGGATTAACTCTCGAAATAAGGTTGACCTTATGAGAAAGCATGTAATGCCTGAGCTTTTGAGCGGCGAAGATCAGGGCCAAACAATGTTTCTCAATCGGAGGATACTTTACTTCCGTCTGGATTAGATGATGGCTTAGGTAGTAGAGAGCATTTTCTTTCCCCTCATCATTGACCTAGGCTAGCATGGCTCCAAGGGAGTCGTCTAAAGCCGCGGTATAAAGTATCAACGATCTACCTGAGACTGAGGCTACTAAGACAGGAGGTGTCATTAAATATTGCTTAACGTCCTTGAAAGCCCGCTGGCATTTCTCATCCCAAACGATTTTGGCGTCCTTTTTAACCAATGTCGAGAAGGGCTGACACCTACCTAACAAGTTCGAGATAAAGTGTCGAAGATATGCCAACTTCCCTTGAAAGGATCGTAGTTGTTTCAATGTTTTGGGAGGAGGCATTTCTAAAATAGCTTTAATCTTTTCCTGATCGATTTCAATCCCGCGATGTTGGACAACAAATCCTAAGAATTTCCCTGAGGTAACACCGAAAGCTCATTTCAAGGGATTCATCTTAAGGTTGTATTGTCTTAGTCGCTCGAAAACAATTCTCAAATCATACAGGTGATCTTCCTTTAGTTTGCTTTTCATGACCACATCATCCACGTAGAACTTGACTTGGTTGTGAATGAGATCATCAAAAATCTTCGTCATCACTCTTTGGTATGTTGCTCCTGCGTTTTTTAGTCTGAATGGCATTACTGTGTAACAATACACTCCGATCAGCGTTCTGAATGTCGTGAACTTGTCGTCTTCTGGTGCCATCTTTATCTGGTTGTATCCCGAAGATCCATCCATAAATGAGAAGATTTCATGCGTCGAAGCGATGTCGATCATCAGTTCTGGGATTGGTAGTGAAAATTCATCCTTTGGACATGCTTTATTCAAATCTACGAAATCCACGCAGTCTCCGATCCGACCATTTCTCTTTCGATTCGGTACCACATTGGCTAACCAAGTAGGGTATTATTCTTCACTGACAAATTTAGTGTCTATTAGCTTCTTAACTTCGGCTATTACTTGTTGCTCAATTTCTAGACACATTCTCCTGGGAGCTTGTCTAACTGGAACGGAAGTAGGATCTACTCCTAACTTGTGAACTGGGACTTCTGGAGCTAATCCTGGCATTTCGTCGTAACTCCAATCAAAACAGTCCTTGAATTCCATTAGTAGCTTGAATATGTCTTCGGAGTCTTCTTTATTGAGTAAGGAGCTAACAAAGGTAGGCCTAGGCTCTTCGCTAGTACCTAAGTTAACTTCCGTTAACTCGTCTATTGTAGATTTGATTTCTTCCTCAAATTCTGGTGGAGCGTCACCGATTGGTAGATCCTCAAGATCTTCTGAAGCTTCCAAGCACTCTTTATTAGGTTCGCAAGTGACAACCAAGTAAAATCCCGTATCATCAACTGATCCTACTGTGCCGAATCTAAGACCTTATTTTGAATTGGGAGGCCGACGAAATTATTCCATAATTCTTCAAAGTGTTGTGATCGGCCTTTTGTCCATTGTCGAGGTAAGACACCACGTTGAATTAAATTTTGAACACAGGGAGAGTACCACTCAAAAGGTAGTTCCATTAATTCAGATGAGGTAACATCTTCAAATTGTACATCTTTTTTAGTATTGGAAGAAGAAGCACCACGGTAAAACTTGATTGGTTTAGTACCACCACCATGCACTTCCTTGACCACCATACCCTCGATCTTATTAGAATGGATCGGGGTCAGGGTCATAGTATGTACATAATGGTTAATCTTCTCGTACATTGATTTATATTCTTCATTCTTTTCATCTTCGAGAGAGATCTTGAATTGTGGTTCCTTCTGACTTATTGTCGTTGCTTCTTTCTCAATTTCTTCTTCTTCTTCGGAGCTATTCTCCTAATCAACAACGATGATCGGTTTCTTCTGTCCAACTGTTCCAACGTTTCTTCCACGTCCTCGTCCCCGGCCTCGACCTCGGGTGCGAGTTATGGAGAAATCTTCACCATCTCACCGTAAGGGAGTGGTGAGTAACTGTTGGACTAGAACTTCATGTTCTTCATCGTCTTGAATTTCTTTTGCTTCATTTGGTATGGTATTTCTGGAAAAGATTGTTTTCTTCGGGGGCGTGTAGTAGGCCGCATCTTCATGAATTCCAATTTCGTGCACAAAGAACAGCTGCAAATCACCTTTGATGCACTGTTCCCCTCCTTCGTAATACTTTATGCACTGGTGCAGAGACGACGGTACAATCCGGTTTTCATGGACCCATGGCCGACCCAGTAGAGCGTTGAACGATGTTTCAGAATCAATTATGTGGAATTTTACGATTGTCTTTGCTAAATCACCGGTCTTCATTAGTATTATTATCGATCCAAGAGCTCTTTCTCCTTTTTGATTGAAGCCTCTAAATAGCATCTTGTCTGCTTCAAGCTCGCGAGCATCAATTTCCAAATATACTAGCATCCGAAGATTCATTATGTTGATTGATGCTCCCGGATCAACCAACACTATGGAGAGCGTAAACTTTCCAATAGTGATCGAAATGTATAACGATCGGTTGTGATCGACTTGTTCCCAGTAATAGATCATTGTCCGTGAAGGTAACACCTCGTTGTTCTCTTAACGAGCAAACCTCTTCGAAGGAATTACCGGCCATTTGAGCTAAACAAAACTCTGGATCAAGTAAAGCCTTGATCAGAGCCTCCCTCATCTCCTTTGATAGGATCAGAGCATCGTATATGCTTAGTTTGGCTGGTAGCTTCCTAAGATGGGCTAGCACATTGTAGTCCACTTTATTACCATATTCCTTGGTTTCTTCCCGAATGGGCAGTTCCTCTGCTGGGTTTGGCTCTTCCTGAGCAACCACCTGCTTTCCTTTATCCTTTGGACCCATTCTCGGGGGTAGAAATTATCCGCTTCATAGGTTTGTCGGCATATTTTAGGTTGTATTGTATTTTAAAAGGGGGTCGCCTAACAGAAGTTGTCGGCGAATTTAAATTTTAAATTTGATTTAAATATATATATAATTTAGAAAGTAGTATTTGACTTTGAAAATAATTTTAAATTTGAAAGTTTTAAGATATGAGATTAAACCGATCTCACATCCCGAATAGTTTATATAAATGAGCACCGCACCACAAGCCGTGTATCTATCCACTAAGGATAGACACATCGCTTGAGGGTGGGGCTCGATCAAATAAACTAGAAGTTTTGTGACATCCGTTTGGTACTGCGAACCAATTTTATAAGCCGACAAATTCCCTAGCTTAATGTGAAAGTATTAAACGGGGTTTATATTACTACAGGTTCTTTAAAATCCCTATAAGGGCAAGCCCACTATAGTTAATTACATCTTAAGTGACGGGAATCACCTAAGAAAACTCTCGATAATAACCTGATAATTCTGCTCTCGAGAATTTCAAAGTTTAAGGTTTTCAAAGATTGAATTTTGGAATTTCAATAGGGAATAGATCAAATTTGGAACATTTTTGTTTTGTGAATCCGAAGGAAGAAAGGTAGGAGGAATCAACGATTCGAAGTGAACTTCGGTAATTTCCCGACTATCCTATTGTTTGGCTTGAATTTAGGAAAGTCCTAATGTTTATTTAGTATTTCGATCTTGCCGATTTTAATTAATTAGGGCTTATATTTGTATGATAAAATCAAACAAATAGCATAGAAGATGTGAGGGTTTATTGTCGTATCGGACGACTACCTCGGAATCCTAAGACCGGTTAGGGCTTAATTTGCAATGCAAATGCCTAACGAAGAGTTGAGGATTTATGTTGCACTAGGCAAGCTACCTCGAAATCCTATGGCTTTGTTGTTTTAATTCTAAGAAGATTTTGTTGAAGTAGGTTTAAGTTTTGTTGACGACGATGGCCGTCTTGCCCACCATGCTCCAAGCTCCTGGTTGTTGCGAGAGGCTTAGTTTTAGAAATCATAAATCGGGAGATGAGAGAAGTGTTTTGGTTTAGAGAAGTCTTAATTTCCAAGTGTTTTTTATTTTGATTAAAACAAACCTTAAAGTTGATTATAACGACACCGGTTAAGATCCTGCGGTTCCATCCTTCCGGCATCATTATTTTTATCGGATTTACTTAGTCCGGATGAATTTGCTAAACTCAACTGAATGAGTTCCACACTTTCATTTAGGCGTGGGAAATCCCGTTAGCAACACGTAGGTTACATCATCCGAGGTATTCCCGATCATCCAACGAGGACGTTTTAATTTAGTTGCAATTGTAGTTTTGTGTTCGTTTGTGATTAAATTTTGAGTTGTTTTATATTTTGAAATGTTGTGGCGGTGAATTTTATCTTGCAATGACTTTTAACTTAGTTTTGGTTTCGAGTTTTAGTGACTATCCTAAAGGTGTGGGTTTTCATGCAACGGTTGTTTTATCATGCGAGAAAAGTAAAGTGCATTTGCAATAAAGTAAATTGCAAGGAAGTAAATTGCGAGAAAGTAAATTGCAAGAGAGTGAATTGCAATAAAATAAAAGCGTACCTGGAGGGTCTTCCCGTCATCCCAAGCTACACTTAAAACACAATTAGAATATTTAAGCAAGTTCCTAGGTAAAGCTAAGGGAAAGGTTATGGTTTTCTACCAAATTCCTAATCTTATAGCTAGTCATCTCCTATGACGTCTAGGTTCTTTGTGTTTTTGTTTGAGGACGATTTTCTTCATCAAAGAACAATTAAGTCCGATTGTTCTTATAAATATCCTATCATATTGAGGAAGTGCTTAAGAAGAATCTTAAACATCTTTTCGATATTTCTAGGATTGTTTTAAGCCCGAATGAATTTAATTATATAAATGAATCAATCGTCCGAGGTTTTAAAGTTTTGTTAACTTGCCCAGTGAATTAAGACATTTGAATATCTTATGAGTGAAGTAGCACTTCATTTAATGTTTCATTTAGGAGTTATAATAATCAAAGCTTTCAAGGGTAAATTAGTATTTAAATGATTTGATTTAAGTTAAAAAGTTGCTTTAGATTTAATTTGAATTCTTTATATCTTAGGTGATGTTATATTTAATTCAACTTAGTTTAATTGAGTTTTAATTTAATTTAATTTAATTTAATTTGATTTGATGTTTAATTAATTTGATTTGATTTAATTTAATTTAATTATTTAATTTAATTTAATTTAATTTAATTTAATTTAATTTAATTTAATTTAATTTAATTTAATTTAATTGTTTAATTTAATTTAATTTAATTATTTAATTTAATTTTAATTTAATTTAATTTAATTTAATTTTAATTTAATTGTTTAATTTAATTTAATTTAATTATTTAATTTAATTTTAATTTATAATTTTAATTGAGATTTCAAGTCTTTTAATATTTTGAATTTGAATTATCATTTTAATTAAGAGTTGAATATTAATGAGATGATTAATTTAGGGATTTTTAAATTAAAGAATAAATCTCTTCCTAATAAATATCCCTTATTTTAATAATTCCAATTTATTATTCCTCCAAATTTAATCTATTATTTAATTAAAGTTTAATCATTTTAAAAATTATTTAATGGGTTTCTACCCTTTAATTATTTAAATTTCAATCATCCAAATCAGATTAAGATCAAATATTTTACTTGTTGATTTTTTATTAAACCTAAAGTTTTAATTAAGGGTTAAAAGTTTAATTACCATTTTACCCCTTAAACTTAATAATTTCATAACTCACTAAATTGAACACAAATGAATTTGAAATTTTTATGTGACTTCACTCATATGTCAATAAAGACATGAGAGGAGAAAATGCGATTTTTCTGTATTTAATTTATTTATATAATTATTTTTGGTGAAAATAGAGATTTTCAAGGAAAATTTGAAAACATGACCAAAGGAAAGTTTCGGTCCTTAAGAAAATTAGGGGACATTCCTAATGACCAGAGAAGCACTTAGACCAATTTTGGTGATTTTTTGAATTATATTATTTTTATTATAATTATTTTGAGTTTTGGAGTGTTAATTAATTTAAAAATAAAATAAATGTTGAAAAATGGATTTTATATTTTTCAAAAATCTCTCTAATATCAAGGAAACCAGAGAAACAAATTTTGCAATTTTCTGATTTTTGTATGATTTATTATAATTATTTTAGTGAAAATGCTAGAAAATAAATTTTTTAATTTTAAAATTACCTTAAAACTTTAAAATTCAATATCTCACTAAATAGACCTAGGAAAAATGTGGAATTTGTTCCTAAGTGATTAAAATTCAAAATGTGACATTTTGGTGAACTTTATTATTTTTGTGATTTTTATTATTTTTTAATTATTAAAAATATTAAAATATTATTAAAAATCAACTTTTTCAGAAAATTGAAATTTTAATTTTCTTAGATTCCCCTGATATCAGAGAGGCTCCAAAACCAAATTGTTGAATTTTTGAAAAGTATTTTAAAAGTTATGAATTTTTAAAGTTTAAAATGGCTAAGTGGCTTATTAACCCAATTAGTGGGGCTAACCAAGTCAATTGACCTCAAATTTTTATGGTGAATTCCTCTGATCCTAAAGGTCAGTGGAGAATTGATTTCAAGTCAATTTGATGCTTGGTTAACTCTAATTAATTAAAGACTATTTTGGGTGTTTAAGCCGATTAGAGTTGTTACGAGTGAATTAACTCAAGTCCCATTTTTCCTAGAGTTCTCTGGTCATAAGGAACATCACCAAATTTTTCTAGAATTTATTTCACAACATGCTAATTTTTGGAATTAAAATACTCGAAAACGACAACATGCATTTGAAAAATAAATAACTTTTCACGAGAGATGGCCTACGACCTTGGAAAATTCGGGGAATGTTCCCAAGTTCGGAGGCTTAAAAGCCCTATGGTCTCATGCTATGGTGAATTGTATACATGCATGGAGAATTAAATGTATGCGAGAGAGTAAATAAATTATAAAAAATAAAATACTTGATGAAATTAAATGATTTCTTTTCCACATTATTCTCCTCTGTTCATCTGAGCGAGAGGTATTTTTATTTTATTTTTGTGATTTTTCTACACAAAGATATGGATTTTTAAAGTTTCTGATATTTAATAAATACATTAAATACCACATGTTATCTACTTATCCACGCGGCGCCGGCGAGAACATCGGCGGCTCCGAAGGGGTACGTGTCGCGGCGCGATTGGGCGCCGCCATCCGAGTCATCCGTCCGGGCCCCGCGGTTCACGTAACATTCCACGGTCCGGCGCAATCCGAATCGTCCGCTCGATACACGCGCGATCCGACGGCTCCGGTCATCGTCTACGGCGGGTGTGCACCGTGACCGTCGACCTTCTAACCCTAATTTCTCGCTCGATTCTCGACGGATTTTCGTGTTCTTATGCTCTATGGATTCGTCTTGAAGAGACGAACACATCCATACGGTAAACATGCATTTAAATTGACTCAAATTAAAATGAGAATCTCTGGAAGCTCGGGAAGAAGAGGGAGTCCATACCTTTGCTCAGAGAAGTGAAGCTTCGATCTGAGAGTTGTTACACCTTCGATTGGATCCTAGTAAGCTCCAGATGAAGTCTCCTGGTCTGGTGACTTGTCTAGGTTGGACTTCGACCACGAACGATCACAAAGCTTGGAGGTCGGAACAAGCTGGGTGGCCTAGAGATGGGGCTTTCGGTGGGGAACTTCTCCTCTTGGTCCGGTGAAGGTGTAGGACCAATCGATTTGGGAATTGGCTCAGCTGTGAAGAAGTGTCCTGGTTTTTGGGCTAAAGTTTGAGCTCGAAATTGGGCTCGGCTAGAGGGAATCGGGGCTGGAATTCGGTGGGGATCGGGTGCTCTATGTGTGGAGAGTGATGCGGAGTGATTTTGGCGAGTTTCCTTAAGGTTTCGTTTGGCACCTCCTTTGGCCGAGAGGGTGAGGGGTTTAAATAGGCATGGCTGGAGGCTCTCCGGGGGAGTTTAATGGTTGGGATCGAGTTTGCTCGGTGAGGAGAAGAACGGCTGCAATGGCCATTTGGAGTGAGGCGGCTCGGCAAGGTGGAATTCCAAAATTTGGCTCCTCCCGAGGTTTCGGGCATGGTGTTTTCCGGCGGCGGGTGGCCGGCCGGCCGGGTCGGGTCGCCCCTCGAAGCTCGGGTGGGTCGGGGGTGGAGGCTTGTGCGGTCGAGTGAGGTTTGACATGTGTAAAGGAGTTTGATTTAAATGGAATGGGAGAAGGCTCACTTTGGCTTGGTTTGGGTCAACCCACCATTTTGGGCTTGGTGCACCCTTCCAAGCTCGATTTTGAGCTGAGGGAATCATTTAGGTCGGCTTAGAAGGAGTGGTGAAGTCTCCATCCATGATGAGGTGGCTAAACATGGTTTAGTGTGTGACATGATTAAGGTAAAAAAGGGTTAAAGGAGGTTTAAGAAAGAACCCCCTCTTCTTGCCATAAATGGACTAATGACAAGTCAAAGCCCTCATGGCTTCATGTGGCTTGAGAATGGCTTGTTCATGGCTTCATTTGGCTTGGGAAAAGGTTGATTTGTTTCATGAAAAGGGTTTTAGAAATTTTTGACATTTAGGGGGTAATTTGACATGTGGCTTGATTTGGAATGGTTTAATTGATGATTTTGAAACTTAGGGGTGATTTTGATCAAATGGATGATGAGGGGAAGTGTCATGTGGGCTTTAGGATGATTTGGGCTTTTAAAATTTAATGAAGATGGGCTTTTAAGAAGGTTTAAGGGAAGTGGGCTTTTAAGTTTAAGGATGTGTTCATGGATGGGAATTTTTGTAAAGAGGTTGGGCCAAATAATTGTTGGTTTTAGCTCATGGATGTGTCATGAGTGATTTGAAACAAATTTGGGGTGATTTGGATTTGAATTGGGTTGAATTTGGGTTAGGTTTGGGTTTAGGTCAAAAATGGGCCTTTTGATTTTGGGTTGAATTTGAGTGGGGTTTGGGTCAAAATATTGGGCAAATCATGTTAGTGTTTTGTTTATGGGGATGTTAAGGAAGGTTTAGAAAAGATTTGGGGTTAATTGGAGTTGAATTGGGTTAGTTTGGGCTAAGTTTGGGTCATGGGTCCAAATTTGGGCTTTAAGGCCCAAAGTGAAATTGGATCCAAATGTCAATCAAATTGGACTTGGATTTGGTTTAAATTGGTATTGAGAATGTTGAATTGAAGTTTAGAATTGAATTGGGCCAGAATTTGGGTCAATTGGATAGGTTTGGTTTAACATTGGGTTCACTTTGGGTTAAAATGGGTCAATTTGGGGGTTTTGACAAAAATAGGGTAAATTAACAAAATTGGCCCATGGTGTAGTTGGACAAAATGAAATTGGGAATATTTAGGATTTTCTGGAATTTTCTGGGAATTTTCTGAATTTTTGGATTTTTAGGCCAAGAAGGGTATTTTGGGTATTTGGAGGGTATTGGGGGGTATTTTTGGAATCTTTGGTATTTTTGGGTATGGATGATCAATTTGAGTGATGTGGAGATGTTTGGGATTGATTTTGGAAAATTTTGGGTAATTTGGAAATTTTGCAAAAATTTGGGTAATTTGAGAGTTTTGGGTAGGTTTAGTAGGTGTAGGGTCTCGGGGGTCAAAAATTGAAAATTTGGGAAATGGAAGATTGGGTGAACCTAGGTGGAAAGAAATCATTTTGGTTGAGCCATGAAGCCATTTCAAGCCCATATGAGCCATGAAAGGACTCATTTGAGGCATTCATTTATGTTGTTCCTAACCCTCTTGGCGAGGGCTTAGGGGTTAAGGACCATCCATGTGAATCACCTACATGAGTCGAGGAGGTCAAGTTGGGTATGGGTGTAGTTTTAGGAGGTGTGTGGGAGTGTAGTGTGTAGGTGTAGTGTAAGTCGGCCCCTTCACTGAGACCGGGCCACCGGAGCGATCCTAAGGCCGAAGAGTCACATAGGAACTCATGCTTTAAACTTCCACATTTGATTTCAACCCTCACAGGTGATTAGGGGTCTATAGTCAAGTTTGTGGAGTTTGCGGGGAGTTTAGAAGTGGTTTGAATTTCTAAAAGGCGGGTCCCGATTCTAGTCCTCTAAGATAGTCGAAAGGAAAAGCCTGAGGCTAGATCCTAAGCACTAAAAGAAGAAGGGAAGACCTCATCGAAAATGAGGTCGACAAATGGACCCCGATAGGTGTGGTGAGTCGACGGAGCACACCGCGCGTATTGGTGTTGACCGAGCGATCAAAAAAACCAACACGGATGTCCAGTGACGAACTTAGGACGAAGTAGAAGAATTTCTGTCGGGGAGTGTCAAGTATATCTACGGGCAGGAGATTCTTGAACTCTCGGCGGGGAAAGGAAAAGGAGGTAAATCCCAAATCACATGACCTGGGGAATTTCGATTTAGATTTTATTTTGTTTTAGATTTTAAGTTTTGATGTGTGAGTTTAAATTTTAGTTTGGAGTTTCAATTTAGATTAAAGTTTGTCAAAATTAATTTGAGGAAATTTGGATTTGAAATGAGAATTGGAGTTCGAGGTTTTAGATGTAACATCTCCGACCTCGAAAGAAAATTGAATTGATTAGATTGAATCGTTGCGATGAGAAGAGATCTCGGAGCAATGTGGTGTTGGATGTAAAATCCTTAACCTCGAGAGTTTGATTTTGATGTATTTCATTGCGATGGGGAAATGATCCTAAAGCGATGCGGTCTTGGATGTAAAATCCTCGACCCGAAAGGTTTGAATTTTGATGTACTTCGGTGCAATAGGGAAAGAATCCTAAAGTAGTGCGGTCTTGGATGTAAAATCCTCGACCCAAAAGTTTGATTTGAATTTGATGTATTTCGGTGCAATAGGAAAAGGATCCTAAAGCGGTGCGGTCTTGGATGTAAAATCCTCGACCCAAAAGTTTGAATTTGAATTTGATGTATTTCGGTGCGATAGGAAAAGGATCCTAAAGCGGTGCGATCTTGGATGTAAAATCCTCGACCCAAAAGTTTGATTTGAATTTGATGTATTTCAGTGCAATAGGAAAAGGATCCTAAAGCAGTGCAGTCTTGGATGTAAAATCCTCGACCAAAAAGTTTGATTTGATGTATTTCAGTGCAATAGGGAAGGAATCCTAAAGCAGTGCAGTCTTGGATGTAAAATCCTCAACCCAAAAGTTTGATTTGAATTTGATGTATTTCAGTGCAATAGGAAAAGGATCCTAAAGCAGTGCAGTCTTGGATGTAAAATCCTCGACCCAAAAGTTTGAATTTGATGTATTTCGGTGCAATAGGAAAGAATCCTAAAGCGAGTGCGGTCTTGGATGTAAAATCCTCGACCCAAAAGGTGAATTTGATGTATTTCGGTGCAATAGGAAAAGAATCCTAAAGCGAGTGCGGTCTTGGATGTAAAATCCTCGACCCAAAGGTTTGAATTTGATGTATTTCGGTGCAATAGGAAAAGAATCCTAAAGCGATGCGATCTTGGATGTAAAATCCTCGACCCAAAAGATTTGAATTTGATGTATTTCGGTGCGATAGGAAAAGAATCCTAAAGCGGTGCGGTCTTGGACGTAAAATCCTCGACCCAAAAGGTTGAATTTGATGTATTTCGGTGCAATAGGAAAAGAATCCTAAAGCGGTGCGGTCTTGGATGTAAAATCCTCGACCCAAAAGGTTTGAATTTGATGTATTTCAGTGCAATAGGAAAAGAATCCTAAAGCAGTGCAGTCTTGGATGTAAAATCCTCGACCCAAAAGAGTTTGATTTTGATGTATTTCATCGCAATAGGGAAAGAATCCTAAAGCAATGCAGTCTCGGATGTAAATCCTCGACCCAAAAGAGTTTGATTTTGATGTATTTCATCGCAATAGGGAAAGAATCCTAAAGCAATGCAGTCTCGGATGTAAATCCTCGACCCAAAAGAGTTTGATTTTGATTGAGACTTGAAGCTCGGAAAGATTGAATTCGGAAATTTGGAAATTTGGAAGGATGAGTTTGAACTCGATTGAAATTTGATTTAAGATTTGATTTGAAATTTGGAAGATCAAGTTTGAAAATTGATCAAGATTGGATTTGAAATTTGATTGAGGATTTGATTTGGAATTTGTAAAGATGAAATTTGATTTTGAAGTTAGGAAGGATGGAATTTTAGATTTGTGTTGATTTCGTTTATCTTTTAATGATTTAAATTTTATTTTATTGTTTATTTAATGTTCATGTGAACTTGGTGTTTGTCATTTTTCAGATTTTTTTTTTAGAAAGTTTTCTTTTATTCTCTTTTTTTTTGTTTTATTTCTTTTCTGTTCTTTGTTCGAAGTTCATTTAACTTTAATGGCGTTTCCCGATCAATTTGCACAAAAGAGGTGAAGGCCAAAAACATGACATGGTCACTTTTATTCCAATCATGTTGAAAATACATCATACGACTCGATCTGGAATATATCTCATACAATCCATGTAGACTCGAAAGCGGATCGTGTATGATCTTTGTCGATCCATCAAAAGAAGCATCCGTCAAAAATCCATGTACTGAATAGTGAGGTACATGGTCAATAACATCACCTTCCAAGCCATCCTTGGCAAGGATGCCGACTGGATGTACGTTGGAGGTGTGATATCTCCCATGTAACTCACGGCTCGTAAGGCCGGAGGTTCTCCGGCTACGGGTGCAGTTGGAAATGGTAAGGTATTTTCTTGTCGTCCATTCTCTCGAAAGTAGCGAGATTCGCTCCACTGGCACTCCTGGTATGCAATGCTTTGCGATATACGCTCCGTTACCTTGCGGTATCATGACGGAACCCACCGGTAAAGGTATCTTTGCGGCCCTCGGAACTCACCGGGCACTGCTATCCGGAGGTCGGATCCGAACATGATGTTACACTCATTCGAGAAAGAGACTATGCGAAAGGTCGACGAAGTCGTGGTGATCAATATGTGGGGGTATGTAGTCACCCTGTTTGTAGATGTTGATAATGCAGCTATTGGGTATGCAATCCGTCGGCGGTACCCTCCATGTTATCGATCTTTTTACCATTCTCTTGATAAGCGATGGCATCGGATCTATTTGCCCATGACGGAGTATTCCGGTGGGTTTCCCTTCCTGTCTTCGAGCAAAGTTGTAGCGGCATCCGCATTGTATTGTGATTCTTCCTTTCCACGGCATCCATCTCCGGGGTTCGAGTACGTGTTTTCCCTCGGGCGGCTGTTCGGCCCATTCTCTTCGGATCCGGGATACAATCCACGATTCTTTGTTGTTCATACTGCGAGAATACGTCGGTGTGTAGCTCGAGGCCTTCTAGTATGTTGATTCTTCTTCCTTTAATTCTCTCGAAGTATTCGAAAGTTTTCTTTTCAACATTCGCATTCTCTCCGGCTCGTATTCCGGAATGATCTGCAGATGGCGAGGCCTTGTGACATATTGTGGGATATATGGTTCGATCCCTTCACGTTCCCACCGCATACCTTGGCTCCTCGGGGATGATGCTGTCGGGACATCCCCGGGGTTGCTACTGCAACAAGGTCATGCACTTGCTTGGTGGTTCTATCCGGTGGCGTAGTAGCCTTCTTTCTTCGATCTTACGGGAGATTTCCCTGGTTCTTTACGGTATTCTAGGAGTGGCCTCCTTTCTTCGGAGTTCTGGTGAACCGGTGTCCTTGAAGTGTATGTGCGGCATCGGCAATTGTCTCGTCGCGGCGGTCCGCAGCTAATTTTGTTAACATCTTACGGATACGGCGATTCTTATTCCTTCGTTGCGTGGGCGTGAGAGTAGCCCTCCGAACTTCTTGAATCTCGCGGGCGCGGCGGCGGCAAGCTCGCCCTCCGGCTGTAGCGACTACGGACTTCATTTTCTTGTCTTCTTCGGTGTTTACTTTTCTTTTCTTGTTGTTGGATTGGTGGCTTGGGCCACCCACTTTCATCATTTGTACGTCGGGCGAGTTCTTCTCGGTTAGCCGGGACCCGAGTCACTTTCCTCATGCTGTAGGCCTGTCGGTGCGAAATCGAGTCGATCTCGATTATCGCTCCATCTTTCACCCTCTTTTCATCGAGTGCGAGGCTTACGCCATTCTTAAAGTTCAAGACCAACCGCCTGTTCGACATTTCCCTGCGAAAAGACAAAGAAAAGGATCGGGGGTTGTACTTAAGAACAAGAACATTAAGAAAATGTTTATTAAAGATACATTTTTTATTATTCTTATATTTTGAAATTTAACAGGAATGAAGTAAGATAAGATGAGGGAAGAGATTTTGATTTGAAAAAGGAAACAAGGAAAACTTAATTATCATGATTTTATTTATCTTAGCACGTTTTATTATTTTTTTAGGTTCGGACCCAATCATAAGTAATTACTTCGCCCGTGTTTCTTAGGGATGAAGAATTCATTCCTTCAAAACATCAGGTAGCGTAATACTTTTTCAAGTATCGTCCGTTGATTGGAAGCATATGTCGTTCTCCCTGGCAATTCACTAGGTCGGTAGGAACCTCACGAGTATCTTGCTTCGACCACGAAACGGTCCTTCCCGAGTGGGTTCAAATTTTCCTCCTATCTTGCGGTGTGCGAGAATAGGTCTCTTGAGAACGAGAACTAAGTCACCAACTTTGAAAGTTCTCGGGCGGACCGGTTTGTCATGGGCTTGAACCATTTTAGCTTGGTATAGTTCTAAATTCGTTGTAGCGCTGCAAGTCTTTTCCCTTCAAGCTTTCTAATTCTTCGAGTCGTAGTACGGCGTTTTCTTCGTCGTGATCTTGTTTGCAACCGCAATTACGAGTGAAGGAAGGCCGAACCTCTAAAGGTAACAACTTGCCTCGGACCCATACACCGGAGCGTAAGGTGTAGCTTGAGTAGGAGTTACGAAGGTTGTCCGGTAGGTCCATAAGGCTTCTAACAATTTCTCGTGCCAATTTCTCTTATTATCGTCCAAGGTTTTCTTTAAGATTTGAACGAGAGTTTTATTAAAAGCCTCGGCGAGACCGTTTGCTCTTGGGTAGTAAATTGTCGAGTATCGCCGGTCGATTCCGTGTCTCACGACAAAATTGTTGATTTGTGTGCTTCGAATGCGACCCATTATACGAGATGATCTGCGCGGCACTCCGAAACGGTAGACAACTTGGTTCTTGAAAAGCTGCAGCACGTGGTGTGCTTTCACTTCTCTGAAGTGGGCTGCACGCCACTTGGAAAAGTAATGCTGTAGCCGCAAGAATGAAGCGATGTCCTTTCGAAGATGGTGGTTCTATCGGACCCACTATATACGTGCCCCGACATTCAAATGGCCACGACGCAATTGTCGGGTGTAACATATTTGGAGGTTGGTGTAGAACCACTCCGTGCACTTGGCATTGATGACAGCTCTTGGCGATTTTCATGCAGTCGGTCATCATCGAGGGCCAGTAGTACCCTAGTCTTTTAATTTTCATTTTCATCTTTGGACCCTACTGGTGAGCGCCACGAGTCACGAATGCACCTCTTTAACAATTTCACGGGCCTCGGACCCGCTTAGGCATCTTAGCCACATTTGATCAAAAGACCTTCTGTATAATGTGTTGTTTATTAATGCGTAGGACGAGTTCTTTTCTTGATGCGATGGGCCGGCGACCTATCATCTGGTAGTTTTCACGCTTGCGGGTAGTCTATCGATGGTTGTCGCCGATCTTCTGTGTTTTACATCCTTGCTTGCTAGTCGATTCTTTTTCTTTTTCGATTTGTGTATCATATCTATGTCGAGTCGTGATAGGACCGACGTCCAGTGAGCCGACACTTCCATTGATTCATCTTGCAAACGAGGCAAATTCTTTTGCGAGACGGGCTAAAGCATCTGCTAAAGCATTCTCTTTTCTAGGAATTTTGTAGATTGTCACATTTGGAATGCTGTTCCAACAATTTGTATAGCATATTGGAAGTATTGTTCGAGTCTTGGCTTTAGAATTCGTATCTTGTCCGGCGATCTGTTGAATGATTAAGCTGTGAATCCCCGTAGATGTTGATGTACTGTTATCCCCATTTGAATGGTTAATTCCAATCCCGTTATGAGGGCTTCGTATTCGCTTCGTTGTTTGTACACGGTTACGTCAGTGGTAGGAGTATCTTAACATCCCCCGCTCCGGTGTTATAAAGATTAGCCCGATTCCTGCCTTACGGGCACTATCACTTGCGATTCTTCGTCTTCGTGTCTTGAAGATGCTCCGTCGAAATATAATTCCCAACGTCGATCGTCGGGGTCTTCTAAGTTCATTATTTGTTCATCCGGCGGATCGTCATTGAGAGGAGATTCGAGCGGCAAAGGGTGTCTTTGCGAGGAAGTCTGCTAAGACTTGTCCCTTTACGGCACGCGAGGCACGAAAGTTATATCGAATTGCAATAATATCATTGACCATCGGCGAGTCGCACGGAAAGTGTTGGACGAGTCATCGAAGTATTGCAATGGATTAAACTTCGAGATCGAGTTGACCTTGTGAGAAAGCATGTAGTGCACGAGCTTTTGAGCGGCGAAGATCGGGGCCAAACAATGCTTTTCGATTGCGGGATACCTTACTTCCGTCGGAAGTAAACGACGGCTTTAGTAGTAAAGAGCATTTTCTTTACCCTCATCATTGACACAGGCTAACGGGGCTCCGAGAGAGTCATCTAAAGCCGCGGTGTAAAGTATCGGCGGTCTACACGAGGCCAGGGCTGCTAAGACGAGGAGGTGTCATTAAATATTGTTTAATGTCTTCGAAGGCCTTCGGCATTTCTCTTCCCAAATAAATTTGGCGTCCTTTTTAACTAGTGCTGAGAAAGGTGACACCTACACGACGGGTTTGAGATAAAGCGTCGAAGATATGCCGGCTTCCCTTGAAAAGATCGTAGTTGTTTTAAGGTTTTGGGAGGCGGCATTTCTAAGATGGCTTTAATCTTCTCGGGTCGATTTCAATTCCACGATGTCGGACAACGAATCCTAAGAATTTCCGGAGGTGACGCCGAAGGCGCATTTAAGGGATTCATCTTAAGGTTAAATTGTCTTAATCGTTCGAAAACAATTCTCAAATCATACGAATTGGTTTTCCTTTACTTTGCTTTTGATGACGACATCGTCCACGTAGCACTCGACTTGATTGTGGATGAGATCATCAAAAATTCTTGTCATTGCTCTTTGGTAAGTTGCTCCTGCGTTCTTCGGTCCGAATGGCATCACTTGTGTAGCAAAATACTCCGATCGGCGTTACGAATGCTTGTAAGCTTTTCATCTTCGGAGCCATTTTTATGCTGGTTGTATCCTGAAGATCCATCCATGAATGAGAATATTTCATGTGTCGAAGCAATATCGATCATCGATTCTGGAATCGGTAGAGGGAATTCATCTTTTGGACATGCCTTGTTTAAATCTGCGAAGTCCACACAAATTCGATCCGACCATTCTTCTTTACGTCGGCACCACATTGGCTAGCCAAGTCGGGTATTGTTCTTCACGGACAAATTTAGCGTCTATTAGCTTTTTAACTTCGGCTATAACTTGTTGTTCGATTTCTAAACGCATTCTTACGGGACCTTGTCGATCTGGAACGAAGTAGGATCCACTCCTAGCTTATGGACTGTAACCTGCGGAGCTAATCCCGGCATTTCATCGTAGCTCCAAGCAAAACGGTCTTTAAATTCCATTAATAACTTGATTATTTCTTTGGAGTCTTCTTTGTTGAGTAAGGAGCTAACAAAGGTAGGTCTAGGCTTTTCGCTAGTACCTAAGTTAACTTCCATTAACTCATCTATTGTGGATTTAATTTCTTCTTCGAATTCGAGTGGAGCGTCTCCGATTTGTAAATCTTCGAGTTCGTTCGTAGTTTCCATGCGGTTTTCATTGGACTTGCAAGTGACAACCAAGCAAAATTCGGTATCGTCAGCTGACCTGCGTGCCGAATCCGAGTCCATACTTTGAATTGGGAGGACGACCGGAGTTATTCCATAACTTTTCAAAATGTTGTGATTGGCCTCTTGTCCATTGTCGAGGTAAGAAACCACGTTGAATTAAATTTTGAACACGGGGAGAGTACCACTCGAAAGGTAATTCCATTAATTCGATGAAGTGACATCTTCGAATTGTACACTATTTTCAGTTTTGGAGGAAGAAGCACCGCGGTAGAATTTGATTGGCTTTGCACTGTCACTACGTACCTCTTTGACCACCATACCCTCGATCTTATTAGAATGGATCGGAGTTAGGGTCATAGTATGTACGTAGTGGTTAATCTTCTCGTACATTGATTTGTATTCTTCGTTCTTTTCATCTTCGAGGGAGATCTTGTATTGCGGCTTCTTTCGACTTATTGTTCTTGCTTCTTGCTTGATTTCTTTTTCTTCTTCGGAACTATCATCCCGATCAACATTGATGGTTGGTTTCCTCTGTCCACGGTGTCTAGCGTCTCTACCACGGCCTCGTCCCCGGCCTCGACCTCGGATGCGAGTTGTGGAGAAACCTTCACCATCTCGCCGGAAGGGAGTGGTGAGTGGCTGTTGGACTAGAACTTCGGGTTCTTCGTTGTCTCGAACTTTCTTTGCTTTATTTGTTACGGTATCTACGGAGAAGATTGTTTTCTTTGGCGGTGCATAATAAGTTGCATCTTCATGGATTCCGATCTCATGTACGGAGAATGGTTGTAAGTCGCCTTTGATGCCTTGTTCCCCTCCATCGTAATATTTGATGCACTCGGTGCGGAGATGATGGTACCATCCTGTTTTCATGTATCCATGGTCGGCCCAGAGTAGAGCGTTGAACGACGTTTCGAATCGATTATATGAAATTTCGCGGTTGTCTTTGCTAAGTCACCGGTTTTCATCGATAGCGTTATTGACCCGAGGGCTCTTTCTCCTTTACGGTTGAATCCTCTTAATAACATTTTGTCGGCCTCGAGCTCGCGAGCATCAATTTCCAAGTATGCTTAGTGTTCGAAGACTCATTATATTGATTGATGCTCCTGGATCCACCAATACTGCGGAGAGCGTAAATTTCCCGATTATAGCCGAAATGTACAACGGTAGGTTGTGATCCGGCATCCCCAGTAGTAGGTCATTGTCCAGTGAAGGTAACACCTCGTTGTTCCTTTAACGAGCAAACCTCATCTAAGGAATCTCCGGCCATTTGAGCTAAGCGAATTTCCGGATCAAGTAAGGCCTTGATCGAGCTTCCCTCATCTCCTTTGATAAGATGAGAGCATCGTAAATGCTCGGTTTGGCCGGTAGTTTCCTAAGATGGGCTAGCACGTTGTAGTCCACTTTGTTTCCATGCGTCTCGGCTTCTTCTCGAATGGGTATTTCTTCCTGCGGGGTTGGTTCTTCTTGAACAACCACACGCTTTCCTTTGTCTTTTGGACCCATTCTCGGAGGTAGAACTTTTCCACTTCTTAGGTTGACTTCGTAATTTCTTCGAATCTAGTGTTGAGTTTGTCGGTGTCTCCTCTGAATCGGAATGGTCGGCTCTCCTGGATTATCTTCCAAATGCGAAGGTTCTAACTCTATCGTAGCTGGAGCTCCTCGAAACTCACGAGATAGATCCGTTGCTTGTTGAACTCTCGTAGCCTCCTTGATGGATGCCTTCTTCGTCATTTTGATCGTCGAGATCTTGTATGATTTGAGAATTGTTGTTGGTATCGAAATCGACGCCCGGATTGTCGCTAGTTACGTAATCGTTAGAAACGGTCAAAACGTAGCCAACGCCATCACCCTTATCATTATATGATCCCACCGAAGTGAGCGAGATAATCATACAAAATCGAGAGGTTCGAGGGATTTCTCCCCCGAATCGGAAACAACTATCTCTAGGATAAGCGGCCCCTAGTCCAGCCTTAGGAATCTCGGTCCCCTCTTCTTCGTCAATTTTCTTCTTCTCTTCGATTGTCTCTGTCGAGGTGGTTCTTCTATCGCGAGTGATAGTACCGGCTTAACGGGTCTCGAACTACGAATTGAAGCTCGCACGAAGCGGTTCGGATGTTATCTAAAATCTTCTTCGAAGACCTTGTCCGAGCGGTAGTCCATCCATCGTTGGTTGCATATGGGTCTATCGGAATGACGGGATCGGTTGAGATAACATTGACGGAACCTCCTTTCTGGGGTTCCTTCATGTACTCCTTCGGGATTGTTATATTTCCTTTTCGAAGGTTGTCGTTGAGCCAACTTTTGAAGGTAATGCGGTCTTCATCTTGTGCCCGAGCATCCGATGGTAGGGGCAAAAGTTGGGATCACCTTTCTTGTTGACTTCCTCCGGTCTTTTGGGCTGCGGCGGTGGAAATGCTGGAGTTTTCATTAAGGCTGCGGAACATCTTCGGTACCGCTTCATTCTTGAACGGATATTCCCTGCTCGAAGCTCCCTCGATGTACGTTGCGGACGAGACGGTTGTTCATCTTGCGGAGACGATCGATAGCTGGACCGGGGTTCTTGGTAATTTTGTTGTGGTTCTTTGCGGCCTTTACGGTGGTATTTGCATCGGTTGTTTGCCTTTGTCAGCTGCTGCAACGATCCCGGATTTCTTCTCGAAGGTCTTCACCGGCTTACGTTTGTCGAGTCTTGTCGGCAAAACTTAATTGCTTCGCCTCTTCTTGCAAGCTTCCGGCCTTGCTTAACAACTTCTCAAAAGTCTTAATAGTGAATCCCTTGAGGAGAAGTGCTTTATCGGGCCGTGAATGCTTTTAAGCAAGATGCCGGCGCATGTTGTTCTTGCGGTTGTGGTTCACACTTCATGCTTAAATTCCTCCATCGAAGTATGTAATCCACTAGAGTTTCATTCGGCCTTTGTTTCTCTACCACTAAATCACTTATAGTGATGTGGTGCTGAGCTCCGGCAAATCGCTTAATGAAGAGACTCTCTAGCTACGAGAATGTCTTCACGGAGACCATTGGGTAATTACGCATACCGGTCGAAGGCGATTCCGACAGGTTGCTAACGGCGCTGTCGGAAGAGTAGCGCATCGCTCCCGCCGGCATTGCAACAAGCGGCACGAAAGTGTGCAACATCTTGTCGGGGGTTCCCGGTTCCGTCGAAGGTCTTAAACGAGAGGTGGTACGAAGCCTTTCGGGTATTGGACGGCGTCGAATTCTTACGGGTAAGGTCTGCCGTCCGAATGGATGTCCCGTTCTTCGATTGTGCTAAGGCTTCTCGCACTTCGTTGCTCTACCAAGTTCTTGATATCCTTTTCGGGGATCATACTTTGTCTTGTATCCTTTTCGGTGGTCATCCCCATTGACGGATGTAATCTCCTTTCCTCCGTCTACGATGTGAATGACTTCGGGGGTGTCTCTCTATGTGGTTGTACTTGACTGCGGAGAGTGGCCGGAGCTATGGCCATCTCTTCCATCCTCTTCGCCATTTGAGCGATCGTGTCGTCCTTTTCTGAAGGCTGTCTCTTCATCGGTTACGGCTCCTCTCTTCTGCGAGTTGCGGGAGCACCTTGAGAAGCGATGAAGCTCGTGTCTCGACCATGTTGATTTCTGCATATTCATTGTCCATGAATTCCGATGAGTCGATCTCATCTCCGAACTTTTCTTCTCTTTCTTTTGCCGACCGTCGGATGTCGGTTCTCGGCTTTTCCATGGCATCTTCTAGCGGAGCTTTACGTGTATCTTTGTGGTTGTGATGCGATGGTTGCGGGTCCTTTTTCACGAGTCCCCTTCATCGCGGTAGCACTTTCTTCGGATTCCGGCCTCTGGCGAGACTTTCTCTCTCGAGACTGCTTGTTTCGGTCTCGACTACCCCGTAGTGGGACGCCACACCATCCTTCAGCGGCGAGAAGGTCTATGACCGGATGGTGCTATCGGCCAAATGCTTGGAAGGTGGTATCCTCCCTAATGCAGCAATCCTGATACTACGACGGGCGGGCTAGCCTTCATTCTCTTGCTTGGCTTTTCTATCATGACGGCGGGTTCTACTCGGGGCCCGAGACGGGATTTGAGCGGCACCCGCCCTATCCTTCGTAGAATTTCCGACACGGGGCGGTTTTCCTTCTTTGCTAGCTTTTCTACCAAAGTTTGCGGTCGAGCGAAACGGCGTAGTTCTAGTTCTTTTCTTGCGGCTATCGTTGTAGTATGCGGGCCGAGGTAATGTGGCGGCAATCTTGCGAACATTCTCCTCGTCCTCGCGGCGGAGAGGGGATGGAACCTGCTTCCTCCCAAAAGTGGTATGTAGTCGGGCGATGGTGTATATTCGTAGCGGTGTATATTCGGTAGCGGTGTATATTCGGAGCGGTGTATATTCGCAACTGCGGAATTTCCTCGGGAAGGCGATCTCGGCGGCTACGGCTTCCACGGCGATCCTTCTATTTCTATTTCTTCTTTGGGTCTTTGTCGGCGACGGAATCTTCGAGCTGGACCCGATTTCGAAGACGAGAAGATCTTACGGGAAGATCCGTACCCTCCACGGTAACGGGTTTATCATAGTTACGGATTTCTTTCCCCTTTGATTTGGCGAAGTCGGGGTAGGTGCGAAACAACTAGACCGGTGGGGGTAGTAAGAACGGTCCTCTGCGGACGGCGGTGCTCCTCCTAGTCGGGACCCTTTGCGGGGGAGGAAACTCTTGGGTCGACCTAAGGTTGAACTCGAGCGGTGGCTCCTCGGCTTCGGATACCTTGTTTGTCGGTGCAAAGGGAGACGTCGGTGACCTTGACGTTCGTGTTTTCGAATCCACTGTCCAAATCGGATGACCCCATTGTCGGGCGGCTCATCCTTATAGACGGCGAAGTCCGATCCGTTGGTGAAGGAGAAAATCGGTTTCGGGGCTTCCATTTTACGAGGTAGACTGCGGTTGTCGGTCCCGAGTTATGCTTCTTTTCTTCGGGACGAAAAGAAAGGAATTAAAAGAGTCCGAACTCATTCTTTATTCATGTATTTATAAAAAAGAATCATTTGTTAAAAGAATCACTTATTAGAGGGTTTGTTTATTTAGGACGGAATGTTCAAAAGGTGTAGAGAAGGTAAGGAATCCGATTCAGAAAGGAAAAGAAAGTCTTAAGCAAGACTTTCCGACTCGAAGGATCATTCCTAAACTAACACCTATTGGGGGTCCACCCCACCTCAGAAATGAGGTAAAAGGATCTCGGAACCTCTCTGTTTAGGGGTGTCTAAACAGTGGCTCCTAAATCCGAGAGAATGTTGGCTATACTCATTCGAGATAGAAATGAACATAGTATTCCAACGGAAAGAAGGGTAGTTTGATCCATTAAGGACATGAATGCACTACCGATTTTTGAAAGCAGAATTATTTGATTATAATGGAGAGAGGAATTTTCCCAGCGGAGTCGCCAGAAATCTGTCGGCATATTTTAGGTTGTATTGTATTTTAAAAGGGGGTCGCCTAACAGAAGTTGTCGGCGAATTTAAATTTTAAATTTGATTTAAATATATATATAATTTAGAAAGTAGTATTTGACTTTGAAAATAATTTTAAATTTGAAAGTTTTAAGATATGAGATTAAACCGATCTCACATCCCAGAATAGTTTATATAAATGAGCACCGCACCACAAGCCGTGTATCTATCCCTAAGGATAGACACCGCTTGCTGAGGGTGGGGCTCGATCGAAATAAACTAGAAGTTTTGTGACATCCGTTTGGTTACGCGAACCAATTTTATAAGCCGACAAATTCCCACTGCTAATGTGAAAGTATTAAACGGGGTTTATATTACACAGGTTCTTTAAAATCCCTATAAGGGCAAGCCACTATAGTTAATTACATCTTAAGTGACGGGAATCACCTAAGAAAACTCTCGATAATAACCAATAATTCTGCTCTCAAGAATTTCAAAGTTTAAGGTTTTCGAAAGATTGAATTTTGGAATTTCAATAGGGAATAGATCAAATTTGGAACATTTTTGTTTTGTGAATCCGAAGGAAGAAGGTAGGAGGAATCAGCGATTCGAAGTGAACTTCGGTAATTTCCCGACTATCCTATTGTTTGGCTTGAATTCAGGAAAGTCCTAATGTTTATTTAGTATTTCAATCTTGCCAATTTTAATTAATTAGGGCTTATATTTGTATGATAAAATAAAACAAATAGCCTAGAAGATGTGAGGGTTTATTGTCGTATCGGACGACTACCTCGGAATCCTAAGACCGGTTAGGGCTTAATTTGCAATGCAAATGCCTAACGAAGAGTTGAGGATTTATGTTGCACTAGGCAAGCTACCTCGAAATCCTATGGCTTTGTTGTTTTAATTCTAAGAAGATTTCTGCTGAAGTAGGTTTAAGTTTTGTTGACGACGATGGCCGTGCTTGCCAACCATGCTCCAAGCTCCTGTGTTGTTGCAGAGGCTTAGTTTTAGAAATCATAAATCGGGGGATGAGAGAAGTGTTTTGGTTTAGAGAAGTCTTAATTTCCAAGTGTTTTTGTATTTTGATTAAAATAAACCTTAAAGTTGATTATAACGACACCGGTTAAGATCCCGCGGTTCCATCCTTCGGCATCATTATTTTTATCGGATTCACTTAGTCCGGATGAATTTGCTAAACTCAACTTGAATGAGTTCCACACTTTCATTTAGACCGTGGGAAATCCCGTTAGCAACACGTAGGTTACATCATCCGAGGTATTCCCGATCATCCAACGGGACGTTTTAATTTAGTTGCAATTGTAGTTTTGTGTTCTGTTTGTGATTAAATTTTGAGTTGTTTTATATTTTGAAATGTTGTGGCGGTGAATTTTATCTTGCAATGACTTTTAACTTAGTTTTGGTTTCGGTTTTAGGGACTATCCTAAAGGTGTGGGTTTTCATGCAACGATTGCTTTATCATGCGAGAAAAGTAAAGTGCATTTACGATAAAGTAAATTGCGAGGAAGTAAATTGCAGAAAGTAAATTGCAAGAGAGTGAATTGCAATAAAATAAAAGCGTGCACTGGAGGGTCTTCCCGTCATCCCAAGCTACACTTAAAACACAATTAGAATATTTAAGCAAGTTCCTAGGTAAAGCTAAGGGAAAGGTTATGGTTTTCTACCAAATTCCTAATCTTATAGCTAGTCATCTCCTATGACGTCTAGGTTCTTTGTGTTTTTGTTTGAGGACGATTTTCTTCACCAAAGAACAATGAAGTCTCACTGTTCTTTTAAATATCCTATTATATTGAGGAAGTGCTTAAGAAGAATCTTAAACATCTTTTCAATATTTCTAGGATTGTTTTAAATCCGAATGAATTCAATTACACAAATGAATTAATCGTTCGAGGTTTTCAAGTTTTGTTAACTTGCCCGGTGAATTAAGACATTTGAATATCTTATGAGTGAAGTAGCACTTCATTTAATGTTTCATTTAGGAGTTATAATAATCAAAGCTTTCGAGGGTAAATTAGTATTTAAATGATTTGATTTAAGTTAAAGAAGTTAGCTTTAGTATTTAATTTGAATTCTTTATATCTTAGGTGATGTTATATTTAATTCAACTTAATTTAATTGAGTTTTAATTTAATTTAATTTAATTTAATTTGATTTGATGTTTAATTAAATTGATTTGATTTAATTTAATTTAATTATTTAATTTAATTTAATTTAATTTAATTTAATTTAATTATTTAATTTAATTTAATTTAATTTAATTTAATTTAATTTAATTGTTTAATTTAATTTAATTTAATTATTTAATTTAATTTTAATTTAATTTAATTTAATTTAATTTTAATTTAATTGTTTAATTTAATTTAATTTAATTATTTAATTTAATTTTAATTTATAATTTTAATTGAGATTTAAGTCTTTTAATATTTTGAATTTGAATTATCATTTTAATTAAGAGTTGAATATTAATGAGATGATTAATTTAGGGATTTTTAAATTAAAGAATAAATCTCTTCCTAATAAATATCCCTTATTTTAATAATTCCGATTTATTATTCCTCAAATTTAATCTATTATTTAATTAAAGTTTAATCATTTTAAAAATTATTTAATGGGTTTCTACCCTTTAATTATTTAAATTTCAATCATCCAAATCAGATTAAGATCAAATATTTTACTTGTTGATTTTTTATTAAACCTAAAGTTTTAATTAAGGGTTAAAAGTTTAATTACCATTTTACCCCTTAAACTTAATAATTTCATAACTCACTAAATTGAACACAAATGAATTTGAAATTTTTATGTGACTTCACTCATATGTCAATAAAGACATGAGAGGAGAAAATGCGATTTTTACTGTATTTAATTTATTTATATAATTATTTTTGGTGAAAATAGAGATTTTCGAGGAAAATTTGACAACATGACCAAAGGAAAGTTTCTGTCCTTAAGAAAATTAGGGGACATTCCTAATGACCAGAGAAGCACTTGGACCAATTTTGGTGATTTTTTGAATTATATTTTTTTTATTATAATTATTTTGAGTTTTGGAGTGTTAATTAATTTAAAAATAAAATAAATGTTGAAAAATGGATTTTATCTTTTTCAAAAATCTCTCTAATATCAAGGAAACCAGAGAAACAAATTTTGCAATTTTCTGATTTTTTTATGATTTATTATAATTATTTTAGTGAAAATGCTAGAAAATACATTTTTTTTAATTTTAAAATTACCTTAAAACTTTAAAATTCAATATCTCACTAAATAGACCTAGGAAAAATGTGGAATTTGTTCCTAAGTGATTAAAATTCAAAATGTGACATTTTGGTGAACTTTATTATTTTTGTGATTTTTATTATTTTTTAATTATTAAAAATATTAAAATATTATTAAAAATCAACTTTTTCGGAAAATTGAAATTTTAATTTTCTTAGATTCCCCTGATATCAGAGAGGCTCCAAAACCAATTTGGTGAATTTTTGAAAAGTATTTTAAAAGTTATGAATTTTTAAAGTTTAAAATGGCTAAGTGGCTTATTAACCCGATTAGTGGGGCTAACCAAGTCAATTGACCTCAAATTTTTATGGTGAATTCCTCTGATCCTAAAGGTCAGTGGAGAATTGATTTCAAGTCAATTTGATGCTTGGTTAACTCTAATTAATTAAAGACCTATTTTGGGTGTTTAAGCCGATTAGAGTTGTTACGAGTGAATTAACTCAAGTCCCATTTTTCCTAGAGTTCTCTAGTCATAAGGAACATCACCAAATTTTTCTAGAATTTATTTCACAACATGCTAATTTTTGGAATTAAAATACTCGAAAACAGCAACATGCATTTGAAAAATAAATAACTTTTCACGGAGATGGCCTACGACCTTGGAAAATTCGGGGAATGTTCCCGAGTTCGGAGGCTTAAACCCTATGGTCTCATGCTATGGTGAATTGTATACATGCATGGAGAATTAAATGTATGCAGAGAGTAAATAAATTATAAAAAATAAAATACTTGATGAAATTAAATGATTTCTTTTCCACATTATTCTCCTCCGTTCATTCGAGCGAGAGGGTATTTTTATTTTATTTTTGTGATTTTTCTACACAAAGATATGGATTTTTAAAGTTTCGATATTTAATAAATACATTAAATACCCTATTTATCTACTTATCCACGCGGCGCCGGCGAAACATCGGCGACTCAGAAGGGGTACGTGTCGCGGCGTGATTGGGCGCCGCCATACGAGTCATCCGTCCCGGGCCCCGCGGTTCACGTAACATTCCACAGTCGGCGTGATCCGAATCGTCCGCTCGATACACGCGCGATCCAACGGCTCCTGGTCATCGTCTACGGCGGGTGTGCACCGTGACCGTCGACCTTCTAACCACTAATTTCTCGCTCGATTCTCGACGGATTTTCGTGTTCTTATGCTGCATGGATTCGTCTTGAAGAGACGAACACATCCATACGGTAAACATGCATTTAAATTGACTCGAATTAAAATGAGAATCTGCTGGAAGCTCGGGAAGAAGAGGAGTCCATACCTTTGCTCGGAGAAGTGAAGCTTCGATGCGAGAGTTGTTACACCTTCGATTGGATCCTGGTAAGCTCCGGATGAAGTCTCACGGTCGCAGTGACTTGTCTAGGTTGGACTTCGACCACGAACGATCCACAAAGCTTGGAGAGTCTGGAACAAGCTGGGTGGCTCTAGAGATGGGGCTTTCGGTGGGGAACTTCTCCTCTTGGTCCGGTGAAGGTGTAGGACCAATCAATTTGGGAATTGGCTCAGCTGTGAAGAAGTGTCCTGGTTTTTGGGCTAAAGTTTGAGCTCGAAATTGGGCTCGGCTAGAGGGAATCGGGGCTGGAATTCGGTGGGGATCGGGTGCTCACATGTGTGGAGAGTGATGCGGAGTGATTTTGGCGAGTTTCCTTAAGGTTTCGTTTTGCACCTCCTTTGGCCGAGAGGGTGAGGGGTTTAAATAGGCATGGTGGAGGCTCTCCGGGGAGTTTAATGGTTGGGATCGAGTTTGCTCCGAGTGAGGAGAAGAGCAGTTCGCGATGGCCATTTGGAGTGAGGCGGCTCGGCGAAGGTGGAATTCCAAAATTTGGCTCCTCCCGAGGTTTCGGGCATGGTGTTTTCCGGCGGCCGGGTGGCCGGCCGGCCGAGGTCGGGTCACCCTCGAAGCTCGGGTGGGTCGGGGCTGGAGGCTTGTGCGATCGATTGAGGTTTGATATGTGTAAAGGAGTTTGATTTAAATGGAATGGGAGAAGGCTCACTTTGGCTTGGTTTGGGTCAACCCACCATTTTGGGCTTGGTGCACCCTTCCAAGCTCCGATTTTGAGCTGAGGGAATCATTTAGGTCGGCTTAGAAGGAGTGGTGAAGTCTCCATCCATGATGAGGTGGCTAAACATGGTTTAGTGTGTGACATGATTAAGGTAAAAAAGGGTTAAAGGAGGTTTAAGAAAGAACCCCCTCTTCTTGCCATAAATGGACTAATGACAAGTCAAAGCCCTCATGGCTTCATGTGGCTTGAGAATGGCTTGTTCATGGCTTCATTTGGCTTGGGAAAAGGTTGATTTGTTTCATGAAAAGGGTTTTAGAAATTTTTGACATTTAGGGGGTAATTTGACATGTGGCTTGATTTAGAATGGTTTAATTGATGATTTTGAAACTTAGGGGTGATTTTGATCAAATGGATGATGAGGGGAAGTGTCATGTGGGCTTTAGGATGATTTGGGCTTTTAAAATTTAATGAAGATGGGCTTTTAAGAAGGTTTAAGGGAAGTGGGCTTTTAAGTTTAAGGATGTGTTCATGGATGGGAATTTTTGTAAAGAGGTTGGGCCAAATAATTGTTGGGTTTAGCTCATGGATGTGTCATGAGTGATTTGAAACAAATTTGGGGTGATTTGGATTTGAATTGGGTTGAATTTGGGTTAGGTTTGGGTTTAGGTCAAAAATGGGCCTTTTGATTTTGGGTTGAATTTGAGTGGGGTTTGGGTCAAAATATTGGGAAAATCATGTTAGTGTTTTGTTTATGGGGATGTTAAGGAAGGTTTAGAAAAGATTTGGGGTTAATTGGAGTTGAATTGGGTTAGTTTGGGCTAAGTTTGGGTCATGGGTCCAAATTTGGGCTTTAAGGCCCAAAGTGAAATTGGATCCAAATGTCAATCAAATTGGACTTGAATTTGGTTTAAATTGGTATTGGGAATGTTGAATTGAAGTTTAGAATTGAATTGGGCCAGAATTTGGGTCAATTGGATAGGTTTGGTTTAACATTGGGTTCACTTTGGGTTAAAATGGGTCGATTTGGGGGTTTTGACAAAAATAGGGTAAATTGACAAAATTGGCCCATGGTGTAGTTGGACAAAATGAAATTGGGAATATTTAGGATTTTCTGGAATTTTCTGGGAATTTTCTGAATTTTTGGATTTTTAGGCCAAGAAGGGTATTTTGGGTATTTGGAGGGTATTGGGGGGTATTTTTGGAATCTTTGGTATTTTTGGGTATGGATGATCAATTTGAGTGATGTGGAGATGTTTGGGATTGATTTTGGAAAATTTTGGGTAATTTGGAAATTTTGCGAAAATTTGGGTAATTTGAGAGTTTTGGGTAGGTTTAGTAGGTGTAGGGTCTCGGGGGTCAAAAATTGAAAATTTGGGAAATTGAAGATTGGGTGAACCTAGGTGGAAAGAAATCATTTTGGTTGAGCCATGAAGCCATTTCAAGCCCATATGAGCCATGAAAGGACTCATTTGAGGCATTCATCTATGTTGTTCCTAACCCTCTTGCCGAGGGCTTAGGGGTTAAGGACCATCCATGTGAATCACCTACATGAGTCGGGAGGTCAAGTTGGGTATGGGTGTAGTTTTAGGAGGTGTGTGGGAGTGTAGTGTGTAGGTGTAGTGTAAGTCGGCCCCCTCACTGGACCGGGCCGCCGAGGCGGTCCTAAGGCCGAAGAGTCCTATAGGAACTCATCCTTTAAACTTCCACATTTGATTTCAACCCTCTAGGTGATTAGGGGTCTATAGTCAAGTTTGTGGAGTTTGCAGGGAGTTTAGAAGTGGTTTGAATTTCTAAAAGGAGGGTCCCAATTCTAGTCCTCTAAGATAGTCAAAGGAAAAGCCTAAGGCTAGATCCTAAGCACTAAAGAAGAAGGGAAGACCTCATCAAAAATGAGGTCAACAAGGTTGACTTCAGTTATCTCTTCTAAATTTACCAGTGTCTCCTCTTGAATCGGAACAATTGGCTCTTCTGAAGTTGCTTCGGTGTCTGATGGTTCTAATTCTATCGTGATCGGAGCTCCTCGGAATTCATAAATGGACTCGTTGCTTGTCGAGCTTTCGTAGCCTCCTTTGTGAACATCTTCTTCGTCGTAGTCATCGAGGTTGTGTATGATTTGAGAATCGTTATTTGTATTAGAATCGAGATCCAGATTAAGCCTGTTGCCGCTAGTTACGTAATCGTTAGAAACAGTCAAAACGTAGCCAACGCCATGACCCTTATCATTATAAGATCTCGTCGGGGCGAGCAGATAATCATACAGAGTCAGGAGTTCGAGGGATTTCTCCCCCAAATCGGAAACAACCATCCTAGGATAAGCAGCCCCTAGTCTACCCTTCGGAGCCTCGGTCTTCTTTTCTTCCATGATCTTCTCCTCCTTCTGGGGCGGTTCTTCAATCGCAAGTGATAGTGTCGGCTTGATAGGTTTCAAACTCTGAGTTGAAGCGCGTACCGAAGCGGTCTGGATGTGATCCAAAATTTTCTTCGATGATCTTGTCCAGACAATACTTCATCCATCATCAGTCGTGTACGGGTTTATCGGAACAATGGGATCCGTTGAAATAACATTGACGGAACCTCCTTTCTGGGGTTCCTTCATGTATTCCTTTGGGATCGTTATGTTCCCTCTCCGGAGATTTTCATCAAGCCAACTCTTGAAAGTGATGCAATCCTCTATCTTGTGTCCGAGCATCTGGTGGTAAGGGCAATAGTTCGGATGATCTTTCTTGTTGACTTCCTCCTGCTTCTTGGGCTCTGGCAGATGAAAATCTGGTGTCTTCATTAAGCTGCGGAACATCTTCGCTACTGCTTCAGTTTTGAATGGATATTCTCTATTTATAAGTTCTCTTAAGGTACGCGATGAACGAGGCGGTTGTTCATAATGCTGAGGTGACTGATAGCTCGGACGAGGTTGTTGATAGCCCTGCTGAGGTTGTTGATAAGTCCGTTGCGGTGGTTGATAACTAGGCTGTGGCCGCTCTGACTGTATCTGAACCGGCTGCTTGCCCTTATCTACTGCCACGATGATTCCAGATTTCTTTTCGAATGTTTTCATGGGCTTCTGCTTATCGTTCTTGTCCACGAAACTTAGCTGCTTTGCTTTCTCTTGTAAGCTCCCGGCCTTGCTAAGCAACTTCTCGAAAGTCTTGATTGTAAATCCTTTAAGGAGAAGTGCTATCGGGCCATGGATACTTTTAAGTAGGATGCCGACTGCATGTTGTTCTTGAAGTTATGGTTCACACTTCATGCTTAAGTTTCTCCATCGAAGTATGTAATCCACTAAAGTCTCGTTCGGCTTTTGTTGCTCCACCACTAGATCACCGATAGTGATGTGGTGCTGAGCCGCGACAAACCATTTAACGAAAAGATTCTCTATTTCTGAAAAGGTCTTTACTGAACCGTTCGGCAATTCTGCGTACCAGTCGAAGGCAATCCCTGACAAACTGCTGACGAACTGACGGAAGAGTAGAGCGTCACTCCCACCAGCATTGCAGCAACTAGCACGAAAATGTGCGACAAGCTACCGGGGGTTTCCCGTTCCATCAAAAATCTTAAACAGAGGTGGTACGAAGCCTTTCGGGTATTGGACAGTTGTCTCGTGACGGTTGTTGAACTTCCTTTCAGGGAGTCCCCTTTATTGCAGTAGCACTTTCTTCTGATTCAAGTCTCTCGACGAGACTTTTCTTCTCGGGACATTATTTTGGTCTTAGCTCGCCGGTAGTAGGTCGCCATACCATCCTTCTCGCGACCAAAGCTCTAGGACCGGATGATCTATCGGCTATATGTTGGAAGGTGGTATCCTCCCTAATTTGTAGACCCGATACAACAACGGGTGAGCCGGCTTTTATCTTCTTCTTTGGTTTCTCCGTGGCGAGCAACGGGCTCTATTCGCGGTCCGAGGCGGGATTTAGTGCGCACCTGTCCTATCCTTCTTAAGATTTCTGACACAGGGCATCTTTTTTTCTTTGCCAATCTTTCTATCACAGCTTGCAGTCGAGCCAATGGCGTAGTCTTATCCTTTTTCCTCTTGTAATTGCTGTAGTACACAGGTCGGGGTAATGCAGCGGCGATCCTACGGACATTCTCTTCATATGATGTGGTAGAGAGAGGCTGAAACCTGCTCCCTTCCAACAGAGGTATATAGTCAGGTAGTTCTTCTCTTTCCTCAGGAATTTCTTCTAGAAAAGCAACTTCAGCAGCTCTGGCTTTCTAGATCTTGGTGATCTTTCTGCTTTTATTTCTTCTTTAAGTCTGAGTTAGGGGTGCAACTCTTGAACTGGACCCAATCTAAAAAAAGATGGTACTGTAGCAAAATCTGTACCCTCCACGGTGATAGGCTCATCACAAACTTGGATTTCCTTCCCCTTCAGTTTGGCAGAAGTCGGGGTAGGTGCAGAGATGACTAAACTGGTGGGGTAGAGGCAACAGTCCTCCTACGAGCAGTAGTACTTCTTTCAGCTGGAACCTTTGCAGGGGAGGGAATTCTTGAGTCGATTTCAGGTTGAACTCAATTACGGGCTCTTCAGTTTCTGACACTTTGTCCATTAGTGTGAAGAGAGTGACGTCGGTGAACTTGACATCCGTGTTGCCGAATCCTTGTCCGAAACGAGATGATTCCATTGTCGGGCGACTCATCCTTGTAAACGGCGAAGTCCATTCCATTGGTGAAGGAGAAGATTAACTTTGGGGCGGTCATTTTACGCGAGGGCGGATTCCGAATGTCGAGTCCCGAATTATGCGTCTTTTCGTCGTAAAGTTTAGGACGAAAAAGAAAGAGTCCGAACACATTTTCTTTTATCTTAGTATATTTGTGATTTTTAAAAGAGATTGTTTATTAGGAGGTTGTTTATTAGCAAGTTCGTTTGTTAGAAACAAAACGATTAAAGTAAAAAAGGTTATATAAAAGGTAAAGGGCCCGATTTAGAATTGGAAAGGAAAAGAAAGTCTTATGCAAGACTTCCCAACTCGAAGGACCGCTCCTAAACTAACACCTATTGGGGGTCCACCCCACCTCAAAAAAGAGATAAAAGGATCTCGAAACCTCTCTATTTAAGGGTGTCTAAACAGTGGCTCCTAAATCCAAGAGGAGTCGGTTATACTCATTCAAGACAGAAATGAACAGGGTATTCCAACAGAAGAATGGTAGTTTTGGTCCACTAGGGATATGGACTCACTATCGATTTATGAAAGCAAAACCATCTAATCAAAAATGGAGAGAGGAACTAGTCCCCAGCGGAGTCGCCAGAAATTGTCGGCATTATTTTTAGGTTTGTGTGTTGTATTTTGAAAAGGGGTCGCCTATAGAAATTGTCGGCGAATTTTCATATTTTTTAAATTTAATTTAAATATATATATATATATATAATTTGGAAAGTAGCGTTTGATTTTAAAAATGATTTTAAGTTTAAAAATTTTAAGATATGAAATCGAACCGATCTCACATCCCGAATAGCTTATGTAAATGAGCACTGCATCACAAACCGTATATCTATTCCGAAGAATAGACACACTGCTTGATGATCGGGCTCTGTTAAATAAACTAGAAGAATTGTGACATCCGTTTGGTCTGCGAACCAATTTTATAAACCAACAAATTCCCCTGTTTGAAATAAAGAAATTAAACAGGGTTTATATTACCTGGGTTCTTAAAGTTCCCTATAAGGGCAAGCCCCTATAGTTAATTACATCTTAAATGATGGGAATCATTTAAGAAAACTCTCGATAATGATTAGTGGTTTTGCTCTCAAGAATTTCAAAGTTTAAGGTTTCAAAGGATTGAATTTTGGGATTTCAATAGGGAATAGATTAAGTTTGGAACAGTTAATTTCAGGAGTCCAAAGGAAGAAAAGTAGGAGAAGTTGAGGATCCAAGTAGAATCTTGGCAACTTTCCAAACTATCCTATTGTTTGGCTTCAATTTGGGAGTTCATTTAATGTTTCATATTGCCTGTTTTAATTAATTAGGACTTATATTCGTGCGACACAATCATACAAACAGCCTCGAAGATGTGAGGGTTTATGTCGTACCGAACAATTACCTCGGAGTCCTAAGACTGGTTAGGGCTTAATTTACATGACATGATCATGCAAATGCCTAACGAAGAGTTGAGGATTTATGTTGCACTAGGCAAACTACCTCGAAGTCCTATGGCTTGGTTATTTAATTCTAAAAATGTTTTGCTGAAGTTGATCCGAGTTTTGCTGATGATGATGGCTGAGTTGCCCACCATGCTCGGAGCTCCTTGTTGTTGCGGAGGTTTAGTTTTAGAAGTCATAAATCAAGAGATGAGAGAAGTGTTTTGGTTTAGAGAAAATCTTAAAATCCAAGTGTTTTTAATATTTTAATTAAAACAAATCTTAAAGTTATTTAAACAGAACCAATTAAGATCCCACGGTTCCGTCATCCCAGCACCGTTATTTTCATCGAATTCACTTAGTCCAGATGAATTTGCTAAACTCAACTGAATGAGTTCCACACTTTCATTTAGACCGTGGAAAATCTCGTTAGCAACACGTGGGTTACATCATCCGAGGATTCCCGATCATTCAACGAGTCGTTTTAATTTAGTTACAATTGTAGTTTTGTCGTTCTGTTTGTAATTAAATCTTGAGTTGTTTTATATTTTGGAATGTTGTGGCGGTAAATTTTATCTTACAATGACTTTTAATTTAGTTTTGGTTTCAGTTCAAGGGCTATCCTAAAGGTTTTGGTTTTCATGCAACAGTCTTATTTATCATGCAAGAATGCAAGAAAAAGTTAAGCGCAGTGCATGTAAGTAAATTTCAATAAAGTAAATTGCAATAAAATAAAAGCGTACCTGTAGGGTCTTCCCGTCATCCCAAGCTGCACTTAAAACACATGTTAAGGCATTTAAACATATTTTGCAAGAAATACCTAGGTAAAGCTAAGGGAAAGGGTTTTGGTTGTCTACCCAATTCCTAATCCTATAACTAATCATTTTTTATGACGTCTAGGTTGTTGGTTTGGTTTAAGGATGATTTTCTTCATCAAAGAACAATTAGATTCAATTGTTCTTCTAAAACATCCCGTCACATTGAGGAAGTGTTTAGGACGAGTCCTAAACATCTTTTCAAGACTTCTGGGATCATTTTGAGTCCAAGTAAATTTAGTTGCACATATGAATTAATCATCCAGGAGTTTAGTTAAACTTTGTCTCTTGCTTAGTGAACTTGGGTATTTGATTACCTGATGAATGAAGTGACATTTCACTTAACACTCTATTTAAGAGTTATAATAATTCAAGCCTTTAAGGGCAAGTTGGTTTATTGAGAATTTTAATCATCCTTAATTAAAAGTTTGAGTTAATGATTTAAAGTGATTTAATTTAGTTATGAGGTTTTAATTAATATTAAGTTTGGAATAGTGTTTAAATTATTTTAGATTTAATTTAAATCTTTGTACTTTCAATTATCTTTGTATTTCAGATTTATGTTCATGTTTTAAATTTACTTAGGTAGAAAGAGGTATTTGAAATTATTGATATATTTTGATTTAAATCTTAATGATTTCATTTAGGTTTGTTGTTAAGTGATTTTAATTCAATTTAATTTAATTTAATTTAATTTTAATTTAATTTAATTTAATTTATTTTATTTTATTTTATTTTATTTTATTTTATTTTATTTTATTTTAAATTTAATTTAATTTTAATTTTAGTTTCAATATTTTAAATTTAATTTAATTTAATTGTTAAGGTGTTAATTTAATTTAATTTAAACTTTGACTTAACTTAATTTAATTTAATTTAACTTAATTCCAAGTGTTTAAATTTGATTTTTAATTATTAGACCATTTAACATTTTAAGCTTTAATTCGTTTAAAGGTTATCTTCTTTTAATTTTTTGTTTAATTTGGATTATTATTTTAATTTTTAATTAAGAACTAAATATTGTTAAAGCAACTCATTTAGGGATTTTTAAATTAAAGAATAAATATCCTCTTAATAATATCCCTATTTTAATAATCCAAATTTTAAATATATTCTTTCCAAAATTTAAATTATTTAATTAATTAGAGTTTCATTTTGATATTTTCAAAGTGTTTAATGGGTTTCTACCTTTTTAATTCCCCTATGTTTCAATCATCCAAGAGAAAGTTAAAATCAAATATTTTACCCCCCATTTTGATTAAACCTAAAGTTTCAATTAAGGGCTAAAATTTTTAATTACCTTTATGCCCTTTTAGGCTTATTTATTTCATAACTCACTAAATTGAGCTCAAATAAATTTGAAATTTTTATGTCACCTCACTCACATGTTAATTAAGATATTAGAGGAGAAAATGTGATTTTCCTGAATTTAATTTATTTATATAATTATTTTTAGTAGAAAATAGAGATTTTCAAATAAAATTCAACAACATGACCAAGGAAAGGTCTCTACTCTTAAGAAAATTATGGGATTTTTCTAATGACTAGAGGACCACTTGGACCAATTTTTGTGATTTTTTGAATTATATTTTGTTTATTATAATTATTTTGATTTTTTAGAGTATTAATTAATTTTAAAATAAAATAAAAGTTAAAAATAGATTTTATAGTTTTCTTAAATTTTTCTGACCTCAAGAAGTCCAGAGAAATAAATTTCTTAATTTTCTGATTTTTCTTTGATTTATTAGAATTATTTTAGTGAAGAGGTTAAAAATTCATTTTTTAATATTAAAAATTACATTAAGCCTTTAAAATTCAATATCTTATGCTAGGGACTTTGGAAAAATATTTGGTTTGTTCCTAAATGATTAGGAGTCAAAATGTGACATATTTATGATTTTTAATATTTTTGTGATTTTTATTATTTTTTTAATTATTAAAATATTAAAATATTGTGAAAAATCAACTTTTTTAGAAAATTCCAATTTTAATTTTCCTGAACTCTCCTGATATCAGAGAAGCTCCAAAACCATTTTTGTAAATTTTTGAAAAGTATTTTTGGAGTTATGAATTTTTAAAGTTCCATTTTGCTTATGAGGCTTAATCAATCCATTTGGTGGGGTTAATCAAGTCCAATTGATTTCAAAATTTTATGTAAGGTTCCTCTTACCCTAAAGAGTAATGGAGAATTGTTTTCAAGTCAATTTGATGTGTGGTTAAACCTAATTAATTCAAATTCAATTTTGTGATTTTAGACCAATTAAGGTTATTATGAATGAATCAACTCAAAATATATTTTTCATGGGGTCCCATGGTCTTAAGAAATATCACCAAATTTTCCAAGAATTTATTTTACAACATGCTAATTATTGAAATTAAAATACCTAAAATAGTGACATGAACTTGAAAAATCAATAACTTTTCACAGAGATGACCTCTGACCTTGAAAAACTCGAGGGATGTTCTCAGGATCAGAGGCTTCAAAAGCCCTATGGTCTCATGCCATGGTGAATTGTCTATGCAAATGGAGAATCAAAACATTAGAAACAGTAAATAAATTGTTAAAAATAAAATACTCATCCAATTAACTTGATTTCTTTTCCACATTATTCTCCTCTATTCATTGAGCAAGAGGGTATTTTTATTTTATTTTTGTGATTTTTGTATGCAAAGATATGAATTTCTGAAGTTCTGGTATTTAAATAATTCAAAAATACCCTAATTTTCTACTTATCCGACTCGGCGCCGCGTCAACCTACGGTGGATCGAAAGCCCAAGCGTCGCTCTGTGATTCGACACCGTCATCTGACTCAGTGCTCCAGGGGCTCGACTGTCCGCTCGATACACGCGCGATCCAACGGCTCCTGGTCATCATCTACGACTGGTGTGCACCCGTGATCGTCCACACTCAAACCCTAATATCTCTCTCGATTCTCAATGGATTTTCGAGTTCTTATACTCTATCGATTTGTCTTGAAGAGACGAACACATCCATATGGTTTATAGGCTATGAAATTAACCCAAACAAAATGGAGAGTTGCTGGAAGCTCGGGAGGAAGAATGAGTTCATACCTTTGCTCAAAGAAGTGAAGCTTTGATCTGAGGGTTGTGTCACCTTTGATTGAGTCTAAGCAAGCTCCAGATGAAGTCCCTGGCTCTGGGGAATTGTCTAAGTATGAAAGTGACCAAGGCCGATGACAAAGCTTGGAGGTTGGAAGCAATGGGCGGCCCAGTGAGGGGGCTTTTCTTGGGGAACTTCTCCTCTTGGTACGTGAAGGTGTAGGGTCGATCAATTTGAAGATTGGCTCACCGTGGTGAAGTGTCCTATTTTTTAGGTGGATTTTCAACTCAGAAATTGAGCTCTGTTAATGGGGATTAGGGCAAAGGAACACTGGGGATCAACTGCTCTGGGTTAGGAGAATGTCGTGGAGCAATTTTGGCAGAGTTTCCTTAAGGTGTGGTTCATCACCTTGTTTGGCCGAGAGGTGAGTGGGTTTAAATAGAGGTGGCTGGAGGGCCTCCCAGGGGGTTTAATGGCTTGGATCCACTGCTTAGGGCAAGGGAAGAACAGCTGCAATGGCCATTTAGGTTGGGACAAGTCAGCTAATTCAAATTAAGGCTCTCGGCCTGGTAGTTTTCGACGGCTGTGGTGGCTGGCCGGCCAGGCATGGGTCACCCTCACAGTCAGGGAGGTCAGTGCTTGAGTTTGGTGCCAACAATTAGCTTTGGACATGTGTAAATGAGTTGGAATGAAATGGCATGGGGAGAAGTTTATTTTGGGTTCAAATGGGTCAACCCATGGTTTTGGGCTTGGTGCACCACCCAAGGCCTGGATCTAGGCTGAAAAGATTCATTTGGGTCAGCTAGGAGGAAATGGTGTAGTCTCCATCAAGGATTAGGTGGCTAACTTGGTTTAGTGTGTATCATGGATGAGGTTAAAAAAGCTTAAGGAAGGCTTAAGAAAGGGGCCCCTCCATTTGCCATAAAAGACATGGTGAGGTGTCAAGACTCTCATGGCTTCATATGGCTTGTAAATGGCTCACATTTGGCTTACATTTGGCTTGGAAAAGGATGGCTTGTTTCATGAAAAAGGGTTTTAGAAATTTTTGGCATTTAGGGGTAATTTGGCATGTAGCTTGATTTGGAATGGCTTGATTATTGATTTAGGACTTAGGGATGATTTCAATTAAAGGTATGATGAGAAGAATTTGTCATGTGGGCTTTGGATTGATTTTGGACTTTTTTGAAATCATTTTGGATGGGCTTTTAAAGTGGTTTAAAGAAGTGGGCTTTTGGGTTTAAAGTAAATTTAGGATGAAAATTTTTGTAAAGGATTGTGCCAAATAAATGTTGCAATTGGTTTAGCCATGTGTCATGAGTGGTTTGAAACAAGTTTAAAGTGATTTTGAATTGTATTGGGTTGAAGAAGACGATGAATAGTGGCGGTTGACTAGTCAAAATCGCGGTGAAAAGATAATTTTTGTGATCTTGCCATCGGAGGGGTCGTTCGCGCTGTTGGCGAGCTCAATAGAATTAAATTTCCATAGTCTCGGGAAAAATACGCCGTCGGCGAGATTCTTAAATTTTGATTATTTTTCAAATTTTTGGGATTTCAATCATTTTCAAGTCTCGTCTACATATGTTCGATCATTTTAAACATAATTTTTAGGTGAATAAGTGATGTATTAACACAAATAAACATTCACAACTCAAAACATCACAATTATATATAAAATCCAATCATTACAATACACATTACATAACACACATAGGTTAAGTATTTTCTCAACCTAAATTCATCAAATCAGCATCATAATCCAAGCCACAACACTCTAAACATTGAAAACAAACATTTCAAACATAATCTCAACTATACTGAGATCAAAAAGCAAACATAGAAAGCAAAACACAAATATAGTTCAAATCAAGTCCAATATAAAGAAACATACAAAGTAAATCAATTCTACTACTACTCTGATTCAGTGCTAGTTTCTCCTCTGATATCACCCATCACTTGAACATGCACATAAAGATTATAGAAGGGTCAGAATGGGATTTCTTCAGTTGAATCTTCTTCTATCCACCCCATCATTCTCAATAATCATATCAAACTTCCTTCGAAATGTCCAGTATGATCAAAATATTCTTTCATACTCCAATCAAGGTGATCAAAGAAATCAGAGATATTGTTAATTGTATTCGTTAAATTTTGTACCTCTTTCTCCAGTTTCTTGATTTTGTGCAAGATCGTCATCGTCTTGTCTACTACTAGAGGTCGAATTGGAATTGAGTTTTGTGACGATTAATCCATAATAGTGCCCATCTCATTCTCCTCTTCATATACTGGGATTATTCTGGTTGGGTCTAAAGGTTTCCGAGGTTGAAGTACATTTTCCCAAATCTCGTATGAAACTTGAAACATACTGCATAATGAGAAATTTGTTGAAGGATGTCCAAGCCCCTGAGTTGATCCTTGAACTATCAGGTCCATAACAGACTTCATAATTATTGATCTAATATCAATTGGCCATCCCATTTGAATGCAGTAATTCAATATAGCACTTTCTTTGGTAACTTTACCAACCTTCATTGTCGGTAATAGCTTTGCAGAAATGAAAAAGTGCAAATGTTTTCAAACGGGATTTAAAAGTGTAGTAGAAAAACTAACATACCCATTTTCTCTAACTTCCCAGTCTTCAGTTTCGTCCGTCAAATATTAGTAGATTTCATTCATTACATTTCTCACTGGGACATGAACATTCTCGAGCATATACAATTCATTAATAAGTCCAAAATTAAACGTTATCCACCTACCTCGCACATAGACACTTCCTGTGTTGATTCCATGCAAATTAGCGTAAAACTCCTTCAACACAGGAACGACTACTGCGGCAGTAGTGTAGCAAAATACTTCCCATCGTCGCTGCACAATCATTTCTTCAATCGCAGTCGAAGGATTGTTTAATCCTCAACTCACAAAACCTCTTTCTTTAATTAACCTCCTCTTTGACAACATCTTGTTGAAGAGTCATTTTTCCTCGGCACTGACAAGCTTTCTCTGGTTGAACACTCGAAATCTAGGGTAATCCATTGAATTGGAAGCCATTAGGGAAGAATTCTAGGGAATTTCCATTCATTTTTTAGAAATGGAGAGTTTTGGAACCGTCAATAGAAGTTTAGAGGGAAAGAATTTTCCTAAAATAGCCAAAAACCGCCATTTTAAACTCAAAAAACTGTCCGCTCGCCAATCTCGCTGTCGGTGGCCTCGTGCGTCATCAGCGAGCTTTGTGCAATTAAATATTAGGACCCTCAGGCAAAACCCGCCGTCGGCACCCAAGGCAAAATTTGTACAAAAATGCCGTAGTCTGAATACATTCCAAATTTTCTCTATGGTTCCAAATTCTATGATGATCAAAGGGTAAATACAAGCAGCAGAATTCAATACAACCACAAACTAATGATAAATTCAAACAAACACACAACAAATAAAGAAAACTATGGGTTGCCTCCCATAAAGCGCTTGGTTTAACGTCGTCAGCCCGACCTATACAAGTGTTATTCAGGTTGACTGAGCATTAAAACCTCTTTAAATTTTGGTCTTTTACCCTCAAAATATGATTTTAATCTAAGTCCATTTACTTTAAATCTATTCCCAGTCTTTGGATCTTCAATTTCAACAGCTCCGTAAGTATAAACCTGAGTCACAGTAAAGAGTCCTAACCAACGAGACTTCAATTTCTCAGGAAATAACTTTAGCCTTGTATTATAAAGCAAAACTTCTTGTCCTGGTTCAAAGTTCTTCTGGTTAATCTTCTGATCATGTCTTTTCTTCAGTTTTTTCTTATAAATTCTGTCATTATCATAAGATTCATTTCTTAATTCTTCCAATTCATTCATTTATTAACAATCTCTTCTCACCAACATTTTTCAAATTATAATTGAATTTTTTAATTGCCCAATAGGCTTTATGCTCCAATTCTACTGGTAAGTAATAAGTCTTCCCAAAAATGATTCTTTAAGGAGTCATTCCAATAGAAGTTTTATAAGCAGTTTTGTATACCCATAATGCAGTATCCAATCTCGCAGACCAATCTAATCTACTAGGATTTACAGTCTTTTCCAGAATTCGTTTAATCACTTAATTAGAAACTTCAGCTAAACCACTGGTCTGAGGATGATAAGCAGTAGAGATTCTATGAATAATATTAAACTTTTCTACCAATCTCTGAATATATTTACTCCTAAAATGGGATCCTCCGTCAGTGCTAATAACTCTCGGCATACCGTATTTGTCAAAATGTTTTTCATTAAGAATCTTGAAATACTTTTAACATCACAATGAGGTAAAGCTTGTACTTCAATCCACTTTGATACATAATCAACTGTAATCAAAATATATAAGTTTCCAAATGAAGGAATAAATAGTCCCATGAAATATAATCTCAAATATCAAAAATCTCAACTTCTAGCATGAAATTCAAAGGCATTTCATTTCTTCTAGATATATTACCTACTCGTTGGCATTTATCACAAGTTTTGATATATTTGTAAACGTCTCTAAAGAGAGTAGGCCAATAAAATCCAACTTGCAAAATTTTAAGCGCGGTTTTGTCAACACCAAAATGTCCTCTAAATTCAGAATCATGGCATTTTTGAATAATCAGTTCAGTTTCTTCATAAGACACACATCTCCTAATAATAAGATCGTTACATTGCTTATATAAATATGGTTCATCCCAAAAATATGCTTTTGCATCATGAATGAATTGCTGCAGTGTTAGCATAGGTGACAAAATATCACTTACTATATAGTTAACTATATCAGCATACCAAGATATTTTCCACTCATTATTATTATAAAGTTGTTCATCAGGGAAACTATCTGTAATTTTATTGTCGGTGTCAGATAATTCGTGATATTCTAGTCTCGACAAATGATCAGCAATTTGATTATCAGTTCCCTTTCTATCAATTACCACAAAATCAAATTCTTGCATCAAAAGTACCCATCTGATTAATCTTGGTTTAGTATCCTTTTTTTTGCATCAGACATTTAATAGCAGAGTGATCAGTATGCACAATACATTTAGTCTCAATTAAATAAGATCTGAATTTGTTAAAAGCATACATAATAGCCAGTAACTCTTTTTCAGTGACCATATAGTTAATTTGAACGTCGTTAAGAGTTCTACTAGCGTAGTATATAACTTTAAAAATTTTATCATATCTTTGTCCAAGAACAACTCCAATAGCATAATCACTAGCATCGCACATTAATTTGAATGGTTTCTCCCAGTTAGGTGAAACTATTATAGGTGTTGTGATTAGTTTTTCCTTTAATAACTCAAAGGCATTCAAGCAATCTTCAGTAAATTTAAATTTCTTATCCTTCCCTAAAAGTTGTTATAGACGTTTGGTAATTTGTGAAAAATCTTTAATATAACGCTGTAAAAACCAGCATGTCCAAGAAAACTTCTTACCCCTATCACTAAAGTAGGAGGTGGTAGTTTAGCTATAACTTGAATTTTTGCAGTGTCTACTTTCATGCCATTTTCCAAAATTTTATGCCCTAATACAATTCTTCCTGCAACCATAAATTGATATCTCTCCCAATTTAGAACTAAATTAATTCTTTCACATAGCTCCAAAACTTTTTCAAGATGATTTAAGCATGTGTCAAATGATGTTCCAAATATAGAGAAATCATCCATAAATACTTCTATTCCTTCATCAATTAACTTACTAAATATAGACATCATACATCTCTGAAATCTCGCAGTTGCATTACATAATCCGAAAGGCATTCTTCGAAAAGCAAAAGTTCCATAAGGACTAGTAAATGTAGTTTTCCTTGATCCTCAGGAGCAATAGGAATTTGGTGGTAACCGGTATATCCATCCAGAAAGGAGTAGTACTTGTGTCCTGTGTGCCTATCCAACATTTGGTCTAGAAAAGGAAAAGGAAAATGATCTTTTCTAGTGACAACATTTAATTTTCTATAGTTAATACAAATACGCCATCCAGTAACTTGCCTGATAGGTATTAATTCATTATTCTCATTTGCTTCAACAGTTACTCCTCCTTTCTTAGGAACACAATGAATTGGGCTTACCCAAGTACTATCTGAAATAGGATATATAATTTCAGCATCTAACCATTTTAAAATCTCTTTTTTAACTATTTCTTTCATAATAGGGTTCAATCTCCTTTGTGGATCAATTCTTGGTTTATGTTCATCGTTTAATAAAATTCTGTGCATACAAATCGAAGGACTAATTCCCTTTATATCAGCCAAAGTCAAACCAAAAGCTTTTTTGTACTTTTTAATGTATCCATTAATTTTTGTTCTTAAATTTCATTCAAGTCTGAGGATAAAATTACTGGTAATATTGAAAACTCTCCTAAAAATACATAATTCAAATGATTTGGAAGAGTCTTTAATTCAAGTTCAGGGGGTTTTACAATTGATGGAATTAAGATCTCATTTTCTGGTGCTGTTGAATCGAGTGTTTCAAATTGTTCCTAAATATAATCAGCTTCTGTGTTATCAATTTCATCATAATTATCTTTTCCAATATCTTCATTTTCTTCAAATTTTTCTTTGAAATATTCTTTTCTCAAATAATTGTATATATCCATTCTAAATCATTCATCATCTTTTTCTATTGAAGGATATTTCATTGACTTTGAGATGTTAAAGGTCACTTCCTGATCATTTACTCTCATAGTCAATTCTCTTTTTTGAACTTCTATCATCGCTCTTCCTGTAGTTAGGAATGGTTTTCCTAAAATGATAGGTATTTCCTTATCTTCTTCCACATCTAAAATGATAAAGTCCACAGAAAAGATAAATTTATCAAACTTAACCAAAACATCTTTTATAACTCTTTTAAGATGAGTAATAGATCGATCAGCTAACTGTAGAGTTACAGAATTTAGTACAATCTCTTTTATTCCTAACCTTTTAAAAGTTAATAGAGGCATCAAATTTATGCTAGCTCCAAAATCACATAAAGCTCGTCCATAAAATTTTTCACTAATAACACACATGATAGTAAAACTACTAGGATCTTTCAATTTTTCAGGAAGCTTTTTTTGAATTATAGCACTACACTTTTCACTGAGTGCAACAGTCTCATGATCTAGTAACTTCTTCTTTTTGTTGAGTATATCCTTCATAAGTTTAACATAATCAGACATTTGTTCCAAAGCTTCAACAAAAGGAATATTTATTGACAATTTTTTGAAAATGTCTAAGAATTTAGTTTCCCTTGTCTTGTTGCTTTAGCCTTTGAGGAAATGGTGGTGGTGGTCTTTCAACAGTAATTTTCATAGGTTTCAAGAAAAATCAGGATATAAACTTTCATTTTCTCCTTCAGTTTCTACCTTTTCCTTTTCAACTACAGTTTCTTTTTGAATCCTTGTTTCCAACTCTTTTCCACTTCTTAATTGAATAGCCTTGATCTGTTCTTTTCCTTAATCTTTAGGATTTACTTCAACATTGCTAGGTAAAGTTCCAACAGGTCTATTGTTAAGTGCAATAGCAATATGCTCTAATTGGTTTTCTATGATTTTAATAGCAGCTCCTTGATTTTGTAATTGATTTCCCATATTCAAAACTAGTTCTTCCATAAATAACTTATTCCACTTAAATTGTGAATTATTGTAAAAACCTTGTGGATTAGATGGTCTGTAATTAGAATTACCTTGATTGTTTATATTTCCTAATGGGTTTACAGGATTGTTCCCCCACTGAGAATTAACAGGATTAGCATTACCTTGGTTATTCCAATAAAGTTTGGATGATTCTTCCAACTTAGATTATAATAGTTTGAATAATGGTTATTTTGACTATTATTTATCAAATTTAAAGTTCCATATGAAGATTGAGCATCAACAATATGTCCTAATGAATTTTCTTCTAACATTGGAGGTGTCTGAGAACGATTCATTCTGTATTGATCATTTTTCTTTGAAAGAGCAGTAATTTGAGAAACTATCATAATTAAAGCATCTGAATCATGAATATTGGCTACTTTCTTAGGATTTACCCTTTCAGCGGGCCATTGAAAATTATTGGTAGTCATTTCTTCGATTAAAGCATAAGTTTCTTCAAAAGGTTTAGCCATTAGTGATCCACCAGCAGCAGCGTCAATGATGGATCTAAGAGATCCTACTATTCCATTAAAAAAAGTTTGAATAATTAACCAATCTGGTAAAGCATGATGTGGGCATCTTCTAAGAAGATCTTTAAATCTTTCCCAAGATTCATATATCGATTCTCCCTCATACTGACTGAAAGATGTGATATCGTTTCTAAGTTTAGCACTCTTAGATGGTGGAAAATATTTCAATAAGAAATTTTGTGAAAGTTCCCCCCAAGTTTTAATAGATCCAGGTGCTAACAAATTTAACCAAGCCTTAGCCTTGTCCCTTAATGAAAAAGGAAAAAGTTTAAGTCTGACAGCATCATCAGACACTCTGTCATATTTAAAAGTAGCACAAAGTTCTAGAAAACTCGTAAAATGTAAATTAAGATCTTTGTTTGAAGTTCCGCCAAATTGATTGTTTTGTACCATTTAGATAATTCCAGGTTTATGCTCAAATGAATTAGCAGCTATATATGGATTTTTGATAGTTAAGTGAATTTCATCAGATGTAAGGTTAGTGTAATCTCTTAGTGGTCTAGATTGACATTCATTTTCTATTCTTTGGTTGTTTACGTTGTTTTCCATTGTTTCAGAATTTCTAAGTTCTTTTCTCAGTTTTCTAATTCTCCTAATAGTGTGTTCTAATTCTAAATCGTAGGGTATAAGATTTTCAGGTCCAAATTTACGCATATAATCGAAATCCATTCACAGAAAAAAAGTTCACTAAATATGATAATAAGTTACAAATTATATTAAAAAGTTTTCTAATAGTCCTAAATTGTCCATTACTCTAATTATGTTATATATCCCGAGCAACGGCGCCAAAAACTTAGACCGGCCTCCGCGTATATAGCGTAATCTTAATATTGTAAGAAGTATATAATATATTCAATAATTGCAGAGTTACCTTTATCAAATTAAGTGTACGTATCGCTCAAGTAATACAGGGCTCTAGTGGAGTCCTGGATATCGATCCCATAGGGATATTTCAGAGGCTACGGACTAGGATTATAGAAACCAATTCAGAATCACAACTTGTAAATAGAATCGTCTATCTGTCACTAATGAGAAATCATAAATAAGATGAAATTTTAACAAACTAATTATACTAACAATTAACTACCTCTACTAATAAAGTAAAGTTTAATATATAAGAAAACATCCTTCTCCTTTGTTATGAAATTTAAGTGAATGGATAATTAGAATTAGTTTAAATCTGTGTTGTGCCAAATAGGAGCATACCTATTCTTTACCCTTTGGTCCAAACATTTTCTAGCTTATAACTTTCATTAATAATATATTTTTTATAGAAGACCTTTTAGAGGATGAAGGAGAGTCATTTCCAGCATTCAAACAGTATTATCATCACAAATCGTGATCCGTCCAACTAGGACTTGTGGAGGGAGGCTATTAGAGGAAATAAAAAAGGTAAGGTATAAGTTTTAGGGTCTCTTGCATTGGCTTACAACGCTCGTCCCTCAAGCTCATCGTGTGCATCGACCTCTTCCGCCTATGAAGAGAAGCTTCATAGGTAGGTTGTTGCGTTAATTCTTGATATTGAGGCCAGACTTGATATTGAGGTCACTGCCCAGGTCTTGACCTTGCTAGCCCAAATGAGTTTGGAGATGGTGTTGAAGATGAAGTTAAAATTTAGTGAGATGAGAGGAAAGTGGCTAGCTGAGGATGATTTTGATGAGAAAATGATGAGAGGGCAGATGATGATTAAGAACTTATTGTTTTCAGATTTCTTTATTTAGAACATTTTCATGTAGCAATTTTAATTTTTGCTTGGTTTAATGCAATGGTTTTCCTTTATTTCTATTCAGGGTTTATGCGTTAGATAATACTGTGATATTAGTTTAATAACTGCTTGGATTAGTATACTGTGATGTGAGGAAATTGTTCTGTTAGAATTACAGGTGTAAAATAATTGTGTTGAAGAAGCATACTAATTTTTTTTTCTGATGCTGCATATTTTTTATGGCTTATTGCTGGCTTTCTGATGGTTGTTTTATTATATCCAATGGTCTATAATCGTTGGTTAGTGTTGCGACGACAAACTAGTATTTTTTAGATGTACAATCGTAATTCTTTGACGACCATTGGATGAATAATAACTATCCAATTTACACTTCCGTTTTTCGATGGGTTGGACCGTAAGTGCTTACCAGCGGACATTGATGAAGGTGCTACACCTTTTTGACCGCTTTGATATATTAATCTGATTGACATATCATCGGTCATATTACCAAAGACCTACAAATGATAAGAATTTATGCCTACAACAACATTTTTATTTTGTCGGTAAACTTTAGTGTTTTAGCTATGCCCCAACACAGTTGTTAAACTATTGGAAATCTAATAATTGCAGCTTTTAGATAGTATCCAACGTTTATTTGTCTATCACAAATAGTCTTATTTCATGATGTGTAGACCAAGTATAGAATCTATTAAACATGATAACACAACAACACATAAATCTCCAATAAGTTCCCATAGCTGTAGAGTGTAATTAGCATGATAACTGGTTCCTTTTTGAATTGTCAGATTTCACTTCTTGTCAGAAATACCAAAAGTATTTGTGCCTAACAATTCAAAATTTATCATAGAAACAAAAGAGTTTTTAGTATCCATAGGAAGAAACAAAAAGTAAAACCAGTCGCTAAATATGTTTCTAGTAACCTATAATCTATATAGAAAGAATTCTTGCATGTGTTTAGCATCTTAAAGCAATAAAATTACAACCAAAGAAAAAAAAAGGCTTGAAATGATCTCAAGCGTAGTGTTTGATAATAATAATAGCGTAGCAACAACGTAAGGAGTTTCAAAAAAGATATTAGGATAACATGAAATAATAGTATACGATAACTAGTGAGTCCCAATTATATATAAATTTATCATCACACATTAAAAGAACCAAAATCATAGAGAAGACAAACAGAGAGGTAGTAACCATAAAAGCCCAAAAGGGCCACCTCACAAATTAAGAAACTATAAATAATAAGTGCTATAAATGTTAGGGGGTAAACTCGTTAAATTTCACTTCTTGTATTTTTATGAATAGCAAAATAAATTTTTTTCCCAAGAATTTCTAATATTGATGCAACATTTAATAAAATTCTTCACTTTCTTTCAAATCATAAATAATGAGATGTATGCAGACTCAAAGGATAAATAATCTTTTGGTGATTTTGCAACCTAAAGTATCATGATAAACACATAAATGGGTTAAATTACAACCAATATGAAAGAGAATTTACATTGGATGTGAAGCTCGTGTTAACTACACAAGTATACATTTCACTCAAGTAATATACATAATTGAGTCTGACAAACAATCTCACATGGAATTTGCAAATTTTCATAATAGGCTAAGGATCTAGTTTAGTGGTTGAAAGAATTTTTTATTTTATGATAGATTGACATGTCCATCACAGATCTTGTAAGATTTTTATTTAAATGACTTAATGTGTGTTATTTGAAGAATAATACACTATATAGAGAGGTGGAAATATTATCTTATAATGGATCTAATATTTGGATGAAGAAAATGTTTAAAATTTATGACTCTACATAACAAAAGACTTTACCCTTACCTTACGGGTGTAAGATAGGGTTTATTTTTTTTTTATTTTGAGGTTTGGTATGCCCACAAGGGCAAACTTCATAGTTAATTACATTTCAAGAGTGTGGAATCTCAAAAATACTTCTGATTATAGAATTGGTTCGTATTATACAGACTTACAAGGTTGTTATTTTCTAAATGAAATATGTTTGAGATTCAAAGAGTTTTTTAAAAGAGGGAATTTTAAGGTTTACAAAGTTTTACTTGGGATTAAATGATTGGTACTTACAATCTAATGATATTATATCATGGAATGGCCCAAAACAAAGGGTTAGCCAACCTGGGAAAAATGAATGTTCAAGGGCATATAATTATAAGATTATAGAAAGAGTTAGACTTTGATTAGAAAGGGTGGATTTGATTAAAATGATTTGAAAAGCTTTATGTGACTTAATTGGGTTTGAATAAGGTCTTAATTGAGTTGACAGTTTAATTTGAAGGTTGTAGATTTGATTATTATTTGAAGATTCCTTGAATGTTCTTTGAAGGCTATTTTATTTGATATAAATAAGGTGTACAGTTGGAAAAAAATTTTGAAGTTTTGCAATTTAAAAGATGAGGTTTGAATTTTTTTGAGTTTTCAAAATTTTTATTTGAAGTTTCAAATGGTTTATAGTTGGAAAAGGTTAAGATTTTGGAATGTTTAAAATTCAAAATGTTTGAAGTTTTAAAGTATTGAAAGGTTTTAAAGTTTGAAAATATCTAAAAGTTTAAAATATTTTTAGTTTCGGAAATATTTGATGATTTGCAATGGTTTGGTTTTGAAAGAATTTTAAGTCTATGATGGTTTGAAATTTGAAGAGTTTGAAGGTTTTAGAAAATTTGAAGCTTGACAAGGTTGATTTTGAAATTTTGAGAAGGACTATTTTTTTTTTAAATATTTGAAGGTTTTGAAAGTATGAATTTTGTAAAATTTGAGATTTAAAAATTTTGAAAGTTTAAAGTTTTGAATTTGTTTTGAAGTTTGAAATGGTTTTGAAGTTTCAAAAAAGGTTTAGAATTCAATTCGAAGTTTTAGACTTTTGAAAAGGTTCATTGTTTAATTTGAAAAATTGAAGTTTTGGCGTTTTGCAATTCTTAAAAGGCTTAAGTTTAATTTTATTTTTTGAAGTTTTGAAATTTAAACGATGATGTTTGTTGTGTTGGAGTTTTAAAATGGTTTGAATGCTGAGAAGTTTAAAGCTTTTTGAAGTTTTGAAATTTTTAAAAAAAGGTTTGAAGAGTTTTGAAAAGATTTGAAAGTTGAAAAGAAGTAAACGTTTTTTTAAGTTTCAAAATTTAAAAGAAGAGGTTTAAAGTATTGGTGTTTCGAAAAAGTTTGAAATCTAATTTTAAATTTTGAAATTTTAGTGTTTTGAACAGGTTTGGAGTTGAAAATTTTTAATGTTTTTTAAGTTCTGAAGTTTTGAAATTTGAAATGCTTAAAGATTTTAGAAAGTTGTTTGTAAAGTTTGAAGTTTGAAAGGTTTAATTTGAGTTAAAAAGCTTGAAACTTGAAAAGTTTAATTTAGAAACGTTAATTTTAAGGCCTTGAATCCTATACTAAGGAGATAAGATTGGCTAGAAGAATTTCTAGATTTAAGTTGAAATCCTAACCCTAAAGTAAATTTAGACTTTATAAGGAGACTAAGTACGTGAACTAACCTAATTTTTAGATATAACAGACCCGATCACTATGCCCATGACTTTCTATCATCCTGGGTTTGCATTATCTTTAGACTATTAGCCAAAAAATAATTAGATCTCCATTTCATACTATAGCAATTGTAAGTTTAGAATTTCTTACTATTATGTGATTTGAGGCGTCTTTATCAGTAACTATGAGTTACTTCATTATAGGACATATACATAGTCTAAGTGGGTTACAAGTTGTATTTTATATGTCATAGTTCTTAGAACTATTAAATGCACCTAGTACTCTAACCTACACTTCTAAACTTGACTATTATAAGGAAAGTGTGATCCTAGGTTTCATTTCTATGTTGGCTAACTTAGGGTTCACAATTGATTTGCGTAACGATTAATTTTATTGTTTAAGTTGGCAAATGTTAGAATTGTTTTGAGGTTTGAGATTTAATCATGTTTGGTTTTCAATTCTTAGTTTGTCGGTCAACATGAAAATCAAGGTATTCTGCGTTCAAAGTTCTACATTTACTTTTCCATCATAAGTTGGTGTTCTCCATTGTGTTTACAAGTGTTGGTTTGAAGTTTGGCATTATGGTTTACGTGAAACTTGCTAGCTCATATGACTTGATATAAGGATTTGCAAAAAAAGAGGTTAAGTGTTTTAAATTTTTTAAATATTTAAGGTTTAAAAGTTTCAAATTTATTTTTAGAAACATATGGTGTTTTGGAAATCCTAAATGTTCTAAAGGATTTTTAAAGTGTTTAAATCTCAAACTTTTAAAATTTAAGTTACCCTCTTATAGAGTTTAAAATTAATTTATAGTTAGAATTTTAAACTATTTTAAATGATCTTAAAATATTTTAAAGTTGAGATTTTAAAGTATTTTAATTGGTCTTAAAATATTTTATTAAGATTTAGAGATATTTTAAATTGATTTATATTATTTCTCAAAAATTTTAATGTGTTTGAAAATTAAGATTTCAAGTTTTTTTGCAAAATGTTTAATAAATTAAAATATTTAAAAGTGTTTTGAAATTTAAGAATTAAATTTTTTTAAAAAACTATTTTAAAATTAAAATTCTAAATGCTTTAAAATTTTGAATTAATTTAAAATATTTCCACGTATTTTAAAAACTATGTTAAAGAGTTTTAAAATTAAGGTTTTGAATTGTTTCTACGTAGAGAATTAAAATGTTTTAAATTAAGATTTATTGAATTATTTTAAAAATAAATTTAAAATGACTTGAAGAATTCTAAAATAAAGATTTTCTTTTGTGAGGAATTTATGCTAAGTTATCTAAATTTATAAATTAACCTATATTAGTCATAGGTGCTCACAAGTGGCACATTCTAAGCCACATATTTGCACATGGCAAAAAGAACCTACATATGAGAGGTTATCCCTTTTTAAATTGTTTGTTTTTTTTTTCACTTTCATATCACTAACATATGATGAAAAAAATAACACAGAGTAAACTTTAATACATGGAAAGTTACTCAAACATAAAAAAGCTTAACATGGAATATCCCACACATGCTCGGAGACTACACATGATAACATATTAACACAGCAAATGAAAGCTTATAAGACCTTATGCATGGAAGTACAGATAACTTACAATAGAAGTAAGCTATACATGGGTATTTCCATACATGAAAGTAAGCTATACATTTATGTATGGGTATTTCCATACATAAATGTGCATGAAACTTACAAATGAAAGTAAACTAAAAATGGAGGAAACTACATATAAAGCCTACGCATGATTCTTTCAAACACATGGTTTTAACACATGGATAAATCATACAAGTCCTACACTTTTGTCTTCGAAGTTCATGGATTCAACATATGAGGAAAACATATGAATTCTACACATGGAGGAAAACTATACATGGAGTAAATTATGTATGAAACATAGATACGATAACACATGGAACCTACGTATGGAGACAAGCTTTGCGTGGTAAAGAATACACATATCGAGGATTTATACATGTAAGGAGAAAGCATATATATATATATATATATTTTTTTGGGAAAGAGCATCGGTGGCTCCCTACGTGTTAATCAGAAAAAATTGGTACAAGGGGGGGGAGGCTGATCCCCAATCTAAAACAAAAAAACCAAAAAATACAATACCCACTCCACCCCTAGGGGTTCAGCCTCCCACAAGTACAACTCACACCAAAATGCTCCAAAAAAAGTTGGCAAAAACAAAACTTAACAAGAAGAGAGAACAATAAAAAGAGTAAGAACAGATGAACCCAACAAACAGTGACAAAACCACAGTTGAGAAGGAAAGAAAAAGCAGGTGCCCAAAAAACCAATAAAAAAAACCGTTACTGCAGTAAGAAACGAAGATTGCCTGCAACAGAACCAATGGAGGGTAAAGAAATTCTGCACAGCCATACTGTAAAGAGAATAAAAAATGCAAAGCCCGCTGTCCAGCACTCCACAGAGGAACTGAAAGGAGAATCAAAAATGCAAAGCCCGCTGTCCTGCACTCCACAGAGGAAAAAACCATCTCCACAGAGGAAGAAACCATCTCCAAAACACAAAGGAAAGATCACTAGCAACCTGTGCCAAGCCAACCATCTTACAGAACAAGGTTAGAGACCCAGCAAGAGAAATGCTAACCAAAGCAAATGTGTTATCCTGCAGCCCAAAAACTAAAGCATAATAAATCGAGATATGAGACCTCGCGATATTAAAGGATGATATAGAGGCAGGGAGTTAAAAATAACCAAGATAACCATGAAGTGAGTACTGAACTACAACAAATAAGCTAGAACAAAACAACTAAATACATCTAATGTAAGGTAAATCCATTGTATCACCGTGTAGAAGTATTGCCAGCTGTCTGTGTAGGGCTTTACCCACCCTAGGTGTATCCGTAGCATGCTTTGCCAGCCAGTCAGCTGGCTTATTGGCTTCCCTATAAATGAAATTGAGCTTGACCTGTAAAGAGGAAGCAGCAATGACAGTCCATATCCTTTTAAATAGATAGATAAGATTCCAAGGAATGTCAATTTCCCTGTAGTACATCTTTACCAATAAGATTTAGTCAGATTCTACAATTGAAGCATTAAAGTGAAAACAAATGGCATTTTTGAGAGCAAATAGTAGTGCCCAAATTTCAGCATGCAAAGGGGTTTCGGCAATGACAGGGGAAGAAAGTAAAACCTTGTTTTGCCACCATGATCCCTGTACAAACCCCCAACCCCAGCAGTCAACTTATTCCAACAGCCATCAATATTTATTTTTATCCAACCCCTTTCCGTTGGCACCCATCTAACCAGTACTAGTTTTTTAATAGCAAGTGAAGGGGGAGCTGCACTTTTAGTAGCTCTATGATAGTAAGCTTTGATATGAGCTATTGTTTTAAGAGAAATGGGGTGCTCCTCAGTGTGCTTAGCAGCATTACGAGCATTCCATATAAACCACAGGATAACCAAAGGAAAGGAGGACAGAAACTTCCCACCAATGGCAAGAGCTTTCCAAGCACTTATGTAATCCTCAATATAAAAAGTAGAAGGCCAGTTTATGTTAAATAAAGTACCAAAAGCATTCCATACATCAACAGCAAAAGAGCAATTGAAAAAAATATGATTGGAAGATTCTTCGACTTGGTGACATAAAGAGCGAGATAGAAGCCATTCTTAAACCCTTTAGTTTCAGAATATCGTCTAAAGGAAGCAAAGATGAGAAAAACCGCCAATTAAAGAAGGCCATAGAAGGTGTAAACAAGGTATTTCAGCTATATGCACTCCAGTGACATGCAGGAAAAACATTTCTAGCCTGATACAGAAATTTGCTAGCATAACAATTATTGGCCTTCATCCAGTGAGGCCTATCTTTCATGTTATTACTAAAGGGAATTTGATTAATATACATAGTAGCATCATTACCTAATAAGGTTCTCAATTTCACAATATCCCACTGATCATTCAGCCATAGATCAGAGACAACATTGTAGAGATCATAAGAGTTTTGGGAAGTGCAGGCAGTTTGGGGTAAGCCCCAATTATCATGCCATAAAGAAACCTTGCCATCGCCCAACTCCCAAAAAATGAAATTGCTAGTGTATTCCCTAGCCTTCACCATAGCTTTCCAAATACGCGAGTCTCCTTTTTTGTATGAGACAATAGAAGGGTGTGAAATACTACAGTATTTGGAATGCATAAACTTAGCCCATAGAGAGTCACAAAGCCTGAATTTATACCAGAGCTTACTCATATTAATCTCCACAATGTGAGGAAGAGACTTGAAACCAAGCCCACCAGAAAATTTTGGTTTGCATAACTTCCTCCAAGAACACCAATGTTTCTTAGCACCACCCCCCTCCCAAAGAAAACGATTGAAAAGTGTTTCAACAAAATTCAGTGAAATTTTTTTTGCATTGAAAACCTGGAGTGCATATAAAGGAATTGCTTGTAACACACTAGAAATGAGAGTCAATCTACCTCCATTTGAGAGAAATCTATTCTTCCAATCATTAATTTTACATTGAATTTTTGAAATAATTTCATCCATCTAAATTTGCTTACATCTACCTCTTATAAGGTTTACCCCAAGGTATTTAAGAGGCAAGGAAACATTTTTAAAACCAGTGAGGATAGAGGCCCAATGTTTTTTACAGGGAGTAATAGAGTTACTAAAAAATAGCTGGCATTTCTCTTTATTAAAAGATAAACCAGATAAAGTTTCGAAATCAGTCAAAACCTTAAGGATTCTTCTAATAGCAAGTTTGGATGCATTAGAGAAAACAATAATGTCATCAGCATAAGCCAAATGTGACACCAGAATACCTGCTTTATTATAATAATGCATATTTCTATGCCTTTCATGAAAATGATTAAGCATTCTAGATAAATAGTCAAAAGCTATTATAAAGAGAACAGGTGAAAGGGGATCACCCTGCTTGATACCTCTTGTAGCAGTGAAGAAACCATGTGAGGTGCCATTGACCAGAACACTATAATAATTGTTGGCCAACCATCTCTTAATTAAACTGCAGAACTTATGTTCAAAACCTCTAGCAATAAGTACATTTTGAATAAAATCCCAATTGATAGTGTCAAAAGCCTTTTTTATATCTAATTTAATAATGAGATTCCCCCCTCTACAAGTCCTGTCAAGATCCTCGATAAGCTCCTGAGCTAAAAGAATATTATCAGTGATTTCTCTACCTTTAATAAAGGCGGACTGCTGAGGGGAAATGATAACATTTAAATGTGGTCGAAGCCTGGCAACAATAATCTTACTAATAACCTTTGTGATTGTAGAAGTTAGAGATATAGGCCTAAAGTGTTGCCAATGAGAGTTATCCTTACCTTTAGGTATAAGTACCAGTAAAGCAGCTGAAAAATACTTACATGGATCAGCTCCTTGAAAGAAACTTTGAATTGCATGAATAACTTCCCTCTTAATAATGTCCCAGCATGTAATATAGAAACCTGAGGAAAATCCATCAGGGCCAGGTGCCTTGTTTGCATTAATCCCCTTAAATGCTTGAAAAATTTCCTCCTCATTTGGTACATCAGAAAGCTTAAGGGAAGCAATATAGTGTTGTTCAGAAGCAAAAAAGCTCACTTTTAATGGAAGAAACATGTCTTGCATTAGAGAACAGATTAGAAAAGTAATGTACTGCATTTAGACCAATCCCTGCAGCATCAGTAATAACATGCCCATCCTGAGTGATGATTTTAATAATTGAATTTGAGTTAACTCTTTGTTTAATATATGCATGAAAATAACTAGTGTTCCTGTCACCATGTTTAAAATGAGTATCATGAGATTTTTGCTGTAAAAAATCTTCCTCCAGAGAGATCTCAGCTAAAAGAGTAGAATGAGCATGAGAGAGCTCATCAGCTATCTCAGGGCTCATACTTTCCATAGCTTCCAAATTATTAACCAACTGTTGAGACTTGAGAACTCTAGTATGTATATTTCCAAAAACTTCAAAGTTCCATTTCTTTAAACCTGCAGCTATGTTTTGTGCAGTTACCACAGAACAAACCAAGGAGTACCACAGCCAGGCTTCCAAAGTCCAGAAATCAGAGTCAAAAAAGTATGATGTGAAGAACAAATATTTAGAAATTTAAAACGGGTGAGAGCAGGTTTTGTATGAAAATTTAAAGAGAGAAAAAGTAGATTATGATCAGAGGAAACATGACTTAAATGCTGAACCCGAGATGTATGGTAGTAATTTAAAAAACATGAATTTGCAAAAAATCTGCCAAGCCTCTGGAAAAGCTTGCCACGTCTCCAAATGAAAGGATTCCCTGTAAATCCCAAGTCAAACAACCCAGCTTGTGAAACCAATTCACAAAAGTTCTGAATCTGCATGGAGTTTGGCCTTGTGCCACCTTTCCTTTCAACAGGAGACAAAATCATGTTAAAATCACCACCAACACACCAACTTTCATCTAACGTAGAACCAATGGCAATTAATTTATTCCACAGAATGTATTTTTTAGCAAGTAAAGAACTTGCATAAACAAAAGTAACCCACCCTTTGAAAATATCGGCTCGAAAATGTGTTAAAATAAATTGTGCATCATCCTCAACAACTTGAAGATGGATATGTTTTTTCCAGAAAACCCAAATTTTGTTACTAGTATTGCTAAATTGAGAATAGAGAGGAAAAGAAGCTATTATTTTATCCTTATGGGTGGAGACTAAAGGCTCCAGCATAGCAAAAATCTCCAAACGATGGATCCTGCAAAGATATTTTAAACGCTTAAGGGAGGAAGGATCAGCCACTCCCCTAATGTTCCAAACAAAAATGTTAAACATGATGTCTGCTACCCCTTCTAGTGGATCTAGTAGAAGGGGGCAAAATTTCATTTTCTGAATAGGTTGGGTCTATGCTTTCATCATTAAAGGACATATTGATATTAGCGTTTTGTTTTTTCTTCTTTTTTCTATTAGATTTTTGAATGATCCACTCTGCTTCAATGTCAGAAGTATCCTCCATAATCTGATTATTATTAGCTCCAGAGTCAGAGTCAGAATTGGCATAAGTATGTGTGTGAATGAGAAGCTGCTTAGAACTCTGAACAGGGGAAGAGGGGTCAGTATGGGGATCTGGGCAGGAAACGGTGGGTGAAGAGTGCTTTAAAGAAAACTGGGAAGGTTTATGATGTGCAACAGTATTAGTTGTATCCTGGATGCTCTCCATGGGAACAGCAGTTGGAGGAAGAAGAATTTGTATGTTACTATCATCTTCAACTGAGATTGAAAGTTCGATTGGTGAATTGGCAGGTAGAGGTAAAGGTGCTTCCAACTCAGTGGTTGGGGTGATGTGAGGGACCTTTTCGAAATTACAAATGGATCCACACAAGTTGGTAAGGTGAGTATGGCCATCAGGGGTTGGAAGAGTGGGGGCAGTAGGGATAGGTGTATTTTGTAAGGGAAGGTCATTTGGAGGAGGGACATTATCTGGAGGGGGAAGGTCATTTGGAGGAGGGGTGACAGGGTTGTTGGAGATAGGTGCATCAAATTTTTGTAGAGGGGGTTCAGCAGGGTCAGGATGATGAGTAGAAAGGTTGGGGGCTGTGGGCAGAGCTTTTGGTTTTAGGTGGGGGTGTAGTCTGTAACAAATCGAGGGAGAGTGGCCAAACATGGCGCAGTAAGAACAATAAGGTGGGTGGGAACCCATAACAACCTGTTGCCAGTACCCCGTGTGTGAGGAACTGATCCAAACTTCATCAGGATAGGGCTGAGTGATGTCTCTTTCAACCAAAAAGCAGGCATCCGAGGGTTTCGTACTGTCAACCGTAGGATTATCAACTCTCAGTGGTGTACCAAAACCTTTTGCAAGTGAATATAGGATTTCATGATTAAATAGGTGATACTTATACTCAGGAAATTTAATCCAGACAGGAATAACAGGAGATTCAGCTTTGGAGTTAAAATCAACGCTCCATTTTAGTATACGCATATACCTATTATCTATTTTTAGAACTTTCCTAGCAAAAACATTTGTATAATCAACGTCATTGGTGAGATCTATAAGAATATGCCTATCATCGACAGATCCAACTTTCCAGGCACCAGTTAGTTTCAGAGAGTCAAATTCCTTCCGAATGATGTCTAACTTTGGGTGCCCATAAAGAAACTTGCCGATCAACACAAAACAACACGATGAAGCTAAAATATTAGTCTCCTCTTCGGAAAGGTACAGAGCTGGTTTACCGTTTTCCTACCAAGCTTCTTGATGAAACTATACTCCCCACCACCAAGTTCCCAGGCCTCATGAAAAGATTGGGGAAAATAGCACGAGTGAGTCTTTGAGTTCAGCAAAGAGCCCCCCGTGACGGCATTGGCGTAGTTACGCTCCATCACAAACTAAAAAAAACAAAATAAGCAGAAAGGAAAACAGGGGAAAAGATCACCGCGCCCGGGCGACGACAATCGCCCGGGAGAAGTCCGGTGGGGGAGATCAGCACGCCAAAGCGATGAAAATCGCCCGAGAGTCGCCATGAAAACCCCAGAGCGAAAACCTAGCCGTCATCGCGATGATATATATATATATATATATATATATATATAAGGAGAAAGCACATATAAGTGAACTATACATTCATATCTTACACAAGGAAAAAATTACTCATGGAAATCCTACATATACATAAAAAAAATTAACATAGGGTAAATTACACATATAGATTGCATGTGAAAAAAAAAACTAAATTCAGAGAAGTCTATACGAAAAAATTAAACATGTAAAAGTACCATTTGGAATAGGGTTTTTTCATGGCCAAAAAGGGTGAGAGGGTGTGAGTGGGGGGGCGCGGGGGTGGTGCAATGGAGAAGTGATTTAGGTTTTGAGTTTTGGGCCATGAGATTATGGTAGAAAAGATAGGGTAAGGCTAGGGACTTAGTCAAGGTAGGAAAGAGGAAGAGGTGGTGAGGCAAGGATGTGTGGTTTGGCCATGCTAAAATGAGGTGAAGTGTAAGTGGCTAGGGTTAGGTATCGACTGAGGGTAAATAAAGGGAAGTGTATGTGGCTACGGTTAGATTTTGGCCTAGGGGAAATGAGGGTAAGTGTAGGTGGCTAGGATTTGGTTTCAGTTAAGGAAAATAAAGAAAAGTGTTGGTGGCTTGGGTTAGGTTTTAGCTAAGGGAAATGAAGGAAAGTGCATGCAGCTATGATTTGGTTTTGGGCTAAGGAAAATGAGAGGAAGTTTTGGTGTCTAAGGTTATGTCTAAGCCTAGGGGAAATATGGGGAAGTGGCTTACTTGTATGGCGGTGAATCACACTTAGGGGTATTGCATATGAAAGTGAATTACCGTAAGAACTGCACATGGAGCTAATTCTGTTACATAGGACAAAATTACATAACATAAAAACATAAGAAGAAAATTCTTATGAAGAAAAAATAACCCTAGAGGCCTAAAGACACTCTGAAGAAATAACAAAATGATTAAAGTGATCTCATAGCATTTCAATGCTTCCTTTATATGCATAGAGTTTCAAACAACATAATAACATTGATTCCTATAGAACTTGCACCCCTACACCACTGTATGGAACCGGTACGCTACCTTCTCTAGAGTGTGGCATGGGTGCATGCTTTATGGTGGGGGTGTGCTGCATATTGGCACGAGTGAGTTGCTCAGTCGTGCGAGAACACTACCCAGTTTTATGCACTACGGTATTTTTATGTCCATTTCATCTCTTTTGCTCCCTGAATTGCTTAATCACTTATAGAAACTATAAAATACAATAATATATATTTCACAAGAATAAAATCATTATAATAATGAAATAAAACATAAAATAATAATATAAACATGACATTTTTAAAATAACATTAATTTACTAAACGTAACTATTCTTACTTGCTCTCAAATTATTTCATAGCTAAACTGAGACTTATTAAATTGTTTTTTTTTTCGGGTTCTTTTGTGGACTTTTTTATTAATATAAATATAATTTCAGGGTAATATCTTCATTAATTTCTAATAACCTAGCCCTTTCTTTAACTCCCCTATATTTAAGCCTAAGTAGATCTCAAAATTCTTAATTTGATCTGATTGAAATATTTTTTTTTTCAAAAAAAATTTAAATCAATTAGCAATCCAATAATGAACCTAAAATCACTTAATTTTTTTATTATAATATCATAAGAATTTACTTGGAGATTTTTTAAGACTAACCGATTTTTAATTTTTAGGATCACCTCAAGCTTCTTCTAAAGGAGATTGGCCACTTGCTTCTATTTTCTTTGGAATGTACTTTTCACTATTATTGATTTTTTATTTTCTTTGCTTCTTTTTTCAATTCCAATGAGTATTATTATATCTTGTTAATCACATTTCTTTGAAGGATTTTGAATAGCTAAACTCTGTTAAATGATAATTCTTAAGTGCTTCCTAAGTCGAATTCCAAGTATTATAATCTAGTCAAATGTTAAGATCAATTAATTGGTCGAGTTGAGAACTAAAAGGGTCAAGGTGTCTCTGGTTAAATACTTATTTTTTATTTGTACCTTTTTATTTGTTTTGAGCTTTTTCAGAATTGGGGTTGAAGTTGTTAAAGTAAAAGATTTACTTATTAGGATATTAATTTTAATCCCTCACTTTTATGAGTATTCACAGTTCTAATGAAGGCATTATATAATATCGTTAAATTATGAGGATTCCTAGCATGATACCCTACATTAAAGTATAATAAATAGCTAAATTTGTAAATTACACTAAAAAGGTATACATGCGTAGCTCCCTCTCCCAAACTTATTTTATATTATATGCATGCTACATGAGAAACTGTAGGAAAAGAAGAGAGCATAATATGTACTATAGGGAATCTGAAATCATATAATTTAACATAACAAGCAATATCACAAGGAGATTGACACGTGCAACATATAAAATTTCAGAAGGGATTGGTCGGCCTTAAAGTATATGCATGAAAAGTCCAAATGTGATGTGATAATTTCAATCAACTTAGCCAATGAATTCCACCAAAACTAGCATGACCTTTGTCGAAATAAAACAACCAAAAAACTCAAAATAAGTATAAAATAAATTCATAGTAACTTTACAAAAAAATTCAAAGCAAAAACATGCATAAAATATGAGGTAATGCTTGAGTTACCTCCAAAAAAAATATATATTTGGTTTTATGTCCTTAGCCCTACCTAAGGTCAAATCAAACCTAAGTCATTTTCCATGATCAAAATTGCATTTTAGTATTCATTGATAGATCACCCAATCTTTTGTTTGTCTTTGAGTTTTCATTAAATCCTCAGATTTTAAATTTCTTGCAACTTTTTCCTCTTAGTTTGATGATCATCTTCTAGAGGGTATGTAAGGAGTTGATTTAGATTATCATCCCAAAAGATATTTTCTAGATCCAAAATTGTCTCAGTTATCTCCCCTTTTGTGTTTTTTAGATCTAGGATTCTCCCTATTAACTCACTTTCTTACATATTAGTATTTTCCCCATGATTTAGAAGACATGATTCCTTAAGCACTGAGTCAAGGGTTTCTAAGACTTTAGCTAGATTCTCGCTAGGTTCTTCAAGCTTGGGACTTAACTCTACAGGGCTAGTCTTCTTCTTAGGGCCATCTTCCAACTCCTTTCTTGGGGTTCCTCCTATAATTGGTCCTTCATGCTTGACTTAGGTCATGATTTCCATAGTCTCAATTATCACCTTAGCAAATTTAGGGGCTGAAAAAGAAGAGCAGATTCTTTCTTGCTCATTATCCAAAATTCAGCCATCACAACCTGCTCTTTGGGATCCAATTTTTACTAGTACCACCGAAACCTATAAATAAGTGGTCATTTATCCAATAAACGACCAATGAATATACACTCTCAAAACACGTATTAATATTTAATATATTTTCCTCTCTTTCTCTCTCATTCCTCTCATTCATTCAACACTTTATACCTTGAGTATGATTGAAAGGAAATTTTTTGATTTAACACAAAACAATAAGATATCATTACACATAAAATTGATTTCATTTCAGAGATACTTGAAATAATCTATTATAAATAATCATTTTTTAATTGGGCTCTGATACTAGATTCAATTTTTTTTTTCATTCTTAAAACATTTTTTTAAACAAATTAATTGCAAATACTCTTAAGCTTGAGAACATGAATAAGATGATTCAAAAAAATTATCAAAGAAGTGTAATTTTGATTTGTTTGATCTCCATCAAAATTATGTGGATTTAGATTTTTCTTTGTTTTCTCTTTGAAGGAATTTTTTTATTGAAGTAGGAATAATTAAATCTTAATGAGTAGCACGCATCAATTATTTGAGGCTTATTTAATCAAATACTTCAAGAATATTAAATTAATCATCTCTACCTGATCAAAGAGTTTTTGACATATAATTAATAATTAAATCATTTAAAATAATAATGTAATGAATATGGACCAATAGGTTAAATCACATTATTTTTAACATACTAGGCGAACATATATAAACATATGCAAATTTATAACTAAAGAGAGAAGAAGAAGAAGCCAAAAAGAAACATAATTTTGGGGGCTAGGGTTTCCTTTTGCAAAACATAACAAGGATAAGTTTCATAATAGTCATGTATACCATAAAAGAAAAAATAATAAAACGTTAAACTACCATTAAAAAATAATAATACTTCTAATAATCCTACTCAAACTCAAGATGTGCTAACAGGAAGCATCTAAAATATGTTAAGAAAAAAATGAAAATGTAAAGTAGGTGTGTCTTCGGTAAAAAAATCTGTAATCTACATAGTAGAAGAGATATAGGGCAATGTGATGGTGCCACTCTAGAAGTGATGATGAAAGGTAATCAATCTCGACGTGCTTTGTGTGCTCATGAAAATTGAATTGGGACTGATTTGAATATCATTGATATTGTCACAATATATGGGAGTTGGAGTAACCATCATAACCATATAATATGATAACTCGTAGAAGCCATAACCAATTATTTTGCTTTTACTGATGACCAAGTGATAACAATTTGTTTTTTATTCTTCCAAGAGATGAGTGAATGATTTAAAATATGTGGAAACTAGTGTTAGGCTTGCGTTCAGAAGAATCACCACCACAATTTGCATCTGAGTAAGCTTAAGGGTCTTTTTGGTTCGGCTGCAGCTTTTTAGCTTTGCAGCTGCAGCAACGCTGCCCTAGGAAGCAGCTGCGGGGAAACTGGCTGTCTGTTTGGTTGCAGCTGTGGGAAAACAGCTGCGGGGCAGCTTTTTCTGTAAAAATGACCAGACTGTCCCTGTTTATTAAAACTGTTTTAAACTATAAGATAAGAAAAATAAAAAAACTGTTTTACTTATTTTAAATAGATAAGAATTGGGTGGTATGTATGGAAATTTTCGCAAATGAAGTAGCCATGCCTCTCCTTCCACTATCGTTCCCTCTTCCAACAGTATAAAACCAGCGATTATCCAGTAAATTTTTACAAAACCCTAACAAACCTCTTCACTGAAGCACAGAGACGAGCAAGATGAAGCAAGAGAACGCAAGCAAGAAGGTCAAGCCAAGCCCGGAGAAGAAGAAAAGGTCTTCATGCTCCTGTTTTTTAATCCTATTCGATTTTCTTTCCTCTTGCTGTAACTCGAGATCAAATTGCCACTATCGAAGCAATATCAACCCCGAGCCTATCTCACCTCCTTCAATCATCATCGATCAATCCTCTTCGACTCCCATTGAAAGTTTTACACTGAGTTCCTCTCCGGCCCCAATCTCACCTTGCATTTCCTACTCTCCGCGCACCCTCGCCGCCTGTTCGCGATCTTCCCGGCGAAGTTTGCAAGCTGAGCACTCCACTGCAGAGGAGGCAATCCATCCCGCTTTTTGTGGGTTCATAATCGCAGGTTTACCTGCTTCGTCGAAGAAGAAACGAACGGGACTTCGCCAGAAGGCTCGGGAACACCAGGCGGAGAAGGGCAAGAGACGAGGACCATTCGCCAGACAACAAGGATCGCGGGGCGGGGAGGTAATATTAGCGGGGTGAATGCGGGGCCTCAGGGTCGATCCCGCGGCCCGCTTTTACCCAACTTCGAGGCGCGCTGCTGCGAATTCGCGCTCCCGTAGGGCGCATTGCGCGAAAATTTGCAGTGATTTATCGTGCCGTGCCACAGAACGCCCAACCAAACGGGGCCTAAAACTCAAAAACCAAAGTAGATGGGAAGAGAAGACTCTGAAATTAAATGCCTCAAAGGTATCGAATGATGTGAAGTATAGGTACCCAATGAACTATAGTAGGAGAAGTGACAAACTAGCTAACAATATGGACAACATAATAAATATCTAGCCTAGTAATAGTGAGATACACCAAGCTGCCAACCAAAGTAGGGTCTAGTAAAGGAACGTCATTAGAAGGAGAATATTTAATTTAAACTTTAAGAGGGGTATCAACCATGTGATTTTTCAGAAATGCGAGCTTGCCCAAAAGATCAATTATATACATAGAATGGGAGAGAAGATAGCCATGTGGAGAGTAAGCCACTTGTATCCCAAAAAAGTACTGAAGATGAACCAAATCTTTCATCTCACACTGAGCTGAATGTAATTCTGAATCACTAAATTGATCAATATCATCACCAATAATGATCATATCATCCAAATAGAAGGAAATAAGAACAAAATTTGAGAGGAGTACCAAGTAAATTAATGGAAGAGATATAAGTACTATGATATAGAGCAAAATCTATGTTAGTGGAGAAGGGATCAATACAAGTAAGGTCTAGACTTATTGAGAGTGTGTGTGTCTGACATAACAGAGTAAAAGGAATATGCTTAAAAACACAACATGATTAGAAACATAAATATTTTAAGAATATGGATCGTACTAATGATATCCTTCTTAATCTTCATCTTAATCAAGAAAGATACAAAGTGTTGAACAAGAGGTAAGTTTGTTACATTCAACATAAGGATGAAGAACAAAACATGTGAAACCAAATACTTTCAAAGTAGAATAAATAAAACTATGACCATGAAAATTTTCAAAATGTGACAAACCTTAAGTAATGGAAGATGGTATATAATTAATCACAGGAACAACAATATGTGAGGCTTCTCCTCAAAATTCACTAGGAATATACATAGATAACAATGAGAACAGGACTTTTCAACAAGGTGCCTCAGTTTTCTTTTGGCAGCACTGCTGTGCTTTGGATTGTCAGTACAAGAGATTTGATAGAAATCCCATTTGAAGCAAGTAGTTAAGAAAAATGACTAGATGTATATTCGTCACCCAAGTCACATCTAAAACATTGAATAATAACATATTGTTTGTTTTTAAATTATGCTTTAAAATGTGATAAATCCCCAGAAAATTAAAACGACGCTTCATAAGATAAACCCAACAATAATGAGTACAATCATTAATAAATGAAATATAATATTGGGATCCACTTTTGTAAGAGTTATAGATGTTCCCCACACATCAGAAAGAAATAAATCAAATGGTGAAAGATAAATAAAAATTATTTTATTAGAAGACAAAGCCAAATAATTAGCTAAGAATCTAGAATATAATGAGTTTGAAATTTTCTTAAATCTTCTGTATAAGCTAAATACATTAAATGTTAATTAAAATATGTTCAAGATCAGAATGCCATAATTAAAAGCTAGAAGAAGAATTTAGATGAAAATAAGACATGTCAACACAATAAGATGGAACTCTCAACTCAACCAAAATGTATAATCCCCATTCTTACGGCCTATTCCAATCAACTTCTTGTAATGATACTCCTGCACATAATAAAAGGAAGATAACAATAAAACTGAGAAGCCAGTATCACAATATTAACTAAAAGGAACAATATTCAAAGTAAGATTTTGAATACAATATACATCTGAGATATATACTTGAGATGAGCAGACATAACCAACAACTTCTAATGGCATTAAAGTACCATGAATAGTCGTGACATACATAAAAGATGCAAGATGTAAAAGATATAAAAGAAATGAAATTAGGTGAAATATGATGTGAAGGACCAGAATTAAGAAACCAAATAGAGCAAGTTATGCCTGATTTTATGCAATAAGGCAAACATATATGTGAAGAGGCAGACATAAAATGTGTTTGAGAGGCGAGAAAATTTTGGAATTGCTCTGTAAGGGAGGCAACAGTGGCATTATAAGATTAATTACTTTTGGGAGAGGCGATTAACTCATGGGTAAGTGGGTTTACAAGTTGAAAAACTACTGCTATGTTCCCAGATGGTAAAGGAGGTTCCAATGATAAATGGTTGGTTATTTGATTTCAAAGATGAAGGTTGTTGAGATTTTTGCATTTGATCTAATAATTTTGGATATTGAGCCCTCCAATGACCCTTTTACTTAAAAAAGGTGCACTCGCCAAAGCTACCTTCGCCTTATTTTGATTTTGATAAGAGTTTTATGAGGAGCTAAAAAATAAATGGAGTAGGAACCAGGGGAATTCCCTTTCTAGAACTTCCTTTATCTGCTTAAGACTTCAAACGATTCACTTAAGCCAACAATTCATTAACCACCAAGTCAACGTATTTAAGGGGATTGCTATGCAAGATTGTGCCATGAAGGCCTTTAAAATCGTCTTGTAGAGCCATAAAAAATTGAACCAAATGTTGCTCTTCTTAATGAGCATTATAAGGTGCAAATGCCTGTAACTCTGTAGATTCAGTAATAGCAAGCTAATCCCAAAGATTAGACATGGTAGGATAAAATTCTTAAACACTCGTGCTATTTTGTAGAAGGGCCCAAATATCTATCTCTATGTGCGACTATTTTGCAAAATTAGACTATGTATGACATCTTTCCAAATAATCCCAGACCGCTTTAACTACTTCATACTTTATTAATTGGACACTTATGGATTGTAAGGCAGAGTTCTTAACCGATGTTAAATTTTTTGAGTTAGAGACATCCAAAAGTTCCAATTGTTCAACAAAAAATTTTCATCTTTTTCATCCATTGGCTTAACCAAAGTTCCAGAGACATATCCCCAAATTCTTTTGCCCTTTAAAAAAATTTTCATGACATAACTCAATACAAAAAATTCTACCCCTTCAATTGCATCTACTAGATTAAAGAGATTAATAATTGTCAATGCTTACTGTAACAAACAACATATACCCAATCAGCACTATAAAAAAATGGGAATTAAAGAGTCAAATGCAAACACCGATTTGACGTTTGACGAAACATAATATAACAAATTGACTATTAAACCCAATGATACTGAATAAAGATGTATCATGGTTCCATGATGACAAATTAGAGTGTGCAAAAGTAAATGAGGTATGAAATTTAAAAAAAAAATTAAAAAAAAAAAAAACTTTAGAGAAGCTATATTATAAAGATAAGTTATATATGCTATGCATGGAATTATACACTCAGATACCATGATAAACATAAGCAAACTTAGAGATGAATGAGAGAAGAACAAGAAGCTAAAGAGAAATATAATTTTAGGGTCAAGGGTTTAATATTGCAAATCATATCAAGAATAAGTTACACAAGAAGAGATGCAATAAAATATACTAAACTACCCTAAAATAATAATAATACTTTTAATAGTATACAATTACTATACCTTTTAATTAAAAGTTTCGTATTCAATATGCATCGAGTATTTTTTTCTACGAATAAGAAATAAAGTTTTAATCATCGCAAAAATGGTTATTATTAATTTTAAAAATATTTTAAAATTGCTGCAGTTTTATGACAACTCAATGTTCTTCCTAAAAAAAGTAACGGTTATTGAATGAGATGAATTTTCGCTGTCCGCACTCACGCCATTGACGCAGTTAAATCTGATGTCATCTGTGTCACTTCAGAAAGCTATCGTCAGCTGACGACTTGGGCTCAGAATTTTTTTTCTGAAAGTGACCTGTGTTTGAGTGATGTTGGACAAGTAAGAATAACTCCTGCTGGGGGATGGAATAAATTCTAGGGTAAAATTTAGGAGATTTACGTGCATGACATTCAGTTGTTATGATTTATAGATCTAACACTTAAATTTTAATTTTTATTGATCTCAGCACACTTTTGGACTGAAAATTTTAAAAGTCAAATTTAGAAGTGCCCACACTCTAGTTTATGATTTAAATAATATAAAAAATGACATTGATAAAAATTCAAATATGACCAGATCATGCACTTAAAACTTAATAAGAAGGTTTGAGATATATTTTGGGACCATATTGTCCCTAAATATAAGAATATTGTTATTACAGTGAGCATTTAGATGCGTCGAATCCAACAAAATCAAGACCAACTAATTTTGCATTTAAATAGCGTAAGATTACATCTGGTCAAGGGAATCACTTTGGATCGTCTAATGGAGATAGACCCTCACTCTCTTCATGGGAGGAGACAAGGACCTCGATAAAAAGAATAAGGGGATTTCTAAGTGCTAGAAGACTTCCAAGCTCTACCACCATCAGACCATCGTAGCTTGGACATTATTGTAATGGGGCATGAGCACCATTGTTGGGTTGTCGCCACCACCGTGAGACCACTGTAGTCAAGCTATCTTCTCTATGGAACCACCGATACTAGAACAATGTCTAGCCCCTAGCTTCACAGTCATGATGTTATCGCGTGGTGGCTATCAATGTGTCGGACCACCGTCATTATGTTGTCATTACCATCGGATTACTGATCCACTAAAATTTGATAGTTTTTAATGCCTATTTCATACTTATTTTGTATGATATTACACTTTAAAGAAGGGTATTCTTTATGATTTCATGCAGGTATGAATATTTTAGGCCTTTAGAGCAAAAAGAAGCAAAAAGAAACGAATTCGGAGCAAAATGAGGTAAAAGTAAACATTTTGACCTAGAGCGCTGGACGGTGCCCTCTTCAACGTCAGACCACGCCCAAATCCATAGAGTTTTGACCAGAAGGCGGAAATAGTGTCGGACGGCGCCCTATCGAGCGTCGAACCGCACTCTATTGCGATTCAAACCAGATTCAATGTATTTGGTCGGATTTTGGAGGGGTGCTCGAGGAAACTCTTGGGAAAGTCAGTTTTAGCAGAATTTAAACTACTTTTGAGCAAAATATGAGTCTCTTCAGTGTTTCTTAATGTCTTTTCATTGTTCTTGAGTTAAGAGTCCATTAGAGAGTATAGAGTTGAGTTTTAGTGTGATTTTTCTCTTCAAAGAAGTGTAGAAGGAGAGGAAAAGTGAGAGATTTCTTATTCCTTACTTATCTAAAGAGAGAATTGTGTGTTGTTGTGGAGAAAGAAGATGAGTCAAAGGAATTTCAAAAGATTCTCTTGGGAAAGAATTTGAGATAAGTTGTATTTACTTTTCTTTATTTGTATGACGTTGCTTTTATATATAAAATCCATCTTTTGTCGTACTATCCTCATGAGTCTTGAGTAGATTTCTTTGTTTTCCTCCTTTTCAAGTGATGTATTGATGTTGAGATATGGAAATGATGTGCCGATTTAATATAAAGAATTTGTGATGACCTTTTCACTTTGTACGTCATTTACTTGTTGATCTGGTCAATTGAATTGTTAACACTTGTTGTGAAACACAGGTTCTTAAAGGACTATGGGTTCTACAACAAAAGTGAAGGTCACATTCAATGTCTATGAATGAGTGACGTAGTTCATTGTAATTGAATGCAAATAAATAAGGAAATATATTTTGAGGGGTGTAGAATTAGAGATTTTAGAGTGACAGACTAAAATCCTTAATTCGGTCCTAGGGTTTGAAAACTAAAGCGAGAGTTAGTCTTCAGGCGAAGGGATGTGGGAGCTCCGTAGTGAAAACCGGTATCCTCCCAGCCTAACCACGGATTTAGGGACTAAACATAGAATTAGCTAATGTTTTTTATATTACTCGGAAGAGAGTAATGAATAGGAATGCTCCTATTTGGCACAATACAATTGTATCACTGATCTATGTCACTAAAACATCACATTATCATTGAAAATGAGGAGGAGTCTTTCTTGCAATTTGAACTTTTGTTATAAAGTTTAGTCTTGTGTTTGTTAATTGTGTTAGAAGAGAAGAACGTGCTTTAGTAGAATTAGTAATTGTTACTGTCTGAACATCCTTATATCATTAGTAATTGCTACAATTGTATTTAATTCAAATAGTGTTTTCTGTGCTCCATCTTAGAGTTTACAAACCTCCTCGTTGGATCAATAACCAGAACTCCACTAGAGCCCTGTATTACTTGAGTGATACGTATACTTGTGTTTTGAATGTGTGACTCACTAGTAATCTAAATTAATATATAAATCTGAGTTCATAAATTTTGGCATTTAAAAAAGTAGGCACCAATTACCAACACCAGGTTAACGCCAAGTCACTACCTTCCCCATTACGCTATCATTACCTAACCACTATCACCTTACTGAACATTGTTATCTGGATGATGCTACTATACAACCACCATCACCTTAGCAATGTTGAGACATTGCACAGATCATTACTATCGGTCCACCATCACCACAGTCAGTGTGCCATAAGTGGATGACTACTATCATCAAAGGATCATCATCACCTAGTCATCACTCTAATCATCACCATCATTTTGTATCACCTTCATCAGACCGTTGCCATCATCTAACCACGGTTGTCTAGCAGACTCCACCAATAAACCATTAACATTATTGTTGGACCACTATCGACCTACCAATTTCGCAAATACTACTGTCATCACCAGCCCACTACTGTCTTCACCGGGTAACTATTTGTCAGACATTGCTATCATCTGATCACATTTTTTTATTAGTCACCGGAACATTCACATGCTAATGTAGTTGTCATCACCATCACTTTTTGGTCATTTTTATATTTACTGGTAGACCAGTAGTGCACGGCTAATGTCATTGCCACAAATAAGCCTCCATTGTACAATCAATATCATCATATCACCTCGCTTGAGAATACATGTATTGGGTCCCCTCCCCACAATGTTGACCACTTCAATATTTTATGTTCCTAACATTCATCTTATATGATATGGCTTGCCAAAATTAATTCGATACTTAGAAAGAACTTGGCACGACCTTGTCTTACTTATGCTCCTCATAATATAGTTTACACATTAAAGGATTTATGATAATTAGCATTGAACAAATCTGACGATAATCAATGAAAAAGTTGGCGCTAAATTGGATTAGCGTCGGACATGCGTTTTAAATAATTTATCATTAAAATGGGGGTCGCTAACTTCTTTAGTGTATTCAATGTCTTCAATGTCTTCAATGTCTGATGTAAATTTTTTTCTCAGAAATAACATCCGTAAATATCGTCTTTATTCAGCTTCGTTAGATTTATTGCTGATGTAAGATGTAGCGTGGCATTTGAGTCGACCTATGTTCGATGCTAAACTGCGCCAACCTATGTCTGATGCAAATTTGTGTTGTAATAGAGTCAGCTAGTATCGAATTGCATTGTTAGATTTTTGATGAATAGCATCCAATGTTCTTACGCAATTTCAACTCAAACCTGTACCAAACAAAAAAATATGAAAGAACGGTTAGATTTTCACAAACCTGCACACAACAAATATGAGTAGCATAATGACTTACATATCCATCATCACAATTGAGGAACTATATCACTAACAAGTGCAAACAATGATAACATAATTTAAGAAATACAGATCTAAATGTATGAAAGTTCACAATTACATAGAATAAATATTCACATAATTAGAAATAGAAAAAAAATATAAACCCCTATGGCATGGGAATATCATCAAACACCTAATGAAACTCATAATCCTCCTACTCCTCCTCCTCCTTCTCATCCACAAAATTCATATGGCCCAGGTAGCCCACACATCCTCAGCCACCTTGATGGTCTCTTTGACATCTTACGAGTTGTGGTGAACATGTCTCCTAGCTGATACTTGTTGCGAGCCGTAAAATTATGGTCGATCTATTGGTGATGCTTTGTCAACTAGTAAAAGAACCTCTTCAAATTAAAAATTATGCAATATTAATTAATATAACAAAATACCTTATAACTAGTATTCTAATTCAAAGCTAAGTGATTCTACCACAAACTTCTAGAAATACATGTCCCAAGTCATAATCAAGATTTGTTTCAAGAAGATATGCATATTCATACCTACTTCGGATGATCTCCGTCATGCATGTTATAGGAGGCCTAGAAGAGAAGAAACTGAAATAGAAATTTTATTTATACAAAATATTAAGACAAACTTCAAATTGATTATTATGTCAAGGATAACCTACGAGTCTCCTCTGATATAAATACGCCCTGTGAGAGGCCCAACTCATCAGAGGAGGGATCTAGATGAAAGATTTGTTCAGGTTATGCCTGAGAGGAAACTGGTGCAGGAGGGGCAGGAAGAGGACAGATCAGATTGGTTATAGGAATGTTGTGCCTGTCATAGCAACTCACAGTCTTTTTTAGCCGCCTGTCATGTTCTTTAAAGTGCCATGAACCGAAGGTCACTCTTGGGGCTGACCATCTGTCATCTGTAAGTTGAAAAAAGACATTACTAAAATTAGTACTAACACTAAAAGTAAGTAAGAACATTATATAATATAAGCCAAAGAAGTAGAAGGAAGACAGTGTAGAATCAAAACATGAAGCAAGTCATGACAACATTTTAAAACAGTAAAAATAAGTAGAATAAGTATAGTGTAAGAAAAAAAAGTAAAAGCAAGAAGGTGCGGAAATAAAATAAAAAATATGTTGTAACTACATATAAAAAATGTAAAGCCTTAAAATAACAAAAGAAAATAATCATCTGAACATGCATATCATTTTTAGTCTATTTCTTTAGACAGATCAGTGGATGTTGAACTTAAAATTTCTCTGTCACTGTCATTATCATTCTCATACATATTTTTAGGAACTTCTCCATGAATCCTTGTGGTATTCTTTGGAGCAGACACTTCTTCAATTGAATTAAGCTTAATATCAAAACCTGATATATCTTGTTCTCGGTGAATGGGTTCAAAAATAGTTTGCATTTCAATATATTTTCTTGGTTTATTCTTCAGAAAACCAGTCTACAATCCTAACTACAAGTTCTTAATTTATGTAGGATTTATTATAATCATGTGCAGGATTTGGGCATGATTTAACCTAAATCCTACCTCAAAAAAAAAAGAAAACATATTTAAATCCTTTTTTTCTCATCCATTTCGCCTTAAATTCAGGATTTAATAAATCTCGCTAGAAGATTGATTTTCAAGACTAGAGAAGTGAAATGCATCAAGAGGAGGATAAGAGGAAGAAACAAGGATTACTTTCCTCAATGGTTACAGAGATGTCACCAATTAGAGAGATTGACTGCAAGCCGAGAAAGGGATTCATCATCACCGAGAGAGATGATCGCATGAGCGGGAGAAGAAAAACGACAGCGTTTTGCTCTTATGTTTTATATAAAACAACATTCTAATTGTTATTTTAGACTGTAATTTTTTTTTCACGAGTGAATTTCAACCACTCATTCAGCTAAAAGCTGGTAATTGATCCAACTAAAAAATTCATCAACTTTTCAGTCGGTTCACCCACCTCATGATTCAATTGTATATTTTGTCATTAAATATCAACATAAATCTCGCTGGTATATCAGTTAGAAACAACTTAATATAAAACGATTGAACGTCTGCTGATTATTTGTCTAGCTAATAGCTCTTACAATGGTGACTGACACGCCTAAAATATATATGCTTTTTGCTATATCATTTTACTTATTTTTTGATGATATTACACTTTAAAGGAAGGTATTTTGTATGTTTTTTGATTTTAGGTACAAGAAATGACTATTGAAGCAAAAAGAAACAAAAATGGTGCAATTTGGAGCAAAAACGAGCAAGAAATGAAAATCTGCCCTGACACCTTTCGATAAGTCTTTCGATGTTTAATCTCTTTTATACTTTTTGCATATTTTTGAATGAGATTACACTTTAAAGAAAGGTTGTTTTTATATTTATTTTGTAGGGCGATCTCTTACGAACGCAACGCAACTGAAACGGGGCGCAACGGAGCTAAAAGGGGGCCAAACGGAGCGAAACTGTGGAGCTGCTCAGAGCCATCTCGCCGACGGCGAGATCGATCTCGCCGACGGCGAGATTTTCCCGAGACCACCGAAAAGTGGCCGAAAAGCTCGCCGACAGCGAGCTCGAACTCTCCGACAGCGGCCCGGATGACCACGAACCTACTTTTGGCGGTTTTGGGCCAATATTCGACGTATTTGGACGCTTTTTCGAAGGGGTGCGTAAGGAAACTCTTGGGAATTCGTCCAAACTCTTTAAAAATGGCGAATATAGGTTAGAAAAAAATAGATTAAGAGAAGATTAGAGAGAAAAAATTAGAGAAAAACTTAGAGGAATGTTTAGGATTCTTAGATTAAGAGTAGAAATGTAGATTTCTACTCTTTTGGAGAGATTGGAGAGGAGATTTTTGAGAGAATTTGTAAGGGATTGTACGAGCATTGCATGGATCGACGGGAGACTTTGTGGGAGAGATCTTTCTCTTTCTTTCAAAGGGAAAAAGCTAAGTATTGTTCTTCATTATCTTATGATTTTGTAAACATTTATGTAGTGGATCTGTTTTGTTTAAATGAAGTTTCCTTTGTGTTTTCTTCGTGCTTTGTGATGTATCTCTCTTACACTTTCTTCTTCTTTGGAAATAGTGACATGAGATGATTATGCCATTGTTTTCAATTTACTTTTCTTTTCTAATGAGTAGAATTCATGCTTAGGATTTTGTGATGCATGTTAGAAGTTAATTTAGATATAAATGTGATGGTTTTTACTTGCACTTCATTTACATTGCAATTAAGGCCTGTTGTAATGTTAAAATTTGTTGTGAAAACATACGATCCGAGAGGGCTATGCTTTCTACAACTAAGTACGAACCACATTTAAATTCCATGAATGGTGAAGTTCATAGAAGTTGAATGCAAATAAATAGGGAAATAATATTAATCGGGCGTAGAATTGGAGATTTTAGAGTGACAGGCTAAAATCCTCAATTCGGTCCTATCGTTTGGATGCTGAAGTGTAGATGTTAGCCCTCAGGCTAGGGGAACATGGGAGCTCCGAAGTGGCAGTCGGTATCCTCCCGACTGGCCGCAGATTCGGTAACCGAAGCATAGGATTAGTCGATGTTCTTTATGCATGGACTAAAGGGTAAAGAATAGGATTGCTCCTATTTGGCACATACAATATTAAATGCATCTCAATCCTATACATTATCTATTTCATTACATAAGAATAGTAGTTTTTAATATCTCAAAATTCTCCAAACCAATTCATCCAAAAAGGGTTATCTTTAGAACTATTATTTGCACTTACTAATAATTACTATTACATTTAACACTTGCATTTAGGAGTAGTTTTTAGATAAAACACAATTTTAATCGACATTCCAAACTAAGGACTATTAGTAGTAGACTAGAATTTGACTAAAGACCTCTTACTTCACTTCCTCGTGGGATCGATATCGGGGTTTTTAAAGAAAACTCTATATTACTTGAAACGATACGTATACTTGCGTAGTACCCCTAGTGTGTAAAATATTTTCTAATTTTTATATCATTTAAGATTTTGCACACTAACCGCTATTTAGAAATCGGGTCGAGTTTTTGGCCATCTTTTGGAAGTTAATTTCTTGCGTTATTGCGGGTCGGGTCGAGTTTTTGGCGCGTTGCGGGGAAGACTTCGGTAAGAACTTTAGAAAAATTTTAGTTGAAGCAATTAGGCTTAGATTTGGAAAACTGTAGTGTAGTAAAAACTATTTTTGTGTGAAAATTTTTTTTTGTTGTATGAAACATTGTTGTGAAAAAAGTGTTTGTGTGAAAAATATGGTGTTTGTAAAAATATTTTGTTGTGTTGAATATATTTCATCGTTTATTTGTTTAATTGTTAATATATTATTTGTTGTGTTACGTATGCGAAACAAAGGATCTGTAGGACTTGTGCCTTATTATCCCGAGTTTGAAGAAAATAAAAAAATAAAAATTCAGAAAGAACTCAAAAAACTAGAAGTGGAAATGGAAAACTTTCAAGATAATAAATTGGAAAATCATCATAAATTATTGAGGGATTGCATAAATCCTACGACAAATGAAATTCACTTAAGTATACAATACCCTGTCGTAGAAGCTGACTCATTTGAAATAAATTCTGAGATTATCCAACTGGTGCAAAACAATCAGTTTAGAGGAACTCCTTTGGAGGAACCCTATTTACACTTATCAAATTTTCTAGAACTTTGTGCTACATTTCATTATAACGGTATGTCAGACGATGCTTCGTTAGACTAAGGCTTTTCCTTTCTCACTAAGGGATAAGGCTAAAATATGGTTATATTCATTAGCACTGGCTCTATTAAAAATTGGGAGGAGTTAAGTCGAAATTCCTAGCTAAGTATTTTCCACCTTCAAGGACTACTAAACTTAGAAACGATATTATCTCATTTTGTCAGTATGAAGGGGAATCAATATACGAAGCCTGGGAAAGATTTAAGGAACTCCTAAGAAAGTGTCCATACCATGCTATGCCCGATTGGTTAATCATACAAACTTTTTATAATGGGTTAGTAAGATCCCTTAGGCCTATAATTGATGCTGTCGCTAGTGGATCATTAATTTCAAAATCATTTGATGAAGCGTATGCATTAATTGAAGAAATGGCTACAAATGAATTTCAATGGCCCTCTACAAGGGTAAATCATAAAAATGTAGCTAGTGTTCATGATACGGATATAATTACAATTCTTGCATCTCGGATTTGCTGCAATATCAAGGAAATTGGACCAATTTGGAATGAACCAACCTCAATTTACTCCTGTAAGTGAGGAAAGTTCATTAGAGCGTATAATTGATTCTAAATTATCATATGAGACTTTAAATACCATAAATAACTCGTACTCTAACTTTTACAACCCAGGTTGGGAGAACCATCCTAAATTTAACTAGAATCCTACTACTGACGATGGAAAGCAACAATGGGAAAATAATCATGCAAATCATAATGAAAATTGGAATAATCAGGGGAACATAAACTATAGACCTTCATATCCACCGGACTCTAACGATGATCAACAATTTGAGGATAAGAGAATGTCTATGGAAAAAGTGGTATTGCAAATGGGAAACCAGTTGCAAAGTCAAAATGCTGTGATTAGAAACATAGAGAATCAACTGGGACAAATTGCTAATTCACTTAGCAATAGACAACAAGGAACACTTCTTAGCAACAATGAGATCAACCCTAAAGAGAACACTAATGAAAAAATAGAAGTCATCCAATTAAAAAATGGAAGAGAGATAGAGGACGTGGTTAGAAAAGAAAAAGAGGTTGTGAGAGAAACAAAGGAAACTAAAAGGCCCGAAGAACATGTTTCTAAGGATCTGGAAAAATTAATATCTCCAACTAAAATCAATTTAGAAAAACCACCACCTTCATTTCCTCAAAGACTTAGACAGCATGAGTTGGATAAAAATTTTTCAAAGTTCATGAAAGTACTTAAGAAGTTAACGATAAATATTCCTTTCACAAAAGCTTTGAAACAGATGCCAAGTTATGCAAAGTTTATAAAGGATATATCAAACAGGAAAAGAAAATTTGGGGATTACGAGACAGTTGCACTAAGTGAGGAGTGCGATGTTATACTTAGAAAAATTTTCCTCGAAAACTTAAAAATCCTTGTAGCTTTACAATTCCTTGTGCGATTGGAAAAAGATTATGTGGAAAAGCTTTATGTGATTTAGGAGTATACATTAATTTGATACCTCTATCTATATTTAAAAGGTTAGGTTCAATAGTTATTTCTCCCACTACTGTAACCCTTCTGTTAGCTAATCGATCTATCATTTATCCAAAAGGAGTTATAGAAGATGTGCTTGTTAAAGTGGATAAATTTATCTTTCCTTTGGACTTTATTGTAATAGATATAGAGGAAGATAAAGAAATTCCAATTATTTTAGGGAGACCTTTCCTTGTTACTGGACAAGCTATGATAGATGTGCAAAAAGGAGACTTGACTATAAATATTAATGACCATGAAATCACTTTTGATGTATTAAAGACTATGAAATATCCAGCTGAGAGAAAAGATGATGATTGTTTTTGGATGGATGAAATTGATTATCTAAGTAAAGAACATTTCCAAGAAAGTTTTGAGAGTAAGTTAACATATGAGATTGAAATAGACTTTCATGATGAGTCAAAAATGTTATGTAAAGAAAACTGTATGTATGTTCAGGAGAGGTGTGAAATGATGTACGCTACCAAAAATAGTAAACTTTTAGTTCCATCTCTTGAAAAATCTCATGAACTTAAGATGGATGTACCCCATACAATTTTAAAGCCTATCTATTTAGGGAATTCATCTACACAACCAGTCTTAATATCTTTAGATGCCACTCAATCACAAGAAAAACTTGAATTGAATGATGAACAAGATAAAATTATTGAACTAAGACTTGGAAGAGAATTTGAGGATATATTTCTAAAGAACTTTGAGTTGAGAAAAGAGGATAAGAATATTGAAAGACCACTGGAAGAAATTCCTAAGGAATTAAAAAAACATATTTTCTCAACTAAGATAGATCCTCCATCATTTAATAATTATAAAGGGGAAGAATTGGAAGATAACTTGAATCATAAGAGTGACATAGAAGAGTTTGATCTTGAATCTGAATTATTTAAAGAGAATCTGATCCAAAATTTGAAAGATATTGAAGTATCTTATAAAGATCCATTTCTTATCAATTTCAAGGATGATATTAATATGCAATTTCGGAAAATCAATAGAAGAATATTGGATCTAGAAGAAAATATGAGGAACAATGATATAAATCCAATCGAAATTGAAGAGCTAAATGAAAAATTAAAATTTGAGGATTTTATAGGAATCCACTGGATGCGGAAATGATTGGGCGATTGATCGAGGATTACTTAAATGGAATTTTGATCCAGGTGGAATCATATGTCGGGCTAATGACGTTAAACCAAGCGCTTTATGGGAGGCAACCCAAAGTTATCAGTGTGTTTTGATTTAGTATGTTTTGAGAGTCATGATTGTTAGTGTTGTATGATGTTTGCTTTGTAATGTATTGATAAGTTTGATTGACGATTGGTAGATGTTTAGATTGTTAGTAGTTTGATCTTTGTGTGTCTTGAGGGAGGTGATTTCTTAACTTCTTATTATAGTTTCATCTTAGTTTGTTACTTCCTTTCTACAACTTTATTTTCATTAGGTAGGAGTCGTGAACCTATTTGATGAATACCATATGGATGATCTTACACTATCTTTATAACTGTTATAGGTGCTTAATTATAAGAATTAGATGATACTTGAGATTGGTGTTCGGAAACTAATTTATCAGGGATAAACTTATCTTTGAGATTATAATCTATAATATCATTTGAAAGTACATAATTTACTAGTGTAGTGATTCCGTTAGAAATTGAAGGTAACATAGTGAGATTGGATGAGTTAAAGGATGAAATATCCTCATTTATCATTTGTGTTTGTATTTATTATATTTGTGTTACAACTTTATTTAGGTCTTGCGAGAACATTTTATATTCCTTGCTAATACTCGCTTATGCTAGTTAGACTTTGGTTTAGTTAATTTCATTACGGCATGATTAGTTTAGATTTACTTTACTGTGCATATTGTTATGTCCTAATGAATACTTGTAAATGGTTTTGATAGACATTTGTAGTAGATAGAATTTCTAAATTATTTTCTTCCTACTTATATTTTACGTACTAAATGCTATATATGTTAAAAATTAAGTTTGGGGGTAGGAAGAAAAATAAAATTTTGATATGAAAATACTTCCTTTTAGTGTAATTTTATTACAAGTATATTTTAGGCTAGATTTACTTTCTTCTGCAGTCATTTTATCCTGATTATGCATGAATATCAATTTGATAGAATGTTGTAGTAGTAAGTATATTCAATCTTTACTTTTTCTTCCTGCTATATTTTATGAAATTAATTACAAAATATTTTACAATTTAAGTTTGGGGGGAAGAAAAATATTAACTCTTATTTGTTCTCAATTGTTATATTTTCAAAAAAATTATTAACATAACTTCTGGCAATTGTACCTCGCTTGAGATAACTAAAACTTTTTATTTTACTTGAATATTATGGAAAGATTGGATGAATTTTTTTAGTAATAAAAGTTAATTTTATAAGGGTAAGATATTTGGTAGGAAAGAATTTGATTATAGTTAACTCTTTAAAGTAAAGAAAACTGTATTTTTGAAATATTAAGATACTTAAAGTATTATGTGTTAAGAAGAGATTGTGACTTTATGATGAATAATAAAGCTCATACATAATTATAAAGTAAGGATATGATTTAAGTTTAAACTTTAGAAAGAGGAGAGTGAAGTTCAAAATCATTACAGGCTCTCCAGATACAGTAATCCTCATATAAAAAAAATATAGAAAAAAAAGAGAGTGAAAAAAAAGGGATTGAAAGTGATCCCGAAAGAAAACAAAAAAAAAGAGAAAGAAAAATATTTATGAGGAGAAACTTGAGGAGATACCTAATAAAAAATTGGCTTCACTTGAGTTACTCTAAAGGGAGAACTTGATTTCATTTTTGAATTTATATTTAAAGTATTGGCCTACATTTTGAAAAAGTTTGCATGAACTCCTTTTTCACATAGTCTTTCAAGGCATTCTTAATGTAACAAATTATGGTTTATCTTGAAATAAATAGAAGACTAAAACCCTTAGACTTGATTCCTGAATATTCTTATACTTGTAGTGTTAACCCGAGTTACAAAATTTCTTTCTAAAAATCTAACCATTATATTCTTTTAAATGAAAAATTTTAGTGTCTTACAGGTGAAAATTACATTGCCTTGAGTTATATTTTTATGTAGTAAAAGTATTACTTGAGGACAAGTAACAGTTAAGTTTGGGGGTATTTGACACTCCTAAAATATATATGCTTTTTGCTATATCATTTTACTTATTTTTTGATGATATTACACTTTAAAGGAAGGTATTTTGTAAGTTTTTTGGTTTTAGGTTCAAGAAATGGCGATTGGAGCAAAAGGAAACAAAAATGGTGCAATTTGGAGCAAAAACGAGCAAGAAATGAAATTCTGCCCGACACCTTTCGATAAGTCTTTCGATGTTTAATCTCTTTTATAATTTTTGCATATTTTTGAATAAGATTACACTTTAGAGAAAGGTTTTTTTATATTTATTTTGTAGGGCGATCTCTTACGAACGTAACACAACTGAAACGGGGAGAAACGGAGCTAAAATGGGGCCAAACGGAGCGAAACGGTGGAGCTGCTCAGAGCCATCTCGCCGACAGCGAGATCGATCTTGGCGAGATTGATCTCGCCGACGGCGAGATTTTCCCGAGACCAACGAAAAGTGGCCGAAAAGCTCGCCGACAGCGAGCTCGAACTCGCCGACAGCGGCCCGGACGACCACGAACCTACTTTTGGCGGTTTTGGGCCAATATTCGACGTATTTGGACGCTTTTTCGAAGGGGTGCGTAAGGAAACTCTTGGGAATTCGTCCAAACTCTTTAAAAATGGCGAATATAGGTTAGAAAAAAAGAGATTAAGAGAAGATTAGAGAGAAAAAATTGGAGAAAAACTTAGAGGAATGTTTAGGATTCTTAGATTAAGAGTAAAAATGTAGATTTCTACCCTTTTGGAGAGATTGGAGAGGAGATTTTTGAGAGAATTTGTAAGGGATTGTACGCGCATTGCATGGATCGACGGGAGACTTTGTGCGAGAGATCTTTCTCTTTCTTTCAAAGGGAAAAAGCTAAGTATTGTTCTTCATTATCTTATGATTTTGTAAACATTTATGTAGTGGATCTGCTTTGTTTAAATGAAGTTTCCTTTGCGTTTTCTTCGTGCTTTGTGACGTATCTCTCTTACTCTTTCTTCTTCTTTGGAAATAGTGACATGAGATGATTATGCCATTGTTTTCAATTTACTTTTCTTTTCTAATGAGTAGAATTCATGCTTAGGATTTTGTGATGCATGTTAGAAGTTAATTTAGATATAAATATGATGGTTTTTACTTCCACTTCATTTACATTGCAATTAAGGCTCGTTGTAATGTTAAAATTTGTTGTGAAAACATACGATCCGAGAGGGCTATGCTTTCTACAACTAAGTACGAACCACATTTAAATTCCATGAATGGTGAAGTTCATAGAAGTTGAATGCAAATAAATAGGGAAATAATATTAATCGGGCGTAGAATTGGAGATTTTAGAGTGACGAGCTAAAATCCTCGATTCGGTCCTATCGTTTGGGTGTTGAAGTGTAGATGTTAGCCCTCGGGCGAGGGGAACGTGGGAGCTCCGAAGTGGCAGCCGGTATCCTCCCAGCTCTAGCCGCTGGATTCGGTAACCGAAGCATAGGATTAGTCAATGTTCTTTATGCCTGGACCAAAGGGTAAAGAATAGGATTGCTCCTATTTGGTACATACAATATTAAATGCATCTCAATCCTATACATTATCTATTTCATTATATAAGAATAGTAGTTTTTAATATCTCAAAATTCTCCAAACCAATTCATCCAAAAAAGGTTATCTTTAGAATTATTATTTGCACTTATTAATAATTGCTATTACATTTAACACTTGCATTTAGGAGTAGTTTTTAGATAAAACACAATTTTAATCGACATTCCAAACTAAGGACTATTAGTAGTAGACTAGAATTTGACTAAAGACCTCTTACTTCACTTCCTCGTGGGATCGATACTTGGGGTTTTTAAAGAAAACTCTATATTACTTGAAACGATACGTATACTTGCGTAGTACCCCTAGTGTGTAAAATATTTTCTAATTTTTATATCATTTAAGATTTTGCACACTAGCCGCTATTTAGAAATCGGGTCAAGTTTTTGGCCATCTTTTGGAAGTTAATTTACTGCGTTATTGCGGGTCGGGTCAGTGACCAACTTAGATTATCAAGAGCATCTAGAACTTGGAACATTAATCCTATGCATGTAGGTTTGCGATTAATGTAATAAAGACATTTCTTGTTTTTCACACTATCCCGCATTTCAAAGTGTTTACTAGTGGAGCCTCATTGGGCTTTCATGGATGACATAGTTTGTAGTATCATGATATTGCCCACTTAGTAGGTTGGTAGTTCACATCATCAAGAGATCAATAAATGGTGGTTTGCACAATGATCAGTGATGATATTATTATTGTATTTCTTTTGTTGATTCAACCTCCAGTATGGCATTGAAAATTTTTTCCTTCAGCCACATAATTAATCAAAATACATTTGCTTACATGGTTTTATCCTGTAGATAATAAGTTGTCGGAAAAAAGATTGAAAATAGATTTTCTAGCAAATTTATAAAAACTTTTGGTGGAGAGGGCAGCCAAAAATATTTTTTATATATAGGGGTTGGCAAGTTGATCTACAGCTTCGGATATATAGAAGATCCCCTTTGAAACCAAGTAATCATAGACTAAATGGAAATTCTCTTATAGCTGTTGTCTTAGCTCATTAAGAAATTATGTGCCATTCACAGTTTACAATACAAAATATATTATGAATACTTAATTTTGCTGGCAAAAAATGCAACTGAAGATTGTAAGCATGGCTACTAGGTTAATATCGGTTCATATTAATACTAATACTGGCAATTGGCGAACTCATTTATACTATCACCGATTGTGATCGATACAACATGAAATATTCAAAAGGTAAACTAATAAAAACTTCTCTCAGCTAAATTTATTAGACGATGCACAAACTTTTTCTTACAGAGCCGATGATAACCTCTCTTAAACGCACCCCAAATATGTAGCCACCATTACCTCGTACGCTTACATATAAACTCAATCTCCCTTATTATCCCACTGATGCACAGCTAACTCATCTGGTAATCCAAATCAAAATCGAAAGCAGCCAAAGGCGACATCATGCTCTCGCCATCGATCCAATCCGTCTCTCCATTAGGCTCAATAGGAGAAAGAAGCATGGATTCCATTAGACTCTCCTGCTCAAAGTCTTGTACCTTTAAAGCCAATGCTGGTGAATGATCGGGGGACGCTGCTTGGCTACTGTAAGTGGACTGCTCAATAGTATTGGCTAATGAATCCATTACAAAAGGGATTTCATGAGTCTCTTTGGCTTTGCAAGTGTGATGCATGTTGTAGCTGACCACGAATTGTGGAGGATTGGAGTTTTTATCTTCCTTCTGTTGAATTGTTTTCGTTGCTTGGCAACCTTGGTCTTTGTTGTGCGTGCACTTGTAGTAGCTTCTATATAAGTGAAAGGTAAGGGTAGTAAGTGAATGCTTGTAATTTACAGGAGAAAGGATTTACACCAAAAAAAAACTACTTTCAAGTCCGAACATTTATCAACCTAATATTTATTAAGAACATGTGTTTTTTTTATGTCTAGTTGACTAAGTTGTTATATCAACTCACTATTTATAAATATCACGAACAAAGTATCTTCACAGCCAAATTTAATTTAGAAATGAAGTTGATCCTAAAATTCATATGAAAATGGCAATCATTGTATCATTTAGGCACCTAATTTTATCTTTGTTATCATCAGGAATTAGAACTTATTTTTAAGCTTCCTTTCAAGTGATTCATCAAAATAGATGGACATCGAAGATTAGTAATTGATGTGCACTGTATCTATATATTAATGAAAACTAATGTGATGATATGTAGTCAGGGGCGGAATTAGATTATACGATGGGCAGTTCAGTAAAATTTAAAAATAATAAAATTTATGTATTTTTCTTATATAGTTTACATAAGTTATTAACTTTGCGCCCGTCAGAATATATTTTATTTAGCAGAATACTTATAGAAAATTAGACATCCGGTGATTTTAATGTAGCTACCTGCACAAATTCATAAAATTAATTTAAATTACATGAAAGCTAAAGATATTGAAGCCTAATTAGCAAAATAATAATTTTCATGTCTGAATAAACATCGTTTGGCACTTTGAGCGAAGAAGATAAATCTTATTTTCACACTAAATTATAATCTATCAAACAAATTTCTCATACAAAAATTTACACGGATAGTCTTAGCTACTATTACCTAGGAAACAGTGAACTGTTAATGCGCTTCTGGTCATACTTGCGCCATTGATGACCATCAAAATGTGGCACTGAAGTAGTTATACTCCATGACTCCATCTTCCCTTTATTCCTACTATATTTCTCAAAAGAAAAAATAATAAGTAATTTTACTCCGACACTAGCTTGAAAAGTGCATGCGTTCATCTACCTTTTCCGAGAATCAGAACCCTTCCGACTGCCTTCATCTGCGGTGGGAGAATTGATGTCGTAGCTTGAGCTGGTTTGCAGCACGGAAAGAGCGGTGGCAATGCAGCTCATAGCGTTTTCAGCCAGCACGATGGCCAGCGATGTGGAGCTTGACTTCGCCGGAGAAGAGGAGAGGAGGGCGAGGAGTTTAGTCAGACGCTCGAAGCCTCGGCTTAGATGGTCGATTGCAGTGGAAGATTGACGGCCAGTAAGCTTTGCCATTAATCTGTAATGAAAAGGTTTAGCTGACGGAGGTGGGAAAAAGGTAAAGACTTGCTTGGATGCGTGGGTAAATATAGTTGATGATGTGGAGTTGACCCGTTGACTTTTTTCGTCTTGTATAAATGTACACATGATGACCATCTTTAAATTAAATTAAAAATTATCAACGTCAAGTTTGTGAAAGGGTTGAATGTGTTTATATTTTGAACTTTGAAAAATATTTTTAATTTTTTTATTTATGAGATATATATATATATATATATATATATATATATATATATATATATATATATATATATATATACATATATATTGATGCGTGTTTGAAAATTCGCCGCGGTAGAGTAACAAATTATCGTCTTAGCGTTGTACGAGAATTCGAGCACGCACGCGAATGAAAATAGAACAGCTGATGACTCGGAAGTTTTTACGTGGAAAACCCGTAAAGGGAAAAACCACGGGGCATGGCCGAGTTGTGAAAATCACTATTGATTCTTTGTTTACGAAATCCTTCATCCCACGAGACGGGAAGAGGTAATTATATGATGTAGATTACTGACGTCGGTGACGAGTGTATGATTGACGGTGGTTCACGATGATCAACGGTGGTCGACGGCTATCGACGGTGATCGACGACGATCGGCGAAGATGTAGAGATGCTTCTTCTTCTCAAGAATTCAGATTCTCTCTTTTGGCTCCCCCCCTTCATGTGAGAGTTGGAGTTTATTTATAGGTTTCTGGGTGCAATTAATGCAGCAATTTCGATCGGACGGTTCAGAAAGCTCCCCTCGATCAGACGGTGTTTAAGGGGCATTTGATGGCCTTAATGATGTCGAAATTGAGTGGTCTTGGCCTCGTTGGATTCGTCTTGTCGAGACGCTCGATTCGAGTATGGGCTTGCTAGTGTCGGCATCCATTTGACCTTCCAAATATGTCCGAAAATCTTCCAATGTTGATTTATTGACTTGATCTCGGCTTGATTTGACTCGGATTATTCTAACTTTGATACCATTGGGTTCATCTCTTCGAGCCGGTCAGTTTGACTATAAGTTTGCTGAAATCGGAGCTCTGGATGACTTTTTGTTAGGATTTGAACCTTTCTTGCTCGATAGATTGCATCAAGATTCGTGTTATGTCTCGAGATCTGTGCCGGATGATAAAATTTGTTGGTGGTGTATCAGTTTCCCCCCTATTTTCGGCCGAGACCATTTTTATCGTCCGAAAATATCAATATCTGAAGCATAGATATGTTATTTCATTATGTCTAGTATAAGAATATTGTTTATCTTCATAAGTTGAAAACATGAACCCAGCCTAAATGGTTGTTATCCTTTTATTTTTAAGAGAGGTCTCTGGTTCGAATCCCAGTAGAATTACGGTGGAATTTATTTTTTATGGGCCGCTGGGACTGCTTGGGTCGGGCTGGAGGAATTCGAACGGATCCGAACGGGTCGCGTGAATTGGTGGTGGAATTTGAACGGGCGAGGGAATTTAAACGGGCTGCGGAATTCCAAACGAATTTGATAGTTTGCAATATATACTATTAGTATAATAGAAGGCCATCTTTTATGCAAGAACTTAGCTTAGCTTAGTGGTTGTGTCCATCTTTGGAGTTCTGAATCGGGGGAGTTCGAATTCTTCTAAGGTTAAGTGATAACATTTTTATTAGCCATTTTTCAGCAGGCCAAGCATTGGGAATTTGAGCAGAATAAAACGATTTATGGCTGTTTAACTTCTTAAAAGCTGTCATTTAAGAGGTAAGAATATAACTTCTTAACTTTTAATGGCTGGAATTAAAAATTAAGAAGTTATAGTATATAACCTGTTATATTTTTATACTAATATGTATTAAAATAGAGAGTATAAAAAATTTAAAATAGAGAATGTGAGAAGTTGTTTTTGTATTTAATATTTTAATTAATTTCATGTATAAATGCAGAATTTGAAGGGTCAAAAATGAAAAGTTTTTATTTATTATTATTATTTTTTTTAATGATTTGCTTCATCTCAAGCCTATAAATAGAGATCATGGATGAGAGGAAAAAATCACAAGTGAGGAGAAGAAGAAAGTCATCCTGCGTTGCGGAGAAGAGTTGCGGCGAAGATTTGCGGCGAAGAGTTGAGGTTAAGAGTTGTAACGAAGAGTTGCGGTGCAGAGTTTGCGGCGCAGAATTGTAGCAAAGTGTTGCGGTGCAGAGTTGCGGCGAAGAGTTGCGAAGAAGCATCCCGACGAAGCGTTGCGGCGAAGTGTCCCGGCAAAGTGTTGCGTCAAACCGTTGCGGCGAAGTGTCCCGGCAAAGTGTTGCGGCGAAGTGTTGCGGCGAAGCGCTGCGGCAAATTGTTGCGGCGAAGTGTTGCGGCGAAGTTTCCCGACGAAGCGTTGCGGCGAAACGTCACGGAGAACTGTTGTTGTGAAGTGTCGCGGCGTACCGTTGTCGTGAAACGTTGCGGAAATGACGACAATTCGAGAACCCCGTTTCTGTCGAGAATCGGAGGAAAAGTCGAACCCGAGAGGATGCCGTATCGATTCGACGGAGAGCGATTTAATCTTTTCGAAAGAAGTATTACTTCCGACCAGATATGGTGGTAAGATTGACAACTTCGAATGATCGAGCGTATTCTCCTCCTTCGGATACGTCGGCGTTCACGAGGCGGCCTTGAGGGCTGGTCTTCGATTTCCACCCGCACCTGAGTTTATTGAAATAATGAAGGCGTTCGGTGTTTGCATTGCTCAGTTGTCTTGTCGAGTGGTGACAGTAATTATTGGATTGATTGTTTTCTTCAGGAGTCGTGGGTCAATGCTAACTCCAGTAATTTTGGCACGACTGTGCGGGTTTTTTAGTGATACACATAGTCGTATAATTTTTAAGCAAAAGACGTTGGATTTTCGCTTAAAGGAACCAATACGACAATGGTCCGTAAGATTTTTCTTTGCAAAGAATGATTGGGGGCTCCGTGAGAGGCAAGGAAAGTTTCAACCTTTGTCGTCTCTCTTGAACTACCGAAGATGGAATATTGCGGATGTTGGGATTTCATGATTTTAAGGAGTTGTTGTTTGAGACGCAATACATTTACGAATTTGTGAGTGAGGAATCATTATTCGATGTCAAACTTTCTTTTCAACCGAACGGTCTACGAGTATGATATTAAAGAAGTCTAAGAAACGACCTTCGAGCCGGTTCTGCGGAACCCTTAAAGCGGCTTCCGACGAGCGATGACTGTGAAATACTGCCTCAAAAACAAAAGAAAGTTAAAGCACCGCGAGAGCCCTTGCCAAGTCCTTCGACTATTCGTATTCACGAGAGTGTCTTATCTCGTGAATGTCTTGAGGCTCCTGAAGCGAGAGTTTGGTAAGTTTCTTTTATCTTCTTCTACTGTATTATTTTATATATCTCACCCAAATTTCTTTTCTTTTAGGTGGATAACATGATGGAAATTCATAAGGAGCTGGCACTGGCATTGAGAAACTGGAATTCTGAGTTTGGTAAAATTAAATATTTCCAAGGCGAGTACAAGCGTCGATATGAATGCGAGGTTGAAAAAGTTACATCTCGGAATCACAATTGACGAGTGCGGGACGGAACTTTCAACGATGGCAACCTCCCTCTCATTGCTGCTTCGGGATCTGGAGAAAACCCGAGTGGGCTTGGTGGAAGCACGAGCCAGCCTTCGCGAAAGTAATAAGAGTGTGAGAGCTCTTAAATCGACTGTGTTAGCCCAAGAAGAGGAGATTCAACTTTTGAAGTCTACAAAAGAAGTTGATGCTTCGAAGTTCGGCGTAAAGCGGTTGAGGACTTCGAGAACTCGTTAGAGTTTAAGACTATCATTCGAGACCGTGTTCGAGAGGCTCGTGATCGGATGCTTGATGTTGAGGTGAAGGAGCATCAAAAGTGGTTCACCGAGGAAGGATTCATCCGGGGTTTTATGAAGGGGAGTCGAGCGGTGCAACGTCGAACGGGGATTACGGTGGAAGGGCTTACTCCTAGCGAAGCTTCGAAGGATTCTTCCTCGGATTCGACGGTGAAGACGTAGAGAGCGAGGCGAGGAAAGTGCATTTCTATGATGAAGAGGGGCGGAGGAGAATATTGACGTTAATTAGTGCTCTATTTTTATCCTTTCATGCTTGTAGTGTGTTGCTTTTGTCGTATTGGTTGGACCTTACTAATTGTTGTAATAATGTTGTATGTGACGCATGTTGGTTATTTTGTTTGATTGTTCGATTCTGTTAGCTATTTGCCCCCCGAGTACATTCTCTTCCTTTCTATGATGTTGTTGAAATATGTTTTCCTTTTATTTCACAGTGTATAAAGATATCTCAGAAGTTCTCACATGTGGGAGGATTCTTGTGGGGATAAATCACCGAGGACATTTGACTTTGTTGAGGTTATGTATCGAGTTTTACTTGATGATGTTAACTTTGTATGAACGGAGCTAACGAAGGTCCGCGAGTCCATCCGAGGTTGTTTCTTTGGAGCATTGCTCGCTTATAAACTGTATGGAAGGGATCGAAGCATAGTCACCGAGGACTGTTAACTTTATCCGGAGTTGTTTATCGAAATGCAAACTTTGCGATGTTAACTCTTATGGAAGAGGTCAAACCAAATCCCACAGGATCGGTCATGCTCTGATCAAGATACAACCGGAGTTGTGCATTTCTCGGGTCTAGAGCAGAAAGTGACTCATGGATGAGTCGTTGTACTTTTTAAAGATATTCTCTTTTGTAAAATAAAACAAGTATTTAATAAGTTTGAGATACATTACCAACAAACATATTATAAAACTTGTGTGTTACTGATAGTATTTGCGAAGGTTTTCAGCATTCCAAGTTCGGGGCAGTATTTTCCCATCTGAATCTTTGAGTTTGAAGGTTCCAGGTTTGATCATGGCTACCACGACATATGGGCCTTCCCAGAGAGGAGATAATTTGTTGCGTTGGGGACCATGACCAGCGGCTTCAATACTACGCAAGACCAAATCACCGATGGAGATAGGTCGAGGCTTAACCCTTCGGTTGAAATGACGAGCAACTCTTTGGCGGTAGGAAGCAGCTACGAGGTGGGCCACATCACGTATTTACGGGAGAAGATCTAAGCTGTTGTCGGAGCTTTTCTTCATTGTCATACGAGTTGAAAGTTTTAACTCGTGGGTTTGGAACTCCGATATCAATAGGGATGACGGCCTCGGTGCCGAAACATAAGTTATATGGAGTTTCCCGGTTGGAGTTCGTGCGGTGGTGCGATAGGCCCGAGAGGACGTTGTGCAACTCTTCGACCCACCGTCCTCCGGCCTTCTCGAGACGAGTCTTCAACCCTTTTAGCACCGTTCGGTTTGTTACCTCTGTCCGCCCATTCGTGCCGGGGATGCGCCACGGCGGTGTGCACTAGCTGAATGTGAAGATTCTTGCGGAATGACGTGAAGATCCTTCCGAGTGAATTGAGTCCCATTGTCGGTGATAATCTTTGCGGGAAGCCCGAAGCGACATATGATATTTTTCCGAACAAACTCGTTTAGCATTTGCTTCGGTGATCTTAGCAAGTGGCTCGCCTCTACCCATTTGGTGAAGTAGTCGACGGCTAAGATGATGAATTTACGTTGTCCGATTAGCTATCGGAAATGGTCCCATGATGTCTACTCCCCATTGAGCGAAAGGCCGGGGACTCGAAAAGATGTGAGTTCTGCGGGGGTGCATGCGTTAGGTTGGAGTGTAATTGACAACTCTTGCATTTTTGCACAAACTCTAACGCGTCTTGCTTGATCGTAGGCCAGTAGAAACCTTGTCTCATTATTTTCAGAGCGAGAGCCCTACCTCCAAGATGCTCTCCACATATCCCGGAATGAACCTCTCGTAGAGCGTAATCAGCTTCAGATGGTGTAAGACACTTAAGGTATGGACCTACGAACGCCTTCTTATACAACTCATCCTCAATAAGGATGAAGTTGGCAGCCATGCGTCGGAGACGAATTGATGAAGTAATATCATCTGACAGTGTTCCGTCTCGGAGGAAGGATATGATGGGGTCCATCCATGATGTCTCCCCTGGGTCATTTATAGATAGTATCACCCATGGACCACCGGATATCGGGAAAATGTATCTCCTCGATACACCTTCTTTTATAGAGATCTCCGGTTGTTGAATTTCCGAGCTTTGAAAGAACATCAGCTTGGGTGTTATGCTCCCGAAGTATGTGAATGAGTTGGCATGTTTCAAATTGGGCAATAAGTGTTTTTACCAGACCGAGATACTGCACTAGTTGTGAGTTATGAGCCTCGAATTCTCCTTCTACTTGGGATGCGATGAGTTGAGAATCAGTGTAGATAATCATGTTTTGTACTTCACAATCGATGGCAAGTTTTAATCCGGCTACAAGTGCTTCATATTCGGCAACATTATTGGTGGTCGGAAATTTTAGGCGAAGCCCGTACTCCAAGATGTCCTCGCTTCGGGGAGATGAGTAATATTCTCGCACCGGCTCCCGAGTTTCCGGATGCTCCGTCCACGTATAGTGTCCATTGGGGTGATTGTGGAGGAGAAACGGGTGGTTCGACAGAGGTAGGTATTGTACATTCTACCACAAAATCGCCAACACCCGTGATTTGATGCTTGGTCGTGGTAGGTAACGAATATCAAATTCTCCCAATTCTACCGACCATTTAAATAATCTACCTGATGCTTCTGGTTTTTGTAGGATAGCCTTCAAAGGAAGTTTAGTGTAGACGCTGATAGTGTGTGCTTGGAAGTATGGACGAAGCCTCCTTGTTGAGAATACCAGGGCTAATGCAGTCTTATCCGCCATTGGATAACGACTTTCTGTATCGGAAAGAATCTTGCTGACGTAGTATACTGGTTTCTCGATTGAATTTTCCATTCTGACAAGGACAGAGCTTATTGCGTGAGGTGAAATAGCCAAGTAGATATATAGCATCTCCCCTTGGACGGGTTTTGAGAGAAGGGGCGGCGAAGCTAGATATGCCTTAAGTTGTTCGAAAGCAATCTGACAGTCATCTGTCCATTGGAAACCAGTGTTTCGAGCACCCCTAAGTATCTTGAAGAATGGAAGATACTTGTCTTCAGAACGAGCTAGGAATCGGGAAAGAGCAGCTATGCGACCATTCAGGCGTTGCACCTCTTTGATGTTCCTCGGAGGCACCATCTCTCTTAGCGCCTTGATTTTTTCTGGGTTTGCTTCAATTCCACGATGGGTAACCATGAATCCTAGAAACTTCCCCGATGTGACCCCGAAGGCACATTTAGTCGGGTTAAGTCGCAAATCATATTGACGAAGGAGTTGAAAACACTCCTCCATATGAGAAATGTGTTGAGATGCTTCCAAGCTTTTTACTAACATGTCATCAACGTAAACCTCCATTGTACGCCCGAGAAGATTTCTGAAGACCTTGTTCATGAGACGTTGATAAGTTGCACCAGCGTTTTTTAGTCCGAAAGGCATAACCTGATAACAATATAAGCCTTTATCTGTTTGAAAAGAGGTGGCCTCCTCATCTACCGGGTTCATCCTTATTTGATTGTACCCTGAGTATGCATCCATAAAGCTAAGCATTTGATGCCCAGACGTGGCATCAACAAGTTGATCTATGCGCGGGAGAGGAAAGCTATCCTTCGGACAAGCTTTATTGAGGTCTGTATAGTCGACACACATTCTCCATGATCCATTAGCTTTTTTCACCATGACGACATTGGCCAGCCATGTAGGGTGGTGTACTTCCCGTATGAACTTTGCTTCAATAAGCTTGTTGACTTCTTGTTCAATAGCTTGTAGGCGATCTGGGGCAAAATTGCGTTTCTTTTGGATGACCGGTTTAACAGTTGGATCTACCTTTAAAGAGTGCATGATTATCTCAGGATCAACTCCGGGCATGTCAGCTGGGGTCCATGCAAAAATGTCTTGATTTCTCTGGAGGAGAGCTACGTATTCTGACCTTTGCTCATCGGAGAGTAAGGAACCAAGCTGCACTGTTTTTGACGGATGTTCATTAGATAGCGGGATATGAACCAAATCTTCTACGGGAGAAGCTCTTTGAGATACCTCTTCATCTCGGAGATCAAAGTTTTCAATGCTAAGTGTCATTGACGGGCGAGGCTGAGCTTGTCTGAGATAACATGATTGTGCTATCTGTTGATCTCCTCGTACGATGCCTATCCTTGCTGGGGTTGGAAACTTGAGCTTCAAGTGTAACACAGAAGTGACGATGCCAAAAATAGATTGCAGAAGGTCTTCCGAAGATGGCATTGTATGCTGATTCTGATTTGACAACGATGAATTGTACAGAGTGAGTTATCTGTCGAGGAAAATCACCAATGACAACAGGGAGATTTATTGTTCCCTCGACCCTTACTGGTCGATTATCAAAACCATATAATGGTCCTGATGCAGGTTGAAGTCTTTCTCTTGTCAATCCCAAACTGAGGAAAGTTGAATAGAATAAGATGTCGACAGAGCTCCCATTGTCGATCAGGATTCTTTTTACGTTATAGCAGGGTTCGCCAATTCCTGCGCTAATGATGAGAGGATCTTGATGAGGGACTCGAACTCCTTCCAAATCAGAATCATCAAAAGTGATAGGGTCGAGGCGTAATTTCTTATGTACTGGTTCACCAGGTACAGTGATAAGGACTTGATCAGTAAGCAACGGGCCTCCAGCAATTGTTTGAATTTCGCCTATGAATGGGTGACCCCCATTTTGCTGCCTTTGTGTATGTTGTCCCCCAGTAGGAGCATTATCAGTACCGGCTGGTTTACTCTGTACAAATCTACCAAGATATCCCTGCTTAATTAACCTTTCAATCTCTTCCTTGAGTTGCTTACATGCTTCAGTGGTGTGTCCACGACTTCGATGGAAATGACAGTATTGTTCTTGATTTCCCGAGTTAGGTTTTAGGAGGTGAGGCCACTTAATATTTTGCTCATCTTTAATGGCCATCAAGATGTTAGCACGTGAAGCGTTGAGTGGTGTATATTCTTTCTTGGGCCGATATTCAGTTCGTTGTCCCGCGGGTTGGAGAAGGAGGTCACGATTCTTTGGTTGTTCAGATTTTCTCCGTTGTGAAGATTGATTGTTATCTCTGGAGTTGCCTTTGCGCTTTCCCCCAAATTTCTCAAATTGCTCCTTATGTGCGGTGATGGCTTCATCCGCAGTGATTTGAGCCTCAACACGGTGGACCAGATCAGCGTAAGAACGAACTGTCTCCCGCATGAGTGATGAATAGAAGGGTCCTGGGCGGAGTCCCCCGAGAAAGACTCCCCTAAGCAACTCTGGATCTACTCCTGGATTTGACGGGCTTGGTGAAAACTGCGGAAGTAGTCTTTGAGTGATTCTCCTTCACTTTGACGAATTCCAGAGAGATGGGATGAATCTTTGATGATCCTTCAATTTGCTATGAACTGTTGCACAAATAGTCTGGCAAGCTCGTTAAAAGTGTTTACAGTGCCTCCTGATAGAGAGTAAAACCAGGTTCGAGCTTGTCCCTTAAGAGTGGCAGGGAACACTTGACATAGAAGTGCGTCAGAGGCACGTTGAATGTGCATGATGGTTCGATAATGATCAATATGTTCATAGGGATCAGTTATGCCTTCATATGCATCAATGTTTGGCAGCTTGAAACCGGTTGGAATGGGGTGTTGGAGGACTGCATTCGCTAAGGGAGAGGATTCAATGATGTTATGATGAGTGTGGAAGCGATCCTTTTTCTCGATGGGGAACTCTTCTCGGACAAGGCGACGTAATTCGTCACGGATGACATCATTTGGAATGGTAGCGAGATGTGGCGGTGCTTAGGTGAGCTGCATGGGATGGATGGGTGGAACTTGCAGTGTCTAAGAGTTCAGCATCACGACCTGGTATGGGAAGTGTTCCTTCATGGGGAGGGGGACCGGTACGACTTCCTCCAGGCATGTTTCTCATAGGACGTGGATTTAATGGTGAACGAGTTTCATTCATAGGTGCTTGTTGGGTCCCACGTAAAAATTGTAAGATCCGCGAGTTGAGCCTCCTCCATTCTTCTCATGCGTTCTTCCATAGAAGGACTACGAAACCCCCTCGTTGGCAGGATAGCGTGTTCCAGGACGGGACGATGAAGAAACATATCGCCCTTGACTACGTGACAGTTCCCTGGAATGATGGGTGTTGGAGCGAGCTACTCCGTTGTGTCGAATATCGTTTCTATTTGCCATCGTAGGAAATTGAACAAGTACTTCAGTGGTGGGATTGAGACCTTTCCCACAGACGGCGCCAAACTGATGCGTGCTAGAAAATTCGCGGCGGTAGAGTAACAAATTATCGTCTTAGCGTTGTACGAGAATTCAGCACGCACGCAAATGAAAATAGAACAAGCAGTGACTCCAGAAGTTTTTACGTGGAAAACCCGTAAAGGGAAAAACCACGGGGCCTGGCCCAGTTATGAAAATCCACTATTGATTGATGTTTACAGAAATCCTTCGTCCCACAGACGGGAAGAGGTAATTATATGATGTAGATTACAGCGTCGACTGACAGTGTATGATTGACGGTGGTTCACGATGATCGGCGGTGGTCGACGGCTATCGACGGTGATCGACGGCGATCGGCGAAGATGTAGAGCTGCTTCTTCTTCTCAAGAATTCAGATTCTCTCTTTTGGCTCTCCCCCTTCATGTGAGAGTTGGAGTCTATTTATAGGCTTCTGGGTGCAATTAATGCAGCCATTTCGATCGGACGGTTCAGAAAGCTCTCCTCGATCAGACGGTGTTTAAGGGGCATTTGATGGCCTTAATGATGTCGGAATTGAGTGGTCTTGGCCTCGTTGGATTCGTCTTGTCGAGACGCTCGATTCGAGTATGGGCTTGCTAGTGTCGGCATCCATTTGACCTTCCAAATATGTCCGAAAATCTTCCAATGTTGATTTATTGACTTGATCTCGGCTTGATTTGACTCGGATTATTCTAACTTTGATACCATTGGGTTCATCTCTTCGAGCCGGTTAGTTTGACTATAAGTTTGCTGAAATCGGAGCTCTGGATGACTTTTTGTTAGGATTTGAACCTTTCTTGCTCGATAGATTGTATCAAGATTCGTGTTATGTCTCGAGATCTGTGCCGGATGATAAAAATTTGTTGGTGGCGTATCATATATATATATATATATATATATATATATATATATTATATACTTTATTAAAAAAAATATATGGATTGTAAATGTTTAAAAATATGTTTTTAGATGCTTTCAAGGTATTACATTTTTCATTAAAATATATAACTTATATAGTTATTACAGGATAATAGTACTTGTATATTTAGATAATTACTATTTTTTAAAAAAAAATTTATAATATCTAAATCTATATTTTGGATTGTCCTTGATTGACTGTCTTTAATAATTACTAGCCTGTTTTTTTGGCACACAAATATTTAAATTTCATAGTGGTTGGTGATCAATAATTAGGGGTGTCTAGTGGTTTAAATTTTTATAACCTTAATACTTTTTTAAAACCATCATAAATATTCAATTAGTTAATACTTAGTTATTATTGAGTGTTTAATTGTAGAGCATAAATTTCTTAGTATTTTACATGATATTAAAAATTTAATAAAAAATTAAAGGTGCCACACGGCCTCATGGTATACAGACCCATAGAGCTACCCAACCTAACAACCTCTAGCTTTGCAGCCACTCGGCTTAATGGCTGCTCGGCAACATCTATGAGAACCACTGTTTTAATTTATGTACGGTCAAAAATACCACCATCGTACTTACGTACTTTAAGGGTGCAGTATGTAATTATACGATGAGTCATTTCTGTAAATATGTGATCCATACCATGAATAAAAATTATGTGAAGTTATTGTTCATAACTATGTTATTGTTGTCCTCTCTCTCTCTCCCATCCTTCAGCGCTCTATAAGTTAGGCAGGTCACTCAGACAGATTTTGATCCAACATTCTAAAAGGTGTGGTGAGCTTGGAAACATGTCTTTAAGAAGAAGAGGAGCACGGTGATCGCAGAGATAAGGGACCAACCAAAGAGTAGTAGCCAACGTAGATCCCCATGAGATGCATCGAGGAATGCATGCAGAGAAATGTAGGAGATGAGAACTCAGACTATGGAGCAGGTGTTAGGCCATATTACAGAAGTCTTGAGAGTCGTCAGAGCCCTGGAGAGAAACCGGGCCCCTAAGCAGCAAAACCAATCAAAGGAAGTGGCGTTGGAGCACAACGACGGGAGGGCGAACCACGGTCCTGAGGAGGCTGGCGCATCGCAGTACCAAAATAGTGCAGGATTCGCATAGGTAGAAAGGCAACGTGTAAGGTATACTGAGGCGCCATGTCAGCTAGAGAATGCTTTCTTCCTATAAATCTTTAAAGCAAAGCCACCAAAAAAAATCAAACTGCTGGCCTTGGAATATTACAAAGGAAGGTTAGACAATCTAACGACCGTATGTCGGCATATTTTTAGGTCGTGTGTTTTATTTTGAAAAGGGGTTCACTTAACAGAAGTTGTCGGCGAATTTTTAATTTAATTTAAATAAATAATTTTGAAAAGTAGTATTTGATTTTGAAAATAATTTTAAATTTGAAGGTTTTAAGATATGAGATTAAACCGATCTCACATCCCAAATAGTTTATATAAACGAGCACCGCACCACAAACCGTGTAGCTATCCCTGAGGATAGACACACTCGCTTGACGGTGGGGCTCGATTAAATAAACTAGAAGATTTGTGACATCCGTTTGGTCCGCGAACCAATTTTATAAGCCGACAAATTCCCTCGCTTAATATGAAAGCATTAAACAGGGGTTTATATTACTCGGGTTCTTTAAAATTCCCTATAAGGGTAAGCCCCTATAGTTAATTACATCTTAAGTGACGGGAATCACCTAAGAAAACTCTCGATAATAATCAATAATTCTACTCTCAAGAATTTCAAAGTTTAAGTTTTCAAAGGATTGAATTTTGGAATTTCAATAGGGAATGGATCAAGTTTGGAACATTTTGTTTTGGGAATCCAAAGGAAAAAAAGTAGGAGAAATCACAGATTCGAAGCGAACTTCGGTAATTTCCCGACTATCCTATTGTTTGGCTTGAGTTTAGGAAAGTCCTAATATTTATTTAGTATTTCAATCTTGCCAATTTTAATTAATTAGGGCTTATATTTATATGATAGAATCATACAAATAGCCTGGAAGATATGAGGGTTTATGTCGTATCGGACGACTACCTCGAATCCTAAGACCGTGTTAGGGCTTAATTTGCAATGCAAATGCCTAACGAAGAGTTGAGGGTTTATGTTGCACTAAGTGCAACTACCTCGAAGTCCTATGGCTTGGTTATTTAATTCTAGGAAAGTTTTGCTGAAGTAGACTCAGGTTTTGCTGATGACGATGGCCGTGCTGCCCACCATGCTCCGAGCTCCTTGTTGTTGCAGAAGATTTAGTTATAGAAGATGAAAATCAAGAGATGAGAAAAGTGTTATGGTTTAGAGAAGTCTTAAAATCCAAGTGTTTTTAATATTTTAATAAAAACAAATTTTAAAGTTGATTATAACGACACCGGTTAAGATCCCACGGTTCCATCCTTCCGGCATCATTATTTTTATCGGATTCACTTAGTCCAAATGAATTTGCTAAACTCAACTGAATGAGTTCCACACTTTCATTTAGACACGTGGGAAATCCCGTTAGCAACACGTATGTTACATCATCCGAGGTATTCCCGATCATCCAACAGGACGTTTTAATTTAATTGTAATTGTAGTTTTGTGTTCGTTTGTGATTAAATTTTGAGTTGTTTTATATTTTGAAATGTTGTGGCGGTGAATTTTATCTTGCAATGACTTTTAACTTAGTTTTGGTCTCAGTTTTAGGGACTATCCTAAAGGTGTGGGTTTTCATGCAACAGTTGTTTATCATGCAAGCAAAGTAAGTGCGATGCGATTAATGAAATTGCAATAACGTAAATTGCAAGAAAGTAAATTGCAATAGAATAAAAGCGTACCTGGAGGGATTTCCCGTCATCCCAAGCTGCACTTAAAACACAATTAGAATATTTAAGCAAGTTCCTAGGTAAAGCTAAGGGAAGGGTTATAGTTTTCTACCAAATTCCTAACCCTATAGCTAGTCATTTCCTATGACGTCTAGGTTCCTTGTGTTTTGGTTTGAGGATGATTTTCTTCATCAAAGAACAATTAAATTCAATTGTTCTTATAAATGTCCTATCATATTGAGGAAGTGCTTAAGAAGAATCTTAAACATCTTTTCAATATTTCTAGGATTGTTTTAAGTCCAAATGGATTCAATTACACAAATGAATTAATCGTCCGAGGTTTAGTTAAGTTTTGTTATTATCTTACTCAGTGAACTAGGAGATTTGAATATCCTATAAGTGAAGTAACATTTCATTTAATATCCTGTTTAGGAGTTATGATAACTAAAGCTTTCGAGGGTAAATTGGTATTCAAATGATTTGTGATTTAGTTTAATTTCAATTAATGGGTTTAAATTTGGAATAGTGTTCAAGTTGCTTTATATTTAATTTCTTTCTGTTTTAGGTGATGTTATTTAATTCAATTTAATTTAACTTTAATTTAATTTAATTTAATTTTAATTTTAATTTAATTTAATTTAATTCAATTTAGTTTGATTTGATGTTAAATTAATTTAGTTTAATTTGATTTAATTTCCTTTAATTTAATTTAATTTGATTTAATTTTAATTTAATTTGATTTAATTTAATTTAATTTAATTTAATTTGTTTTAATTTAATTTAATTTAATTTAATTTGTTTTAATTTAATTTAGTTTAATTTAATTTAACTTAATTTATTTATTTAATTTGATTTAATTTAATTTATTAATTTAATTTAATTTAATTTGTTTATTTAATTTAATTTAATTTAATCTAATTTAATTAATGTTTAATTTAATTTAATTTGATTTAATTTAATTTAATTTAATTTTTAATTTAATTTTATTTTTAACTTTAATTGAAATTTTAAAAGAGTTTAATAATTTAATTTTAGTTTAATGATTAAGTCTTTTAATATTTTGAATTTGAGTTATCATTTTAATTAATAATTGAATATTAATGAGATAATTAATTTAGGGATTTTTAAATTAAAGAATAAATCTCTTCATAACAATATCCCTATTTTAATAATCCCAATTTTATTATTCTTCCCAAATTTAATCAATTATTTAATTAAGGTTTATTTCAATTATTTTAGATTGTTTAATGGGTTTTTACCCTTTAATTATTTAAATTTCAATCATCCAAATCAGATTAAGATCAAATATTTTACTTGTTAATTTTATTAAACCTAAAGTTTTAATTAAGGGTTAAAATTTTAATTACCACTTTGCCCTTTAAGCTTAATAATTTCATAACTCACTAAATTGAGCTTAAATGAACTTGAAATTTTTATGTGACTTCACTCATATGTCAATAAAGACATGAGAGGAGAAAATGTGATTTTTCTGTATTTAATTTATTTATATAATTATTTTTGGTAGAAAATAGAGATTTCCAAGGAAAATTTAATAACATGACCAAGGGAAAGTTTCTATCCTTAAGAAAATTAGGGGGCATTCCTAATGACCAGAGGACCACTTGGACTAATTTTGGTGATTTTTTGAATTATATTATTTTTATTATAATTATTTTAAATTTTGGAGTGTTAATTAATTTAAAAATAAAATAAAGGTTGAAAAATGAATTTTATATTTTTCAAAAATCTCTCTGATATCAAGGAAATCAGAGAATCAATTTTTTAAATTTTCTGATTTTTCTATGATTTATTATAATTATTTTAGTGAAAATGCTAGAAAATACATTTTTTTTATTTTAAAATTACCCTAGGGCTTTAAAATTTAATATCTCACTAAATAGACCTAAGAAAAATATGGGGTTTGTTCCTAAGTGATTAAAATTCAAAATGTGACATTTTGGTGAATTTTATTATTTTTGTGATTTTTATTATTTTTTAATTATTAAAATATTAAAATAATATTAAAAATCAACTTTTTTAGAAAATTGAAATTTTAATTTTCTTAAATTCCCCTGATATCAGAGAGGCTCCAAAACCAATTTGGTGAATTTTTAAAAAGTATTTTGAAAGTTATGAATTTTTAAAGTTTAAATTGACTAAATGGCTTAATCAACCCATTTAGTAGGGCTAACCAAGTCCAATTGACCTCAAATTTTTATGGTGGGTTCCTCTGATCCTAAAGGTTAGTGGACAATTGATTTCAAGTCAATTTGATGTATGGTTAGCTCTAATTAATTAGAGATCCATTTTGGGTGTTTAAGCCAATTAGGGTTGTTTTAAATGAAATAACTCAAAACCTATTTTCCCTAGGGTCCTCTGGTCATAGGGAACATCACCAAATTTTCCTAGAATTTATTTCACAACATACTATTTATTGGAATTAAAATACTCAAAACAGTAACATGAATTTGAAAAATCAATAACTCTTCATAGGGATGGCCTCGACTTTGGAAAATTCAGTGAATGTTCCCAAATTTAGAGGCTTTAAAAGCTCCTATGGTCTCATGCCATGGTGAATTGTATACATGCATGGAGAATTAAAAATATGCAGAGAGTAAATAAATTATTAAAAATAAAATACTTGATAAAATTAAATAATTTCTTTTCCACATTGTTCTCCTCTGTTCACTGAGCAAGAGGGTATTTTTATTTTATTTTTCTGATTTATTTACACAAAGTTATGAATTTTTGAAGTTTAGGGAATTAAATAAATCAGAAAAATCCCTAATTTTCTATTTATCCACGCGGCGCCGCGTCAACCTCGGCAGCTCCGAACGCACACGCGTCGCGCTCCCATTCGACGCCGCCATCTGAGTCAGCAGCCCGGGCCCCGCGGTTCTCGTACCGTCTCCTGATCCGACGCGATCCTGGCCATCCGTCCGCGCGTGTATTGAATGGACGGCATCCGTTCATCGTCCCCAAGTGTTCTCACCCGAGAGCCGTCCACACTAAATCCCTAATATCTCACTCAATACTCAATGGATTTTCATGTTCTTATGCTCTATGGATTCGTCTTGAAGAGACGAACACATCAATACGGTGATCATGCATTGAAATTAAAGCATTTGAAATGGAGAATCTCCGAAGCTCGGGATGAAGAATTAGCTCATACCTTTGCTCGCAGAAGTGTGGCTTCGATCCGAGGGTTGTTGCACCTTCGATCGGATCCCAGCGAAGCTCCGCATGAAGTCTCCTGGTCCGGTGAATTGTCTAGGTGTGATTTCGACCAAGCCCGATCACAAAGCTTCGGAGGCCGGAGCAACCGGGTGGCCCCGAGATGGGGCTTTTGCCGGTGGACACCTTCCCTCGGTCCGGTGAAGGTGTAGAACCAATCAATTTGGGGATTGGCTCACTCGTGGAGAAGTGTCCCGGTTTTGGGCTTGGATTTCAACTCGAAATCGAGCTCGCAGAGAAGAAATGGCAGGGGGATTTCGGCGGGGATCAAGTGCTCGTGTATGGGGAGTAGTCTGGAACAATTTTGGCAAAGTTTCCTTAAGGTTTGTTTCAGCACCTCTCATGGCCGAGAGGGGTGGTGTTTAAATAGGAGAGGGTGGAGGGCCTCCCAGGGAGAGTTAGGGCTTGGGATCAGCTGCTCTTGGCAAGAGAAGAACAACTCCAATGGCCACTGGGGATGGGGCAGCTCAGCAGGTGAGAATTCCAAGTTGGGCTCACATGTGAGCTCTCGGCCATGGTGTTTTCCGACGGCCCGGTGGCCGGCCGGCCGTGCATTGGTCACCATCTTGTTCGAAGTGGGTCGTGGCTGAGATTTGGTGTATTCAATCGAGGTTCGACATGTGCAAAGTGATTGAATCAAAGTAGAAAGGGAAGGGGTCATTTTGGCTTAAAATGGTCAACCCATGCAAATGGGTTGGGTGCACCTCCCCAAGACCTCGGTTTTGGGCCGAGGAGGTCGGGTGGGTCAACCTCCCATGTGTGGTGGAGTCTCCATCAAGGATTAGGTGGCAAAGCATGGTTTAGAGTGCGACATGAGTATGGTTAAAAGGCTTAATGAAGAGTTAGGAAAGGGTCCCCTCTTCTTGCCATTAATGGCATGGTGACATGTAAAGAGGCTCTCATGGCTTCCATGTGGCTCATGCATGGCTTCATGGCTCACCTTTGGCTTGGGAAAAGTCAAGTCAATTTCATAAAAAAGGGTTTTAAGAATTTTGGATATTTTGGTGAAAATTTGGATGAAGCTTCATTTAGAATTATTTGATCATTGGTTTATGACTTAGGGATGATTTTAATTGAATGGATGATGTAGAGAAATATCATGTGGGCTTTGGGACCAATTTTGGGCTTTTTTAAAGGGTTTTAGATGGGCTTTTAAGATGGTTTAGAAAAGTGGGCTTTTGAATTTTAAAATGGATTTTGGGATGAAATTTTGTAAAGAGATTGGGCTAAATAATTGTTGGGTTCAGCTCATGGATGTATCATGAGTGACTTGAAGCAAATTGGGGGTGATTTGGGTTTGAATTGGGTTGAATCTGGGCTCTTTGGTGAATGGGCCAATATAGGTCCAAGTGGGCCAAGTTGGGCCAATGTTGGGCTAGGGTTGAAATTGATGTAAAATTAATGTTGAGAAATGTTTATGGGAGTGTTTCAAAGAGGTTTTGACTTTGTTTGGGCTTTGATTTTGGGGTTTGGGCCCATTTGGGTTAGGTTTGGGTTTAGGTCAAAATTGGGCCTTTTAGCTTTGGGTTGAATTTGAGTGGGGTTTAGGTCCAAATTTTTGGGCAAATCATGTTATGGTTTTGCTTGTGGGGATGCTAAGTAAGATTTAGAAAATATTTGGGGTTAATTGGAGTTGAATTGGGTGAGTTTGGGTTAGGTTTGGGTCATGGGTCCAAATTGGGCTTTAAGGCTAAAAGTGAAATTGGATCCAAATGTCAATCAAATTGGACTTAGATTTGGTCTAGATTGGTGTTGGGAATGTTGAATTGAAGTTTAGAATTGAGTTGGACCAGAATTTGGGTCAATTGGATAGGTTTGGTTTGACATTGGGTTCACTTTGGGTTAAAATGGGTCAAATTGGGGGTTTTGATAAAAGTAGGGTAAATTGACAAAATTGGCCCATGGTGTAGTTGAACAAAAAGAAATTGGGAATATTTGGGATTTTCTGGAATTTTCTGGGAATTTTCTGAATTTTTTGAATTTTTGGGTCAAGAGGGGTATTTTGGGTATTTGGAGGGTATTGGGAGGTATTTTTGGAATTTTTGGTATTTTTGGGTATGGATGATCACTTTGAGTGATATGGAAATGTTTGGGATTAATTTTGGGGAATTTTGGGTGATTTAGGTGATTTTGGAAATTTTGGGTAGTTTCAAGGGCATTTGGTAGGTCAGGCGGGTGTAGGGTCCCGGGGGTCAAAAATTGAAATTTTGGAAAATTGAAGATTGGGTGAATATAAGTGGAATGAAATCATTTTGGTTGAGCCATGAAGCCACATCAATCCCACATGAGCCATGAAGGGACTCATTTGAGGCATCCACTATGTTGTTCCTAACCCTCTTAGCCAAGGGCTTAGGGGTTAAGGACCATCCATGTGAATCACCTACATGAGTCGGGAGGTCAAGTTAGGTATAGGTGTGTGAAAGTGTAGTGTATAGGTGTAGTGTGTGTGTAAGTCAGCCCCTTCACTGCACTGAGCCACCTAGTGAGCGGTCCTAAGGCCAAAGAGTCCCATAGGAACTCATCCTTTAAACTTCCACACTTCGATTTCAACCCTCAGGTGATTAGGGGTCTACGATCAAGTTTGTGGAGTTTGCGAGGAGTTAAGAAGTGGTTTGAATTTCTAAAAGGTGGGTCCCAATTCTAGTCCTCTAAGATAGTCAAAGGAAAAGCCTGAGGCTAGATCCTAAGTACTAAAGGGAAGAAGAGAAGACCTCATCAAAAATGAGGTCAACACCGTATCGTCGAATTTGAGCTAGTCGTGTGCCTGCCCAAATTCTCAGACACTTTCAAATGTCATATGTTTTTCACCAATTTGAGGTCGTTACCCTTGAAGTGGTTCCATGTGCTTCGTACATGAACATTAACAACTTTGATAATCTTAAGATCTTGTTTCTAGTGCAGTTCACCAAGGCCCGTAAACCTACCAAGAGCATACAGTTATTGTGGCAGCTCAAGCAAGGTGAGCATGAGAGAATATGTGGCATCATTGCACACTTTTAGAGGGAATTGTTGGAGATGAAAGACCTCAAAGTCGACGCAGTTGTAGCCACCTTGAAGAAAGCCTTGAGGTCCAAGAGATTTTCCTACGGCCTCAGCATTAACAAACCACTAGACTTGGCTGAGCTGTTCAAAAGGGTCAATAAGCACATGTTAGCAAAGAAAAGTGCTCCCAAACAAGAACCAGAAAGGTGCCACACCAAAATGTAAGCTCCTCAACGGCGGTTCGATACTAAGGGAGGAACACAGATCACCCATTTGATGTTGTTTCAAAGACAACCAGTCCTCTCGCGGTGGCAAAAGGAACAAACAATACGACCAGCACGGTGGTCAAGCGAGGAATAGGGACCCATGACCGGCCCGGTACTACGACAGGCCATCACAACATTATGAATAGTCATACAGAGATTATGAGGGCTTCTGTGCAACCCACTTTAGGGTGTCAATGGCGGAAATCATAGATGCCATTCAAGACAAGAGTATTTCAATTAGCTCACACCAATGAAAGTTGAAAGTTTTCTCCCAGACGCAAGGAAGTATTGCAAGTATCACCGGGATCACGATCACGACACAGACAAATGTAGGCTCCTGCAGATTCTCATCAAGGAGTTGATCAAAGTGGGGAAGCTCAAAGTGTTTACGCCCGGGGACACTAGGGTCAGAGACATGGGAAGCCACTGGCGCTAGAGGCCCCCGACCGAGTTTGCCTGTGCTAATGTCGTCCATGTCACCGGGATAGTCCAGACTATCATCAGAGGAATAAATGCCCCAATATGATGCAAAAGTCCACCAGGCTAGACCAAGGGCATCTAAGCTAAAGACACATGCAAGGAATGGGGTCCCCAAAACTTGGAGTGGGGATGATCTCAAGAAATTTTTTTCAAGAATTCCATTCTGTGTTTCGTACGGCCAATCATGAATGAAAATTGTTTCCTGACTTTGTTTCGCACACTAAGATTCTCTACCACTAAAAATGTGTATGAATTTTTTGAATGTCGCGCTAATTGAAAAATCCAAAAAATTCATATTAGAAAAATGCTTAGGGAACTGGGAAAAATCAGATAATCAACAATCAGTCTGACAAGAAACTTAAGGAATGAAGAATGGAGAACCGTGGGACCAAGATCACTTGGTTCGACCCAACAAATGAAGACAGGCAGTTGTGGCACCAAGGCCTTCTAACTAAGGACCAAATGAAGACCAGCTCGAGAACGGAGGACCGTGGCACCAAGATCATCGGGACCAACTCGAGAAATGAAGACAGTCAGATGTGGTGCCAAGATCGTTTGGATGAGTACCATATGAAGAATGCTTGACTGTGGCACGAAGATCGTCTTGTCTGACTTGAGAAATGAAAATAAACAGTTGTTGTGCCTAGAACACCTGGTTGAGAACCAAACGAAGAATAACGGACTACGATGCCAAGATCACTTAGTCCAACCCGAGAAATGAAGACAACCAATAATGACACCAAGATTGCCCGACTAAGCATCAAATGAAGACCTGGCGGATTGCGATACCAAGTTCACTTGATCCGACCCAAGAAATGAAGACAGTCAGTTGTGGCACTAAGATCACCCAACTAAGCCCCAAATGAAGATTGATGGACTACGACACAAAGATTGCCTGATCTGACTAGAGAAATGAAGACAGATAGTTATCGCACACAGATCTTCAGTCTGAGCTCCAAATGAAGAATACAAACCGGAGAGCCAAGATTGCCTGATCTGACCCGAGAAATGAAGAAAGCTAGTTAAGGCACCAAGATCACCCGGCACCAAGATCGCCCGGTTGAACACTAAATTAAGAGTGACAGATTATGGCACCTATTTGTTATTTTTGCAACTCATAATCGACAGTCTGTCTAGTCATCGCCTTAGGATTCTCTTTTCCAATGGACCCACTTGCTTGAATCCTATGAACGATTCAGATTTGAGGAAGGATCAGAAAAGAAGAAATTAAGTCAAAGACTAGGTAGACAAATTGATAAAGAACCTGGAGAGCTTATGTGAGGTAAAGGGTGTAAACCCAAATAGGATCGGATAGAAACACCATAAACTAGATATTCATGAAAGAATACCTACATAAGCTACCAAAATAACCAGGAACCAAAAGAACGTTTTGTTTTGGAATCAAGACCATCTCCCAAAGGAATGGATCCCTTTAGTTAATTACATCTTGGGGATGCCCAAGTTACTTCTTATTAGAGATGTCCTTCTTACATTTAGGTGACAACTAGTATAGTGTGTCACAAAGGAAAGTTACCTCATAGGAACATCCCGTGGCTTTTGAAGCTCTCACTAAGTAACAAAGCAGAGAGTGAATCTCTCACGTCCTAAATTGGTAGTAACTCATTAGCATACGAGGCCCATGAATTAGCTAGGTCGACTTGTAGGATCCACACTATGCTTTCAAATTCAAACTAAATCATTAGGGCAGAAGGTGAATCACTGTATCCAAATGGGAAATCACAGCTCAACATGTTTATGTTTATATATTCTCTATCTGAGCTACAATTCGAATCAATCTTCAAGCGATTAACTATGTTCGAGCTAAATTCACAGCTCTAGATGTAATACAATTTAAATAGGAAAATTTTTAGCAAACCTCTTATTTGCTAAACCCTAAACCATAAATGCATTCCTCAAAGCAAATGAAGATAGCAAGTTACCTTCTTCGTCGTTTTGAATAGCAGATGAGCGGAAGGTGGAGGGAAATTGGAGTTTCCGGTAACTGTAAGTTGCAATACAGCTACTCCGTTCCCAGCTAGCTCCAATTCAGACTGTATTGGGAGTGTTTTAGGGAAGAAGACGATGATTTTAGATGAAATAGAGAGGGGCATGCGAGAGAGACATGCGAGGGTTCGGTGTGAGGCGAGGTAGAAGATGAGGGTCGGGAGGAGAGATTAGGGCAAAACCGGGAGGGAGGTGATTTTGAGCGGGATATAGGATAAGTTCCGACGGCCTATCAATTGCTTTGATTACTTTGGGTTTTAAAATTATTACCGGCAGTTATTCTCATTGCTTAATAATAAAATGTGTCAGTTAAAACCCTGCGAGATAGCGGGTTCTAAGATAACTAACGAACTTTAGCCGTCAGTTAATAATTGTTTATAATCGACAGGTTATTTTGTCAGTTATAATTAAAAAACAGTCAGAAAAAAAAATAATGTTGATAAGTGACGGTATATGTTGTAGTTATGCCGTCGCAAATATCCAAGATAAAAAACAGTCGCAAAACCTTTGGTAATTAGAACAATTTTTCTGACTTGTAAAAAGCCAATGATTTTTCTATCGATATTAGTGTTTTTTTTTATTTTCATTTATTTATTTTTGTAGTGCTAGTAGAGTGGATCAAGCACCTAATATTAATATAGCACGTTCGACCAAAAAAAAGTGTTCTTCCAAAATATCAACTTTTGATATTGCCCACCAATAACCAATGAACATTTCAAGAGAATCGACTGTAAAAGCTTTGGAAATATGTTTTGCTTATCCTAGTTCCCCAATATATGTAGGACCTTCAACATCACATAAGGGCATTATGCTTTAAATTGGACTACTTCTGAGGGTGGAGACTTCGATTTGCAATTTCATATGAGACCTTAGTTTTGTGTACCTTCACTCTACATGCAACAAGAGATTTTAGTTGTCACATTAACCGGAGAAGAGATATAGAATGACCGCTCTCGCCATCAAGATATAGTTCACGATCAGACAATATACGACCAGGTTGAAGAAGATAAGATTGCCTTACTTTTAAATATTTTGATTTCTTGTATCCAATGTTATTTTAATATTGTTTGAAATTATTTTGAAACATATTGTATTATTCAAAATTTTTTAGTTTTCAAAGTTAAAATTTATGAAACAGCAGATTATTTAAACAATTTAAATTATTTTCATTACTATCCACATATTTTATTCCTTATTTTCCTTTAATTAGCTTAATTTTATAAATTTATTTTAAAAATTAAAAAGATTTAATAACAATAGCATTAAATAAATCATTTATTTATAATATCTATTTTAAATATAATCCATTAAAAAATATAACTTTGTATAAAATTAATTTCATTATCATCTAAATAATTTAATACAAAATTTTTCTTAATTTAAATAATTTTAGAAGTTTAATTTTTAACTTAAAAATTAATTTACTACAATATAATAAAATAAACTACTTAATCTAAAAAAATATAAACCATTAATAAATATAATTTTGAAATTTGTATTTTTAAAATTTATATAATTTTATAATTTTAATTTTAACTTAAAAATTATTATAACATCATTAAATAAAGTATATAAATAAAAATTTTTGTTTAAATATAATTCATTAACTAATATAAATTTGTGAAAAGATTTAATATCTAAATAATTTAATTCTAATTTTCCCTAAATTTTCATAATTTTAAAATTTTAATATTTTTGAGTTGTCTATTTGCATGCCGATGAGGTGGTCTGGTGATTGAGTAAAGAAAAAAATGAGGAGGTTACATAGATTCGAAGTACGGTTATTTGAGATAACATGAAAACTATTTTATTTTACAATGGATAAATTAAAGATTAAATCATTATGTTACAATTATTTCAGAAGAAAATGAAAAAAAATAGCCCGTTAAAGCTCTAAAATTAAAATAATAATAATAAAGAAAAAATTGATCGTGTAGATGTACCGAATTGAAAAAGTATAACTCAAAAAATAAAAATAATAATAATAAATCAGGAGCTTAGAGAAAAAGTGTAGTAGCTCATAGATTGCATCAATTCTAAAAGAGAATTGACATCACATAACGTGTTATCTAGAGAGTAGCATGTCGTTGTTGCACAACAAAGAAGAATTATCAAAACTGCCTCACCAAATATGATACATAGGGCTGTTAAAATGGCTTCTTATTCGCGAACAGTTTGTGTTTGGCTCACTGAGAAACTCGTGTTCGATTCGTTTGCTAAGTTAACAATCCGAACACGAATAATTTTTTTTTCACTCGATATATAAACTAGCCAAACACGAACGAAGATTTGTTTGCACGTGTTCAACTCATTATATATGTATGTATATATGTGTGTGTGTGTGTGTGTGTGTGTGTGTGTGTGTGTGTGTGTGTGTGTGTGTGTGTATATATATATATATATATATATATATATATATATATATATATATATATATATATATATATATTAATATGTGCGCAAGCATTGTGCTCATTGGTTGCGGCCTTTGGTGTAAGTCCCTCGGGTCGTGGGCTTGAATCCCACCCATTACCGGGGGATTTGAGTAACACATAGGACTGGAAGGGATGTCCGCTCCTCGGTTAGTTCAAATTTATAGGTTGATCGCCAGCCTCCGACTATCAATCAATCTTTTAAAAATATATATATATACACACACACACACATTAATGAGTTGTATTTTTAAAAATTTTATATGACTACAAACATTTATAATTCATTAAAATTATTAATTAAAAAAAGAATAAAATATATTAAACTATATTTAAATGATGTTTTAATATAATTAATAATATTTAAATCTTTCCTTAACCCTTAATTATAATTTTGATGCTTTTCGGGATCAAATTGAGCGTCAAACCAAGAGGAATCAAACGAGCCCAAGATTGCTCAATTTCGAAATCGCAATGACACTAAACTGTCCATCGAATGACATCCAATCAAGGAGACCATTGTGAGCCATCTGATCAAGAATGTTCTGAATTCCTTCCTTATTTGTAACCTGGACCATATAAATAAAGCTCTACCCCCTCATGAGAAGGGGACTAGCCTAGAGCAAGCGAGGGGCCAGAGCCTGGAGAATAAGGAGCTGAAGTCTAGTATACTTCACCAACAATCTGGTTTGCACCTTCCACTCTTGTAGCCGACAAATACTGTAGGCCATAGACGACCTCCTACTCTTGCAACAACAAACCATCGTTGCCCCTTCTGTACCTATAGTTGCAAAACTCTGTCAACATCGGCCAAAGGTCATCACCAACTCTTATCTGCCTCTCATTTCTGCAGCTGCTAGATAACTCTTGTTGTCACCACTTCTGGTTAACTCTAATCATCGCTGCCTTCAACTCACTTCATCAGTCACCACCTCCAGCTAGTTCTAACCTCCTTTGTTGCCACTTGATATCTTCGACCACCACCGCCTCCAAAACTTTTGGCCACTACTGCTTCAAACCAACTTCTTGTCATCATCGCCTCTAGCCAACTCTAGCCTTCGTTGTTGTTGCACCAACCAACATCAACCATCATCGGTCACCACATGCACCTTGCATAGAAGCCCCTTGTGAAGTCTCAATGAGCATTGTGAAACCCCCATATATGTTGAAAAGTAACAGTATACCCCACTTATAGTACAATGACATGTCTTGAAGATTGCATAGCAATACACCCCGAAGATGGTCACTTTCTCTGTAATCATAATGCTCCCTTCGTGTAGCTTCCAGCTCTGTCCCTTGAGTCCTATGGACATCATCGCAACTCACCACTACAACCTATGTGACCAACTACAGCTTGCATGTTCCATAACTCATGCAAGCTACCGACTCCAACCCTTATGACAGAAAAATATCATCCCCTCACCACCATGGCTTGCATGACCAACTATGACCGATTTGGTTCACTGCTCATGTAGCTCTCAACTTTGACTCTTACGACCTACGGACATCATCTCAGCTCACCATTATGGCCTACATCACCAACCACAACCTAGATAGTCTACAGCTCGTGCAGCTCCCGACTCCAGCCTCTACAACATACGGAAGCTATCATTGCTCACCACTATAGTCTACAGAAACAACTACAGCCTATGTGATCCACAGCTCGTGCAGCTCCCAACTCCTGCCCCTGCGGCCTACAAACATCTTGATAGTTCACCATTGTGGCTTACGTGACTAACTTCATCCAAAATGATCAGCTACAACCTATGTGGCGTAAAGCTCATGCAGCTCCTGACCGCATCCCATGCGGCCTATGAACATCATCGCAACACACTAATATGGCCTACGTGACCAACTATGACTTACGTGGCACAAAACTTGTACAGTTCCTGACTCCTTCACTTGTGTTCTATAAACTTCATGACAACTCACCACTATGGTCGATGTAACAACTATGAACTACATGATGTACCACTTATGCAACTCCCGACCCTTGCGACCTACAAACATCATAGTGGCTCACTATCACGACATACATGACCAACTACGACCTGCATGGTTCACAGCCCGTGCATCTCCTGACTCCAACCCTTGCGGTCTGCGGACATCATCACAATTCACCATTACAGTCTATGTGATCAACAACAAACTATGCAGTCTAAATTTTGTGCAACTCCCAACTCAAGACCCTGTGACATATATGACTAACTATAGCTTAAATGGTTCACAACTAGTGCAGCTGCCGACTCCGGTCCTTACAAACTGCAAACGTCATCGTATCTCACCCCATGTGACTAACTGCGGCCTATGTGGCCCACATCTTCTGCAGCTTCCAACTATGACCTCGATGGCCAATCAACGCTCCTAACACAACCATCTAAGACTCACTTATGACCAACTACTATCATAGTTTTCAACTATGGCCTATATGATAATCTAAAACTATAACCACTGTCTACAACATTAATGAGGGATTATTACCTCCATAAGAATGGACTACGGCCCTCGCAGCCTACTATCATTGAGCACTACATTCATTACAGTCATATTACGATTATTAGCAATGAATTACTATTGTACCTTTATAATGATCATCTTTGTACCTCTATCTTCCCTAATTTAGAACAAGATTAGACTCATGTATTCAAAATTATATAGTGGATCATTTCAACTGGGCTAGGCCATGTGATTTTTACATTTTCTAAGATGTTCCACTTAAGAAGTTGATGTGTCTCCTCCTACTTATTTCTCTCTTTAAGTACCCGAATCTATGTCGGGTTTCTATTTAACGCTAGGATGTTAATTCATTACTCTTCCACCACGGACCTTCCGTCACGCATCAAGTTAATTTTGATTTCTTTTTACTCTACTATTTCATAACTTTTTACTTAAACATAGCATAAATTTCTTTAATTTTGTCCCTGTATTGTAATCATTTTCATACGATATTATATGCATGGCCCGCAACATTCCTTTAAAAAATATATATATTTTTTAATTTAAAATGTTAGTTTGCAGTACGAAATCTAATACAATTCTAGCCATGGATTAAATGGGAATGACAGCAAGGCATCCTTCATTAGAAAGAAAAAGAACTCTTTCTCCTTTATTTTTCTTTCTTCAGCATTAATTTGTTTCACATAATGCAAGTCATCCATGACAATTATGATAGCATCATTTAGAATCTTAGACTGTGCACTTCTTCCGCTGTGATTGAGCAGACGGTCTTATTCACTTTTTTGCATCCATATTTTAATTTTATTTTGCTCGACGTCCTTTTATCAACTGTTGACTTAAATTTACATATATATTTAACTTTATCCTATGATCGAGGGGTAACTTTTTTTTTTTTTTTGTCTGGCCTCGTATTATAAGCTTTTTAATATAAATGAAATTATATATATATATATATATATATATATATACATACATACATACATACATGCATACATACATACATATATATATATATATCTATATATATATATATATATATATTTATATATATATATATATATATATGTATATATATATATATATGTATATATACATACATACATATATGTATGCATATATACATACATACATACATTTATCTATATATATATATATATAGATATACATACATACATTTATCTATATATATATATACATACATACATTTATGTATGCATATATACATACATACATATATGTATATATATATATATATATATATATATATATATATATATATATATATATATGTATATGTAGATATATATATGTCTGTATGTATATGTATAATATATATGTATATGTAGATATATATATGTCTGTATGTATATGTGTATATATATATATATATATATATATATATATATATATATATATATATATATATATATGTATGTATGTATATGTATGTATATAGATATGTATATACATACATACATATCTATATACATACATATACATACATATATATATATATGTGTGTGTGTGTGTGTGTGTGTGTGTGTGTGTGTGTGTGTGTGTGTATGTATCTATATATATGTATGTATGTATATATATATATATATATGTATGTGTGTGTATGTATGTATGTATGTATCTATATATATGTATGTATGTATGTATGTATATATATATATATATATATAAGTTCAATGTCTAGGGTTAGGGCTTTTCTCTCTGGCATCCATGGCGATCTTCGGACGAGCGGGTTCCTTGGCGGCTGGTGATCTCTTTTACCCTGTTTCTTTCTCGCGTTTTCGCCTTAGATGGAGAGATCTTATGCGGATGCGGTTAACGGATACTCCAATCCGTCGGTTTTGAAGCATTCGTGTTATTTTCCTCAAGCTTTTCATGAGTCTTGGGAACTCGGAGGAGGTAACTATAGTTTTATCAAGAAGCTTGGTCGAAAAAATGGTAAGCCTGCACTTTATCTTACGGATGAAGAAACAAACATTTTGGCCTCTTCTTGTCGATTTGCTTTGATAGGGAAATTTCTTTACAGTCATCCAAAGCTTGACTTGATACGAAAAGATTTCGATTCACTTAAACTCACTGGACCTTGGAAAATAGGTTCCCTTGATGGTAGGCATATTCTCATTGATTTAACAAATGATGTTGATTATACAAATGTCTTTGCGAGGAAAGTGTTAAAAATCGACAATCGGTTTATGAAGATTCTTAAATGGAGTGTGGATTTTGATCCTAAAGCTGAGTCCCCTATTATCCCTGTATGGGTTAAATTCCCTGATTATAAGTATCATCTATTCAATCATGAAATACTTTACTCTCTTGCTAAAGGTTTTGGTAAGCCATTAAGGGTGGATAACCCTACAGTGGAACGTACTAAGCCTTCGGACGCATGCTTTTTGGTGGAACGTGATATCACGCAGCCTTACCCTGATGAAGTTTGGATAGGCTCCTCTCATACAGGTTACTGGCAAAAGGTTTTGATGGGTTCTCACCCTCCATATTGTTCCCACTGTGCTATGTTTGGGCATCATAACACAATTTGTTATCGTCTACACCCTCATCTTAAACCCCCACTTTTATCCAAACGTAACTCAACTACAGATAAAGCTCCCAGCACTCTATTGCCCTCCATACCACCTCCACAGAATGACCAACATAATCCTGTTTCGCATCAAGCTGATGGCCCCACATCTACTTTGAATATAAGCCTTGATAATCCCATGGGGGAGGATACCTCGGTCTTAGATTTGCCAACATTGAACCCCGCACCAATCTCAGAGGTTGGCATTGTTCATCATAATCCTACTCTAGATCAAACTGATGGTTCAAATTTGAACAACAATCTTGATAATCCCAATGGGGGTGGATGCCCCTGTTTTACTTTTACCAATACAAAATCCTGCACCACCCTTTGAAGTTGACATTGATCCCCAACCCAGTTCACCAATTGAGCATTCTTTCTCGGTTGAGGATGATCGAAACATTCAAATTCTGCTTCCTGCCACTGATGTTTCATTTGAGAGCACTCAGGTCATCTCTAGCATTGTTGCACATCATGATCCCCTTCTTTTATCCCCAACAACTTTACCCCTTTGCTATGATTTATCCCCCAACAATCATGTCCACTTATCATCCCAACATCCTTACCCTAACACCCCTGTCCACTTTTCACCCACCCTATCCCGTCCTGTTCCAACACATGGCCCCCCTCAGAAGGCCAATCTCCTTACCTCACACGCCTACGCTTATGCTAACTCTGACTCTGACTCCGGAGTTAACATTAATCAGGTTTCGGAGGCCACTTCTGATATGGAAACAGAATGGATCATTCAAAAATCTAATAGAAAAAAGAAGAAAAAACAAAATACTAGTGTCAATTTGCCCTCTAATGATGAAAGTGTTGACCCAGCTTTATCTGAAAGTGAAATTTTGCCCCCCTCTACTAGGTCCACTAGAAGGGGTAGCAGACATCATGTTTAATATTTTGGTTTGGAACATTAGGGGAGTGGCTGATCCTTCCTCCCTTAAGCGTCTGAAGCACCTTTGCAAGATCCATCGTTTGGAGATTTTTACTATTCTGTAGCCTTTGGTCTCCACTCATAAGGATAAAATACTCTCTTCTTTTCCTCTCTATTCCCATTTCAGCAATACTAATAACAAAATTTGGCTATTTTGGAAAAAGAATATCCATCTGCAAGTTGTTGAAGATGATACACAGTTTATTTTAGTGCACTATCATGCTGAGATTTTCAAAGGCTGGATTACTTTTGTTTATGCTAGTTCTCTGTTTTCTGAAAAGTGCCTTCTGTGGAATAAATTAATCGCTATTGGCTCTACTTTAGATGATTACTGGTGTGTAGGTGGTGACTTTAACATGATTCTGTCTCCTGTTGAAAGGAAAGGTGGCACCCGGCCTAACTCTGCACATATACAAAAATTTTGTGAACTTGTTTCACAGGCAGGTTTGTTTGATCTGGGATTTACAGGGAATCCTTTTACTTGGAGGCGTGGTATGCTCTTCCAGAGGCTTGACGGATTTTTTGCTAATTCCAATTTCCTTAACTACTATCATACATCTCGGGTTCAACATTTGAGTCATGCTTCTTCTGACCATAATCCTCTTTTGCTTTCTTTAACTTTTCATACAAAACCTGCTTTCACTCCTTTTAAATTTCTAAATATTTGGACCTCACATCCTACCTTTTTGTCATTGATATCTGACCTCTGGAGGCCTGGTAAATGTGGTTCTCCATGGTTTGTTCTATGGCAATTACATAAATCTATTGTTGCAGGTTTAAAAAAATGGAACTTTGAGGTCTTTGGAAATATTCATGATAGAGTACTCAAATCTCAACAACTAGTTAACTCTTTGGAAGCTAGAGAAACTATGGGTCCTGATCTAGCTCATGAGCTCTCCCAAGCTCACTTTACTCTCTTAGCTGATATCTCTCTGGAAGAAGATCTATTGAAACAAAAAGCTCATGATTCTCATTTCATTAATGGGGACAGGAACACCATATACTTTCATGCATCCATTAAACAAAGAATTAATTCAAATTCTATTATAAAAATTATCACTGAGGATGGGTAGGTCATTACAGCAGCTGAGGAAATTGGTTTAAATGCAGTTCATTATTTCTCTAATCTATTTTCACACACTGTACAGGTGTCCCCCGTTAACAGTGACTTTTTTGCTTCTGATCAGCAATATATTGCCTCTCTTAAGCTCTCAGATGTGCCAAACGAAGAGGAAATTTTCCAAGCTTTTAAGGAGATTAATGCAAACAAGGCACCTGGCCCTGATGGATTTTCATCAGATTTCTATATCACTTGCTGGGATATCATTAAAAAGGAAGTTATTTTAGCCATACAAAGTTTTTTCCAAGGTGAGGAACCCTGTAAGTATTTCTCTGCTGCTTTGCTAGTGCTTATCCCTAAGGGTAAGGATAAATCTCATTGGCATCATTTTAGACCCATCTCTTTAACTTCAACCATCACAAAGGTCATTAGTAAGATCATTGTTGCTAGGCTTCAACCACATTTAAACATTATTATTTCCTCTCGCCAATACTGCTTTTATCAAGGGAAGAGAAATTATCGATAATATTTTATTAGCTCGAGAGCTAATTGAGGATCTTGACAGGATTTGTAGAGGTGGTAATCTCATCATTAAATTGGACATAAAAAAGGCTTTTGACACTATTAACTGGACGTTTATACATAATGTTCTCCTTGCTAGAGGCTTTGAACAAAATTTTTGTAGTTTAATTATGAGATGGTTGGCTAACAATTATTACAGTGTTTTAGTCAATGGCACTTCATATGGATTCTTTATAGCTACAAGGGGCACCAAGCAAGGTGACCCTCTTTCACCTGTCATATTTATAATTGCTTTTGATTATCTATCAAGGATGCTGAATCATTTTCAAGCACGGCATAGGCACACACATTATCATAACAAAGCTTACACACAGGTTTCTCATTTGGCATATGCTGATGATATTATAGTTTTTTCCAATGCCTCTAAACTTGCTATTCGACAAATCTTTAAAGTTTTGACTGATTTTGAAACTTTGTCTGGTTTATCCTTTAATAAAGAGAAGTGTCAGCTTTATTTTAGCAATTACTTAACCCCCTGTAAAAAGCATTGGGCCTTCTCTCTTACTGGCTTTAAAGTTGCTTCTTTGCCTCTTAAGTATCTAGGGGTCAACCTTATAAGAGGTAGATGCAAGCAAATTTAAATGGATGAAATTATCTCAAAAATTCAATGCAAAATCAATGATTGGAAGAATAAATTTCTTTCCAATGGTGGTAGGCTGACTCTTATTTCCAGTGTGCTACAAAGTATACCGTTATATGCACTCCAGGTCTTTAATGCCAAAAAAAGTTCACTGAAATTCATTGAGAACCTTTTCAATCATTTTTTATGGGAGGGGGGTGGTGCCAAGAAACATTGGTGCTCCTGGAGGAAGCCGTGTAAACCCAAGACTTCTGGTGGGCTTGGTCTCAAAGTCCTTCCTCACATTGTGGAGATTAATATGAGCAAACTATGGTATAAATTCAAGCTTGGAGAATCTCTTTGGGCTAATTTCATGCACTCTAAATATTGTTCACATTCTCATCCTTCTACTGTCACTTGCAAAGTTGGAGATTCTCGTATTTGGAAAGCTATGATTAAGGCAAGGGAGTACACTAGCAATTTCATATTTTGGGAATTAGGGGATGGCAAAGTGTCATTTTGGCATGATTGTTGGGGTTTGCCCCAAGTAACTTATAATTCCCAGACCCCAACTAATGACTTGACCCTTGTCTCTGATTGTTGGCTGAATGATAAGTGGGATATCATAAAGTTGAGGGATTTAGTTGGTAATGATGTTGCAATGTTTATTAACCAAATTCCTATTGAAACCACTCAAAAAGATAGGCCTCATTGGAAGAAGGCCAACCACATTTCTGCTAGTACGTTTCTTTATAAGGCTAGGAATGTTTTTTCTAAGTTGCAGTGCTGTGCATATAGCTGGAATGCTTTGTTTACACCTTCGATGGCTTTCTTTAACTGGTGGTTTTTCTCTTCTCTACTTCCTTTGAATGATATTCTGAAATTGAAGGGCTTAAGATTGGCTTCTATCTGCCTTCTTTGTAAACAGGCTGAAGAATCCTCCTCTCACATTTTTTTCAATTGTTCTTATGCTAGTGACATATGGAATGTTTTGGGTACTTATTTTTGCATCAGCTGGCCCAGTAGTTGTTGTATTAAGGACTATCTCTGTGCTTGGAGAGAACTCTCCCATGCTGGAAATTTTTTGTCATGCTTCCCAATGGTGGTCCTTTGATTTTTGTGGAATGCCAGAAACGCGTTTAAACATTCTGAGGAGCATCCCACTTCTCTTATAACTATTTCTCACATTAACGCTTACTATCATAGGTCGCAAAATTTGCACCTCCCCCCACCACCACAATTTATAAGAAGGCCAATTCTGGTTAGATGGCAGCCACTCGAATGCGGGTAGATCAAAATTAACATTGATGGTTGTTGGAATGCGGATTTTTCTGGGGCAGGGGGTTTATTCAGGGATCACAAGGGTAAAATGTTGTATTTTTTTACCTCTCCTGTGGTGGCTGATACTCCTCTGCATTCTTAAATCTGGGCACTCTTACTTGCATTAAAGAATGCCATCTGTTTTCATTTTCATGATTTAAATGTGGAAACTGATTCCCTGTTGCTTGTTAAGATGTTTTACAGAAAAATTAGCATACCTTGGAACCTTATTTATCTATTCAGAAGGATTTGGGCTATTATCAATGACTATTCCTTACAGGTTATTGTATCCTTCATATACATGGAGGGCAATAAGCCGGCTGATTGGTTAGCAAAGCATGCCTCAGATAGACCTTTGGTGGGCTCATTTCCACATATGCAGCTGGCTATACTCTTACATGGTGATACTATGACATTACCATATATTAGATACTCTTAGTCCTAGATCGCTGGATTGCATGAATTATTTTGTTTTTCTCATTTCCCGCTCAATGGAACTACTGTTGCTATGGCTTTTTATGGTTATTTTTTCTATCTATTATTTCACATTCACTGATCTAATGAGGGGAGGGATGGTCCGAATATCTTTGCGTTAAGCTTTTTGGGATTTGATGTTCTGAGTTTGCAGGGAAGGCATGTCTGATCTAATTTTTGGTTGGATGGAGGCTGATTTGTTTTTTCTTGCGAGCCTGGCACATAGTTTCGGGCATGGATGCTTTGGTTGATGACTGCTTTTCGTCATGAAGAATGTTATGTTTGGAGCAGCTTTGGGCTTGGCTGTAGTAGCTTCGTGCAGACTGGAGGATGGCACATGGATCAAGCTTCAACAATGTCGTTTTGGATGATTGTCTTTTTGCTTAACAGTGGAAGGCTCGGTTTTGAAAGCTCGACTTTACCTTTTACTTTCTTCTTGCTACTTCTCCTATCTGATCGTATGCTACATTTACTTGGGTACCCTTTTCTTTGTACTTTTTGGAGATTTTTTGTGTGTGTTGTACCGTGGGAGGCTGAACCCCCTAGAGGTGAGTGGGTCTTGTATTTTCCTATTTTCTTTTAGCTCGGGATCGGCCTCCCCACTTCCCTATGTACCAACTTTTTTATATTAACATGTAGGGAATGACCGTCGCTTCTTTCCATATATATATATATATATATATATATATATATATATATATATATATATATATATATATTTATATATGAAAAGAATTTGGAGCATAGAATGAAATCTAATAAAATTATAACAATGAATACAATAGTTGTAGCCATCTTGCCTTAAATGGCATGACAGCGAAGTATTTATGCTTTCTTATATTGATTTTTTTTTTCAAAGTTTAAAATAATTCAATGATAAATATACGCGCACTGCATATTCAAAACTCTCAACAAATAGGTTAAGATGGCATGTGTTTCACGCAAAGACAGCAACCCAACAGAGAGCTTTTACTACCAGCTGGCATCTTTATTAATGCTTTACCCGTCGCAGACAAACGCGCTCATTGACTGTAAATATCTCCGAGTCTCCATTAGTCCTCCGTTAGGTGTTTAAATCCTATTTACAGCGCAGAATGCTGACTTCATCCATAGCACGTCAATCTTCTGTCGTGAGATATAATTAGAAAGCATGAATGCCGTCATCCAGGACACTACTGCTTGCTTCGCCTCGAGGATTTCTACCTTTACAGCCACCTTTCTATATGCATCTCCGTTACTTATTACTTGTATAACAGATACAATTTTATATGTCTTTTTATAAACCCATTTTAAGTGTTATTTTTTTTTTCTTACTTATTTTCATACTCTTAGGCCTTATAATGTACTTTTCTGTGTTTTATTTTTTATTTGAAATTAATTTTTTTTATTATATAATATTTTTAGTTGGCCATGTACAATCCTTCTCCAGCATGTGTAGTCAATTTCCTTGAGAGTTGTTGTAGTATTTAAATCACTGCGATTGGTAGTACTGCAAAAGGCTTTTAGTTGTGATTTTAAATAATTTTATGCAATTTTTTATATTTTTAGTAAATTTTTTAAATGTTTATAAAATTTAAAAAGAAATTTATATTTGGCAGAGACTCAAATATCGATTTTCCATGCACATTCTAATTCCATTATAAGAGTCATTCCATGTATTTATAATTCGAGAGCCCACTGTACCACGATGGGATTGAAACCCAAACCTGAGGGAACTTATAGTGACACCGCCACCAACAGGCCAATGTGTGCGGAACTATATATACATACATATATATATATATATATATATATATATATATATATATATATATATATATATATATATATATATACATATATATATGGTTCAAACAGCTGACATTTGGCAAGCTAATATATGAAAAGATAATATTGACAAATTATCTGCTCTTAGTTAAAAACTTGGACTTTCAATTAAATGGCCTTTAAATTCAAGATATTATATATAGACATATTGTTGCGTGCAAAAAAATTTGACATTATAGTGATAATTAAATGTCTTGGCGTTTTATGTCGATCAATCAAATGCACATAAAAGAAAAGTAGCATGAGAATATATTAAGATTTTTACATGGAAATTCCTAGAAAGAAAAAAATTATGATGCTTAGCCCAGACAAAGCAATTCATTATGTGTTTAAAAATACAAGGTTGCGCCCTTCTCAAGTAATAGAAAGAACATGGCTATAATCTTACACCAATTATCTCAAAAAAAAAAAAAGGTTTTAGATGCAACATCAATATTTGGATTACTATGGGAGCAAGAAGGGGTCGTTTGGTGCTGATGGACGTTGGCTGCATAGGCAAGCAGTGATAACTGGTGATGATCGATAGTTGTCGACAACTATGAAGGCTGGTGATTATCGTTGAGTCTTCTCTTCATAAGGGGCTCTAAGATTCAACTTCTTCTCCTACTCCTTTCTTCTACCCCTCCTTAAGTGAAGAGAGGGGGCCTATTTATAGCCTTTTACGGAGAGACATTTTGATTTTTTTTTATGTTTAAATTCTCTAATAACCTGATCAGGTGGTCATTGTTGATCCTTTTTTATCATAGATAGTATTGCAATGATTTGACTGTTTTAATGACCTAAAATTTAGTTATCTTGGGCTCCTTGGATTCCTCACATGACTCAATTCAATTATAAATAGGTAAATTTTAGAGTTCATTTGAGTATTATAAAGTATCCAAATGTGCTTCAACAGCTTGACCTGGTTTGATTGGACTAGAATTGACTCATTTTTATTTGAATTTTTACCTATAAATTGCACTTTGAGGGGATTATAAGGCACACCACCTCTCCCCAAATTGAAGTTCAATCCATGTTTTTATTGTATTCTCTCCTAGGTCATTGTTGCCTTCTTCCTCGGCCTATTGTTCCCTTTTCTTCAGGTTATTGTCGATTTCTTCCTCAAGTCATTGTTATCTTCTTCCTTACGCTGTAATTGTCCTCTTTCTCAGGCCAATGTTGCCCTCTTCCTTCGACTATTATTGACCACTTCCTTAGGCTACGTTTTACTTCTTTCTTGGCCTATTGTTCATTTTAATAGGAAATTTTGTGATTGATTGCCTTCATGTTTCCAATGTAATAGTCCAAAAAAGTATCAGAATCTTGATGAGATGGAGTGGACGAGTACTGATGATGCTTTGATAATGTTTTTTTAAGTTTCACTTTTTGAACGAAATGGTGCTTAAGTCACCCAACCTGTTTGATCAAGTTTGTTACCCTTCTTTAGTATATATCACTATTTAGACAAGCTTACATGTGGAGCTTCGATTTTCACCAACTACTAAACTAGTGAGCATTTATTATCATGTAAACTATGTCTTTCCTAGCATTCTTATCAGGTTGTGGAAATCATTATAGGATTGATTGTCTTCTTTAGAAAGCATGATGTTACATTGCCATTGGAGATATTGGCAAAGACAGGAAAGTTCCTTTATGATGATTGAGATAGTAGTACTTACAAGAGCAAATGGTTGGACTTTCAAACAAGTGATGCTCTAAAAATTAATCCAATTATTTTTTCTTTGTGAAAAATGATAGGGCTTTCTATGAGAAGAATAAAAACTAAAGAAGCTGCCCTATGTTTTTCATGTTGCGGAAGAGGACATATTGATGATTCTCAAATTTTTTAGTAGTGAAAAACTTCAATGTGAGGTATATTATGACTAAATATATGATGGAAGAATATATGTTTAATGTTGGCCTTTACAGCATACAAGAAAATCCCACTTTGTAATGTTGAATGAATCTGAGAAATCTAGGAAAGTGTCAAAAACATCCTCTAAACAACCTTTACAAGAAAAAAAAAATTACAAAACAAGCACATAGATATATGTAATGTAGATTTTTATTCGATCGATCCTTTAAGGATTAATATTCCTGAGGAAGCATTGAATCACACATGCAGGAGGTTTCCACGAGTTGAAGAATGTGTAATCCTCTTTAGACCTCTTTTATTGGATTTTCTTCTATCTCAGATATATATCTATCTTTTTTAGATAATGAAGAAGATATATAAATCTCGAGCTGGACCTTTCTGTAAGAATGTGAAATACTCAGTTTGTGAAGATCAAATTTCTTCATGGTAAGAATAAACATAAATACAATGCCAATGCAAAGTAAATATTAGCCTTAGGAGATCAACTAATAAAGTGTAGGATTGAATTGTCCACTATAGTGGATTTTTTTTCTACAAACTTAAACACTGAAGAAGAATTGATAATATTTAGTGGAGAAACAAGCTGGTCTTAATCATAGTACTACGAGCTTGTAGGCTTTTTGAGTCAAGATGTTGATTTTTGAAGAGGAGAATATGAAGTTACAAAACCATTGTAGAAGGAAGAAATAGTTGAAGCTTCTAGAAAGGGGTTTATTTAATGCATCGTAAGACTATGGTTGACATTAACAATCTATCTCTCAACAAGCATATGAAGACCCCCCTTCTTAACTAGAATTTGAAGAAGCTGAAGTGATTTGCAGGAGCACATCAGGAATGAGAGGGAAGGGTGATATTGATGTTGACTAGAATTTTGATTTATGTTTGCTTATTATAAAATTTATATACTTTAATAGTGATTCTTTTGGAACTTTTCATTTATTTGATGTAGCCTTCGTACTTTCTGATAGTGTGTTTGTCCGTAAATTTTTTTATATGTTTGGTATAACATTTGAAGATTTTGTTAGTGGGATTGTCTTCACGTGTTTGGAATCAAGTCATATTTCATTCATAGTCCACTATTTTCGCTCCTTATATAGCAGTTATCCTTAGGTTCAAATTTTACTTAATGAGTATTACCAAAAATTTTAATTTTTCTCAGATGATGTTAAACCATCTTAGATTATTTTACCAGAGATGCTCGACAGTATTAACATATATGCTTACAAAGTTGAATACAATTAAGCAAGAATGGTAAACCCAACCTAGGTTGATTTGCCATAAAATTCCTGAAGGTGTTAACCCACAATGGAAAAAGTTGAATGAAATTCACAAATGATGTTAGAACTTGTTGACCACATTTTTTCGGCTAAGCCTCTTTCATGACATGTGTTTAACTGAATCTCACTTTAGTTGAAGCTTGAGCTAAATCCTAATTTAATAAAACTTATATTTAACTTAATTAAAAAGTAATAAAAATTTGAAATTAACCAAAAAAAATTTCCAAATATAACCCATATTAATTAAACCCTAAAATTGACCTAAAATCAGCCTCAATCAACACAAATCCTAAAATGATCATTTTCTCTCCCAGGAACATTATAGAACTTAAAATTTTATTTTTCAAAGTTGCATGATGCTTATTGTTCTATATAAAGACTATGCGAATGTCGGCATATTTTTTTAGGTTGAGTGTCGTATTTTTGAAAAGAGGTCACCTACAAAAATTGTCGGCGAATTTTAAATTTAAATAAATAATTTGAAAAGTAGTATTTGATTTTAAAAATAATCTTAAATTTGAAAATTTTAAGATATGAAATCAAACCGATCTCACATCCCAAATAGTTTATATAAACGAGCACCGCACCATAAACCGTGTATCTATCCCGAAGAATGAGTACTAATCGCTTCGACGATGGGGCTCGATTAAATAAACTAGAAGATTTGTGACATCCGTTTGGTCCGCGAACTAATTTTATAAGCCGACAAGTTCCCTCGCTTAATATAAATGAATTAAGTAGGGTTTATATTACCCGGTTCTTAAAGTTCCCTATAAGGTGCAAGCCCCTATAATTAATTACATCTTAAATGATGGGAATCATTTAAGAAAACTCTCGATAATGATCAGTGTTTTGCTCTCAAGAATTTCAAAGTTTAAGATTTTCAAAGGATTGAATTTTGGAATTTCAATAGGGAATGGATCAAATTTGGAACAATTTATTTTAGGAGTCCAAAGGAAGAGTAGTTGGGGATGTCACAAACCCGAAGTGAACTTCAGTGACTTCCTAGACTATCCTAATGTTAGGCTTTGAATTTTGGAAATGAATTTATTTAAGTTTCAATCCTGCCAATTAATTATAGGAATTATATTTACATAATCACTCGATTATACAAATAACTCGAATGGTAGGAGGATTTACATCGTATCGGACGACGACCTCGGAATCCTAAAGCGAGTTAGGGCTTATATCGCACAAGCAAGGCCGTACAAAGGCCTAAAAGAACAGTGAGGATTTATGTCGCACTAGGCGGACTACCTCGAATCCTATGGCTTGTTGTTTAAACTAAAGAATAGTTTTGCCGATGTCGACATAGGATTTGTTCGTTGACGATGGCCGTGCTCGCCTCGAAGTCGTGCTCCGTGCTCCACGTCGTAAGCAAAGTTGCAGCTTAGGTTTAAATCTTAAGTTAAAGTGAACATGCAAATCGTTTTATTTCATCTTATTATTATTATCGTTTTCATTTTCATTGCAAGCGTGAGTGTGTGCAATGATGACAGTGTAGCAAAAGAAAGCAGAAAACAAGTAAGCGTGAATATGCTATAAGCAAACAACGAGAAGCAAGTATCACAAGCGAAGTTATGCCGAGCTAAACAGAATAACATGCTACAACAAGCAAAACACGCTAAGCAAGTATGTATACCGAAAATAAGCAGTGCTAGACTAGCATGAGTATATGCCGAAAAGTAAGGCATGCGTAACGTGTATAAACCGAAAGTAAACAGAGCTAGACTAAGCAGGAGTATGTACCGAAAAGTAAAGCAGGTATAACAAGAGAGAAAGTAAAAACCGTGTCACAGAGTACCGTATGCTCGCTCATCCGCGGTGCACCGTTACTCCGTTTATTATTTTCATACTTTTCTTATATTTCCCGCGAAGAGTCGTTAGCGCAGGAAAAAAACAAGAGTACAAGTAGTCGGCAAACACATGGCTCAACAGGAGTACTACGGTACGTACGAAAGTAGCGAAGTACGAAAACCCAACAAGAAAACAAAAGAAGGACGACGAGGAGCGAACAAAATCACGAGAGAAAACCAGAAAATAGAGAGAGAAAAAGAACGACCGTAGAGAACTCCGAAAAAGGTCACGAATGAAAACAAAACAAAGTCGTAGAAAACCGCAAAGAACACCGGAAGAAACTCACGGATGACCCGCTAAACTCATAGCGAACCATAAGAAAGCCATGGGCCTCTGGAAAGAAAGACCCGTAAGCACGGTGGTGTTTCGGACTCAGAGCTGTGCTAATGTCCGGACTTGAGTGCTGACTACTAGACCGACTTTCTCGTGTAAGGCGATCCTAATCCCACTCGAATAGCCAACCGTGGACCTTTACAAATTTTCACACATTTCATTTTTTTGTTTTCATGCAAGCAAGACTGTAGGTAAGTAGGCTGTGTAGTAGTGGAGGTAATTTTGTATTTTTTAAACATATGTATTTTTGTTTTAAAACATTTCAGTCCACGGGATGACTATCCTAATAGGACTAGGTCTACGAACATTAGACTGTCGGTAGTAGAAACCCCAAGGACGGTCGAACGGTTCCGTGATTCCTGCTCTACTCTCTAGAGAGTCTCTGAGTCAGGCGGCCCCATTCTATGATTCTCGTAATTTTTCTTTTTGCAGTCTCATCAATGTACCCACCGCACTTACAGCCTTGCTTGATGGCCCCATATATAAGCCAAGGAGGTTATATATGCACACCTACACGTCCCCTGTAGGTGTGTGCTTTGAGCCAAGAAACAAGGTGAAACTAGGGACGAGAGGTCAAGGAAAGAAGGACGGAAAGCGGCTCACTTAACACAATTTCGAAAAGAAGTGAGTCGATTTCCAATAATCGAAAAACACGTAAGTCACCCCGGACTCCCGACCGACCTCACATGTCCCGAGAAAAGGACTAAAGGCACCTCGACGCTCTCGGAGAAGGTGAAGACTAGACTCCTAGGAACGCACTTCCTTTTCCCAAATAACCGTAAAATCATAAGAAAAAGAAAGAAAGAGAAAGCCACTCGCTCGTGAAGTGACCTAGACCCCTAAGGTGGTGTGTAACCCTTCCCAAACATTCAAGTAATGGCAAGGAAAAGGGAAACATAAAACAAAGCTGCGGGTAAAGAAAGTAAAATGGAGCGAAGTATAAATGAAGTAGAAAAAGAATGAAACCATCCAAATAAAATCGGCAGCATAACCGCATGAAAATGAATTTTCCACACCTGCAATTTATATAGAAAGGAATGCCGCAAGCATATGTATATGTAACAACCAATGTTTCCATCCATCCCAAGTAAATGCCACAATTTAAGCCATATAAAACAATAATCAAGCCCGAAATAATAATGAAATAATGTTCTTAAGGCCTCCAAAACTGCAGCCATACAAGGCCAAAACTAAGCCCTCAAAACTTTAAAACAAGCCTCTCACGGGCTACAAGACCGATTCCAATACAAAGCAAAACAAACCCCATGACGGGCCCAAAACATGCTCATAATCGAGCGACCAAAAGAGGACCCTTAAAGCCCCGATCCGACTTACAAGCCACATTGATACTCTATACGCATACCATACGAATAAAGCTCAATTATTCAGCTTCAACAAACCAAAAACTCCCAAAGTTTTAAAATTCAGCTTTTCAAAGAAACTCCAAAAGTTTCCAAAATTATGCGGTACACTTTTCATATTAGCTCAAGAATGCCTCGCAAAATACTGAATAAATTAGCACTGAAACAATGCTTCAATCCTTTCCAAATCGACATTTAATCAAAGTCCAAAATTTGATAACAAACTCCCAGCAAGAAAGCTCCCAAGTAAAATAAATTAGGCATTGCGATATAACAATTCATGTGCTATGTAAATGTTAAGAACTTAATCTTAAATATGTAAATAGATAAGAGTTAAATGAGGAATATATAGAAAGTGAAGATTAGAAGTTAAAGAGTAAATACAAAAGAATTAAGTGGCATGTATGTAAATCTCTTTACTTTCTTTGTACTTTAACTCACTAATATAAACAGTGGTAGATCCAATAGCCTCACCAACTTTCTCCCTTCTCCAATTTATGGTAATGAAATTTTAGTTACAGCCATAAGCCAAAACTCATGAGCAAAAGTAAATACAGTTCCCAAAGTAAAAAGAATTGTTCAGAGCTAGTTTCAGCTTGGGTACATGAATGTATAAGGATCCAACCGTATTTATGCAATTCCAAACGTTTTAGACATGAAGATACACCTACATTATAATAAATTTCAATTCTCATCGAAATATAACCACTCGAACTTGTAAAAAATAAAACTCGCCTTTCATGAAGTGGTATATATGTAAAACAGAAGTTGGTGTGTTGAATGTGTAAATGCAAAGAGTTGTGTGGCATGAATGTAGAAGGCACAATTTTGGGTGTTAGAAATGTAAATATAGAAGGCTAAAGTGGTATGTGTATGAGAGAGTTATGAGTTGTTTATACAAATTTCTCCAAACGCTCTACAACAACAGTGGCATAAAGGAAGAGAGCAAGTATACAAATATACCAATTTTATGAATATTCCATCTTTCAAATGGTGGGAAGAATAATGAAAACAGTGAGATGTTTACATGTATAGCACTTGAAACATTGTTATCCGCAAATTTGCACACCCTTAGTTAAGAAATATCATGCTTCAAATGGAGATATTAAATCAACAAAATATAAAGCCTTCAAATCAGAAAAACTGCAAGCTCACCAATCCCCAAAATAGTGTTTAGAACCGTTTCAATATAGCATTTCTCTCCTCCCCAAAATAACAAGGTTATGAGACCCAAACTTTCAGACTCCCACAAGAAAAATATCAAAACCTTCAGTTTTTCTCTTTTTTTTTTTTTTTATGATCGAGCAAGCCACAACTTAAGGTGCAAGAGAACTTGCACATCTCACATTTCCCAAAATGAACCTTTCATTTTCAAAACATCCTCAAAATGATGCCCTAACAATTCCAAAGTTTTCAAAATTCAATTTCCAATGGTTTCAAAATCCATAAGCGAAGCCTCATCGATTTCAGAACTGCACAAATGCAATTTATAAAACATTCAAATTGCATAAGCCAAAGCCATGTTGATTTCATATTTACCAAATAAAATTTTGAAAGCTTCAAAACTTCTCAAACAAAAATCCACTTCAACCTCATAATCCCCATAAACGAAATGTGCATGTGCTTCCAATTCAATAAATGATTTTCACACAGCAACTATAAATCACATGTAACTAGCAAGCTGCAATTTCGTGGGGCTTATCCATGCTCTCAAGAGGTATTCCCAACGTTTTACCTTCAACAGGAATTTCAAATTATTCAACCTGGAAGTTGATATATGAGCCTTAACCTCCCTCCACGCAGCAATAAGACAAAGTAAATGGCTCTTTTTAAGAATTCCAAAAAAAAATATATAGTATAGCAGCAGTGATTCTAAACAAACAAACGTTGCTACTTGCTCGATTAAGGAAATTAGAGAAACTTAGCAATGAATGAAGGAGGAGGTGGGAGAAGATTGAGAAGGTTACCTTCCTTGCTGCCTTGAAAAATAAGCCTTCCTCACAAAACTTCCAAAGTGTTTCAAGCACACACATAAAATAAGCCAGCCAACAAACGAGATTGACCACCAAATGAAGCCACAGAATTTCGAAATCGCAAAGAGACGCACCACTCAAAAATTTGGCAGAACCTCCCCTCACACAAAAATTTCAGCCCACCCTAAAGAGCTCCCCAAGTGGGGTTTATATAGCCAAGGGGGAGGAGACGGAGTTACCTACTCTTACCTGGACGGTGAGCCGAAGCCATCGGTGACAGGAGAAGTCGCAACAAAAAGGAAGAGGCGACAAGCGTCGCGACAGAGAGCAGGAGGCGTGGAGGACTTTAGCCAGGGGAGCAGGGAGCTTTACCAGGCATGCGTACGCGGAGGGGACCGAAGTCTTGCGAGGAAGAGGAAATGGCTTTCGACGAGGAAGGGAGGCGCTCGGCTCGACGCTCCATTCGGGAATGGGATAGGGGAGCGACGGCTAGAGGCATGAGGGAGATGAGGGTTAGGGATTTAGGTTGGTTTTTTGCTTTTCATTTCTCTTTTTTTTTTTAAATTTAAAACAACATTTTATTCAAATTTTCGTTTATTCGGACAAATTTCGACTCCGCACGAAACTATATCAAAATTAGTGTCCTTCCTAAGTAATTTCGACGTTCCGGACGCAACGGCACAGTCCATTTCGTCATCCGAGGCCGTTTGGACAACCTCGTTATCAAAACAGGTCAAAAAGGTCAAATTTGGAAATTTCGCGATTAAATCATATTTGTTTGAAATTCAAGGTTGAACTGGTAGCGATCAAATGTTGTGTTCAGTTTAGGGGAGTGTGTCGAAGTGTTTAAAATTTAAATTGAGAAGAAAATGGCTAGCGTCGGGTCAATTTGGGTCAAATCGGAGCCTAGGTCGTGCTTAGGTCAAAATTGGGGGTTTTAGATGAAATCGGCTTAAATTGACAAAATTTGGCTGTGGTGTAGTTGAACAAAATGAAATTATGAATATTTGGGATTTTCTGGAATTTTCTAGAAATTTTTAGAATTTTTGGAATTTTGGGTTAAAAAGGGTATTTTGGGTACTTGGAGGTTATTTGGAGGGTATTGGGGTATTTTGGTGGGTTTAGGGTTCAGGATGTGTGTGAGAGTGTGATGTGTGCAAGCTAGACCTCACCAGACCAGACCATCCAGGATACTTCTAAGGCCAAAGAATCCTATAGGGAACTCATCCTTTAAACCTTCACATATTGGTCTTAACCCTCCAAGTGGCCTGGGGGTTTACAATCGAACATGTGGGGTTTGAAGGGAATCAAGAAGTGTTTGGAATTTCTAAGTGGTGGGTCCCATTTCTAGTCCTCTATGATTAGTCAAAGGAAAAGCCTAAGGCTAGATCCTAAGTACTAAAGAGAGAAGAGAAGACCTCATCAAAAATGAGGTCAACAAATGGACCCCCAATAGGTGTGGTGTGCTAACTAAGCACACCGCGCGTATTGGCGTTGACCGAAAAGATCAACAAAACCAACACAGATGTCCAAGTGACAAACTTAGGATGAAGTAGAAGAATTTCCGCTGGGGAGTATCAAGTATATCTCTAAGACTGGAGATTCCTGAACTCTCGCTGGGGAAAAAAAAAAGGAAGTGAATTTCATATCACAAGATTCTAAGAGATTGGATCTTAGATTCGTTACATTTTTTATTTCAAGTTTTAATCATGAGTTTGAATTTCGATTTGTGTTTCAATTTTGGTTTTATGCGGAGAAAAGAGTAGGGCTAAGGCCCACCCGAATGCATTTGTATGCTGAGAAGGAAGCAAGACTGAACCTATTCCATATGTGTATGCTGAGATGGATTGAGACTGAGCCTATCCCAAATGCTGAGGAAGAATAGGACAAAGCCTATCCGAAATGCGAGTGCTTTAATTTCAATTTCTTGTCGAGAGGATCAAATTTTTAGATTGTTGAGAAAGGAGTAGGACTGTGTCTATCCCGAGTATTGAGAATTGCTTAGAAGGGAGTCAGGCGGAAGCCTATCCCGAGTGCTGAGAACTGCCTATCCCGAGTGCTGAGATTTGCTGAGAAGGGAGTAGGGCGGAAACCTATCCCGAGTACTGAGAACTGCAGAGAATATGCTGAGATGGGAGTACGGCGGAAGCCTATCCCGAATGCTGAGAATATGCTGAGAATCGTCGAGATCGTCGAAGATTGCTCGAGGTGCTCGAGATTCGTCGAGAATTGTTGAGTGCTGAGAATTGCTGAGAATTGCTGAAAATGCTAAGAATGCTGAGAATTGCTGAGAAGGGAGTAGGGCGGAAGTCTATCCCAAGTGCTGAGAATTGCAGAGATTCTGTGAATGCAGAGACATTGAAGAATTTTGTCGACTTATGCTCGAGACCGAAGAATTTTGTTGAAATTTATTTATGCAGAGATCGAGGGAAATTTTGCCGAGGTCCATGGGGAATTTTTGCCGAGATTCAGCTTATGCGATGGTTGTGAAAAATTTTGTTGATATTTGATTTATGCTATGACTATGAAGAATTTTACCGAGATTCGGCTTATCGCCGAGATCTGAGAAAGATTTTGCTGATATTTGGGAATGCAGAGTTTTATGAATGCAGAGACTGAACATATTGCTGAGATTTATGAATGCAGAGATCGTGAAAACATATTGTAAAGTGCAGAGAATGTTTGTAGAAGTTCATATAAATGCTGAATTTTATCGAAATGCTTATGCAGAGATTTTTGAAAATTCACAAGGTGCGTAGTTCTTTTGTTTTGTTTAAATGTCGACTTTTATTTTGTTTGATGCGAGTTTTATTTAGTTTCATTTGTTTTAAGATCCGGACCCAGCTTTAGACAAGTGCGGCATCGGTGCTTCGTAGGACAAGAATTTGTCTCCGAAACATCACGATGCGCAAGATTTCCGAGGGTATCATCAACCGATTGAAATCAACCGTAGATAATAACTCACTCTTTAAGTTGCTATCGGAATTTATATTCTTTCAAGAACCTATAAAGATGTGTTATCTCCGAGGACGTCGCAGCTTAGGAGGCCGCAACTCCGTAGCTTTGTTCGTAAGCAATTGTCATTTGATTTTGTCACCGATTTCGTAAAGGGTGTTCACACTGTCTTCGAGAAATTACTATGACGTTCTTCGAACCGACGTTAAAGTTTTATTTCTTCGGCGCCGAAGGATACGACTTCGGGGTTGAATTTACATTAACTCGTTAAAATCGTTGTCATTTGTTTAATTCTTTCTTCCCGGGCTTAAGCGCATTTCAAAATTTCTGTTCATGTGATTAAAATATTTTTCACCGTCCAAAGATATTTCTGAGCCAATTAATGACCGACCAAAAGGCATAGAATCACTTGACTCTTTTCAAAGCATAATATCAGAGGAAACTTCTTAAGGTTGTCTTTTAAGTTTTATTAATCAGGGGAGGATTAAGACACCAATTTTTAATTATGTGCTTGCCTCAAGCTTCTTCTCAGGGAGCATTCTTTTTTTTTCTTTTTCTTTTTTTTTTCATTGAGCTTTTCGCTCTATTTTTTTATTGAGGATTACTATATCTGATGGAGCACATGTTAAAGATTTTGAATGTCTTGATTGAGACACCAATTTTTGATTTTGTGCCCACCTCAAGCTTCTCCTCGAGAACTTTTTTTTGCTCCTTTGTTTTCCGAGAATTCATCGTATCCGGCGATGCATATTTTGTTAAAGATTTTGAATGTCGAAACTCCCCTAATTAATAATTCCAAAATGTTTCTTAACATGAATCCTGGGATATTATAACTTATTTGAAAGTCCGGACCCAGCCACATGGCAGGAAATTAAAAGGCCCTTGATATCCCGGATCAATTACTAGTATTTCAACCACACTACTTCATTTTGAAATCAATTTAGGACCCAGATCAAATTCCTTAAAGTAAACGACTCAGTTATTAGAGCATTAATTTCATTCTTCCCTGAAACCATAGTCTTAGCAAAATATCCAAATTTAAGCTTTCCAAACATTGGAGCGCTTCCGGACAAAAACAAACTCTTTGTCATTCATTCATTGTAGTAAGAAGGATGGTACGGCACCAATACCGATCGTGCTAATATCTTCTTTCAACGTCAAAAGTAATAACAACCAAAAAGTGTCACGTCCGTTGCCAATCGCGTAGGAACCAATTGAAGCAAACAAATCGCCTGAAATCATATTGATATAACTTATTTCAAGTTCCTTTCAAATATTCATCAGGGATTGTTACGCTTCTATTCTTGAAGTTTTTCTCCAGCCATTCCTTAAAACTGATGCAGCCTTCAATGGTGTGCCCTGTTGACCTCATTTTTGATGAGGTCTTCTCTTCTTCTCTTTAGTACTTAAGATCTAGCCTTAGGCTTTTCCTTTGACTGTCTTAGAGGACTAGAATTGGGACCCACCTTCTAGAAATTCAAACCACTTCTTAACTCCCCGCAAACTCTACAAACTCGACTATAGACCCCTAATCACCTGTAGGGTCGAAATCAAATATGGAGTTTAAATGGTGAGTTCCTATGGACTCTTTGGCCTTAGGATCGCCCAGGTGGCCCGGTCCAGTGAAGGGGCCGACTTACACACACACTACATTTATACACTACACCTACACACTACACTTCCACATACCTCCTAAAACCACACCCATACCTAACTCGACCTCCCGACTCATGTAGGTGGTTCACATGGATGATCCTTAACCCCTAAGCCCTCGGCTAAGAGGGTTAGGAACAACATAGATGAATGCCTCAAATGAGTCCCTTCATGGCTCATGTGGGCTTGATATGGCTTCATGGCTCAACCAAAATGATTTCACTCCACTCAAATTCACCCAATCTTCAATTTCCCAAATTTTCAATTTTTGACCCCCGGGACCCTACACCCGCTTAGCCTACCCAAAACCCTTGAAATTACCCAAATTTCTCAAAATTTCCAAATTACCCAAAATTCTCCAAAATCATTCCCAAACATTTCCACATCACTTAAATTGATCATCCATACCCAAAAATACCAAAAATTCCAAAAATACCTCCCAATACCCTCCAAATCACACCAAATTAAGGCCAAAATGACCCCCTCCCCATTCCATTTTAATTCAAAGCCTTTACACATGGCAATTGCCAATTGATTGCACAAACCTCCAGCCCTGACCCACCTGGACCTGAGGGTGACCCATGCTCGCCGGCCGCCCGCCTGGATCGCCGGAAAACACCATGGCCGAGACCTCGGGAGGAGCCAAAGTTTAGAATTCCCACTTCGCCGAGCCGCCCCATGCCAAATGGTCACTATGTACTGTTCTTCTCCTCACCAGAGCATTGTTCCCATGCCTCAACTCCCCCGGAAGGCTCTCCAGCCTCTCCTATTTAAACCCCTCACCCTCACGGCCATGGGAGAGAGTTGCACAAACCTCGCCGAAACTCCGCCAAAATTGTTCCAAACCCTTCTCCACCCTTAGAGCGAGCTTGATCCCAGAGTGTCAATTTGCCCTAATCCCCACCGATAAAATCCAATTTCCCAATCGAAATTCCACCCAAAACCGGACACTTCTCCACGAGTGAGCCAATTCCCAAATTGATTGGTTCTACACCTTCACCGTACCAAGGGAGGGTGTCCACCAAAGAAAAGCCCCATCTCCAGGGCCACCCGGTTGCTCCAGCCCTCCAAGCTTTGTGATCGGGCTAGTCGAAATCACATCTAGACAATTCACCGGACCGAGAGACTTCATGCTGGAGCTTCGCCGGGATCCAATCGAAAGTGCAACAACTCTCGGATTGAAGCCACACTTCTCTGAGCAAAGGTATGAACTAATTCTTCATCCCGAGCTTCTGGAGATTCTCCATTTCGAATGCTTTAATTTCAATGCATGATAACCGTATAGATGTGTTCGTCTCTTCAAGACGAATCCATAGAGCATAAGAACATGAAAATCCCTTGAGTATCGAGTGAGATCTTAGGGATTTAGTGTGGACTTAGATTTTTGAACATCTTTGCCATGGCATCATCCTTGAAGGAATAGTTTCGTGTAAACCGATCCGACGCTGTTGAACCTTTCTTTTCGCCTATCCGGCATGCCAGCCTCATCCGGAACAATCGTTCTTCGACCGTTGAAAGATTGCCAAGGCCGCTCGACTTTCAGAATCCCTTGATCGCGTTTCCATTCTTGTGCCTTTTTCATTTGTACGGACTTCAAATCGACCCAATCTTGAACTTAGAAGACGGCAAAACACAAGCATCAACCGACTTTTCCTCATGTAGAATATCTTTTCCTTTAATCGGGGCGACCGGTACATCGGTAATGAATCCGACAAGAGGAGCAGAAACAGCTTAAGAGATGTCCCAAGGCTTGTAATGACAACAGAGTTCTTTTCAATCCATTCCTTCTTTGGCATGGGAAGTTCTCACCGTACTCGTGTCAACATTACAATAAGATTAACTGTGACTTCGTCATTTACCACTATTTCAATAGCCACATCCCCAAACTTAACTTCAACATCGTTGAACCTTGTCTAAACTTGATGACCGAGACGTGCCTCATCCCCACCGACGGCGAACTCTACTCCGGAGGCGAAAGAAAAGATCAACTTCTATGAAGCATTGTCCCCGTCATTCAAGAATTCCTGCAGTCGCTGACGTCCCGTGTCTTCAGACTTCACGCAGAATACTCAAGTTAACGCACTTGTCCCGTAACCGGGCATCCTTTAAAATTTATTCATGTGAAATTTTTTTATCTCAAAAATTTTCGAATTTTGTTTTATTATCGTGTATTCATGGGTTTTGAAAATTTTATTTTGAATTAAAATTTTAACAAAATTTTATTTTTTTTTAGGTTTATCGAAGGTTGTTAGAAGGACTTCGCCTCACATGTTTACAACAAGTCAAACCTAAAGAGGGAATGAAGTATCGTACCCGTCCGAGATTTGCAGGAGGTCAATTCGCATCGAACTCACTTCATCGCAGCACCCTAGTCTAACACACCTATTGGAGGTCTACCTTGCCTCTTCGGGGATGTGGGAGGATTCCTGAACCTCTCGTTTAGGGGTGCTCAAAAGCGGCCCATCCAAAAGGAGTCAATTATACTCACTCAAGACGAAATGAGCGGGTATGCTAACTAAAGAATAGTAGTTTGTCCACTAGGGCATGGGACTAACTACCGATTTATGAAAGCGAATCCATCTCGATCAAAACAGAGAGGAACTAGTCCTCAATCCGAGTCGCCGCAAATTGTACGACTTATTTTTTTAGGTTGTGTGTTTTATTTTGAGTGGGGTCGCCTAACAAATTGTCTACGAATTTTCAATTTAATTTTAAAAAAATAATTTGAAAAGTAGTATTTGATTTTAAAAATAATTTTTAAATTTGAACATTTTAAGATATGAAATCAAACCGATCTCACATCCCAAATAGTTTATACAAACGAGACCGCACCACAAACCGTGTATCTATCCCGAAGAATAGACACACCGTCATTGATGGGGCTCGATTAAATAAACTAGGAGATTTGTGACATCCGTTCGTCCGCGAACCAATTTTATAAGCCGACAGTTCCCCCGTTTAATATAAATGAATTAAGCGGTTTATATTACCTCGGTTCTTGCTCCCTATAAGGGCAAGCCCCCTATAGTTAATTACATCTTAAATGACGGAATAATTTAAGAAAACTCTCGATAATGATCGTGGTTTTGCTCTCAAGAATTTCAAAGTTTAAGGTTTACAAACAATTAGATTTTGGAAATTTCAATAAAAAATGGCTCAAATTTGGAACAAATTTTTATTTTAGAGTCCAAAGGAAGAGGAGTAGGGAAGTCAGTAGATCCAAGAGGAATTCGACAACTTCCGACCATCATTGTTAGGCTTTTGAATTTTGAAGTGAATTTATTTAAGTTTCAATCCTCGCCAATTAATTATAGGAATTACATTTACATAATCACCTCGATTATACAAATAACCCGAAAGGTAGGAGGATTTATACCTATATATCGGACGACGACCCCGAATCCTAGCAAAGACATTATATTGCACAATGTAGCCGTGCAAAAGCTTAAAAAGAACAACTTGAGGATTTGCGTCGCATCAAAGCGTACTACTCAATCCTATGGCTTGTTGGGTTCAAATTAAAGAATGGTTTTGCCGATGTCGACAGTTTTACTGCTGACGATGGCCGTGTCAGCTTCGAAGTCGTGCCCGTGCTCCACGTCGTAGCAAAGTTGCGCTAGTTTAAATCTTAAGTTAAAGTGAAATATAAATCGTTTTATTTCATCTTAATATTATTATCGTTTTCATTTTCATTGCAAGCGTGAGTGTGTGCACAAGTTGACAGTAGCAAAAGAAAGCAGAAAACAAGTAAGTGTGAATATGCTATAGCAAACAATGTGAAGCAAGTATCACAAGCAGGTTATGCCGATTAAACAAGAATAACATGCTACAACAAGCAAAACATGCTAAGCAAGTATGTATACTGAAAATAAGCAAAGCAGACTAGCAAGAGTATGCCGGTGCAGGCATGCGTAATGTATAAACTGAAAGTAAAATGTGCTAGACTAGCAGAGTATGTACTGAAAAGTAAAGCAGGTATAACAGTAAAAAAGTAAACCGTGTCACAAATGAGTACCGTATGTCGCTCTATCCGCGGTGCATCGTTACCTCGTTTATTATTTTCATATTTTTCTTATATTTCCCGCGAAGAGTCGTTAGCGCAGAAAAAAAGTAAGAGTACAAGTAGTGGGCAAACACAAGGCTCAACAAAGAGTACTACGGTACGTACGAAAGTAGTAAGTACGAAAACCCAACAAGAAAAACAAAAGAAGGACGACAAAAAGGAGCGAACAAAATCACGAGAGAAAACCGTGTATCAGAGAAAGAAAAAGAACATCCGTAGAACTCCGAAAAAGGTCACGAATGAAAACAAAACAAAGTCGTAGAAAACCGCAAAGAACACGAAGAAACTCACGATGACCCGCTAAACTCATGGCGAACCATAAGAAAACCATGCGCCTCTAGAAAGAAAGACCTCGTAAGCACTATGGTGTTTCGTACTCGTAGCCGTGCTAATGTCCGACTTCGAGTGCCGACCACTAGACCGACTTTCCGCAGAAGACAAGCCCTAATCCGACTCGAACGTACCAACCGTGGACCTTTATAAATTTTCACACATTTCATTTTTGGTTTTCATGCAAGCAAGACTATAGTAAGTAGGTTGTGTAGTAGTCGAGGTAATTTTGTATTTTTCAAACATATGTATTTTTTTTGTTTTAAAACATTTCACCACGGGTTGACTATCTCATTGTGACTAGGTCTGCGAACATTAGACTGCCGGTAGTAGAAACCCCAAGGACGGTCGAACGGTTCCGTGATTCCCGCTCTACTCTCTACGCAGTCTCCGAGTCGCGGCCCCATTCTATGATTCTCGTAATTTTTCTTTTTGCAGCCTCATGAATGTCCCCCACCGCACTTACAAATTTCTGTTAAGACCCCATATATAACCCAAGGAGGTTATATATGCACACCTACACGTCCCCCGTAGGTGTGTGCTTTGAGCCAAGAAACAAGGTGAACTAGGGACGAGAGGTGAAGGAAAGAAGGACAGAAATGTACCACTTAACACAATTTCGAAAAGAAGTGAGTCGATTTCAACAATCGAAAAACACGTAAGTCACCCCCGGACTCCCGACCTCACATGTCCTAAGAAAAGGACTAAAGGCACCTTCGACGCTCTCGGAGAAGGTGAAGACTAGACTCCTAGGAACACACTTCCTTTTCCCAAATAACTGTAAAATCATAAGCAAAAGAAAGAAAGGGAAAGCCATCGCTCAGGAAGTGACCCCTAAGGTGGTGTGTAACCCTTCCCAAACATTCAAGTAATGACAAAGAAAAGGGAAACATAAACAAAGCTGCGGGTAAAGAAAGTAAAACGGAGTGAAGTAAAAATGAAGTAGAAAAAGAACAAAACCAACCAAGAAAAATCGGGCAGCATAACGGCATAAAAATGAATTTTTCACACCTGCAATTTGCATAAAAAGAGATGTCGCAAGCATGTATATGTAACAACCAATGTTTCCATCCATCCCAAGCATGCATAAAGTATGTTAGAACTTTCAAAACCATAAGATAGCTTGCATGAAAAAGAGAACTTCAAATTCCTACAAGTAAAACACACTTTTATGTTTGGAATGAGGTGAAACATGTGTGCAAGTATAGCTTTGATGTTGTATATGTGAATAAATGTTGAAATAGATGAAAAGCAAGCACACATAGCTTCAAATTTTGATATTTCATGAGGGAACATGTTTGAATGCAAAAATAGCAAATAAATTCACCAGTTTAATCTCATATTAGCTAGCTGTCGTTAAGCCACACAAAGCATGAAATGAGGTAAGAAACATGTGACATTAAAGCTTAAGTGTTGTGTATATGGATACATGGTGAAATATGTGAATAATGAACATGTATAGCCTCTTTCACGAGTGTATATGGCCACTTTCAAATCCGAATTTTGCATATAGGAAATGTTCCCAAATTTGGGCATGTATCCTTCAGATCTTCCAGAAAATGTATTTTAATTTTCACCACTCACTCACATGTTCCAACACCTTAATTCTGCAATCATTTCCATTTTCACATTAAACTCATTCAGTTTTTATTTTTTATTTTGGAAGTGACCTTAATTTCCCAATTCCGGAAACACTATAAAATGCGTTTGGGAGCAATCCCTAGAGCATCAAAGTCAAGAAATTCAAAAATGCTACATGCAAGCCCAAAACTTCAACCAAATAAGAAAACAAGAAAGGCTCCAACGACTCTCCAAACGTTCAAAATTTTGCAAATGAGTCATCCCAAACTTTCAGATTTTTACAAATAGGCCACCCCAAAGTTTTAGATTTTGCTAAGCAAACACCTCAAACATTTCAGATTTTGCAAACCAAGCTTCTAAACATTTCAGATTTTGTAAAAAAACACCTCAAATACTTCAAGTTTCTTTATAAAAAGATAAGGCTCAAGCATTCCAGATTTTTGCAAAGGAAAAACCTCAATAACCGTAGCAAATTCAGACCAAAACATGCATTTTTAAGCTCCCAACCGCAACAATCTAGATGGCAGAATAAAATCAATATCTTATCAATATTCATCAAGTAAGTCATAAACATATCCAAAAAACTGCAGTCGTAAAGGCACAGTCACTCCCACATTCAACATTCAAAACCTTCCCTTCCCCAACTCTCTTTGAGTAGATCCTGGAACTCACATAGGTGCAGCTTTCCAAAATAAAGGAAATTAAAGCTAGCCACATTCTCGATCCAAAGATCCAGAAAAACAAATCAGAATACAAAACTAGCAATAAAGTGACCCATAAGCGATTGCATTATTACCACATAAGTTGTACATGCTTACATGCGGTTCACCAATTTTAATGTGATTCAAAAGACTTGGGTGGTAGCTATGTAAATCGACTTGAATTCACATCAAAATTTATGTGGGTGTTAAATATGTAAATAAATAAGAATTAAGTGGCATGCATGTAAAAATTAAATAACCCCCATTCAAATTAATCACCTTCACACAAGAACTATCAATGCGGCCGCCACTAGAAACATAATCTTTAAATCCAACATTCAAACACCTCATGTCCATACAAGTTTGAAGAGAAGCAGTTTCAAAATTCCATAGTTTGTAAACAATGAAAAGTTCCATCTTTAGTTAAAAGGTGGATCAAAGGATTCAACTCATCACCTCAAAGAACAATAAATGGTGCTCTAAAAGAAGACAGTAGTGAGGCATTTATTAGCACCCCACCATTCTTGATTTATTTGCATGAATGAAGCATGTGAGAATAGCTCAAAAAACAAAACAAGAATATTATTTCATTACCTCTCCACTAACTTAATCTTTCCTTGAAGTTAAAAGAAGTTGTATTTTCTGCTCAAAGATCGCTAGTGCCATAAGCAAAATCAAAGAAACCTGATTTCCCGATGTGAAACAAGCAATTCCCTTAAAAAAAATGAAATTCATGAACTCTTCCACTAACCACCAAATAGATTCAAATCAGACTTTTAAAATTAAATAAAAGATTCTTCTTATTAAGGGCCGATAATACCTCTTATGGCACGAGATACTTCAAATGAAACCAAAGAAGAAGGCTAAATAGTAGGATCCTTACCTCTAAATGCTCACTGGCTAAGAACTTTTTAAGCAAACCTAGAGCAACATAAAACAAGCCCGGAGAAAACTGCGCACCTCCTTCAAAATTTTGGCCAACCCTAACCTTCCCAAAGAGGGGGTTTTTATAGGCCAAGAAGGAGAAGATACTATTTCTGCCATCGGGCGGTGAGGCGAGCCAAGAGAAGCTACAAGAGTCGCGTGAGGGAAGTGGGAATCGAGCCGCCGAGGGCGCAGGAGGCGTGGCGGCAGAAGGGGAAGCTTGTGCGCAGCACGCGTACGAGGAGGGGACCACCCCGCCGAAGCTCCGCGACAAAGAAGAGGAGATGGGGGGAGGGGCCCGGTTCGGCCGGGGCTCGCGACAGAAGGAATTGTGAATGGGAGAGGGGGCCGGGCGTGAGTACTACGGAGGGAGAGTCGTGGTTTAGAATTAGGATTTAGGTTTTCTTTTTTTTTTGCTTTTCATTTTTTTAAAAACAACATTTTATTCAAATTTTCGCCGATTCGGACAAAAATCAATCCCGCACGAAACGATATCAAAATTAGTGTCCTTCCTAGGTAATTTCGAAGTTCCGGACGCAACGCGTAGTCCGTTTCGTCATCCGAGGCTCGACAACTCCGCACAAACAGTCAAAAAAAAGTGAACCTAATCTAAACTCCTATCCTAACTTGAGTCCAATCTAACTTGAACTCAAGTTAACCTAAAACCTTAGGTTCAACACACATTGAACCTAACTTAAACCTAACCTAACTTAAGTCCAATCTAACTTGACCTCAAGTTAACCTAAACCTTAGGTTCAACCCATATTGAACCTAACCTAAACTGAACTAAACTTGAGTTCAATCTAACTTAAACTCAAATCAAATTTTAATTTAACCCACATTGAACTAAAATCAACCTTAAGTTTAGGTTCAACCTGACTTGAACCTAACTTAATCTAAACTCAAAATTTAACTTAAGTCTAACCCACATTGGACTCAAGTCGAACCAAACTTAGGTTCAACCGAGATATGAACCCAAGTCAATTCAATCAATATTGAATCTAATTTCAAACCTTTTAACTTAAGTTCGTACGTACATGAACTCAAGTTAAATAGATTCAATCAACATTGAATCTAACTTAGGGTCAACTAGACATGAACCCAAGTTAATTCAATCAATATTGAATCTAATTTCAAGCCTTTTTAAATTAGAGTTCAGACAGACATGAACTCAAGTTAATTTAGAATTTATGTTTAAACTTAAAATCAAGATATAAATTCAACATTTTAAACCAAAACTGACATAATCAACAAAAATTTGACATTTCAAAAATAAAACAACATAACCAACATAAAATTGACATTTCAAAATAATTTGACATAAATCGACATCCAAGATATATCCAAATATTCTCGTAACATTATTTCGACAATGTTTTCTTGCAGGGTGAAAACAAGAAATTTCGTTTAGATTTTCTTTGCATGTTATAGGATGTGCTAACTCGTTTTGCAGACGTCGATGACGGAAAAAACCAAAAACCAAAACTTTTAGGTTAGACATATAACCTGAAACATTTCAACAAAACAACGACATTGACAACAAAAACAAAACTAAAACTTTTAGGTTAGACATATAACCTGAAACTTTTCAACAAATCAACAACATTGACAACAGAAACAAAACCAGAACCTTTAGGTTAGACATAATACCTAAAGTATTCAATTACATGATATAACGACATTCGGGAGTGATAGTGGGTACATCTCTCCTTAAAATAAATTTTTAGAAAACAAATGATTAACATTAATAAGAAGTTTTCTTAAACAATCGAAAATTGTTTAAGATGTAATTAACTATGTAGGCTTGCCTCTATAGGAGATCTAAAAGAACCCGAAATAGAAATCTCTCGGTTTACTATGATTTTCTTAATATGAAAATTCTAGAATATGTTATTCTGAATATCCTCATATAAGAATTATCATAAACATCCTTTTCTACTATTAGTCCTAAAATTCTCTAAATCCTTCATAGGATTTATATGAAAAAAACTAAGCTAATATTAGATGGCGACTCCTTGACATTGACACCCAAACCCAATCTCTTTCCGCCGACAAGAGAGAGAGAGATGTGGGGGACACCATAACATTGGCATTATTATTATTCCAATTGAAATTTGGGTGATTCTTCCAACCAGGATTTTAATAATTTGAATAAGAACTGTTAGGTCTATTAATAAGATTCAAAGTCTTATAGGGTGTTTGAGATTTTGTTATCTATCCAAATGAATTCTCCTCTAACACTTGAGGTGGTTGAGAATAATTCATTCCATACTGATCTATTTTCTTAGAAAGGGCTGTAATTTGAGAAACTATCATTGTCATCATATCTGAATCATGAACACTAGCTACTCTCTTAGGATTTACCCATTTAGAGGGACATTGAAAATTATTAGTAGTCATTTCTTCAATTAATGTGTATGCTTCATCAAAAGGTTTTGATATTAACGATCCAACAGCAGCAGCATCTATAATTGATCTCAATGATCCTACTAATCCATTGTAAAATATTTGAATTATTAACCAATCTGGTAAAGCATGATGTGGGCACTTCCTAAGAAGATCTTTAAATCTCTCCAAACCTTCATATATTGATTCCCATTCAAACTGACCAAAAGATGTAATATCATTTCTTAGCTTAGCAGTCTTTGATGGAGGGAAATATTTTGATAGAAACTTTTGAGACAATTCTCCCCAAGTTCTAATAGATCCAGGTGCTAACGAATTTAACCAAGCCTTAGTTTTATCCCTTAATGAAAAAGGAAAAAGTGTAAGTCTGACAGCATCACTCGACACTCCGTCATATTTAAAAGTAGCACACAATTCTATAAAACTAGTGAGATGTAAATTTGGCTCGTTATTAGTTGTTCCTCCAAATTGATTATTTTGTACCATTGGGATAATAGCAGGTTTAAGTTCAAATGAATTAGCAACAACATCAGGATTTTGAATAGTTATATGAATTTCATCTGCTGTTGGGTTAGCATAATTTTTTAAAGATCTTGGTAAATTTCCAATATCATTTCTTGATTATCTTGATTATTGATCCACTTAAAAAGTACATATTTTTATGCCTTATTTATGATTCAATTTTTAAGGATATTATCCTTTAATGAAAGATATTTTTATGTTTTTGGATATAGGTGATAAAAAAGAGTTCAAGAAGGAAAAAAGAGCAAAAATAGAGCTAAAAAGCAAAGTTGCCAAAATTATAGGTCTGGCGCATAGGCGCCAGAATCCAGCGCCTAGACGCTAGTTCGATATTGAAGCAATTAAGATTTTTGACAACTTTGGGCAGTTATTTTGACGGTGTTAAGCGGTTATCAGACCTTCTAGAAGACTGGAAGTTACTCCTGATACATAGGACATGTGATACAATGCATCTAGACACAGAAAAACGGTTTTAATCGCGAAGAGGTGCGATCCAAAGCGAAGGGGTACGAAGATCTGGTCACGGAGTCTGGCACCTAGGCGCCAGAGCCCGGCGCCTAGGCGCCACAGTTACTTTCTAGAAGATTTATTGAATTTGGATGAATTTTGAAGAGGTGCCTTAAGTAACCCCTGGTCATTTTTGAAGCTCTATAAATATGAGATATTTCTACAGAAAAGAGATTTCTCCAGCGCCCGGAAATAGTTCTAGAGAGCCACCAAATACTTTTCTTAAGTATTTAGTGAGTTTATTTTAGTTTATTTTAGTTACTTTGAGTGTTACTACTCAATTCCTTGAGTAGTAAGTGAGAGTTTGTAAGAGTTGGTGTTGTTGAAGTCTTGTACTTTGCATTGGAGTCAGTAGGAGTCAAATGATCACTTGAAGGAACATTTTAGACAAGTATTTGTAACTTGGTTCAAAGTTTTATAAATATGTTTTGTTTTGTGAATTCAATGTGTTCTGAGTAGTTACTTTTCTTTCTCCTTTCAACCATGAAAGCTAATAAAGATAATTTGATTTCGTTGGAGAACTTAAACTTAATATTAAAAGATTATTGTGATGATATGCATACCTGATCTTAATTTACTTTTTAAACTGGTCATTTGAATTGTTAAAATATGTTGAAGAATTCTGAGACCTATCCGGAGATGAGTTCTTAACTAGTAGATATCACATGAATCCTTAAGTAATCGAAGGCCATGTGCAGGTTATTCAAGGTGAAGTGCAAATAAATAGGAAAATAATATTTATTAGGCGTAGAAATAATTAGTTTTTAGAGTGACAGACTAAATTCTATTAATTTGGTTTATAGAAAGGGAACGGGTCACTAGTAGGGCCGACCATAGCCACCCTTGGACATCTAGAAGTGTGAGTCTAGATTAACCCATTCTACTAATAATACATCCTGAACCAATCTATATATTAGCCAATGTTCTTTATATTATCGAGCGAAGGTAAAGAATATGAATGCTTCTATTTGGCGCAATACCATAACTTCAAGTTCTCCACGAATGATAGTTTTTCTGAAAAATCTTGGATTAGTTAAAAAGGAGAAAGTTATTTTATTTATACTTGCATCAACCTTTACTTTATTGCTACTTTACTTACATCTAGTAGAAATTTCATAAAATTAAAAATTTGAATTTTAAAAAGAAATAAAAATTATAATTACTTTTAATTTGAAAATCTATTAATTTCTAAAATTAATCTTCCCTGTGGGATTGATAACCAAGACTTCAATAGAGCCCTGTATTACTGGATATGATACATATACTTGCATAGTACTTCTGGTGTGCAAAATATTTTCTAAAATTTTATATTTATTTTTGCATACTACTCTTTGAAATATAAATTAAAGGATAAATTTTAGGCATAGTTACGGGTCGAGGTCATCAATTATTTGCCATTTCACAAGGATTTTTAGTTTGTTTTGTTGTTTTCTAATTTTTCTAAAAGTACGCTCTAACTTTGAATCGTAAGGTACTAAACGTATAGATCCACTACGATGCATATAAAATCACACAAATACTTTAAAAAGTAAACAAACACACATAATTACACACTACAAAGTAAAGGTTTTCAGTTACTATATTATCAATAAATACCGTTTATACTTCATTCCTTCCCTGGAAAAGACGCCAAAACTTGATGCGGTGGACTTTAATATTGCAAGAACTTATGAACTAAAATTTATATATATTTATAATGATTTTGTAAAGTCCAAACATTCAATGCAAGTATACGTATTGTATTGAGTAATATAGGGCTCTAATGGAATCCTAGTTATCGATTCCAGAGGGAAGGCACGAGTCTTACAGTAGATAATGTAATACTAAATTCCAATACTTAAATTGCAATTAAAGTTTAATATTTACTTCTACTACCAAGATGCAGAAAACAGTAACAATTAAGCAAACTACAATTACTTCTAATATCTTTAAAACAAAATTAACTACCAGACACACACTAAGCTATATATTTGAAAGGTTTTGATATATAAGAAAAGTAACTTTCCTTCTTGCAACGAGAATATGATGTGTGGATGAAATGGAATGATTATCTATAGTATTGTGCCAAATAGGAGCATAAATGTTTTTTTGCTCTCAAAAGAGTACCCCCTCTTCCAAGCATGAAAAGAATATTGACATATCCTAAGTTTAGTCACTAAATCTAAGGCTAGGCTGAGAGGATACCGATCTGTCACTACGGAGCTCCCACTCACCCTTCACTCCGAAGGCCAACCTTTGAGTTTAGTTAATAATCTTAGGACCAAATTGGGGATCTCAACCTGTCACCCTGAAACCTCCAATTTGAAGTCCATCAAAACACATTTCCCTATTTATTTGCACTCAATTCCCATGAACTACGCAATTCATCCATGGAAATTGAATGAATTCTTCATTATTATTGGAGGACACTAAATCTTTTCAAAGTTAATGTTCAACAACAGATTTTAACAATTCAATTGGCCAGATCGAAAAGTAAATTAAGTTCGAAATGAAAAACCATCACAATTTCTTCAATACGTTAAAACACTTCACATCCACATTAACACATCATCACATCTCTATGCAAGAAGAAAGACAAAGGAGACTACTCAGAATTCATAGAGAAGACATAATAAAACATGGATTTTATATATAAAAGAAAAGTCATACAAACCATAAAAGAAAATACAACTTATCTCTTTCTCTTTCCCAATGCAATTCCCTTGAAGTTCCTTTGAATCCTTTTCTCTCTTCTATGCAACACTCAATTCTCTCTTTATAATGGAAAGGAAGAAGCAATCTCTCACTTTACTCCTCTTTCACTCCTTAAAGAAAAATTCCTCTCAAATTCTCACTTCTACGCTCTTCTCTTCTAAGCCCTAACACTCAACACACACTCTCCCTCACTAAAACTACACTAGAAACATAGAAGACCCCCCTCATTTTCATCCTAAAATAGCTACTTATAAGTTAGAAATGAAATCGCAAGAGTTTCCATAAACAACCCTTCAAAAAGTTGTCAAAACTCTTCAAATTTAAAATCCACTAACATTGGGCACCAACGGTGCTCTATCATCCGAATATTTGTTGAGCTCTCGGGAAAATGGCGCCGGCGGCACCCATTCTGGCGCCGGCGGCACCCATTCTGCCGCCGGCGGCTCCAGAAGCTGTTTTCCTCCTTTTTGCTCTAAATTCATTCCTTTTCGCTTCTTTTCGCTCTAATCACTTAAAATCATCATATCTGCAACAAATCATGAAAAATACCTTTCTTTAAAGTGAAATATCACCAAAAATGGGTAAAATTATATAGCAAAAATAGTATATATTTATGGTGCATCAGAGGATCTATAGGGACTATTATATCTGTGCCCCAACATTCAAATGACCAAGATGCAATCGTTGGATGCAGCACATTTGGTGGTTGATGTAAAAATCACTCCATTAACTTAACATTGATGACATTTCCTTACGAATTCAAGACAATCAGTCATCATTGTCGGCCAAGAATATGCCAGTCTTTTGATTTTGATTTTCATTTTTTGTCCAGATTGACGTGCATCACATAAGCCTGAATGTACTTCTTTAATAATATCTTGAGCTTCAGCTTTAAACATTTATTTTTTTTTAAATTAATTAACACTCCAAAACTTAAAATAATTATAATAAAAATAATATAATTCAAAAAATCACCAAAATTGGTCCAAGTGGTCCTCTGGTCATTAGGAATGTCCCCTAATTTTCTTAAGGACAGAAACTTTTCCTTGGTCATGTTATTAAATTTTCCTTGGAAATCTCTATTTTACCAAAAATAATTATATAAATAAATTAAATACAAAAAAATCACATTTTCTCCTCTCATGTCTTTATTGACATATGAGTGAAGTCACATAAAAATTTGAAGTTTATTTGAGTTCAATTTAGTGAGTTATGAAATTATTAGGCTTAAAGGGGAAAATGGTAATTAAAAAAATCTTAATCCTTAATTAAAACTTTAGGTTTAATAAAAAATTAGCAAGTACAATCTTTGATCCTAATTTGATTTGGATGATTGAAATTTAAATAATTAAAAGGAGTAGAAACCCATTAAGCAATTTAATGATTAAACTTTTAATTAAATAATTGATTAAATTTGGAAGAATAATAAAATTAGGAATTATTAAAATAAGGATATTATTAGGAAGAGATTTATTCTTTAATTTAAAAATCCCTAAATTAATTATCTCATTAATATTCAATTCTTAATTAAAATGATAACTCAAATTCAAAACATTAAAAGACTTAATCATTAAACTAAAATTAAATTATTAAACTCTTTTTAAAAATTTCAATTAAATTAAAAATAAAATTAAATTAAAAATTAAATTAAATTAAGTAAATTAAATTAAATTAAATTGAATTAAATTAAATTGAAATTAAAAGTTGAATTAAATTAAAAATTAAATTAAAGGTTAAATTAAATTAAATTAAATTAAATAAACAAATTAAATTAAATAACTTAAATTAAATTAAATTAAATTAAATAAATAAAATCGAAATTAAATTAAACTAAATCAAATCAAATTAAATGAATTAAATTAAATTAAATAAACAAATTAAATTAAATTAAATTAAATTAAATAAAATAAAATAAAATAAAATAAAATAAAATTAAATTAAATTAAATCAAATTAAATTAAAATTAAATCAAATCAAATTAATTTAATGTAACATCAGACAAACTAAATTGAATTAGAAATTAAATTAAATTAAAATTAAAACTCAATTAAATTAAGAGATTAAAATTAAATTAAATAACATCTTTAAAACAGAAAGAAATTAAATATAAAGCAACTTGAACAACTGATAAATTTAAACGATTAACTTAAATCGAATCATTTGAATACGATTTACCACCGAGAACTTTTTGGTTATTATAACTCTAAGCAGAACATTAAATGAAATGTTACTTCACTTATAGGATATTAAAATGTCTGGATTATTTGAGTAAGATAACAACTGAAAACTTGAATTCTCGGACGATTAATTCATTTGTATAATTAAACCGAATTTGGGCAACGATCACAGAAATATTGAAAAGTTGTTTAAGATTATTCTTAAGCACTTCCTCATTATGATAGGACATTTATAAAATTGGACTTAATTGTTCTTTGATGAAGAAAATGGATCCTTAACTAAAACCACAGAAGAACCTAGGCGTCATAGGAGATGACTAAGTATAGGATTAGGAATTTGGTATAAAACCATAACCCTTCCCTTAGCTTTACCTAGGAACTTGCTTAAAATATTCTAATTGTGTTTTAAGTGCAGCTTGGGATGACGGAAGACCCTCGGGTACGCTTTTATTTTATTACGTCTACTTTCTTGCAATTTACATTATTGCAATTTACTTAACTGCATTGCACTTACTTTTCTTGCATGATAAACAAGCGTTTTGCATGAAAACTCACACCTTTAGGATAGCCTAAAACGGAAACCAAAACTAAGTTAAAAGTCATTGCGAGATAAAATTCACCGCCCTGACATTTCAAAATATAAAACGGCTTCAAAAATTTAATCACAAAACGAACACAAAACTACAATTACAATTAAATTAAAACGTCTGTTGGATGATCGGGAATACCTCTCGGATGATGTAACCCTCGTATTCTTAGCAGGTTCCGCGGTCTAAATGAAAGTGTGGAACTCATTCGGTTGAGTTTGTAATTCATACGAATTTAAGTGAATCCGATAAAAATAATGATGCCGGAAGGATGGAGCGAGTGGGATCTTAACGGTGTCGTTATAATCGGCTTTAAGATTTGTTTTAATTAAAACATAAAAAACACTGAAATTAAAGATTTTCTTTAAACCAAAACACTTTTCTCATCCCACGATTTATGATTTCTAAAACTAAGCCTGCAACCCAATAAAGGAGCTCGGAGCATGGTGGGCGGCACGGCCATCGTCATCGGCAAAACTTGAGTCTACTTGAAATAAAACTTTCTAGAATTAAACAACGAAGCCGTAGGACTTCGAGGTAGTTTACTTTGGTACGCTTTATAAATCCTAAACTTTTCGTTAGGCATTTGCATTGCAAATTAAGCCCATAGCAGGTCTTAGGATTCCGAGGTAGTCGTCGATACGACATAAACCCTCACATCTTCGAGGCTATTTGTATGAATTACATCCTTATAAATATAAGTCCTAATTAATTAAAATTGACGAAGATCAAAAACATTTAAACAAACATTAGGACTTTCCTAAATCTAAGCGAACAATAGGATAGTCGGAAATTTACCGAAGTTCACTTCGAATGCAGCGATTTCTCTTTACTTTTTTTTCCTTTGAATTCCCAAAACAAAATATTTCCAAATTTGATGTTCCTTTATTGAAATTCCAAACTTCAATCCTTTGAGAACTTAAACTTTGAAATTCTTGAGTGCGGGAATTATTGATTATTATCGAGAGTTTTCTTAGGTGATTCTCGTCACTTAAGATGTAATTGTATAGGAGCTTGCCCTTATAGGGAATTTTAAAAGAACCCAGGGTAATATAAACCCTGATTTAATGCTTTCATATTAAGCGGGGAATTTATCGGCTTATAAAATTGGTTCGCGAGACCAAACGGATGTCACAAATCTTCTAGTTTATTTAATCGAGCCCCACCATGGCAGTGTGTCTATCCTTAGGGATAGATACACGGTTTGTGGTGCGGTGCTCGTTTATATAAACTATTTGGGATGTGAGATCGGTTGATTTCATATCTTAAAATTTTTCAAATTTAAAATTATTTTGAAATCAAATACTACTTTCTAAATTATATATATATTTAAATTAAATTTAAAATTTAAATTCGTAGGCAAACTTGTTAGGCGACCCCTTTTCAAAATAAAACACACGGCTAAAAATATACGGAGACACCTCGTTAGGTGTTCATCCAAATTGATTATTTTGTATCATTTGGATAATAGCAGGTTTAAGTTCAAATAAATTAGCAGCAACATCAGGATTTTGAATAGTTATATGAATTTCATGTTCTTTGTTGGGTTAACATAATCTCTTAAAGGTCTTGGCAAATTTCTAATATCATTTCTCTAATTATCTTGATTATTCGCCATTTCACAAGGATTTTCGAGTTTATTTTTGTTGTTTTCTAATTTTTCTAACACTACGCTCGCTTTCCGAATCGTAAGGTACTAAACTGTGGATCCCTTATGACACATAAAATCACACAAATACTTTAAAAAGTAAACAAACACACACGATTACACTACCAAGTAAAGGTTTTCAGTTACTATATTATCGATAAATGTCATTTATACTTCCTTCCTTCCCGAACAACGACGCCCGAGAACTTGATGCGGCGGAATTTAATATTGCGAGAATTTATGAACTCGGAATTTATATATATTTATAATGATTTTTGTAAAGTCAAACATTGACGCAAGTATAAGTATCGTATCGAAATCAATACGGGGCTCTAATGTAGTCATGGTTATCGTTCCCACGGGGAGGCACGAGTCTTACGATAGATAATGTAATGCGGAATTATAATACTCAATTGCGATTAAAGTTTAATGTTTACTTCTCTTACCAAGGTACGAAAATGGTAACGATTAGCGAACTACGATTACTTCAAATATCTTTAATCGAAATTAACTAACAGGCAGACACTAGTATATATTTGAAAGGTTTTAGTATATAAGAAAAGTATCTTTCTGTTGCAACGAGAATATGATGTTTGGATGATAAGGAATGATTATGCATGGTATTGTGTCGAATAGGAGCATAAATGTTTCTTTACCCTCAAAAGAGTACCCTTCTTCCAAGCATGAGAAGAACGTTGACATATCTTAAGTTTAGTCGCCTAAATCTAAGGCTAGGGCGAGAGGATCTGGGTGTCACTTTGGAGCTCCCACTCACACTTCACACGAAGGCTAACATTTGAGTTTAGTAACTAATCTTAGGACGAATTAGGGATCTCGAAGCTTGTCGCCTTGAAACCTCCAGTTTGAACTCCATGAGAAACACATTTCCCTTTATTTTTTTATACTCAATTCTCATGAACTACGTAATTGTCCATAAATATTGAATGAATTCTTCATTATTATTGTAGGACACTAAATCCTTTCGAGTTAATGTTCGATAACGATTTTAACAATTCGGAAATGGCCAGACCAGAAAAGTAAATTAAGTTCAAAATGGAAAACCATCACAATTTCTTCAATATGTTAAAAACACTTCACATCCGCATCAACATCATCACATCTCTATGCGAAGAAAGACAAAGGAAACCGGCTTCAACGTAGAGAAGACACAATAAAATATGAATTTTATATATAAAGAAAAGGCATACAAACCATAAAAGAAAATACAACTTATCTCTTTCTCTTCCCCGATGCAATTCCCTTGAAGTTCCTTTGGACCTTTTCTCTCTTCTTTGCGACACTCGATTTCCTCTTTAGAATGGAAAGAAAGAAGCAATCTCTCATTTTACTCCTTCTCTTTCACTCCTTAGAGAAGAATTCCTCTCAAATTCTCACTTCTACACTCTTCTCTTCTAAGCCCTAACTTTTCAACCCCACACACTCTCCCTCACTAAAACTACCACCCCAAAACACGAGTAGAACCCCCTTATTTTTAATCAACAAACAATTACTTATAAGTTGAAAACAATCCAACGAAGTGTTTTCCATAGGCATCCCTTCAAAAGTCGTAAAAACTCTTCAAATTTGAAATCCACCAATATTAGGCTCGGCGACGGCTATCGACGGAATATTTGCGAGCTCTCGGGAAAATGGGCGATACACCTAAAATATATAGTATTTTTATGCACATTTCTATACATTTTTAATGATATTGCACTTTAATAGAAGGTATTTTGTGTTTTTCTTGCATAAATGATGAAAATGGATGGTCATGATGAAAGGAGCAAAGTGGATCAAAATTTGGAGCAAAAATGAAAAATAAAAAATTTGGCCTTTGGCGGCTAAGCGCATTTGTTGGCGCTCTTGTAGCAGTTAAAAATCGAATTTCGAATGGATTAGCGCCAATTTCAAGGGACGAATCACAGATCTTGGTGAGCACCCATAACTTCCTTTGGGCGGCAAGTTTGAATGAAGGGGTGTGTTCCTTGGAAAAGATACATCGAATCTGGACACATTTTAAAGAGACACCAAGGCACCTTTTGGTTTACTATTTAAAGAGAGTCTTAGGAAACATTAAGTGACTCTTCGAATTTGCCTTTTGAAGGGTTTTCTTCTTTCTTTCTTTTGTTCTTCCACTACATTTTTAAGATTTTTTATTTTAGAGTAGGAGAAGAGAGTAGAAAGAAGAAAAGGGTCGGTGTGAACTATTCTTCTTCCCACTTCTTTTTCTTTCTTTTAGTTTAGTTTTTATTGAAGTCTGAAGTACGTATTTTGAGTCATCGGAGTTGGGAGACTTGCTGCGAGTAGTTTAGCTAAGAGTCAAAGTTTCGGAAGGAACTTCCTTAGTTTTGTGGAGAGGATTTTCAGATAAATGTTTACTTTTATTTAGTTTATTAATATTTGCTTTCGTTTATTATTTCTCTTATTATTGTTTTTAATTTCAAAGAAATGTGTTTTTATATTTTCTCGATGCATTCTGAGTAGTTAACTTTATCTTTTTCTTTCTTAATTGGAGAAGTAATTAATTTAAAGAGAGAATTGTTGTGGAAAGTGTTTAAAGTTGGAAGAAGTTGTGGTGATTCTAAAAACTTTCTTGAGATTATGTAAGATCAAATACGGCATTGTCTCGCCAAAGTTAGTAAGAATCACATGAAATTATATGGTGAAGCTGTAGTGCATATAATTGAATGTAATATTAGAAGATATTTTATAAAAGGGAGTAAAATTAGAGGATTTTAGAGTGACGGGCTAAATACCCTAATTTGGTTTGAAGTTTTGAGTTTTGTTATGAGAAGTTAGCCCCCGGGTGGTGGAAATCGAGTGAACTTCTAGAGTGAGGAGGCGGGTATCTTTCTTGCCCAACCATGTTGAAATAATAGAAATTTGGAATTAACTTTATATTCTTTATAGAACAGTAAGGGTAAAGAACTCATTTGCTTATGTTTGTCTAGCAAAAATTTGAATATTTCCGCGACAATACTTTAAGAATTATTACTACTTCATGAAAGGAAAGAAAAAGATATTCCAGTTAATAGTATTTTACATCCGAGTGTTATTAGTTATTGTAATTTTAATTTTTTGTTTAGCATTTTATTAAGAAAATTTGAAAGACATATCAACCTTGAAAACTTTTGAAATCAAGACATACTTTTTTGAAAACAATCGAAAAGTAAAAAAATTAATTTCTACAATTCCTTTAAAGATTTTACACACATTTTCCTGTGGGTTCGGTAATCTTGGGGCTTAATCGAAAGTCTTTATATTACTTGATAAATGATACGTATACTTGTGTAGTATCCCATATTATAAAATCATTATTTTCGCTATCATAAATTATCGGCGTATTTATCAGCGGGGCAGTTTCGGCATAGTTGCACTTATATCTATTAGGGATTAAGTTTTTGGACGACAGTTGCGGGAAAAGTAATTAAATTGCATATTAAAGAGAATTAAGAAATTATAAATTTTTTACTTTTCTTTGTTTTTTGTTAGTGTGTTGTAATTTGTTTTGTTTTTTATTATTGTATGTGTAGTTCGGGTTACAGAAGGACTTGTGCCTTACGATTCGAATTAGAAAGAAGCTATCGAAAAAATAAAAAAAAATAAAAATATAGAAAAAGAAAAAATATTGAGAAATGGCAAATCAATAATCAAAATGTTGGCATCCATCGAAATTAAGACCTTTAAGAGATTATGTTAACCCTACGGTAGATGAACTTCGTGGTAGTATTGAAAACCTGCTTGTGTTGCTAATTCTTTTGAGCTTAAACCTGTTATTATCCAAATGGTGTCGAATAATCAGTTTGGGGCTTGACAACTGAAGATCCTAATTTGCATCTTGCTAATTTTCTAGAGTTGTGTGCTACTTTTAAATATGATGGTGTTTCGGATGATCTTATTAGACTTAGACTTTTCCTTTCTCACTAAGGGATAAAGCTAAAATGTGATTACATTCGTTGCTTTATGCTCAATAAGAACTTGGGGTGAACTATCACAAAAGTTCCTTGCTAAATATTTTCCACCATCTAAAAATTTTGCTAAGTTAAGAAATGATATAACATCTTTTTTCGGTTTGAAGGAGAATCGATATATGAAGCATGGGAAAGATTTAAAGATCTCTAAGGAAATGTCTACATCATGCGATAACGGATTGGTTAATAATTGAACTTTTTATAATGGATTAGTTGGATCTCTTAGATCAATCATCGATGCTGCTACCGGTGGATCATTAATATCTAAACCATTTTACGATACTTATGCTTTAATTGAAGAAATGACTACCAATAATTTTCGGATAGCCTTCGAAAGGTTAAATCACAAAAAGTTAGCCGGTGTTTATGAAAATGATGCTTTTACAATGTTAGCAAATCGAGTTGCTCTTGTATCAGGAAGATAGACCAATTTGAGATGAATTTTCTCGGCCAAAATCTCATGATTGAAGAAAATTCACATTAGGTCGAATGGTTGATTCTTATTCTTCACCGAAATTGTGAATCTTATGTCAAATCTAACAACCACTTCTTCAATTATTATAACCCGGAGTTGGAAGAATCATCCAAATTTTAACTGGAATAACAATAATAAGGGTGGTTTTAATCGGCAAATAGGAGAACACGCAAGTAAACACATTGGGGAATTGGAACAACCAAGTTAATAATAATAATATATTAACTTATCCTTCGAGGGTTATAACAAATGCTTTACAAAATAAGGAGAAGAAGTTGTCTATGGAAGAAGTAGTATCACATATGAAAAATCAATTACAAATTGAGCAACCATCAGAAATATTGAAAATCGGTGAGGCCAATTGCAAATGCCTTAAGTAATAGATCCCCGAGGAATGCTTCCCGAAAGTATCTTGAAGTGAATCGAAGAATAAAGAGCTCAAGTGAAATCGATTCAGGCGAGAAGTGGAAAAGAATTGAAAGGTAGAGTTAAAAAAGAAATTGAAGTAGAGAAGAAGAGATTGAAAGACCTAAAACGGGATGCTCCGAAAAGGTTTTGAAAGACTGTTCTCACTTTAAGGTTGATTTAGAAAAACCACCACCTTCATTTCCTCGGACACTTCTTGACAAAGTTGGATAAGCAATTTTCAAAATTCTTAGAGATATTAAAGAAGCTTACAATTAATATTCCATTTGCTAAAGCCCTAGAACAAATGCCGAAGCTATACAAAATTTATGAAGGATATTCTTAATAAAAACGGGAAGTTTGAAGAAAATAAAGCAGCTTGTTGTACTTAGTGAGGAGTGCGGTGCGATATATCGGAAAAAGCTGCGAAAAACTTAAAGATCATTTTGGTAGTTTCATAATTCCATGTGCGATCGGAGAAAGATTCGTGGAAAAGCTTTATATGATTTGGGTACGAAGCATTAACCTTATGCCTCATCAATATTGAGCGCGGCTAGGACAAATAACCCCGAAACTACGTAACTCTGTAATTAGCGAGATCGTTCGATCACATATCCTAAAGGAGTTATAGAAGATGTTTTTTTGGTAAAAGTGGATCGATTTATTTTTCACGTGAATTTTGATGTGTTAGATATGGAGGAAGATAATGAGATACCCATAATTTTGGGGAGACCTTTTTCTAAATTTACGGGTAGAGCGTGATAGATGTGCAAAAAGGGAATTAATGATGAGGGTTAATGATCGGACTGATACATTTAATATTTCAAAATCGATGAAATTTTTCTTAGAGGTAAAGAAGATGAGTGTTATAGGATGAATGTTATTGAATATTTAAGTGAATTTTTATTTCTGTCAATTTATGAAGAGAAAGTTGAAAGAAGAATTTGAATATGTGAAAAGAGGAGTTATTTGATTCGAAGATTTTAGAGGAAGATTTAAAGTATGTTCGTGAAAGTTTTGAAGTGTTGGATATGATAGAAAGATAAATCTTATGGTCCATCAATTGAAAAACCTCTTGAACTTGAGTTAAAAATGCTTGGGATCATTTGAAGTATGTTTTTTTAGGTGAATCCTCGATCTTTTTGTTATAATTTCCTCTCAATTAACTAAAAAAAGAAGTAGAGTTTGCTTGAAATTCTGAGGAAACATAAGAAAGCCTTTGGATGGACGATTGCTGATATTAAAGAAATCAGTCCTTCGATTTGTATGCGGGAATTCTTATGGAAGATCATAACGGAAACCTATTGGTGATCCCAAAGGAGAGATTATATCTATCATGAAAGAAGTTATTAAGAAGAAATTTTAAAGTGGTTGGATCTTTGGAATTATACACCTGTTTCGGATAGTGCATGGGTTAGTCATTCGTTGTGTTCTAAGAAAGGACGGTAAGTTTGTGATTGTTAATGAAAGAATGAAATGATGCCAACGAGACGAGTTATAGGGTGGCGAATATGCATTGATTACGGAAAATTAAACCTTGCAACAAGAAAAATCATTTTTCACTCCTTTTAGATCGAATGTTGAATAGGCGGTAGGGCATAAATACTTTTTATTTTCGGATGGATATGCGGATTCTGCTTAATTGAGTACTCATGAGGATCGAAATGAAACTACGTTTATCGATCCTTATGGTACATTTGCTTTTAGAAGAATGCCCTTTAGTTTATGTAATGCCCACCTTTCATTTGAGAGATGTATGATGCATTTATTTTTTGTCATTTATTTGAAAAAGGGAATGAAGTTTTTATGAATGACTTTTCGGTTTTTGAAATTTCATTTGAATCATGTTTAGAACATTAATCTAAAGTTCTAAAATCTTGTGAAGAAACTAATTTGGTCCGTAATTGAGAAAAATGCCAATTTATGGTAGTAGGAGGAATTGTTTTGGGACATCGGATTTTAGAAAAAGGTTTGGAGAGTAGATCTGAAAAGCTAAGAATTCGAGAGTTATATCTAATTTACGGCACAACCCGGATGTAAGGGGAATTAGAAGTTTTTTAGGACATGTTGGATTCTACAGGCGTTACATGAAGATTTTGAATTCACAAAAATCTTTATGTCGTTTACTAGAAAAGGATCTGATTTTAATTTTGATGATGATTACCGTAAAGCCTTTGAAACATTAAAAGAAAAATTAATCCAATTTTACTTTTGTAATAATTTCACCCGAATTGGGAAAAACCTTTTGAATTAATGTGTGATGCTAGTGATTATGCAATTGGTACTATTTTCGGTCGGAAATATGATAAACTTTTTGAAAGTAATTTATTATGCTAGTAAAACTCTTAATGAAGCGCAAATTATTATACCACTATGTCGCGTATTTTTAGGTTTTAATTTAAATATACTCTGTATAATTTAGAAAGAAACATTTGATTTTGAAAATAATTATAAATTTGAAAAATTATAAGATGTGAAATTAAGCCGTCTCGCATCACGAAATAGTTTATATAAACGAGCACCGTACCACGGAAACCGTGTATTTATTCCGAAGAATAGGCCTTGCTGAACGTGATGGGGGAACGTTAAATAAACTAGATGATTTGTGACATCTGTTTAGTCTGCGAACCAATTTTATAAGCCGACAAATTCCCCTGCACTTAATATAAAGGAATTAAAGCGAGTTTATATTACAGGTTCTTAAAGTTCCTTATAGAGACGAAACCCACATAGTTAATTATATCTTAAGTGACGGGAATCACTTAAGAAAACTCTCGATAATGATCGATGGTTTTGCTCTCGGGAATTTCAATGTTTAAGGTTTTTGAAAAGTTGGATTTTGGAAATTTTAATAGGGATTAGCTCAAATTGAGAATAGTTTTATTTTTAGGAGTCAACGGAAGAGAAGTAGAGGATGTCGCGGACCGTCTTGAACTTCGGTGACTTCCGTATCTGATATTTGGCTTCAATTTGAGAGTTTATTTAATGTTTCAATCCTGCCGAGTTTTAATTAATTAGGACTTATATTTGTATGACATAATCCCACCTGAGAATAGCCTCGAAGATGTGAGGGTTTATGTCGTACCCAAGCATGCCTCGGAATCCTACGACCGATTAGGGCTTAATTTGTATAACACAATTATGCAAATGCCTAATGAAGAATGAGGATTTACATTGCCTTGGGAAAGCTACCTTGAAATCCAGTCGCTTTGTTATTTAATTCTAAGAAAGAATTTGTTGAAGTAGACTTCAAGTTTGCGCGAAGATAGCCGTCTTTGCCCGCCAGGTACTCCGAAGCTCCTTGTTGCGAGTTTTAGTTTTAGAAGAAGTGGCAATCAAGAGATGAGAGAAGTGTTTTTGGTTTAGAGAGGTTAAAAATTAGATGACTTAATGTTTTGTAAAAACAAATCTTAAAGTTGATTAAGCGGCGGGACCAATTAAGATCCCACGGTTCCGTCGTCTGAAACCATAGCTATTTTCATCAGATTCACTTAGTCCAAATGAATTTGCTAAACTCAACTGAATGAGTTCCACACTTTCATTTAGACCGTGGGAAGTCTTGTGCTTAACACGTAGGTTACATCATCCGAGGTATTCTGATCATCCAACGAGACGTTTTAATTTAGTTATAGTTGTAGTTTTGTGTTCTGTTTGTGATTAAATTTTGAGTTGTTTAAACATGCTGGGTTCGATCATTTTCATGCATTTGTAAATGTGAGAAAGTGATGCATTTAATGAATTGTTGAATGTAAATCGCAATAAACTTAAAAGTGTACATGGTGAGCATTCATCATTTCACACCGCACTTGAAACACATGTCGAGCAAATACTTAGGTAAGACGAAGGGAAGGTTTTGGTTGTACGGGATCCTAATTACATTTACAGTCGATTCTTTATGACGTCTAGGCTCTTGTGTTTTATTAAGGATGATTTTCTTCATCAAAGAACAATGAAGTCTCCATTGTTCTTAAAACATCCCATCGAATTGAAAGTGCTTTCGGAATGAATTCGAACATCTTCTTAAACATTGTAGAATATTTTAAGTTCAGTTAGTTTCATTGTGGTGATGAATCAATCGACGGGTTACTCTTACTCGGTGAATTAGGATGTTTGATTGTCAGGTGGTGAAGTGACATTTCACTTAATGCTACATTTAAGAGTTATAAAAGCTTTTGGGGAAATCAGTTTATTGAAGATTTTAATGATTTAAGAATTGGGATTGATGATTTAAAGTGGTTTAATTTAATTATAAATTTTAATAATTTTAAGTTTGGAATAGTGTACGAATTGTTTTAAATTTAGTTTAAATCTTTAAACTTTTTTATTTTTATTACCTTAATATTTCAGATTAATTTTGATGTTTTTAAATTTACTTAGAGGTGTTTGAATTATTCATATATTTTTGATGGTTTGATTTAAATTAATTATGATACTTTAGGTTGGTTTTGATTAGCTTAATTTACGTATATGCTTAATTATGAATTGTTTTAATATTATTTAATATTTGAATTTGCTTTAAGTTTGTTATTAAGTGATGTTGAATTAATTTTTAAATTAAATTTAATTTAATTGTTAAATCACTTAATATTTTAAATATTAATTTAATTAAGGGTTATTTTCTTTTAATTTTTAATTTATTAATTCCAATTATTATTTTAAATTAATTAAAATTAGATCTTATTGTAGTGATTTATTTAGGGATTTTAAATTAAAGAATTAATATCTTCGAAAGTTATATTCCTAACCTTAATAATCCAAAATTTTAATTTAATCTTCGAAAATTTAAATTATTTAATTAATTAAAATTTACTTTAAATGTTTTAAGGTAATTAGTGGGTTTTCTACCTCTTAATTGCATAGGTTTCAATCATCTAATGAAAATTTAAAATCATATATTTACCCTCCCCTTTGATTAAGCCTAAAATATTAATTAAGGTTAAACTTTTTAATTACCTTTATGCCCTTTTAAGCTTATTTATGTCATGACTCGATAAATTGAGCTCGAATAAGCTTGAAATTTTTATGTCCTTTCGCTCATGTCAATTAAGACATTAGAGGAGAAAATGGGATTTTTCTGAATTTAATTTAATTTATATAATTATTTTTGTGAGAAAATGAGGGTTTCGATGGAAATTCAACAACATGACGAAGGCAAGACCCATTGTAGAAAAATTATAGGATATTCTGACAATGAGAGGACCACTTGGACCAAATTTAGTGATTTTTCTGAATTATATTTTATTTATGATAATTATTTTGAGTTGTGGAGTGTTAATTAATTATAAAATAAAATTAAAGTTGAAAAAATGAATTTCATATTTTTCATAAATCTGACAGCAAAAGGGTTCAATGAATGAAATTTTATATTTTTTTTCGATTTTTTTCTCTGATTTATTAGAATTAATTTAGGAAAATATAAGGAAATTCATTTTTAATATTAAAAGTTGTTTTAAGCCTTTAAGAATTGATAATAATAGCATAGAGCTTAGGAAAAATATTTGGTTTGTTCCTAAGTGATTAGGAGTCAGAATGTGACATTTTTATGATTTTTAATATTTTTGTGATTTTAATTATTTTAAATTATTTAAAATATTAAAAATCTGATTAAAGCTGAAAATTTTTAGAAAATTTTAATTTTAATTTTTTTTAGACTCTAACATCAGAGAAGCCCCAAAACCATTTTTGTGAATTTTGAAATATATTTTGTGTTTTATGAATTTTTAAAGTTTAAAAGTAGTAATGCAAATTAAATGATCCATTTAGATTAGATTGAGAATCATTTCCAAATTGGCTTGAACTTTTATGTGAGATTCTCATACCTGAAATAATAGTGGAGAATTGACTTAAACAATTTGATGTTAGTTACTCTTAATTAATTAGGGTTCGGTTTTGAGTATTTAGTAGATTAGGGTTATTCTTAATGAATTAACTCGAAATACATTTTTCTTTGGGTCACTCTTGGTCATAAGATACCTCCCTAAATTTTCTAGGAATTTATTGAATAGTATGTTAATTATCGAAATTAAAATTCAAAAACAGACACTTAAATTTGAAATATCAATAACTTGCCGCTAGAGATGACCCACGACCTTGGAAAATTCAGGAATATTCCCAAAACAGGGAAATTCTAAAAGTATGGTCTCATTCCATCGTGAATTGTGTGTGTGTGAGTGAAGAATTAAAACAACGAAATTAGTAAATAATTAATTAAAAATAAGAAGCTCATCAAATTAAGTCAATTCTTTTCCCACATTGTTCTCCTCTTATTCATTGAGGAAAGGGTATTTTTAGTTTATTTTTATGATTTTTCTATGCAGATATGGATTTTTGAAGTTCGGGTAATTAAATAAATAAAAAATACCTTATTTATCTACTTATCCACGCGGCGCCGACTCATCCTCGGCAGCTCCAAAAGCCACTCGTCGCCTCCTATTCGACGCCGCCATCTGACTCGGTGCTCGGGGCACACGTGGTTCATGTCTAGTTCACTCGTCTGCTTGCCAATCTGCCGCAGTCAGTGAGTACACGCTCGATCGATGGCGGCCGATCATCGTCCTCAGAGCGCGTGTCCCGAGAGCCGTCCACACTTTCAGATACTAAGATCTCTCTCATTTCTCGACGGATTTTCGTGTTCTTAGGCTTTATGGATTCGTTTTGAGGAGACGAACACATCCATATGGTTTATATGCTATGAAATTATGCCCAGGCAAAAGAGAATCCTTGGAAGAGATCGGGAGGAAGAAGGGGTCCATACCTTGGCTCTGAGAAGTGAAGCTTCATTCAGAGTTGTGGCACCTTCGATTGCACAAAGGAAGCTTCGAGCAGTCTCCCAGCTCTGAGGAATTACTTTAGGTATGAAAGTGACCAGGCCGATTTCAAAGCTTAGTAGATAAAGAGGATGGCTGGCACGGTGAGGGGGTTTTCAGCAGGGAACTCCTTCTGCAGGTCTTGTGTAGGTGTGGGTGAGTTTAATTTGATTTTGGTGGAGGTTTTGAGTTGTCTTGGTTTGGGTGGATTTTTGAGTGAGAATTGAGCTGTTAATGGGGAATAGGATTGAGGGACAACAGAGATCAATTGCTTTGGGTTAGAAGAAGGTTCTGGAGCAAGTTTGGCGAGTTTTGTTAAGGCTGTTTGGCTCATCGCATGATTGGCGAGAGGTGGTGGTTTTAAATAGAGGTGAGTTTAGAGGGCCTCCCAGGGGAGCTGAGGCTTAGGGGATCAGGCATTGCTCTATACGGGAAGAACAACCATTGCTGTCCCGGTGAGGTTGGGACGAGTCGACGGGGAATTAAATTTTTTGAATCCATTTAGACCTTTCGGCCATGGTGTTTTCCGGCGGCTTTAGTGGTTGGCCGGCCGGGGTGAAGGTCACCATCTGACTCGGTGTGGTCGGGGGTTGAGATTTGGTAGGTTAATTGGCTATTGCCATGTGTAAGGATGTTTGATTAAAATGGCATGGGGCAAGGGTCATTTTGGCTTGATTTTGGTCGATTCATGTATTTGGGTTTGGTGCACCCCACCAAGGGACTGATTTGGGCTGAGGGAGGTCGGAGTGAGTCAGCTGGTTTGGAGTGGAGAAGTCCCCATCCAAATATATTTGGATTAATTTTGGGTTAGGGTGGAACATGGGTATGACTAATGACTTTTATGGAGTGTTTAAAAGGATCTCCTCCTTTTGCCATTTAGGGAGGGTTGAAAATCCTAAGATTCTCATGGCTTCCATGTGGCTTAAGCATGGCTCCAAGGCTTGTATATGGCTTATGCATGGCTTGGCACAATTTCATGGAAATGGGTTATTTGGAATTTTGAAAATTTTGAAGTCTTTTGATGGGATTTGTCATGATGCGATTTTGGTTTGATTAACATGATGGATTTTGGATATAGGGGTGGTATTGATTGAATGGATGATCAATGAAGATGTCATGTGAGCTTTAGAATAAATTTTGGGCTTTTTGAACTTTCGTGAAAATTGGCTTTTAAAGGCTTTATGGAAGTGGGCTTTTAGATTTTAAAATGGACTTTTGGATGAAATTTTTGTGAAGGACCATGCGAATAAATGTTGGGTTTAGTTTAGGGATGTAACATGAGTGATTTGGAAGAGGTTTGGTGTCATTTGAGTTGAATTGGATTTAATTTGGGTCTTTTTTGATAATGGGTTGAAATGGGCCAAAAAGGGTAACTTGGGCTATCTTGGGCTAAGGTTGGGATAATGTTGGTTTTAATGTAAAATTAATGTTGGGAAATGTTTATGGGAGTGTTACAAGAGTTTTGATTTTGGTTGGGTTTTGATTTAGGGATTTGGGCATATTTGAGTTAGGTTTGGGTTTAGGCGATTTAGAGGATTTTGGTTTTGGGTTAGGTTTGGGTGGATTTTAGGTTGAATTTAGGGCGAATCATGTTAGTATTTTGTTTGTGGGGATGTTAGGAAGGCTTAGGAAAAGATTTGGGGCTAATTGGAGTTAAGTTGGGTTGGTTTGGGCTAAGTTTAGGTCGCTTGGGCCAAAATTGGGCTTTAAGCTTCAAATTGAAATTGGATCAGCGTATTTGATGAAATTGGGTTTGCGTTTTGTATTTTAAATTGGTATTGGGGATTTTGAATTGATGTTTAGAATTGAATTGGATCAAAATTGAGGTAAATTGGGTTGGTTTGGTGGGACATTGTGTCCGCTTAGGTTAAAAATAGGTGTTGAGTGGGGGTTTAGGTAAAAGTGGGTTAAATTGACAATATTGGCTTATGGTGTAGTTGAGCAAAATGAAATTGGGTATATTTGGAATTTTTACGAAATTTTTTTGGGAATTTTAAATTTTTGGAATTTTGGAGTCAAAGGGTATTTTGGGTATTTGGAGGGTATTGAGAGGTATTTTTGGAATTTTTGGTATATTTGGCCATGAATGATCAATTTGAGTGGTGGGAAGTGTTTAGGATTGGTTTTGAGGAATTTTGAGTAATTGGGGCAATTTTACGAAATTTTGGGCAATTTGAGGCATTTGGTAGGCTTGGTGGGTTTAGGGTCCCGGGGAATTCGAAAACTGAAATTTTGGAAAAGTGAAGATTGATCAAGTGTGAGTGAAATGAAATCATTTTGGTTGAGCCGTAGGCCGTATTAAGTTTCCTTAAAGGCCATGAGAGGACTCATTTTAGGCACTCGATATGTTGTTCACAACCCTGCGCGGGGGCGGGGGTTAAGGTCCCGCCCCACAATATGAGTTACCTAGATAGTCGGGGAGTCAAAATTGGTTAAAGGTAGTTTTAGGATTTGGAATGTGTGTGAGAGTGTGGTGTGGGCGAAGCTTACCCTCACCGGACCGGACCACCGGGGTAATCTAAGGCCAGAGTCCTATAGGAAACTCATCCTTTAAACCTCCGCATTTGATTTTAACCCTCTAAGTGGCTTATGGGTTTACAATCGGAAAGCTTATGGGGTTTGAAGGGGCGAAGAAGTGTTTGAATTCCCAAGTGATGGGTCCCATTTCTAGTTCTCTAAGATAGTGAGGAGAAGCCACATGGGTAGATCCTAAGTACTAAGGAGAGAGAACAAAAGAGCCTCGCCAAAATGAGGTCAGCAGATGGACCCCGATAGGTGGGGTGTCTTGTGAGCACACCGCTCGTATTGGCGTTGATCGAAGATTAACGGGAACCAACACGGACGTCTAAGTGACACACTCGGAACGAAGCGCGGAAAAAAAATTTTCGGCTGAAATTATCGAATTAAACCTCAGGCGAAGGTCACGAACTCTCGGCGAGGAAAAGAAAAGGAAATGGTCCCAGATCAAAAGATCTAGAGATTCAATTTTAGATTTGTTTCATTTACGATTTTGATTTTAATGTGTGAGTTTGGATTTGGTTTGAGTTTCAACTCCGGTTGAAGTTCGATTAAAGATTTATTTGAGAGGGATTTCGTGGAAATCCGAAATTTCAGGTGAGCATTGGAACTGGGTTCAGAAGCCTTGAGATTTGAAAGAATTAGAATTTAGGTTCCGGCCTCGAAGAGTTGGAATTTGAAGAGAACTAGAATTTAGGTTCTAGCTTTGAAAGAGAAGAGAGTTGGAATTTGAAGAGAACTAGAATTTAGGTTCTAGCCTCGAAGAAGAGAGATGGAGTTTGAAGAGAAGCTAGAATGTAGGCTTTAGCTCGAAGAGAGTTGGAGTTTGGGCTGTCTGTTGAGGCTAGAAGTTCAGCTACAGCCTCGAAAAGGGCGGGAAGTTCGGCTCAGGACTCGGAAATTTGAAAGAGAGCTAAAAGTTTGGCTCTAGCCTCGAAGACTGAAAGTTCGGCTCCGGCCTCGAAAGTTTGAAGAAGTGAAGTTCGGCTCAGCCTCGAGCGAAAGTTCGGCTCCCGGCCTCGGAAGTTCGAAGAAGGCTAGAAGTTCGGCTCTAGCCTCGAAGAGAGCGTAAGTTTAGCTCCGGCCTCAGAAGTTTGAAAGAGAGCTTGAAGTTCGGCTCTTGGCGTCGAAAGGCGGAAGTCGGCTCTAGCCTCGGAAGTTTGAAAGAGAGCTAGAAGTTTGGCACCAGCCTCGAAGAGAGCGTAGTTCGGCTCCCGGCCTCCAGAAGTTTGAAAGAGAGCTTGAAGTTCTACTCTAGCGTTAAAGAGAACTAAATTCGCCTCTAGCCTCGGAAGTTTGAAGAAGGCTAGAAGTTCGGCTCAGCATCGAAAGAGAACTGGAAGTTCGATTCCGGCCTCGGAAGTTTGAAGAAGTAGAAGTTCGGAATTTTAGCCTCGAAGAGAATTGGAAATTCGACGGGCCTCGGATGTTTGAAGGAGAGCTAGAAGTTCGGGTCCCCAGCTCGAAGAGAAGCTGGAAATTCGGCTCCGGCCTCGGAAGTTTGAAAGAGAGCTAGAAGTTCGGCTCGACCTTAAAGAGAATTGGAAGTTCGGCTCCGGCCTCGAAATTGAGAAGTAGAAGTTCGGCTCTAGCCTCGAAGAGGCGGAAGGTCGGCTCCGGCCTCGAAGTTTTGAAGAGAGCTAGAAGTTCGGCTCTAGCACCGAAGAGATATGGAAGTTCGGCTCTAGCCTCGGAAGTTTGAGAGAGCTATAAGTTCAGCTCTGGTCTCGAAAGGCGGAAGTTTGACTCCAGCCTCGGAAGTTTGAAGAGAGCTAGAAGTTCGGCTCTAGCCTCGAAGAGAACTGAAAGTTCGACTCGAGCCTCGAAATTTGATACGTATGAAGGAGACGATCCCGTGCCATCGAACCAAATCAGACAAAGTTAGTGGCTCCGTGTGATAGGACTAGTCGATCCTCTAACACACGGAGGAGAAGGAGAATTGAAAGGTTGGAATTGAAGGATTCGGAATGAAATCGGTCGAGGTTTAGATTTGTTTTATTCATTTTAGTGATTCGATTTCATTTTCGTCTATTTGGAATTCATGTTTATTTGTAGTTTATTTTATGACATTCGAATTCTTAAAAAGGTGTTCCTTATTCATTTTCTTTCTCTTTTCGTTCTTTGTTCGAAGTTCATTTAACTTAATGGCGTTTCCCGGTCAATTTGCACAAAAAGAGTTGAAAGCGGAGACATGACATGATCATTCTCATTCCCGATACATTTGAAAATACATCATACGACTTAATCCAAAACATGATGATATTTTCCTTGAAAATTCAGTATCTCATTCAACCCTGTTTACATCCAAAATGGATTGTGTAAGATTCTTGTTGATTCTTCCCGAAAGCATTTGTCGAAAATCCGTAATACACCGAATAGTAAGATACATGGACGATAAGATCACCTTCCGGTTGCAGCCCAAGCGGGAATGTCGTACGGATGTGCATTAGAGGTGTGTTATCTCCTATGTAACTCACAGCTCGTAGGGTCGGAGACTCTCGCTCTAGATGCGAAAATGAAAAGGCATCTTCTTGTCGTCCATCCTTCGAAGATGACGGAGATTCGCTCAACGAGGCACTCTGGGATGCAGTGTTTGCTATGTCGGCTCCATTTCCTTTTAATACCATGACGGAACTACCGGTAGTGGTATTTCCACTGACCCTCAGAATTTTTCGGGCCCGGTATCCGGAGGTCGGATCCGAACATGATATTACCTTTGGTTGACAAAGAGACTATGCGAAAGGTCGACAAAGTTATGATGGTCTATGTGTGGAGGTATGCAGTTGCCGTCCTTGTAAATGTTAATGATGCCGAGTTTGTTGGGTATGCGATACAGGCAATACCCTTCATGTCACCATCCTTTTTACCATTCTTTTGATAATTTGCGGCATCGGATCCACCTCCTTGTGACGAAGTATCCCTGGTGGATTTCCTTTTCTGTCTTCGCCGAAGTTGTAGCAACTCCCGCATTGGATCGTAACTCTTCCTTTTTACGGCATCCATCTTCGGGGTTACGGAATAGGTCTTTTCCCTTAGGCGGCCAGCTCGACTCATTTACGGAGTTCAACGTGCGATGCATGGTGTTGCTGTTGTTCGTAGTCGAGAACACGTGTGTATGCGGTTCGAGGCCTTCAGATATTAATCCTCTTGCCTCGGATTCTTTAAAAATATTAAAAAGTTTCTTCTCAACTTGTGTGCATCTTTTCTAGCTCGTATTACGGGGTGTACGCAATCGGTGAGGCCTGGAGACGTATTGGGGAATGTATGGTTAACCCCGGCATGCTCTCCTGTATGTCTTGGCTCCTCGGGGATAGTCTCGTCGGGATATCCTCCGGGGTTGCTCTCGCGACAAGACTCTTGGCGAAATCAACTGTTTGTCGGCGTTGTGACACGATTCTGTTTCTACACTTCTTGGCATTTTTTTCATCCTTTCTGCTGTTCTTGGAGTTGACCCTCCTTTCGGCTCATGCCAAACCAATTTCTTCGAAGTATTTGTACTGATGGTAGCGGCTTGTCTCTTCACACTGATGTTTGCCCGGCTTAGTGACATCTTGCGAATGCGATGGTTCTTGTTTCTTCGTTGAGTAAGAGTGAGAGTAGCTCTCCTTCTTGAATTTCTGTGGGCATGGCGTGACAAACCTGCCCTGTTGTAGCATAACCACGGACTTAACTTTCTTGTCCTCTCTCGTTGCATGAGCGACATTTGCTTTTCTTTTTCTTCTTGGTGGACTGTTGACTTGGGCCACCCGATTTCATTAACGTCATTGTGGAACTCTTCCCGATCAATCAGAGTCGATCAGTTTCTTCATATTGTAGCCCGATTGGTGTGAAATCGAGTCAATTTCAATCGTGGCTCCATCATTCATCATCTTTTCATTGAGTGCCGGACTCGCGCCATTCTTAAAGTTCGAAACCAACCGCCGTTCGACATTTCCCTGCGAAAAACAAGGAAAGGTTCGGGGCGCTATAAACGAGAACAATAAGAAAACATTTATTAATGAAAAATTTTATTTACTTCTTTTAAATTTTAAAGGAAGTAGGAAGAGATGAGGAAATATCGGGAATGAATTGATTTAAAGGAAACGATCAAAATTTTATCATTTCTCATATTTTCTTTTTTTTAACACACATTTTTTTTTGTTAATGATTTTTATTTTATCATCCATTTTTTAATATTTTGGGTTCGGACCCAGTTACGAAAGATTACTGCACCCGTGTATCTAGGAATGAGACTTCACTTTTAAAGTCCATCGTCGAAACATCGGGTTGCGTAATATTTCTTGGAAATATAGATCCATTAATTGGAAGCATAGGTCGTTCTCCATGACAGTTAACAAGCTTGTAGGAACCCCCACGAGTGAGCCCTGTCTCGGCCACGAATGACCCTTCCCCGAGTTGGTTAATTTACCTCGATCTTGCGGTGTACGAGAATAGGTTTTTCGAGTACTAGAACCAAATCACCGACTTTGAACGTCCTTGGGAGGACCGGTTGTCGTGGGCCTAGATCATCTTAGCTTGATAGAATTCCAAATTTCTTTGTCTTGAAAGTCGTTTCCTTAAGCTTTCAATTCTTAGTCGTAATTTGGCATTTTCTTAGTAGCGATCTTGTTCGCAGGTTGCAATTATGAGTGATGGAAGTTGAACCTCTAAGGGTAAAACGGCCTCGGACTTGAGTACACTAAGGCATAAGGTGTAAGAGCGGGTAGGAGTTACGAAAGTTGTTGTAGGCCCATAAAGCTTAACGGCTTCTCGTGCCAATTTCTTTTGTTGTCATCCAAAATTTTCTTTAATATTTGGATGAGAGTTTATTAAAAGCTTCGGCCAAGCCGTTTGCTCTTGGGTAGTAGATCGTTGAATAGCGCCCGGTCAATCAGGTGTGCGACAAAATTGTTGATCTTCGTACTCTTGAACGCGGACCCGATGTGAAATGATTGCGCGGTACACCAAAATAGTAGACGACTTGATTCTTGAAGAACTGTAGCACGTGGTGTGCCTTCGCTTATGGCGGTACGCACGCCCGCTTAGAAAAATGTCTGATAGCTGCAAGAATGAAGCCCGATGTCTTCTTGAAGAAGACGGTTATCGGACACCTTGTCTCCCATGCCCACGACATTGAATGGAAACGTACTTGAGCGATTGTCGGATGTGGCACGTTCGGAGGTAGATGTAGAACCATTCCATGCACTTGCCATTGGTGACAACTCCTGGCCACCTTCATACAATCGGTCATCATCGAGTCCCAGTAGTACCATTTTAGTCTTTTAATTTTCATTTTCATTTTCGGACCCGACTGATGGCGCTGCACAAAGTCTGAGTGCACTTCTTTAACAATTTCACGAGCCTCGGACTCGCTCGGGCACCAACGCATACGATCGAAAGACCTTACGTATAATGTATTGTTTATTAATGCGTAAGACGAGTTCTTTTCTTGATTTGATGGGCTAATGACTTATCGTATTTAGGTTTCTGTTTGCAGGTAGTCTATTCGCGGCTAACACCAGTCTTACGCATTTTTTGTTCTTTTGCCGCAATTGTTTCTTCTTCTTTTCTCGACTTGTGTATGTGTCCACATCGAGGCGTGAGAGGAGGCCGCGTCTCGGAGGCCGGCCTTGTTGATTCATCACAACGAGCGGAAAATTCTTTTGCGAGGCGGGTTAACGCATGCAGAGGCATTTTCTCTTACGGGAATCTTGTAGATCTTTACATTCGGAATGCAGCAACGATTTCATGGCATGCGAAATCTTGCTCGAGTCTTGGCTTTATAATTTTGTATTGTCTGGCGACTGTTGAATTGTCGAAAATCTCCGTAGATGTTGATATCGGTTATCCCACAGCTCTGAATGGTTAATTCCCCGATCCGGTTATAAGGGCTTCGTATTCGCCGTTGTTTGTACGCGGTTACGTTAAATGATGAGTACCTTAACATCCCCCGCTCCCTAGGTGTTATAAATATTAGTCGATTCTTGCCTTCTTAGGGCACTTGTTGACCTCATTTTTGATGAGGTCTTCTCTTCTTTTTGGTGCTTAGGATGTTAGCCTTAGGCTTTCCTTTGGTTATCTTAGAGGACTAGGAGTGGGACCCACCTTTTAGAATTCAAACCAGCTTCTTAACTCCTGCACGGAAACTCCACAAACTTGGCCTTAGACTATAATCGCCTAGAGGGTTGAAATCGAATGTGGAAGTTTAAAGGATGAGTTCTATAGGACTCTTTGGCCTTAGAATTGCTTTGGAGTGGCCTGGTCGGTGAAGGGGCTGGCTTACACACACACTACATTTATACACTACACCTACACACTACACTTCCACATACCTCAAAACCACACCGTACCGCTTGACCTCTGACTCTTGTAGGTGATTCACATGGATGGTCCTTAACCCAAGCCCTTGGGTAAGAGAGGGTTAGGAACAACATAGTGAATGCCGAATGAGTCCTTCATGGCTCATGTAGGCTTGATATGGCTTCATGTCTCGACGAAAATGATTTCATTCACTTAAATTCACCCCGATCTTCGATTTCCCGAATTTTCGATTTTTTTGACCCCGGGACCACTACACCGCTTAGCTACCAAAAACTCTTGAAATTATCGAATTTCTCGAAGATTTTCAAATTACCCAAAATTTTCCAAAATCGAAGCACCAAACATCTCCACATCGCCCAAATTGATCATCCATACCCAAAAATACCAAAAATTCCAAGAAAACCTCCCGGTACCCTCCAAATACCCCGAAAATACCCCTCTTGACCCAAAAAACCAAAAATTCAAGAAAATTCCCAGAAAATTCCAGAAAATCCTAAATATTCCCCGATTTCATTTTGTCCAACTACGCATTGACCGATTTTGTCAATTTACTCTTTTGTCAAAACCCCCGATTTGACCCATTTAACACACAAGTGAACCCGATGTCGAGCCAAACTGCCAGAATTGACTGATTTTGGTCCGATTCAATTCTAAACTTCATGACATCAATGCCAATCTAGACCAAATACGAGCACAATTTGATTGACATTTGGATCGATCTCACTTTTGGCCTTAAAACGTTGGACCCATGAGCTAGAAACTGGCAAACTCTTCCCATTCGGTCCAATTAACCCCAAATCTCTTCTAAATCTTCCTTAACATTCCCTTGAAACAAAACACTAACATGATTTGCCCAAAATTTAGACCCAAAACCCCTCGAAATTCAACCCCCAGCTAAAAGGCCCATTTTTGACATAAACCCAAACCTAGCACGAATGGGCCAAAACCCCTGAAAATCAACTGACGAAGTCGAAACCTCTTTGAAACACTCCAATAAACATTTCTCAACATTGATTTTATATCAATTTCAACTCTAATAACATTGGCTCAACTTGGCCCACTTGGACCTATATTGGCCGTCGCAAAGTTAGTGTGATTAAGCAAAATCACCCATTCTTAGTATTTCTGTAGCCGCATCCTTGAGCTAAACCCAGCAAATTATTTGGCCCAACCTCTTTACAAAATTCCGTCATAAATTCATTTTCAAAACTTAAAAGGCCCATTCCTTAAACCATTTTAAAAGCCCACCTCACGAATCCAAAAACCCCAAAAATTCTTCCAAAGCCCGTATGACATTTCCCCTCATCGTAATTTTCAATTAAAATCATCACAAGTCCTAAACCAATCATCGAAATAATTCTAAATGAAAACCGTCTAAATTTCCACCAAATTATCCAAAATCATAAAATCACTTTTATAGAAATTGACGAAAACCTTTTCCCGAAGCCCAGATGGAGCCATGCACGAAGCCATATGCGAGCCATGAGAGCCTCTTTACATATCCTTAAATGCCATTTTGGGCAAAAAGGAGAGGCTCTTCCTTAATTCTAAAGGTGATTAACCACTTCCATGATTCCACAAAACCTTCTTCATTGTGCTTGGATGGTGACTTGTCCACTACTTGATTATCTTTGAGCGAATCACTTTTCCCTCATTCAAAACCGAGGCCTTGGGTGGTGCCTTTTAGCCCCAGTGGGTGGGTTGACCCATTTAGAGTTAATTTAGCCATGCACATTCCACTTTGAATCGAAAGCCTTTACACATGGCATTTTGCCGATTGCACACACTAAACCCCGGCCCTAACCCACGACGAAGATGGTGACCATTGCTGGCCGGCCGGCCACCAGGCCGCCGGAAAACACCATGGCCGAGAGCTCGCATGTGAGCCAACATTGAAATTCTCACTTGTTGAAATTTGCCCCGTTCTAGTGGTCACCGCCGATCTTCTCCTAACCGGAAACAGTGATCCCAAACCCAACTCCCCACGGGAGGCCTTCCCGCCCTCTCTATTTAAACTCACCCCTCTCGGCCATGAGAGGAGTTAAGCCCACAAACCTTGCAGCTTCTGCCAAAATTGTTCCATACCCTTCTCCACCCTTAGAGCACTTGATCCCAGTGAAATCCCCCTGCCATTTCTCCTGCGTAAGCTCGATTTCGGAGTTGAAATTCCCACCTGGCTCGGGACAACTTTCTGCGGTGGCCCGTCCCCAATTGATTGGCTCTATACCATCACCGGACGGGGAAGGTGCCCTTAATCAGCCCCATCTTCGGGCCACCCCGGTTGCTCCGGCCTCGAAGCTTTGTGATCGGGCTTGGTCGAAATCATATCGAGCAATTCCTGAATAGGGAAGCTTGTCCCAGGCTAGCCGGGATCCCGATCGAAGGTGCGACAACTCTCGGATTGAAGCCACCTTCCTACGAGACGAGGTATGAGCTAATTATTCTGTCCGAGCCACGGAGAATCTACATTTCAAATGCCTTAGTTTCGATGCATGTTAACGAGTATAGATGTGTTCGTCTCTTGAGACGAATCCATGCCGTATAAGAACATAAAAATCCATTGAGAATCGAGTGAGATCTTAGGGATTTAGTGTAGACGCTCTCGGGTGAGAACACTTGGGGACGTGAACGGATGCCGTCCATTCGATACACGCGCGGACGAATGGCTCGGATGGCGTCGGACCGAGGAAACGGTGCGAGAACCGCGGGGCCGGGGCTGTGACTCGAGTGGCGGCGTCGAATGGGAGCGCGCCGCGTGGCCTTTTGGAGGTTTGCCGAGAATCTTGTTGGCGCCGCATGGATAAATAGAAATTAGGGTATTTTCTTATTTATTTAATTCACTAAGCTTAATTCATATCTGTTTGTGTAGGAAAATCATAAAAATAAAATAAAAATACCCTCTTGCTCGGTGAACGAGAGGAGAATAATGTGGAAAAGAAATCATTTAATTTCATCGAAGTATTTTATTTTTTATAATTTATTTACTCTCTGCATTATTTCAATTCTCCATGCATGCATACAATTCACCATGGCATGAGACCATAGGAGCTTTGAAGCCTACGTATTTGGGAACATTCCTTTTTGAATTTTCCAAAGTCGGAGGCCATCCTATAAAAAGTTGTGGATTTTCAAGTTCAGGTTGCGTTTTGAATATTTTAATTCCAATAAATAGCATGTTGTGAAATAAATTAAGAAAAATTTGGTGTTGTTCTTTATGTGAGAACCTTTAGGAAAATAGGTTTTGACTTAGTTCATTTAACTTAATACTAATTAGTAACTTACCAAAAATAGGTCTTTAATTAATTAGAGTTAACCATGCATCAAATTAACTTGAAATCAATTCTCCACTTGACCTTTAGGATCAGAGGAATCCACCATAAAAATTTGAGGTGAATTGGACTTGGTTAGCCCCACTAATTGGGTTGATTAAGCCGCTTAGCCATTTTAAACTTTAAAAATTCTGCTTTTTAAAATACCTTTCAAAAATTCACCCAAATTGGTTTTGGAGCCTCTACGATATCGGGGGAACCTAAGAAAATTAAAATTTCAATTTTTATAAAAAAAGTTGATTTTTAATGATATTTTAATATTTTTAATAGATAAAAAATAATAAAAATCACAAAAATAATAAAATTCACGAAAATGTCGCATTTTAAACTTTAATCACATAGGAACAAACCACATATTTTCCTAGGTCTATTTGGTGAGATATTAAATTTTAAAGCTTTAGGATATTTTTAAAATTAAAAAATGTATTTTACAGCATTTTCAACATTTAAAATAATTATAATAAATCATAGAAAAATTAAAATTACAAAATTTTATTTATACAATTTCGCTTGATATGAGAGAATTTTGAAAAAATATAAAATTCATTTTTCAACATTTATTTTATTTTTAAATTAATTAACACTCCAAAATTTAAAATAATTATAATAAAATAATATAATTCAAAAAATCACCGAAAATTGATCGAAATTGGTCACTCTGGTCATTAGGAATGTCCCATAATTTTCTTAAGGATAGAAACTTTCCCTTAGTCGTATTATTAAATTTTCCTTGAAAATCTCATTTTCTACCAAAAATAATTATATAAATAAATTAAATACAGAAAAAATCACATTTTCTATTTTTCTGTCTTTATTGACACATGAGTGAAGTCACATAAAATTTCGAGTTCATTTGAGTTCAATTTAGTGAGTTATGAAATTATTAAGCTTAAAGGGTAAAATGGTAATTAAATTTAATCCTTAATTAAAACTTTAGGTTTAATAAAAAATTAACAAGTAAAATATTTGATCTAATCTGATTTGGATGATTGAAATTTAAATAATTAAAGGGTAGAAACCCATTAAACAATTTTAAAATGATTAAACTTTAATTAAATAATTGATTAAATTTGGAAGAATAATAAAATTGGAATTATTAAAATAGGGATATTTATTAGGAAGAGATTTATTCTTTAATTTAAAAAATCACATAAATTAATTATCACAAAACAATATTGGTCTTAATTAAAATGATAACTCGAATTTAAAATATTAAAAGACTTAATTATTAAACTCTTTTAAAAATTTCAATTAAAATTAAAAATAAATTAAATTAAAATTAAATAAATTAAATAAATTAAATTAAATTAAATTAAATAAATTAAATTAAATTAAATTAAATTAAATTAAATTAAATAATTAAATTAAATTAAATTAAATTAAATCAAATTAAATTAAATTAAATAATTAAATTAAATTAAATTAAATTAATCAATTAATAATCAAAACGAATTGATTAAACATGAAATCAATTAAATTAAATTAAATTGAATTAAATTAAATTAAAATATTTCCAAATTAAATTAAATTAAATTAAATTAAGTTGAATTAAATATAACATTACGAAGACATAAAGAATTCAAAATAAATCTAAAATAACTTGAACCTTATTCGGAAATTTAAACCGTTAATGGAAATTAAACTAAATCGCGAAATCATTTGAATACTAATTTACCCTTGAAAGCTTTGATTTATTACTAACTTTAAATAGAACATTAAATGGCTATTTACTTCCCTCATGGGGATATTGAAATGTCTGCAGTTCCTTTGACGAAGATATGACAAAACTTGAATCACAGACGATTATTCATTTATATAATTAAATTCATTTGGACTTAAAGCAAATCTAGAAATATTGAAAAGATGTTTAAGATTCTTCTTAAGCACTTACTCGATATGATAGGACATTTATAAACAATTGAATTTAATTATTCTTTGATGAAAAAATCGTCTTGGCAAAACCTGCTGACGTCGTAGGAAATGGCCATTATAGGATTAAGAAATTTGGTAGAAAACCATAACCCTTACCTTAGCTTTACTAGGAACTTGCTTAAATATTCTAATTGTGTTTTAAAGTGCGGCTTGGGATGACGGGAAGACCTCAGGGTACGCTTTTATTTTATTGCAGTCTACTTTCTTGCAATTTACCTTCTTGCACGGTTATTTAAGCGCATTGCACTTACTTTTCTTGCGTGATGTGATTGTTACTTGAAAACTCACACTGGGATAGCCCCTAAAACTGAAACCAAAACTAAGTTAAAAGTCATTGCAAGATAAAATTCACCGCCCACTGACATTTGAAATATAAAACCTTCAGATTTAATCACAAACAGAACACAAAACTACAATTGCAACTAAATTAAAACGTCACGTTGGATGATCGGGAATACCTCGGATGATGTAACCTACGTGTTGCTAACGGCATTTCCCACGGTCCCAAATGAAAGTGGAACTCATTCGATTGAGTTTAGCAAATTCATACGGGTAAGTGGTCAGATAAAAATAATGATGCGGAAGGATGGAGCCGTGGGATCTTAACCGGTGTCGTTATAATCGACTTTAAAATTTGTTTTAATTAAAACATAAGAAAGACTTGGAAATTAAGACTTCTACGAAACCAAAACACTTTTCTAAATCTCTGATTTATGATTTCTAAAACTAAAACCTGCGGAACAACGAGGAGCTCGGACGTGGTGGGCGGCACGGCCATCATCGTCGGCAAAACTTGAATCTACATCAGCAAAACTTTCCCCAGAATTAAATAACAAAGCCACGGGACTTCGAGGTAGTTTGCACTGGTACGGCATAAATCCTCGACTTTTCGTTAGGCACTTGCATTGCAATTAAGCTAGCAGGTCTTAGGATTCCGAGGTAGTCGTCCATTTGACAATAAACCCTCACATCTTTGAAATTTATTTGTTTTGATTTTATCATACAAATATAAGCACAATTAATTAAAATCGGCAAGATCAAAATATTTAGATAAATATTAGGACTTTCTAGCTTCAAGCCAAACGATAGGATAGTTGGGAAACAAGTTCGCTTCGAATACAGCAATTTCTCTTTACTTTTCTTCCTTTGGATTCTGAAAACAAAATATTTCCAAACTAGATCTGTTCCCCATTGAAATTCAGAAATTCAATCCCTTGAAAACTTAAACTTTGAAATCCACGAGGCAGAATTATTGATTATTATCGAGAGTTTTCTTAGGTGATTCCATCACTTAAGATGTAATTAACTATAGGGGCTTGCCCTTATAGGGAATTCTAAAGAACCCAGGTAATATAAACCTTTGTTTAATGTTTTCATATTAAGCGGGAAACTTGTCGGCTTATAAAATTGGTTCGCGAGACCCGAACGGATGTCCTGAAATCTTAGTTTATTTAATCGAGCCTTCTCCAATGAGTGTGTACATCCTTAGGGATAGATACACGGTTTGTGGTGCGGTGCTCGTTTATATAAACTATTTGGGATGTGAGATCGGTTTAATCTCATATCTTAAAACCTTGAATTTAAAATTATTTTGAAATCAAATACTACTTTTCAAATTATTTATTTTAATTAAATTAAAAATTCGCCGACGGCTTACGTTGGCGACCCTTTGAAAATAAAACACACGACCTAAAAAAATGCCGACGGCACTATCGTTTGCAATTCTTTATTTCTTTGTCTTGAAGATGCTCCGTCCCAGTACGGCTCACGGCCGTCGATGGTGGGATCTTCTAAATATTATCCCCAAGTCGTCGACAAATCGTCTTTGAGAGGCTATTTATGATAAAGGAGTGTCTTGTGAGGAAATCTGCTAGGACTTGTCCTTTACGGCACGAAGCGCTACGAAAGTTATATCGAATTAACGATACTATCATTGACCACACGACGGTCGCCGGAAAGCATCAGTCGAGTCATGGAATATTGCAATGGATTAACTTTCAAAGATGAGTTGACCTTATGAGAAAGCATGTTTTGAGCTTTGGGCGGCGATGATCGGGGCCAAACAATGCTTCTGTTGACCGGGGGATACTTTACTTCCGTCGGAATTAGACGACGACTTAAGTAGTAGAGGGTGTTTTCTTTCCGCAGCTGCGTGGAAGAGCTGGGGACGCGGGGCTCAGGGAGTCATCTAAAACGCGGTATAAAGTATCGATAGTGCACCCGAGGCAGGGCTGCTAAGATAGGAGGTGTCATTAAATATTGTTTGATGTCACCGAAGGCATATTGACATTTGGAGTCCAAAGCAAATTTGGCATCCTTCTTAACGAAAGCGAGAAAAAGGCTGACACCTTCACATTTTGACAAAAAAATAAAGCGTCGAAGATATCTTCCGTTCCCTTGAAAGGATCATAATTGTTTTGAGTTTTGGGAGGGAGTGGCATTTCTAAGATAAGCTTTAATCTTTTTTCGGATCAATTTCAATTCCATGATGTCGAATAACAAATCCTAATAATTTCTCGAGAGGCGGCGCATTTCGAGATTATGTAGGTTATATTGTCTAATCGCTCGAAAATAATTCTCGGAAATATCCACGGGTGATCTTCTTCATTTTTTCTTTTGATGACTACATCATCCGCATAACATTCAACTTGGTTGTGAATGAGATCATCAAAAATTCTCGTCATAGCTCTTTGGTATGTTGCTCACACGTTCTTGATCCGAAGGGCATCCTTGTGTGTGATATATTCCGATTGGTGTTACGAGGAGTTTGTGAGCTTTTGACTTACAGTGCCGTCTTTATCGGGTTGTATCCACGAAGATCCATCCATGAAAGAAGACTTCGTGCTTTGAAGCGATGTCGATCATTAATTACCGGGATTGGTAGTGGGAAATCATCCTTTGGACATGCTTTGTTCAAATCTACGAAATCTACGCAGATTCGATCTATCCATTCTTCTTTTTCGGCGGGTACCGCATTGGGTAGCCAAGTCGGGTGCGCATTCTTCGCGGACAAATTTAGCGTGTTTATTAGCTTCTTAACTTCAGGTATAATTTGTTGCTCATTCTCTAGACGCATTCTTAACTTGGAGCTTGCACATTGGAACTACGAGTGGAATCCGCTCCTAGTTTGTGAACTGCGACCTACGGTAATCACGAGTATTTCATCGTAATTCGAAGCAAAGCAGTCCTTGAATTCCATTAGTAGCTTAACCATGTTTCGGAGTCTTCTTTGTCGAGTAAGGAGGTAACAAAGGTCGGCACAGGCTCTTCGCTAGTACCTTTTTTTTTTTTGGGAAGAAGAGGCTACAACGGCCCCCTACATGTTAATAAAAAAAAGTATGCGGTCTAAAAGGGAGATCCCCCGGGGATGAAGATCCCGGTACGACTCCACACCAAAAGTAAAGAGACTAAGTAAATGAAATAAACTAGGGAGTAGTGGCCATTCCCGGTAAAGAGAACAACCCTGAAGAGAAAACCAAAAGGAGCAAATATCGAAGTAAAAACCAAGTGAAAAAAGACACCAAAATGCTCCTCGGTAATTATAAACGGCTTTAAGCAGGTGTAGGGAAGTATAATTGCAGGGACATCACTCCAAAATTCTGAAGTGAGGGCTTGGAAATGAGTGACCTGGATGAGATGAAGAACACGGGAGGTAGAGTAGAGGAGACCATTATCTCTTGTGAAGATAAAGCTTTTTTAGCAATCCAATTAGCAGGTGTTTGTTACCTTCTGCGAAAATAAAGTTAAATTGAACAGTAAGTTTGAGGCAGCAAAGATCTGATTTGGTAAACCCAGGCTGGAATGGTGCAGAGGAGGAAGAAGGTCATTCTTAAAGTACTGAACTAGAGTAGAAGAGTCTCCCTCCATAATGATGGAAGACCATTGAAAGAGTGTAGCAATGTGAAGAGCCCAAAAAACAGCGACGATTCAGCTTCCAATGGATCATCAGCAGTAGTGGGAGCCTGGAAGAAAAACGGAAACCTTTCCCGAGTATGGTCTACGAAGATGCCTCCGATACCGGCTAATTGATCCTTGAAAGCACCATCGTATTGACTTTAATAAAAAGGAGGGCTAGGGGCTTTCCAAAAGATCTTAGCGCTTTGTGAAGCATAGGTCTATTTGCAGACAAGGAAGCCTGAAGAATATTTGGAAAATTTTTAACAGAGATCAATTTAGAGATAAAAGTAAGGCGAGTGGGTAACTTCTGTTAGCTTTATGAAGCACCCCGTCATATTTAACCCCATTTCTATGCATCGAATGAACCGAGCCTGTCTGAGGGATCTCCCCAGCTTTAACTACTAGCAGGAATGCCAGGAATCATTAAAATCATACTTGATCTAACAACGATGAGTTAATTTTCAACTGGCGATCGGACACAGTGACTTGACCTCTTTGGGAAAAGGGCATTTAAAGAAAAGATGGTTCGAGTTTCGAATTAACAACACGAGAGAAGGCTACAGAAGGGCCTCTGAGCCTTTGAGTTTTAGAATATCATCGGTAGGGAGGAGCCCATGGAAAATTCTCAATGTGAGGAAGGACATAGAGGGGGGTAAGATATTTGTTCCATATGCTCTTGCCCAAGTGACCTGATTCCAAGAGTTGATAGTGGAATAAATGTGCTTGGTAATGCTGCTATTCTTGCCATTTATCCATCTGAGTTTATCGGGTTGATACACATCGAGGGGATAAGAGCCACCTGATCGACAACGGAATCGGCCCGTGTTGTTTCGGTTAGGAATGGACCAATTCGCGTTGTCTGGCAATGGGAAATAGGGAATTGGTCTTTGTTAATATTAGGTAGGGGAACCAAAAGTTCTTTTTGACACCGATTATCTTGCCAAAACAGGATGTCACCCTTGCCTAACTCCCGATAAATAAGAGATTCGAACTGTTTCCTTGTTAATGAGCATATGTTTCCAGTTAAAATGCACATTTTTGATATATGAGAGGCTAGGGATGAGTGGTTCTAAAATATTTCCCTTTCATGAAAAGAGCCAGAAATTGTTGCTCCACGAAATGAATCCATAGCTTACAGAAATTAACTTCTTTGTAGGTGTTTGAAGCCTTTAAAACCTAAAAAGCCACCAGCTACTTTGACGAAATTTTCTTTGCCGGCTAGCCGTATTGTTTTCTATGACCGAGACCATAGAAATCTGTTAAATATTCTTTCAATCTGAATCACGGGCTTTTCTTTAAGCAAGCCATCTAGGGATATAAACGGGGAAAGAGGTTAATATGCTATTTAGGAGTGTAATTACGCCGCCGGATGAGAGGAAGGTGGACCAATTAGAGAGTTGAGTATTCGGCAGCGATGATCTCCTCAAAAATGAGTTTGTTTAGATCTGCCTTTGATAAGAAGAACCCCCCAGTATTTTATGGGAAGGTTGGTTTTGACAAAGACGAGTGAATTCGGTGGTCAATGGATAATGTTAGGGTGGATATGGTTGGGGAAAAGCGATTCACACTTGTTTTTGTTGAAATGAAGGCCGGATATTACTTACATTGAAACTTGTTGAGACGGTGCATCCACCTTATTGACAACAGCTTTAGAAGCTCTGGAGAATATCATTAAATCATCGAAGCATATAAAAGGTGAGAGATGTTAATATCGACTGTGGTGGGTGTGCATAAGGGTGAGAGGAGACTTGAGTATCCAGCAACCTTGAGAGATAGTCCATAACAATGATGAAGATAGTGGGAGAGAGTGGATCACCTTGTTTAAGCCCTCTAGTAGCTGCGAAATCACCCGGCATTTGCGGGTAATGGGGATAGAATGGTTATTGATACAAACCATCTCTTAATGAGTAAACGAAGGTATTGGAAAAGCCTACAGCATGCGGCACCTGAAGAATAAAGTTCCAATCGATAGTATCATAAGCTTTTTGATGTCGAGTTTGTAAATCGAAGTTACCACCCCTACGGAACACGTCGAATCCGACAAAAGTTCTTGACGAGGAGGGCATTATCAGTATTAGATGCCTTTAACAAAGGCTGATTAGTTGGGGCTGATAATATGAGCAAGATGAGGTTGCAATCTGCCAAACTAAGATTTTGCGTGTGCCTTCTTGATAACGATTGGTTAAAATTTGGTGATTACATAGTGGTTCGGCACTTGGGGGCATTTGTCTTAGGCACGAAGCCTGATAGTAGATGCATGGAAGTATTGGGGAATGTCCCCAGGACGAAAAGAAGCTTTGGATAGCGATTGGTGACCTCGGCTTTGCAAGTATTCCAGGGTTTTTTTATAGAAGTCGGCCTTGTACCCATCGGGACTTGGTGATTTAGAGCATCCAGTTAAGTGCCGCCAATTTCCTCGAGAGGGAATATCGGCTAATTGTAGGGCGGGTGTAATTAAACTCTTTATTAAACGGTATCATCGATAGGAGATGTTTGTTGCCGGGTTTAAAAAGTCGAGAAGTTCTGGTAATAACGCGGCATCATAGCTGCTAAGTCCCTAAATGAGGCCACTTAGGGGAGAATAACTTTGCAATGGGGGGTTATTGAGAGTTTATTGGGTATTAACTCCAATAACCTCCAAATAATCTCTCAATAATCTACTAATAAGCTTATAATTATCTTTCATATTTTTAGTGTTATTCGAGATTTTATGGGGTTATTGGGGTATTAACCTCTATAACATCAATATAACCCCAAATACACTCCGAATGAAATTCGAACGCATGCAACATTGCGCGTATACTCCGTGCATAAATATTTCTAGCCATTTGAGCAAGTCCAAATTTTATTTGTATTTGACTCTTATTCAAAATGACTCGTATGAATTAAGCTCTCTCCAGCTTGAATTAAAATTTTAAATTTTAGATATTTGTTTTAAATAATTGAACTAAATATAAAATATATTTCTGCGATAAAAAAATCACAAAAACAGTACATAAAGTTCTCACATTTTTTTTTTTAAAACTTTTATACAGAATTAATGATTGAGATTCTTTCAATGTGGTCTTGTGGAATAAAAGTCACGAGAGAAAAATTGGAGCGGGTTAAGCGGGTAGACTAATGGTCTCGTTTACGTGCGTGCCACCAAATTCTTATGTATTTACATTGGTAACACTGGCATGCCAGCGGCCACGCTTGCCATATTTGGGAGAAAATGGTGCATTTCCATGCATACCATCCGACTCTTATGTATTTACATATCGACATCAAAAATTTATTTTTAAAAATCTTAGGGGTATTTACATACATACCACCCAATTCTTATGTGTTACATTTCTAACATCTAAATTTTCTATTTTACATTGACGTAAACAAAATTTTTTTGTCATTATATTACTCTTATTTATTATTTAATTAATTTGAGTAAAAATGAGTCGAACATGATTGAAAAAAGTTTATTTATGTTCGACTTATTTACTTAACAAACGAATTGAATACAAGCTTCTCACGAACTGTTCGCATAAGACGTGCTTTCTGGACACCCTTAATGGCACCCTTCACCTTTGCTTTCGTTGTTGCTAGTGGTGGAATACAAGGGGACTAGCGAGCAGTTGTCCCCACTAACATTTTACTACCATGTTATATATTAAAAATCTTGCCACACAAAATTTTAAGTTTAGTAATAATTATATATTTAATTTGATACTTACTTTAAATAATTTCTCATACAGTTTATAACCATCCCGTTAAATATAAATATATACTTTAATAATTTTTAAAAATACTTTTATAAATAATAAATAAATTTAATTGATTTTACACACACACACACACATATATATACATATATATATATATATATATATATATATATATATATATATATATATATATATATATATATATATATATATATATATATGTATATATATATATATATATATATATATATATATATATATATATATATATATATATATATATATATATATATATATATATATATATGTCTCTGTGTTCACGCGCGCGCGCGCGCCCTATTTTCGCACTGGCTCATTGGTTGCGGCACTTTGGCGTAAGCCCCTCGGGTCGGGGGTTCGATCCCTGCGCATGATCAAATTGCACACCTTTACTGGAACGGTGGTTTGCCCCTTGGTCGGACTATGGGGTTGATCGCCGATCAACAATTGAAATATATATATATATATATATATATATATATATATATATATATATATATATATATATGCATGCATGCATGCATGTATGAAAAGCCCTAGGCCTAATTATATAGAAATAAAAAAGGATACAAAAAGTTATATGAGAGGGCCTATTTGAGGTGCCCTACCCATACGATATATAGAATAATGATATCCCAACAAAAGGAAACAAAAAACTCAAAAAATGCAAACATGCAGTAACAAAGTCTATGGACGAGGCAGTATAGGTCTGCCTCTTCTTCTAGTTCTTGTAGCGGATCCATATAACAAACTCCGAAGTGTTGTACCATTCCCAGGAGTGACCAGAGTATCATTCATTAATTCTCCAATATGAATAGTGACCCAGCCTTCTTAAAGGAATTAAGCAGAGTTTATATTACCTGGGTTCTTAAAGTTTCCTATAAGGGCAAGCCCCTATAGTTAATTACATCTTAAATGACGGGAATCATTTAAGAAAACTCTCGATAATGATCAGTGGTTTCGCTCTCAAGAATTTCAAAGTTTAAGGTTTTTAAAGGATTGAATTTTGGAGATTTCAATAGGGAATGGATCAAATTTGGAACAATTTATTTTTTGGAGTCCAATGGAGGAGAAGTAGGGGATGTCACGGATTCGAGACAAGTCCTGGTGACTTCCCAACTATCCTATGGTTTGGCTTCAATTTAAGAGTTTATTTAATGTTGTAATCCTTCCAATTTTAATTAATTAGGACTTATATTCGTATGACATGATCATACAAATAGCCTCAAAGATGTGAGGGTTTATGTCGTATCGAACGACTACCTCGGAATCCTAAAACTGGTCAAGGCTTAATTTGCATAACATGATTATGCAAATGCCTAACAAAAAGTTGAGGATTTATGTTGCACTAGGCAAACTACCTCGAAATCCTATGACTTGGTTGTTTAATTCTAAGAAATGTTTTGCTGCAGTAGACACAGGTTTTGCTGATGACGATGGCCGTGCTACCCACTGTGCTCCAAGCTCTTTGTCGTTGCAGAGTTTTAGTTTTAGAAGGTGAAAATCGGGGGGATGAAAAAAGTGTCTTGGTTTAGAGAAATCTTAAAGTCCAAATGTCTTTAGTGTTTTAATTAAAACAAATCCTGAAGTTGATTAAACAAAATCGATTAAGATCCCACGGTTCCGTCATCCCGACACCGTTATTTTCATCGAATTCACTTAGTCCAGATGAATTTGCTAAACTCAACTGAATGAGTTCCACACTTTCATTTAGACCGTGGGAAATCCCGTTAGCAACACGTGGGTTACATCATCCGAGGTATTCCCGATCATTCAACGAGACGTTTTAATTTAGTTAAAGTTGTGGTTTTGTTGTTCTATTTGTGATTAAATTTTGAGTTGTTTTATCTTTTGAAATGTTGTGGCAGTGGATTTTATCTTGTTGTGACTTTTAATTTAGTTTTGGGTTTCAGTTTCGAGGCTATCCTAAATTTTTTAGTTTTCATGCAACAATCTTGTTTAACATGCAAGAAGAGTAAAATGCTGCTTATATAAGTAAATTGCAATAAAATAAAAGCGTACCGGAGAGTCTTCTCATCATTCCAAGTTGCACTTAAAACACATGTTAATGCATTTAAATATTTATAACAAGTACCTAGGTAAAGCTAAGGGAAGGTTCTGGTTGTCTACCAAGATCATAATCCTATAACTAGTCATTTCCTATGACGTCTAGGTTCTTGTGCTTTGTTTATGGATGATTTTCTTCACCAAAGAACTATTAAGTTTAATTGTTCTTCTAAAACATCTCATCATATTGAGAAAGTGCTTAGGAGGAGTCCTAAATAACTTTTCAATACTTCCGATATTATTTTGAGTCCAAGTAAATTTAGTTGCATAGGTGAATTAATCATCCAGGAGTTTAGTTAAGCTTTCTTTCTTGCTCAGTGAACTTGGGCATTTGATTACCTGATGAATAAAGTGACATCTCACTTAATACTCCATTTAAGAGTTATAATAATTAAAGCCTTTAGGGGCAAGTTGGTTTGTTGAGAATTTTAATCATTCTTAATTTGAAGTTTGTGATAGAGTTTCCTTCATTTAACCTTAGGGTTACCGAAGTCCCCGTGGATGGCACAATTCTTAGATTACTAACTGGGGATCTTTGGACGTGTTGCGTTGACCGCCTTCACGACCAGGTAAGCTTAGTGGTCCTAGCAACTTGAGATGGTCGGTGCATGGTACCCCAACTCGACTACCTCTACCTTTTAGGATTACTCTACCCTTCCTGTTATTGAGACACTTTGAGCCCTATCACTCCTTTAACTTCGTTAATATCTTCTCAATGGGCTATTATTGATGAGCTACCATTCGTTGGTATACGGTGATTCAACCTCTGCCCTTATAGCCCGGTGAGCTCTGACATATAGAGATATCCCTTTTAAGATGCCTTTGGTTATATTATAGGCTTTGTATGTCGGTGAGCTGGTACCCATTTGGGGCTTGAGAGACACACTCTCTGTCCTGTAGCTTAGCGAGAGCTTTAAAAGCATCGGGCATTCCCATACGAAATAACCATTCTTTGATAGCCTATTCTTCAGTTTAATGATAATATAAGTGAAACTCCTTTTATTGAGAGTATTCATGGGTATCGTCAAAGTTGTAATTAACCATAGGGATACATTCCTTTGGGAAATTCTTGACCCTATAACAAAAATGTTCTTTCGGGCTCTCTGGTTACGGGTGACTTATGTAGAAATTCTCTTTATAGATGTTGTATTTCGAGGTACTTCAATCTGATCTTGTTCTGACATATTTTCTCAAACCCATATATAAGTCTTTCTTTTATTTCTTTTTATTTGTTTGCCAATTTTTTGTTGTATCTCTTTTCTATTCAATTCCTGTCCTCTTTTAACCATTGACGTGATTCGAGAGGAAGATTTATTCGATTAAGAGAATTATACAAAGACATATAAATAGACACGCCAGTGGCTCTGAGTATTTAAAAGAACCGAGAAATTAGTCTCAACCAAGGTGTACTGGTAATCCCCATTCAATGGGGTGCAAGGGCACCACTCAGTCTCCCAGTATAGAAGATCATAATGGTAGCTTGTCCAAACTGCTGCCACTCGGTCATGTGAAAGGTCCATTAAGGCAGAATTCCTCCTCTTTTCAGAGGAGGAGGAAACTCTTTCAATGGAACTAAGGCTTTTTCTTTTCTCCGAGAAGTGCCTTTCTGCACTCTCTCAGCAACCCATGATTCTCCCTCCAACTTTAACCCTATCGAGATATGATGGAAAGAGTGACTCACCTTTACTCGATCATGCAAACCAAGAAAGAAAGTCCGACTAAGTGTCATGGAGGGGACCTCACTGGTCAGGGGGCAAGTCAGTGAAACTCCAAAATCTAGTTTACGAGGAGTCCAGAAGGCATCCTCATCACTCCATTCAATACAACACAATAAAAATAACATAAGAACCACACATCTACACATAAATGTTACTAGTATGAGGAAAATCGACTTACCTTTGGCACCTTCTTTGGTTGATCCAAGTAGGTCAGACTGATCCTTGCCCCATCCAGATGAAGAAAAGTTGTTTTTTCTTATTGCTACTTCGCAGTTGCTCGCTTCTCAACAGTCTTCTCTCTGATCACCTCGAGATTGTCGGACGATGCCACAACCCTTTGCTCATTACCTCAGAATTGTTCGGGCAGATCATACGCTCTATCACCCCCGGATCAAGGTACCAAAATAGTGAGTGACGTTGACCCTCAATCGATGCCTTTTTGTCCTTCAGGTTGCCTGGCACAGTCTTCACCTTCTTTATCTCATGCTTCACTGGAGTAGTGCTAATCCGCCAACCACTTGCATAGGAGCCAACCGAGAACTTCACCTTCAATTCTTTAATCTTGTTCTCAAGACCCACTAGGTGGATCTTAGGGCCAGCGACGAATTAAACATAACCATCTTGACCAATTCTGAAGAAGAAGAAATAGTTGAATTATTCAATCAACTAGTGAATCTTCATGCTTCAGCAGAAAAGGACAAAGGTCATTATATCAGCCACGAAGTTCGCAACAATCTAAGTGAGGATGATTCTGTATCTGCCAAAGATCGATCATATCTCCCTACAAAATGGCAGGCAGAGACCTATTTTGAATTGATCCTTGTAGAATACTAAGTCTGAGGAAAAAAGACCTATGCCTCACTTGTGACTGGCCTTCAGCCAAAGCTGGATGGAAGGTTCGAGAATGTATAGACTCTTGATCTCTCTCCATCTTTTGCAAAAAGAATTGAGACCTCTAAAGCTGGAATCGATCCAAACAACCGTTTGGAAAAGTTCTATGACATGAAACTTGTGTAAAGCATAATAAAAAAAGGGAGAAGATGACGAACCGCGAGAAGGAATAGGAGCTGCAACGTCTAAGCCACACACACCAACACACACACACACACACACACACACACATGTATATGTATATATATATATATATATATATATATATATATATATATATATATATATATATATATATATATATATATATATATATATATATATACACACACACATACATACATACATACATACATACATATACATATACATGATACAAAATTCCAACGACAAGACTGGCGTGCTGGGAACTACACGACACTCGAGACTAAGAAATCATTACCAAAAATAAAATATTTTCATTACATTTATTTATTTACAAAAAAAGAGAGGGAAGTACATCACACCAAAACCCTCGAAATTAACCTTAGATAGAAAAAAATTTACTAGTAGGTTGTTTAATGCTTCATCCGAGACAAACCTCGGTGATGTAAATGCTAATACATAAACTCTCCACCCAACTTAAAAAGGAAATTTTGAGCATCCCTCGATTGAGGGGCGAGGTCCTCCCTAATGGCAGATAGCTCCAAAAAAACGCTTGTCATCTCCACCCGAACAGCGAGCATCTCCCCCCAGAAAGCAAAAACTCCTCATGCAAAGCAACAACCTTCTTTTCCACTCGATCGACCCTCTCCAAAACCTTGACAACTCCTTCATTATTCTCTCTCTGAGGACATCCCATGAAATGAAGAAAGCGTTTCTCCATTTTAGCAAGATAATGCAACAAGAAGTGGAAAGACACCCGGCCCACCCCGGTCAACCCCTCTTCCCTTGCCACATCGGAAGAGACTTGACAGCCCATACACTTGCCTCTGCTGAGAGAAATTTTCCCCTCCATCCTTTCCTCTGCAGTGTTCTACTCCGCAGTACCCTGTTCCGCAATGCTCTGTACTGCGATGTCCACTCTCCCATAGTGACTTGCTCAACCATGGCCGCTTCGTCCTCAGAGCCGATGTTGGTATCTAACGAGATGGTATCGACCATCATAACTTCAACAACTACATTAGAAAAAGGAAAACAAAATACATAATTCAAGCTACATCCCAGAAGTCGGTTCCAATCAGATGTGGTGTAAGAAAATGGCACCCTTAACTCCCTCGGTGGTCTTCTCTAGACCTCCACCCACAGAGGAAAGGCCATTCGTTGGTTTCTAGGGCCATGCCACAACTATGGTTGTCGCCTCCTTGAGACCTCCCTAGAGAACCATGGCCCCCACGAGTCTGGACAGACATTACATTCCCTCCGACAGGAACATCCACCTCTAGCGGGTGCCCTGTAAGATGATTGCCAGAAAAACCTCCTGCCTGCTCCAAAGCTCTCTCACTACAAGGAGACCTTGAGGATTCAGCTCGTCCTCACGCTTGCCAGTTCTTAACTTATGCACAACCTTTTTTATGCTCATTCCCCCTGCGAGAGCCTCACTCGCCAGCTTTAGCTTCACGTCGAACTTAAGGGCCTTCGCTCGCATATTACCCATGAACTTGAAAGGGCGTCTTTGTCGGCTGATGATGTTCCTCATCAGACATCGTAACATGCACAAGCAGCAAAGAGGAGAAGAACCAAAAAACGGGAAGAAGTGAGATGGCACAAACCCTTCCTGTCTCATGGCTTATTTATAGTAGCCTGGTCACGAAAATCCCGGGAAGTCCATTATTACATAATAATGACATTTAATTCGTTTATTTTTTATGTATTTTTTTGAACATAAAAAAAGATTCACTTACTCTAAGGTATGCTACAATTTTCAAGCTACAAGGACATCAGAAAACTAAATATGTATACAAAAAAATACATCTGCACGAATCTCAAAGCGAACAGATGGTCCAAGAAAAAGGGACGATCGATCGCAGCCGCTAACAACAGACATATCAGATGTTGACGAAGGAATGGTACGAACGACCGTAGGGGCCTATTGTAGGATTTCGTTTCTCAGAATTAAGAGATCAGCTTTCTTCGACGAAGTAAAAAGACTTGACAAATGAGGCTTCCCACAAAACATATTACCTTTAAATACTTTTGTAATTTACCGAAAGGTCCCCTTTTTAAGACTAATGATGAGGGCCAAATCTATAATTATGTAAAATCGAGATCCATCCCTATAAATAGGGGTTATATACCATAAATAAACTTTACACATTCTCTATTATATTCGGTTTTACTCTCCTTTCAGTGTGGCATTCTATATCTTGTTTGTGTTTCCTAGACATTTTTGAAATTAACCTAAGGTACGTAACAAGGTTACCTACTGAGAATATGTAAGGTACAAAAAAAAAAAAAGAATAAAATGTATCAAATCAATGCTCAAATGGCTTCTTTGGAAATAAAATGAAGAATTTCAGCGGTTTTGAGTGCTCATTCTTATATATATATATATATATATATATATATATATATATATATATATATATATATATATTCTCCCATTGAGAATTTACTCTCACCAAATTAAAAAAAAAATATTATCCTACTAGTATAATTTGCCTCGATCATTTTAATGGTTACAAAAGAACGTACACAGTGATTAAAATGCCTTAACAAGCAACAAATGATGGCGATACGTGGATATTAACTATTAGGTATCACAGCATTCATGTCGCCATCGCAAACGTGCAAAATGTTAACAAATAAGGGCCACACCAATAAATTATACTGCAGCAGTCACACGAAGACTCCCAAAGTGGCTGACTCTTCGGATGTCTTGGAAGTCGCGTTGCCTTGTTGGCTTACGCGCAATGAATAATAATAAAAAAAAAACATTAAAGCACATGAATAATTAATTTACCATACTAATTAAATAAGAGTGTACTAGAGAAAAAGAATCACAACTGCATTTAAAAGAATATATATTAATAAATAGTGTGAATTAGTAATATTCTTTTATTTTTTCAATTGTAGCCTAAGTTCATACATATGTGCTCACCACACGTTTGAATTTCCATACAATTTATATTAAAACAGTTACAATTGTTACCTTGACACAAGCAAGAGTCACTTCTTCACAAAACACTTCTATGATTACATAATTGATTATTGCAATTAAAGAGCACAACAGCAAAAAAAATAGGTTCACATGCGGCTGAAATCGTGCATAAAGATGTCAAACTCAACACTTATAGAGAAAAAAAAAATTGAGTTTTTATATACATAATACTCAAAACTTAGATATTAAAAAAATTCACACCCACACTTCTATATTTACAAATAAATACTTTTCCTAACTTCCATTTATCGCTTCCGTCGAGAATCGTCGTCTTTTGCGTCGCCACCATACGAACAACTGAATGGCGACGACGACGATGATATTTTAACTCTCAAGAGAGGAGGCGTTTTATGATAGAAAGCCACTATGCTAGAAGGAGTGTGGCTTGGGAATGTGGTGCTTTGAGAGAGTTTCGATTTGGGGGAAACCAGCTTGTTTGGAGCATATGTAGGATGAAAAGGGGGATGTGCACACAGGATCCAATAGATAGGGAAGTTTCGTGCAGAGAGATGAATGATTGTCGGAGAAGGTTGGAAAAATAAGGGGAGCAGGAGCTCGATCGGGAAATGTGGTTGCTGGTGGTGAGATCAAATCTTATTTAGTTTTTTTTTTTCTTTCATCGTGGCAGATTTCAGAGAGGAGGACAGCGGCGTCTTTCGAGCGCACACAGTATATATGTGTTTGTGAATGTGTGTGCATGTGTGTGTACTTGTCACTACAGAAAATTAGCTTATTACCAACCGACAAATACTTCGATGCTATAATTTTATCGAAGGTTATATGACAATTTAATGTCGTATATTTCATTAAGAAAATTTAAGTCGTCAGTAATTGCCGGTTTGTTTAATCGACGGTTCTTCCGTCGATAATAAGGTTGGTATACACGTCATAAAAGTGTCGCACATGTCTGTTTTTTGAAGCAGACAAAACCTTCTGTCATACTTCTTTTATGCGTTAATTCTTATAACTGATGAGTTAAATATTGGAAAAGTGTCATCATATTTGGTTTTTTTACATAAGTAAAAACTGTCGGTTAAGTATCTTTTTCTATAATCGATGGTTTAACTGCTGGAAAACTATAACGCTCGTCATTTTTGTGCGACGCACCTTGAGCCGTCAGTTATGTGTCGGTTAGGCGTCGGTAAAAATGTCATCGACTAGCCATCGGTTTTGTCAATGGATAAGCTTAGAACTGTCGTAAAACAGACGACAAACTGGTAGAAACCTGTATAATATGGAAAAAAATAAATTTTTTCTTTCGTGTATAAAGTACCGACCTAGTATCATAACATTTAATATACAATTTCAAGCATTTAATGAAATAACATAACTATCAAACAGTAAATTGTCAAGTAAAATAATAAAATAAATTACAAGCATTTTCTTCAAAATATATGCATCACTATCACAGAAAAAAAATGTTCAAATGTACATAAACATAAAAAATGAAATAATCTCCTCCTAATCATCGTCCTTTATCTCATCAGCCTCATCCTCATCGTCCTTCGCTGCTTCATTCTTCTCTAATGTTGTCGCTGCCTTGTCACACTCCCTCATCTGTAGCCGGAAAGCATCTAACACAGCCTTCAGCTTAGCCTCCAGCTTAGACTCCTGCTTAGACCTCATCTACGAAATGCGGGCCACCATCTCGGAAGAGAATGCCGCAGCACACCTTGAGATCTCCTCATCTTGTTGGTAGAGGTAGAAGCTACAGATGCACTGGTGAATGGGTGAGCATTGTAGGTAATCTCCTACAACTAAAGCCCGTAGACTTGACCCTTCTTCTTCCTTCCAGTATCCTCCCTCCATAGGTCATACTCAGAAGGAGCACGCTCGGGGATTATAATTCCTTCCGATGACTAGGATCGACTATCCTTCAACTGCTGGAATCTCTCCAACCAACAAAAGAAGTTACATTTAGTTTGATTTAACATTTATTAACATCATACTAGTTTAGCTTGTCAATTACCTAGGTCACACAGGATATGTGGTCGATCTAGGACTGGTCGTACTGCCTCTTGTGGGTGCGCTCATGTACATTGAGAGTGAACGGCTCTCATCCTCTCCACTGCCTGTCCATAAAATTAAATTGTTAGAATACATGTTCAAACTATAGAAAACCTTATAGAATAAATGAAATCTTATCAGCCGCCACTTGTATTCTGTATGTGGATGTGGGTAGCAAAAGGGTTTAAAATAGATTTAATTTAATATATATGTATAATTTCCGAAAATATCATTTTTAATTTTGAAAAAATGAAATCAAATTAATCTCATGTATGCAATAGTTTAAATAATCAACACTTCACCGCAACCCTATATCTACCCCGAAGAATGGATACATTGTTTGGTGGTGAGACTTAATAAAATAAACTAAAGAATCCATGACATCTGCATGGTCTGCGAACCATTTATGTTGACCGACAACTTCCCCTATCTAATATGAAAGAGTTTGATTGGGTTTATATTAATATGGGGTCTTTAAGTTTCATATAAGGGCAAACCTCTATAGTTAATTACATCTTAGATAACCGTGGTCACCTAAGAAAACTCTTGATATAGATCAGACAATATTATATTCATGATTTCCAAAAAGATAGGATCTTCAAGAAAATGTTGTAATAGGAAAAAAAATTATATATACATATATATACATATACATACATATACATATATATATATATATATATATATATATATATATATATATATATATATATATATATATTAGGGAAAGGAGCTTTATACAACTCCCTGCGTGTTAATATTTGAAATAAAGTACAAAAGGGGGAGGGAGGCAGATTCCTTAAGCTAAAAAGCCAAAAATACATAAATACACACCCTTAGGGCTTCCGCAATACAAGGCACACAAGGGAAAGAAAAAAAATACCAAATAGTTACAAGTATACTCCAAAACCAAAAATAAACCAGAGAAACCAAGTATATCTGTCAGTGCAAAATTTAAGAAAGAATACAAAACTGAGGATGTTGTCATACCAAGCGGTAAGACACAGTAAGTACTGCAGAAAAAATCACTGTAAACCAAAACAATGCAAAGAGAATCCTCCAAGTGTAATCTGCAAACCAAAACATAGCATTAAGTCCTCCATTTAGAAAAAAGAAACTAAAACTGTCCAGCAAGCCATAAGAAACAGCAAGAGCAGCAATCAACATCCTCTCCAACACACGGAAAGGCTCCACAACTTGAAAACCAATCAGCAAAGGACACAATTCTAAAAAGCAGCAGTATTCAGCACCTGTCCAGCTAACACAACTAGATAAAAAAAGATAGGTTAGCTTCTAACATAAGACAGATCAAGAGAATCCCCTACCAATAGAAGAAAAAAAGGGTGGGGGGCACTAAATCCACACAAGGCTCTGTCTCATCATGCTTAGCTAACTAATCAGCAGAAGACTTGCCCTCCCTATGAATGAATCTCAATTGCAAATCGAGGTGATGTGAAGAAATAAAGCCCCAAATTCTTTAAGTAGGCAGATGAGGTCCTAACAGGGTTTAGAAACAACAGTTAACATTTAAAAAAGCAACATAGAATCAATTTCAATAACCAACAAAGTGAAATTGAAGTAGATAGCAATTTTTAAAGCTAAAAGGACTGCCGGGCAGTCATCTTGAAGAGGGGAATTAGCTGCAAAAGGTGAAGCAAAATAACACAAAGAAAATCCCAAGTGGTCTCTAAAAATACCAACAGCTCTAGATGACACTGTGGTCCAACTCCCATCAACATTTACATTAAACCAACCAAAATGAAGGGGCTTCCAGTTAACCAGGGCAGGCAGCCTAGCCCTCCTACAAAGAGGCAAATCAGTGGAAGAAACCTGACTAGCCTTTTTAAAATATGCCAAAATGTAAGAGGTAGTTAGAGTGGGAGTAGAATGGGAAGCATCATATATGTGTTTATTTCTAGCAGACCATTAGAACCACAGCACCACAAGGGGGAAAGTATGTAATTTTATGAAAAATCTAGTAGAATCTTTCCAAACCCTTAAGTAACTATCAATAGAGCATCCATTCGACCAAACAATTACAAGATGAAAGCCAAATTGAGTCCAGACATCCAAATAAAAAACACACCCAAAAAATGTGTGAAAATAACTTTCCTCATCTTTCTTACATAAGGGGCACATATAAGCCATTCTTAAACCTTTAAGTTTTAATATATCATCAAGAGGGAGTAGAGAGAAGAAAAAATGCCAGAGGAAAAAAGAGATGGAAGGAGATATGAGATTGTGCCAAATTAAAGAACCCCAACACCAATCAGGAAAGGAGTGGAGCTTAGTATAAATCATTTTACTAACCGATTGGGAGGAGCCATTCTTCCATATAGGAGAATCTTTGTGAGTAGGTTGTATAGGAATTGTAGAAATTTTTAAAGCATTGTCTTCCCCAACCAAATTTCTCAACATATTTACATCCCAAACACCTTGGGTCCAATAATCAGAGACAAGTAAGTTACTACACTGTGATTGGTGTTGTTGATCCAATAAATTTGGCACACCCCATTGATCATACCAAAAGGAGATGTTACCCTCTCCTAAATCCCGAAAAATGAAATTGTTAGCAACAGATCTAGCTTGCAGTATAGCCTTTCAAATTTTAGAATCCCCAGTCTTCCAAATTACTTGTGATGGGTGAGTAGAAGCACGGTATTTATGATGCATAAAGGAAGCCCACAAGGAGCTACCCAATCTAAATTTGTACCAGAGTTTACACAGTATAACCTCAACAGTATGATGCAAAGCTTTAAAACCAAAACCACCAGCCTTCCTTGGTTTTGCAAACCTTGTTCCAAGAAACCCAATGTTTCTTATCACCACCTCCCGACCAAAGAAATTTATTGAACAGCCTTTCCAAAACCCTGAGAGCACTTTTTTTAGGATTAAAACTTGCAAAGCATAAACAGGGATGCTTTAAAGAACAATAGAGAGGAAAGTCAGCCTACCACCATTAGAAAGAAAAACATTCCTCTAGTCTGTAATTTTATGTTTAATTTTGTTAATAACGTCATTCATTTGTATTTTCTTCTGCCGTCCACTGATCAAACTGACTCCAAGGTATTTCAGAAGAAGGGAGGATAGCTGGTAGCTAGTGAAAGAGGTCCCCCAATTAGCAATGGAGCTTTTAACATGTTTGCCAAAAATAAAGTTGACATTGCTCTCTATTAAAGGACCGACCATAGCAATTTTGAAAACCTTCTAATAACAACATTAAACTTTTGATAGCAGGTTTGGAAGCATTGACAAATATAATGACATCATCAGCATAAGCCAAGTGGCTAACAAAAAATTTAGCCTTATGTGTGTATTGAGTGCGAGAGTGCCGCAATTGGAAAAAATATATGCATATACATTTACATATATATACATACATATAAACATATATATATATATATATATATATATATATATATATATATATATATATATATATATGTATGCGGATATACATACATTAATATATTAATACACGCACGCGCACACACACAAATATTTATGTATGCATATATATATATATATATATATATATATATATATATATATATATATATATATATATATATATATATATATATATATATATATATATATATATATTGTAAAATTATGGTTCTTTTAGCAAACCCATGAAGGCGAGGTTGATCTGGCCAATAAAAAAATAGCCTTGGAGGTTGGCATACTTCGTGATACAACAACATGCAGCCACGAATTGAACGGGCGTTTTTCTCATCCTTTCCCATCCAATTCTATCTAGGGTGAGAATTGTGTTTCCGTTGTCTATCTTCAGCCGTTCTATGAATTTGTTCCCACGCGGAAGAAATCGCTGAAAATTGCCAAATAATAAATAATTAAAAATAAAAATGCGGCTGTAAAGCTTTCGTGTTCTTTTCCGTCAAATTTCGCTGTAGATGCCTTCGCCCGCGTCGCCCGCGTCGCCCGCGTTATCGGCTTTGCCCGCGTCATTCTTCTGCATATCATTGTATCAACCGGCACCCATGTTGCTTTGCGTAGATATTACAATAGTAAATTAGTATTTTTTAAACATTAAGTAATGAAAAAAATATATAATAAATACTGATTTCTCGTTAATAAATTTTTATCATAGAACATGAATTTAAAGACATAGTATAAATATCAAAACAATTTTTTGATGCAAGAAACATTCATGCTTCAATTAGAAGTTATTCAAAGCTCTAATTTCAGTAAATTTATAGTCAAACTGACCGGCTCGACGAGACAGATCCAATGATATCAAAATTAGTTCAATCTAAGTCAAAACAAGCTTAGATCAAGTCAATAAACCATTATTGGAAGATTTCCAAACAAATTTAAAAGGATAATTGAATGTCGAATCTGGCGAGTTCATAGTTGAATTGAGCGTCTCTGCAAGACGAATCTAACGAGCCCAAGATCACATATTTACGACATCATTAAAATACTCAAATGTCCATTAGATGTCGTTAGGTTGAAGGAATCGTTCGATCAAAGTGATTCATATTCCAACATTAATTGCACCCAAACCAATATAAATAAAGCCCAACCCTCTCAGCAGACGAGCTTGAGTCTTGAGAGAGAATTTAAAGCTTTGAGAAGGAGCTGAGTTCTAGCACCATCCATATCATCGTCGATCTCTGTCGGCCGTCGTCGACCACCGCCGACCACTATTGACCACAACTGACCTCCGTTGATCCCCACCGATCGTCGTTGACAACTGTCAGCCGCCGTCGACAACCATCAAGCACCGTCGAGCACTACTGTCATCGTTAACCACCACGGACCATCGTTAGCCACCGCTGACCATCATTAATCACAACTAATCATCGTCGACCACCACCAACAAAACTTCGTTATGTGAAGTTGTAACTTTAAAAATCTAGTAACCATTTCCCTGTTAGTGAGACCAGGAGTCTATGTAATCACCACCTGATCACTGAAAAATTTATTAAGAAATTCATACCTATTTTTGATGAAATTGCACTTTAAAGAAGGGTATTTTCTTTATTTTATTGCAGGAATGGAGAATTTAGGTGATAAAAGCAAAAATCATTAAAAGGAGCGGATTTGGAGCAAAAGGAAGAAAATAATGCAATTTGTCTTGAGTCGCCGACGCTAGATCGAGCCGCCGACGGCGAGGTTACGAGGAGACATTTCGAAGGATTTATAGCTCGTCTCGGCTGACAGCGAGCCCGAGCTCCGCCGACAGCGAGATAGCGCGGTTTGAAGATCTTCTAGAAGCCTCGCCGACAGCCGAGGTAGTTCGTCGCCGACGGCCAGAGCTAGTTCAAATGGCACGGATACATTGAACACTGGACACTTTTTGAAGAGATGCTTACACACCTCTTGGACCTTTGCTTACCCTATATATAGAGGCCGAAAATCAGTCTTTTGTGTGTTTTTTTTGTGTTGTGTGCAATCTTTTAGTCTTTTGTCTAGTTTTGTGTGCAGTTGTGTGTCTTTAGTAAGTCTTTAGTGAGTTTTGTGAGTAATTAGTGAGTCGTGCTGTACTAGAAGGAAGAGTCAAAGGAACTACGAGGAGTACGTCAGGGATAAATCAAGATAAGTATTTGTATTTATTGTTTTTAACTTTAAATGAAATCCATGCTTAGTTTAGTTCCCATGCATTACGAGTAGTTTATTTAGTCTTTCTCCTCGTTTATGAAATTAAGTGACTTGATGAAATTAACATAGAGATACTTTTATATATTAATAAATTGTGATAATTTTTACTTAAAACTTAATTTACTTTTCAAATCGGCCATTTGATTTGTTAAAATGTGTTGATTTACAACTATAGTAAAAATTACATCGATATTCGGAGAATTCAAAAGCGCTTGGAAGGAAGGTGCAAATAAATAGGGAAATAATATCATTGGGCGTAGAATTGAGCATTTTAGTGTGACGTACTAAAATTTTCGATTCGGTCCTATTGTTTGAGAGCTCGAAGTGTAGATGTTAGCCCTCGGGCGAGGGAACGTGGGAGCTACGAAGTGGCGATCGGTATCCTCCCAGACTGTACCGCAGATTCGGTAATCGAACATAGGATTAGTCGATATTCTTTACACTCGGACCAAAGGGTAAAGAATAGGAATGCTCCTATTTGTCACAATACCTTAAAATTATCTATTTAAATTCATCGATCACTTAAATTTCTAAACAAGGGAAAGATACTTTTTCTAAATAGTTAAGACTTATTTAGTTTAATTTCCTGCACTTTTAATACGTATTAATTCTCTACTTAGTTAAGTTACCCGATTAGAATACTTAGTTTACTTTATTGCGCTTAAATTTAGAATTCCAAATTTTCGTATACTAGTTTTATTATTATTATTATTTTAAAATTAGTTGTTATTTAATTTTCTCTTTCCTTGTGGGATCGATAACCAGGACTCCACTAGAGCCCTGTATTACTTGATACGATACGTATACTTGCGTAGCATCCACAACATAAATAATTACAATTCTATACATATAATATAGCGGGGTCGAGTTTTTGGCGTCGTTGCGATTAAACTAAAAATATCATAATATAAAATTGTGGTCAAGTTTTTGGCGCCGTTGCGGGGAAAGTAAGAAAAATTTACTTAGAGTAACGGACTATTTTAAAATAATCATAATAAATAAATTAATATCTATTCAAAAATTGTATGCGCAAATTTGGAAACGAAAATTTAATACCTTACGATTCTGAATTAGAGCGTACAATTAAAAGAATTAGAAAACAAAAGAAACAAATTATAAATTTAACACAAATGACAAATATTCCTAAAATTCAAAATATGAACCAACAAAGACCATTAAGAGATTATGCCAACCCTACATCAGATGAAATTCATTTAACTATTCAAAACCCTGATTTAGTTGCTAATTCATTTGAACTTAAACCTGCAATTATCCAAATGGTACAAAACAATCAATTTAGTGGTTCACCTATCGAAGATCCTAACTTACATCTTGCTTAGTTTTCTAGAACTTTGTGCTTACTTTTAAATATCGAGGAGTATACGACGATGCTATAAGACTTAGACTTTTTCCTTTTTCATTAAGGGATAAGGCTAAAATGTGGTTGAATTCGTTAGCACTCGGATCTATTAAAACTTGGGGAGAATTATCACAAAAATTTCTATCCAAATATTTTCCACCATCTAAAACTCGCTAAGTTTAGAAATGATATAACTTCTTTTGTCGGTTAGATGGAGAATCAATATATGAAGCTTAGGAGAGATTTAAAGAACTTCTTAGGAAATGCCCACATCATGCTTGCTACGGATTGGTGATTATTCAAACCTTTTATAATGGATTAGTAGGATCTTTAAGATCGATCATCGATCGTTCGTTCGCTGGAGGTTCATTAATGTCTAAACCATTTAATGAAGCTTATGCACTAATCGAAGAAATGACAACAAATAATTTCCAATGGCCTGCTGATAGAATAAATCCGAAAAAGATAGCCAGCATTCATGAAAACGATGCAATATCTATGTTAGCTTCTCAAATTCTTTGTTATATCTAAGAAATTAGCTAATTTTGGAATGAACTACTCTCCTACTTTAGAGAAAACTCATCCGGACAAATCATAGAATTTCAATCTAATTATGAAACTTTAAATGCTTATTAATAATAGAACTAATAACCCTTATTCAAACTATTATAATCCCGGTTGGAAAACTCATCCAAATTTTAATTGGAATAACACATCTAATCAACGATGGATGAATCAGCCTAATCAAGCAAATCCAAACTATAAACCTAATTACCTACCTGGATTTAATAACAATAACCTTCGATTCGAAGATAAGAAATCATCTATGGATGAATTAATTTTGAATATGGGTCATCGACTACAAAATCAAGGAAATCAACTACAAATTCAAGGAAATCAATTACAAATTCAAGGAACATCTATTAAAAATATCGAAACTCGACTTGGACATATTGCTACTCTGCGTTAAATAATAGAATACTGGAACTTTTCCTAGTAATGTAGAAATAAATCCTAAAGATCAAGGAAAAGAACAAATTAAAGCAATACAATTAAGGAGTGGAAAAGAATTAGAACCTCAAATTCAAAAAGAACTTGAAAGCCAAAAAGAGGAAGTGGAAATTGAAAAGGAAACAATTCAACAAGATTTAAACTTAGAACATCCTTTAATACCTATGAAAATTTCTGTTGAAAATCCTCGACCACCATTTCCTCAACGACTAGCTCAACATAAAAAAGATAAACAATTTGCTAAATTCCTTGAAATATTAAAGAAATTAACAATCAATATACCTTTTGTCGAAGCTTTAGATCGGATGCCAAATTATGTAAAATTTATGAAAGATATTCTAAATAAGAAAAGAAAATTCACCGATAATGAAACGGTCGCACTTAGTGAAGAGTGTAGTCTTTATTATTCGGAAGAAGCTTCTGAAAAATTGAAAGATCTGGTAGTTTTACTATACCCTGCACTTATAGGAGAAAATTTTTATGGAAAAGCTTTGTGTGACTTAGGAGCAAGCATCAATCTAATGCCTCTATCAAATTTTAAGAGATTAGGATTAGGAAAAATTACACCTACTTCGAGTAACCCTTGATTAGTTGATCGTTCGGTTACTTATCCTAAGGGAGTTATTGAAGATGTGTTAGTAAAAGTGGATAAATTTATCTTCCTGTAGATTTTATTGTTTTAGATATGGAGGAAGATAAAAAAATTCCTATCATTTTAGGAAGACCATTTTTAGCTACCTGGAAAAGCTATGATTGATGTTCGAAAGGAGAATTAACTATGAGAGTAAATGACCAAAAAGTTACATTTAATATCGCAAAATCGATGAAATATCCAGCGCTAGAAAAAGATGATGAATGTTTTCGGATGGAAATACTTGAACATTTACAACGCGAACATTTTAAGGAATATTACGAAGATAAATTAGAAAAAGAAAACACTGAATTAATTGAAGATAATAATGAAGAACTAGATTATATTCGGGAAAGATTTGAATTTTTGGATAATACCGAAAACAACGACTAGAATATAGTTCCATCGATTATTAAACCTCCCGAACTTGAGCTAAAAATATTACTCGATCATTTGAAATATGCTTATTTAGGTAATTCTTCAACTTTACCGATTATTATTTCATACTGCATTAAACGAATCTCAAGAACAAAAACTTTTAGAAACTTTTAAAAAATATAAGAAAACTTTTGGTTGGACTTTAGGCGATATTAAAGGAATTAGTCCTTCGATACGTATGCATATAATTATTTTAGATGATGAACATAAACCTAAAGTAGATCCCCAAAGGAGATTAAACCAGATAATGAAAGAAGTAGTTAAGAAAGAAATTTTAAAATGGTTAGATAATGGTATTATATATCCTATTTCGACGATCTTAGGTAAGCCCAATTCATCGTGTTCCTAAGAAGGGAGGAGTGACCGTCACTGCCAATGAAAATAACGATCTTATTCCTATAAGTCGAGTTACCTGGTTGGCGTATATGTATTGATTATAGGAAATTAAATACCGCCACCGGGAAAGATCACTTCCCTTTACCATTTCTAGACCGGATGTTAGATAGATTAGCCGGACATAAGTATTTTTGTTTTCTAGATGGATACACCGGTTATCATCGAAATACAAATTGCTCCCGAGGATCAAGAGAAAACTACATTTACTAGTCCTTATGGAACTTTCGCTTTTCGACGAATGCCTTTTGGATTATGTAATGCACCAAGCAACATTCCGGAGATGTATGTTGTACTATATTTAGTAAGTTAATTGACGATGGAATAAAAGTATTTATGGATGATTTCTCCGTATTTGGAACATCATTTGACACATGCTTAACTCATCTTGAAAAAGTATTAGAAGTATGTGAGAAAACAAATTTAGTTCTAAATTGGGAGAAATGTCAATTTATGGTTGCGGGCGGCATTGTATTAGGGCATAAAATTTCGGAAAAAGGCATGGAAGTAGACCCTGCAAAAATTCAAGTTATAGCTAAATTACCACCTCCAACTACGGTAAAAGGGGTAAGAAGTTTTCTTGGACATGTTGGATTCTACAGACGCTATATAAAAGATTTTTCAAAAATTACTAAACCTCTATGCCAACTTCTCGAAAAGGACAAGAAATTTGAATTTACGATCGAATGCACGAATGCTTTTGAACTCTTAAAAGAAAAATTAATTACATCACCTATAATAGTTTCACCTAGCTAGGAGTAACCATTTGAGCTTATGTGTGATGCTAGTGATTATCTTGTAGGAGCGATTCTTAGGCGAAAGATATGAAAAGATTTTTAAAGTTATATACTTATGCTTAGTAAAACTCTAAATAATCTTTGAAATAAATTATACGATTCTGAGAAGAGAATTATTAGCGGTAGTATATGGTTTTAATAAATTTAGACCTTATTCGATTGGAACAAAATGTATCGTGCATACTGATCATTCTGTTATCAAATATTTAATACAAAAGAAAGATTCCAAACCAAGATTAATTAGATGGATGCTATTAATGCAAGAATTCGATTTTGATATCGTTAATAAGAAAGAAGCCGATAATCGAATTGCGGATCATTTATCGAGATTAGAAAATCATGAATTATACGATATTGAAAATGAAATTATAGACTGATTTTCACGATGAACAACTATATAATATCGATTCGTGGAAAATACCATGGTATCTTGATATAGTAAACTATATAGTTAGTAATATTTTACCACCTATGCTAACTTTACAACAACAGAAAAAATTCAACCATGATACGAAAACCTATTTTTGGGATGAACCATATTTATATAAGCAATGTAAGGATTTAATTATTAGAAGATGTGTACCTTATGAAGAAAGCGAACCAATTAATTAAAAATGTCATGATTCGATTTTGGAGGACATTTCGGGACCGATAAAGCTGCTTATAAGATTTTACGATACTGGATTTTACTTGGCTACTCTATTTAGAGATGTATACGGATATATTAAAACTTGCGATAAATGTCGAAAAGTAGGAAATATATCTAGAAGAAACGAAATGCCTCTAAACTTTATATTAGAAGTTGAAATTTTTGATGTTTGGGGATTAGATTTTATGAGACCTTTTATTCCTTCGTTTGGAAACTCATATATATTAGTAGCTGTTGATTATGTTTCCAAATGGATTGAGGCACAAGCTTTACCTAGGTGTGATGCTTAAGAGTGTTTCAAAATTTCGATGAAAAATATTTTTACTAGATTTGGAATGCGAGAGTGATTATCAGCGACGGAGGAACTCATTTTAGAAATAAATACATTCACAAACTAGTAGAAAAATACAATATTACTCATAAGATATCCATTGCTTATCATCCACGGACTAGCGGATTAAGTGAAGTATCTAATCGTGAGATTAAACGTATTTTAGAAAAATCACGTAAACCCAAATAGGTTAGATTGGTCTCTTAGATTAGACATTGCATTATGGGCTTATAGAATTGCTTATAAAACTCCGATTGGAATGACTCCTTACGAGCTTATATATGGAAAAACATGCCACTTACCGGTTGAATTAGAACATAAAGCATATTGAGCGATTAAAGAATTTAATTATAATATGAAGGAAAGTCTGGTGAGAAGAGATTGCTTCGCAATTAAATGAATTGGAAGAATTAAGAAATGAATCATATGATAATGATCGGATTTATAAAGAAAAGATGAAATTATGGCATGATCGGAAGATTAATCGGAGAAATTTTGAACCGGGACGGGAAGTTTTGTTATATAATACTTAGATTGAAATTATTTCCTGGAAAAGTGAAGTCTCGATGGTTAGGACCTTTCACCATAACTCAAATATTTTCATACGGAACTATAGAAATCGAAGATCCAAAAGCTTGGACATAAATTTAAAGTTAATGGACATAGATTAAAACCATATTTCGAAGGTATAATACCTAACTTTAAAGAGGTTTTAATGCTTAGTCGACTCGATTAATAATTGAAATTAGGTCGAGTTCGACGACGTTAAACCAAGCGCTTTATGGGAGGCAACCCATATTAGTCATCTATTTTTATTGTATCTTAATAGTTAGTCCATATTATTGAAACTTTACTACTCAATTATTATTAAGAATCATCACATATTCGAACCATTATGATGAGAAAAGAAATTATTCGATTTAGAGCGAAATTGGACATTATTTTGAAATCTCGCCGACGGCGAGGTCGATACTCGCCGACAGCGAGGTTCGCGCCTAAATTAGATTCAGTTTATTTATCGAGCTCGCCGACGGCGAGAAACGTCCTCGCCGACAGCGAGGAAGTTATAAAGATGAATTATTTATACTTTGAATGCCGATTTGGACGGTTTCAACACCAATTCCTTTGTGAAAACCCATTCTTAAACCATTCTAAGTCTGCCTTCTTCACTAGAATTCATTCCATTCACCATAATGGCCTCCAAATTCTTAGATTCCTCTAAATCTGGAGTGTTTAACCGGAGGAAATTTGTGAGTGCGGAAGCGCGACGGATCTTTAACAAGGTTTTGATAAAGAAAAGAGTTATCGAGGAACGGGGATTTGTCGATCGAGGATTAGAAAATTCCATCTACGAAGATAAAAGAAACGATCACGCGGCGGCATGCGGGAGGTATTTTGTTACACTACGACTGTCATTGTTATTCCGGTTGTGAAAGAGTTCTACTCTAACTTACATGCGATCAACAATGGGAATGTCTACGTCCGAGGAAGATGGGTGACGTTTACTCCATCAAGAGTAAATGAATTATTCTACATAGAAAACACCCCGGTATGTCACTATTCAAATTTTGTGCCTTCTCGATATAATATGAATGAGATATTTCGATATCTGACTGATGAACCGGAAGATTGGGAAATGCGTGAAGACGGGTATATTAGTTTCTCTGCATCACTTTTGAATCCTGTCTCAAAGCACTGGCATTTTTTCATCTCATCTAAATTGTTACCTACTATGAGGGTAAACAAGGTTTCGAAGGAATGCGGTTATATTGAATTATTGTATTCAAAATGGATTGCTTATTGATGTTGGATCAATACTTGTTAAGTCTCGCATTGGGTTTAATTGTGCATGGGTCGGTTCGCGGACTAGGACACCCATCTACTTATTTTTGCATTATGCGATCGAGTATCGAGTTTCTTATGAAGCTTGGGAAAAGGTTCCATTACCTTGGAAGCCGCTTGATCCTACGGATATGTTCCCTACTTTGGACAATAATGAAGACATTACATTTATCTCCGATAGAGCTTCACGGAATAATCCTATAGCAAGGCACTATTTCGGATAAAACGGAGTTACTCTTGAAGAAAATTAAAGGAATGGAGAAAGAGCTGCGAAAGTGAGAGATTCGATCGACAATATATCCGATTTATTTGATCACATTGGTTGGAGGATGAAGGAACACTTTGATCATTACGGACACACGGAAGCTAGCTTTCTTCATTTGCGAGACGGAAGGGTTGGATCAGCTGAAGAATGCGTCGGAATTTCCCTTCGAGCCTTTACATAACTTATTTGTGCATCATCGTCATATCGGAAATATCGGAGAAGATGAAGATTCGACCTTGAAGAGTAGTAGTAATGATTTCCATAGTATGTTTGTATTGATGTTATTTGATTTGATTTAGATTTTATTATGTGTGGAGTGATGATTTGAATATCTCGAACTTAATTGAGATATGCGTCATAGTTTTGTATCGGCATTTAGTGTGTCGTGGATTGGTTTGCGATCTTTGATTAGTAGTAAGGATTGAAGTTTGAAGTTTGATTATAGAGTCTAAAATTATGTTAGTTTGTATATCTCATGGATTTCGATATTAAAGTTAATTTGTTGTGTTGTGTGAATTTATTTGTGTATAAGTAGCTAATCTTCGGTATCATCCCTGCTCGGTCTTCTCGACTACGAGATCAAGGAGGGGATGACAATATAGTTTGGGACTTCGATATAGAAGATTAGGACTTTATTTGTTTTTGTTTGTTTGATGTTAAGTTATTTTGGAAACTTTTATATGTTTGTAATATTCAGTACTTTATGTTGTGAGACATTGGATATTTGTTAGATTATTTGCTTGAATTGTGATAGTAGTTTAGTTTTTGTTTTTGTGTTAGTAATTGCATTTATTTGTATGTTTAATAGGATATTAGTTTTCTTTAGTATGTTTTTATTTTATTATCGTATTGTTTTAAGTTGTAAAATTGTTAATCGTTAGTTGATGTTTTTAATATGTTAGTAATTCATATGTGTAGTGTAGAGTTAATTTTAATTGTTATATTTAATACTTATCTTAGATTTTATCCCTGCATTTTCTTTAAATTGTTATATATATATATGGAGAATACTAACGATGCAAGTTCGATGAAAAATGAAAAAGCACACAAAAATTTCAAAGAAAAAGAAATACTAAACTTCAAAGGTATGATTTATTTACTTTCCCTTTTTCATTATTTAGAATAGATATAAAAATTTAAGTTTGGGGGGGAGTAAAATACAACTTTAGTTATTAACTTGTTCTCAATTTCTATTTTCAAATTATTATAAAATGATTTCTATAGCAAATTTTTTAATTTAATTAATATGAATTATTTTATTTAATTTTTATAAAAGGTTAAATGAAATATTTCTAGTGCTTTAATTAATTAAATAGAATAAAATATTTGGTTAAAGGGAATAAGAATATAGTAAACTATTTTTAGTAAGAAAAACTATATTCTAAAATTAAAATTCTTAAGTATTCAAGTGAAAAAGAAAAGATTGAAAATCAATAAAGTAAAAACTATGAAGTATATATAAGTTAAGAAATATTCCTAAGTTTCAAATTTAGGAAGATGGAAATGAAGTTCAAAATTATTAACAGGCTCTCCAGATACAGTAATCCTCATTAGAAAAAAGAAAAAGAAAAAAGAAAAAGAAAAAGAAAAAGAAAAAAGAAAAAGAAAAAGAAAAAGAAAAATGAGGAGAAGCTTGAGGAGATGCCTTATCAAAAATTGGCTTCATTTGAATTAACCTAAAAGAAAAAAAAAAAACTTAGATATTTCCAAACTTATATTTATGGATTAGAATTTTACCTAATAGTGTTTTCTTGAATTTCTTATCATATGATTATCTTAAGTAGTTATTATTTTAAATATAGTCATTCACAGAAATGAATAGTAAGCTAGAAATCTTAGACACGATAACTAATTTATTTCTATAAGATTAATTAAATTACATGAATTATTTTTATTTAACTTTATTATATTTATTAATCTAATTCATAGTTATTTGAATTGAAAAATCTTACTATGAAATCATTATTTTTTATGTAGTACTAAAATTACTTGAGGACAAGTAATAAGTAAGTTTAGGGGATTTTGATCATTGAAAAATTTATTAAGAAATTCATACCTATTTTTGATGAAATTGCACTTTAAAGAAGGGTATTTTCTTTATTTTATTGCGGGAATGGAGAATTTAGGTGATAAAAGCAAAAATCATAAAAAGGAGCGGATTTGGAGCAAAAAGGAAGAAAATAATGCAATTTGTCTTTGAGTCGCCGACGGCGAGATCGAGCCCGCCGACGGCGAGGTTACGAGGAGACATTTCGAAGGATTTATAAGCTGTCTCGCGCGACGGCTCGAGCCCGCCGACAAGTGAGATAAGCGCGGTTTGAAGATCTTCAGAAGCCTCGCCGACAGCGAGGTAGTTCGTCGGCGACGGCGAGCTAGTTGAAATGGCACATATACATTGAACACTGGACACTTTTTGAAGAGATGCTTACACACCTCTTGGACCTTTGCTTACCTCTATATATAGAGGCCGAAAATCAGTCTTTTGTGTGTTTTTTTTTGTGTTATGTGCAATCTTTTAGTCTTTTGTCTAGTTTTGTGTGCAGTTGTGTGTCTTTAGTAAGTCTTTAGTGAGTTTTGTGAGTAATTAGTGAGTCGTCTTGTACTTGGAAGGAAGAGTCGAAGGAACTACGAGGAGTACTGTCAGGGATAAATCAAGATAAGTATTTGTATTTATTGTTTTTAACTTTAAATGAAATCCATGCTTAGTTTAGTTCCGATGCATTACGAGTAGTTTATTTAGTCTTTCTCCCTGTTTATGAAATTAAGTGACTTGATGAAATTAACATAGAGATACTTTTATATATTAATAAATTGTGATAATTTTTACTTAAAACTTAATTTACTTTTCAAACTGGCCATTTGATTTGTTAAAATGTGTTGATTTACAACTATAGTAAAAATTACATCTGATATTCGAGAATTAAAAGCCTTGGAAGGAAGGTGCAAATAAATAGGGAAATAATATCACTTGGGCGTAGAATTGAGCATTTTAGTGTGACGGACTAAAATTTTCAATTCGGTCTCATTGTTTGAGAGCTGAAGTGTAGATGTTAGCCCTCGGGCGAGGGGAACGTGGGAGCTACGAAGTGGCGATCGGTATCCTCAACTTGCAACGCGATTCAGTAATCAAACATAAGATTAGTCAATATTCTTTACACCTGGACCAAAGGGTAAAGAATAGGAATGCTCCTATTTGTCACAATACCTTAAAATTATCTATTTAAATTCATCAATCACTTAAATTTCTAAACAAGGGGAAATATACTTTTTCTAAATAGTTAAGACTTATTTAGTTTAATTTCTTGCACTTTTAATACGTATTAATTCTCTACTTAGTTAAGTTACCTGATTAGAATACTTAGTTTACTTTATTGCGCTTAAATTTAGAATTCCAAATTTTCGTATACTAGTTTTATTATTATTATTATTTTAAAATTAGTTTGTTATTTAATTTTCTCATTCCTCGTGGGATCGATAACTGAGACTCCACTAGAGCCCTGTATTACTTGATACGATACGTATACTTGCGTAGCATCCACAACATAAATAATTACAATTCTATACATATAATATAGCGGGGTCAAGTTTTTGGCGTCGTTGCAATTAAATTAAAAATATCATAATATAAAATTGTGGGTCACCACCCTATAGTGGATTTTTGGAACTTGGTCAGGTACCGTGATTATTTTCCATTATGGGTTTTTCCACTTAAAAACTTCTAATGTCACTACTGATTGTTTTCTTTCACTCAAGTGTGTGTTAAATTCTTATGCAATGCTAAGATGATAATCCATTACTCTACCACCACAAATTTTCTAGCATGCATTAGTTTGGCGCCATCTGTGGGAAAATTTTAATCCCACCACTGGAGTACTTATGCGGCTTACTACATGGCCATCGAAAACACTATTCGTGACAATGCAACATCCCTCCAACATTCATCATTCCAAGGAGCGATCACGAGGGCGGCATGATTCTTCATCGTCCCGCCAGTAGGAAACGTTATCATTCCGATGAAGGCTTTTCGGGTCCTTCATAGAAGATTAAAAGCATGAGATGGTGGAGTCTCAATATGAGTTCTCTCATCTCCTTCGAAGGGAGCGACACTCGTAAGCTAATGGAACTTAATTACCACCAATTCAACATTAAACAAGAAATTTCCCACTTACTGGGTTCTCTCAAAATGATGAAAGCATTCCTCTGCTGAGATTAGGCACCGATCTTCTCGACATTACAAGCCACTCATCTATCTTATGCAACTCATCTAGCGCTGACCCGCCTAACTATCGCTTCTACGGATATCATTCGAGAAGATCTACGATGGCTGGTTTGGGAAGAATTCCCTTTGGATAAAAGGGATCGCTTCCCTGCTCACCACAACTTCTAAGAATTCTCTCCTTTAGCTGATGCAATTCTCCAACACCTTATCACAGCATGTTTTAAACTCTCAAATATTGATGACTATGAAGTGGTAAGTGACTCATAGAAGTATGTCAACCACTATCAAATCGTCATGCACATTCATCATGCTTCTAATGTGCTTCTCTATCAAGTGTACCCAACAACTCTCAATGGTCAAGCTAACACGTGGTTCTATTTTCTCCCGGGGGGTTGGGAGTTGGGGGGGAGGGGACACCATCAACATCTTAAATGAGCTTGTCAGATTAATCATTAAGTAGTTCATAAAAAATAGTAGGATCATCAACAATTAGTCTCACTTATCGGAAGTTCTCCAAAAAGAGGGGGAATCCCTTAAGGAATAATTCTGTAGATTCTTCACTAAAGCCTGCCAGATTCTTGGAGTGGATCTGAAGTTACTGAGAGGAGTCTTACTTGGAGGGTTCCGCCTAAGAGTTTTTTATTCATCACTAATGTGGGAGACGTTGTGCTCTTACGCTGATCTCATCCATCGCATCGAAGCTCAATTATCTGCAGACGAGGCCATCATCGCATACAAGGAACAATTCGAGTGATTGAGGTGCAAGCACAAGAATAGAGCGGGGGATAACAATGAAATCTCACAGCAAAAAAATATGCTAACCATAGGAGAATAGTGAGCCACGATCAGAAAAAGAATGCACACAACTCAATACACCACGTGTTCACATCCTAATGGCCATCAAGGATGAAGAGAACGTTAAGTGGCCAAGGCAATTAAGAAATCTAGATGTTGGAGACCAATCTCAATATTGTCATTTCTAACATGCAAAAGGACATTTGACATAAAGATGTTTTGAATTAAAGGAATAAATTGGTTGTCCGATATGCCAAGGTTATCTGGGTTGCTACTTATAAGAACAGCGTGAAAGGCACCATAAGAGAATCATCGAAGTTATCGAGTGAGAAGTACAACTCCAAATTATCTTATTTGATTAAAAGACTGACTTATAAACCCCTAATTTTATTTTAGCAAAATTTTCATGTTGTTTTAAACTATTATTTCAGTTATTTTTTTTATTTTCTCAGGAAAGATTTTGTGTAGAAAGTCTACTTAAGGGCAAGTGATAGACAATGTCCTCAACTATGTCCTATAGAAGTCGAGACCAAGAGGCAAAGTTCGATGGGAAGATATGGTACTCCGATAGATAAGCCCCCGAGAGGAAGACTCGATGAGAAGCTACCATGTCCCTAGAAGTCTAGTCAAAGAGGCAAGACTCGACGGAAAGATATGATAATTTTGAATGGCAAGCCTAAGAGGCAAGACTGATGAGAAGATACCAAAGTCCGCCCAAGACTGACAGGAAGAGTACGGTACTCCTGAAAGTAAATCCCAAGAGGCACGATTCAATGGGAAGCAATCAAGCCACTAGAAGTCGAGGCCAAGTGACAAGATTCAATGGGAAGATACAGTACTCCTGAAAGTGTAGCCCAATAGGCAAGACTCAATGAAAAGTTACCATGCCCTGGAAGTTGAGCCCAAGAGGCAAGACTCGATGGAAAGGTACGGTACTCCTATAAGTCGAGCCCAGAAGGCAAGACTCAATGAGAAACTACCATACCCATGGGGGTCGAGCCCAAGATGTAAGACTTGATGAGAAGATACGGTACTTCTGGAAGTCAAGCCCAAGAGGCAATACTTAAAGAGAAGCTACCATGCCCTTAGAAGAAGAGCCCAATAAGCAAGTCTTGATGGGAAGCTAGTAGTGAATATGCTCGTCACTAGAAACACTCCACGAGCGTGAGTGGTTGATAAGGTCTCCACTCAACGACCTCAGAAAGCTACAAGACACAAAAGACACAGGTACATTAAAAACATCAGAACGATACAAGCTTTAGAAGGCACGTGTACATAAAAAATATCGGAATGCACGAAGTACATCAAAGACCTCGGAAAGGTACAATCCTTAGAAGACACGAGTACAAAAAAGACCTCGAAGGCTACAATCTTCAATAGGTACCGAGTTCATTTCATCCTCCTATAAGGTTCTATGCTCGGGAGGGCACAACCTCAGAAGGCACAAGCCTCAAAAGGTATGCAATTCTTCATGTTATAAAGTATGTGTGCTAATTGTAATTGTAGAATTTTGTGTGATTGAGACGCCACAACAACCTTAGAAGCAACGCCAAAGGCATACATAGAAATATGTTATCATCATCTACAAATGTTACATCAAATTTTTAAAAAGAATATAAAGACAACAAGAAATAGTACGAAAGTTCGCAAAAGATATCACCGCTACAAAAGCATGAAAATCTCCCCATTCAAGCGTTGAGAGAAAACCCTAGTTTTTCCTCATCTCCACCGAATTGTGCAACAACCACATGCATGAAATTACCGAGCACCTATTGGGTAGGACGTACATAAATTTCTTTATCTCACCGATGTGAAAGAAGATCTCGTTGCTTTCCTGCTACATAGAATGGAGACAACTTTCTTCTTCACCACAATAAGAAAGAAGATCTCGTTGCTCTTCTGTTACACAGAACGGGAATGACTTTACTATTCGACACAACAAGAAAGAAGATCCTATTGCTCTTCCGATAAGCAGAACATGGATAACTATCCTCTTCATTGCAACATGGAAGAAGATCTAGTAGCTTGCCTACTACGCAAGACAAGACAACTTTTTTCTTTCCTACAACGTGAAAGAAAATCTCGTTGCTCACGTACTACGCTAGACAAAATGATTTTCCTCTTGCCCGCAATGTCAAAGAAGATCCTATTGCACGTCTGCTACACAGGAAGATGAAGATTTATTTCTTCATATCAACGTGAATGAAAATTCCATTGCTCTCATACTACGCAGAACGGGGACAACATTCTTCTTGGTTGCAACACAAAAGAAGATCCCGTTACTCGCCTGCTATGTAGGACAGAGACTACTTTCCACTTGGCTACAACACGATAGAAGACCCCGTTGCCCGCCTGCTACGCAGGACGAGGATGACTTTCCTCTTCACCACAACAAGAAAGAATATCTCGTTTTTTCTTCTACTACGCAAGATTGAGGTGACTTTCCTCTTCGCCACAATAAGAATAAAGATCCCATTGCTCGACTGCTACGCAAGACGGGGATGACTTTCCTCTTCACCGTAACATGAAAGAAAATCATGTTACTCGCTTGCTACGCAAGATGGGGATGACTTTCCTCTTCGCCGCAATAAGAAAAAATTTCTCATTGCTCATCCGCTACGCAAGACATGGATGACTTTATCTTCGCTGCAACACGAAAGAAGATCACGTTGCTTGTGTGCTACGCAGGAGGTGGGTATATTTCTTCTTCAAGAAAATCTCACTAGCAGAAGGCTCCACTCACCACTCTTTTCCTCCCTTTTTCATTTTCCTTCTCCTCAATTATGATTCTTCCCCCCATGGAAGGCCTCTATTTATAGGCTTAAAAAAGACCTAAAACTAAAAAAAAAACAGCAACTCATAAAAAAAAACAGCAGCTCATTAAAAAAACGATAGCTCATTAAAGAAAACAGTAGCTCATTAAAACAATAACAACTCTTTTAAAAAAAGGCAGCTGCTTAAAAAAAAAACAACAACATAGTTCATAGTAATAAATAACAAAATAAAAAAACTTTCTAAATTCCGACCACGCCCTTACCAGCTTCCAGCTGCCTTAGCTTTTATTTCAGTCGGCATAGCTTTTATTTTTGCCAGTTTAGCTTTAATTGGCTTTTATTTGAGCAGGCATATCTTTTATATTTAACTTTTATTTTAGGTTTTATTTCAGCGCACCAATTTAGCTTTTATTCTCGGATTTATTTCGACATGCCAGTCTAGCTTTTATTTCAGATTTTATTTCAGCCCAGCCGGTTATTTCAGTTTGCTTTAGCTTTTATTCCAGTCGGTTTATATTTTAGTTCAGTTGGCAGCTTTAGATTTTATTTTAGCTCAGCTCAGTTTGTTATTTCAGTAGATTCAGCTTTTTATTGGCCCGTCTTCTAGTCCGCCTAGCGACCCAGTACACGGGGCAGCACAGACCAACAGACCCGGTAAAAATGAAGTACAATTTTTTTGGCATGAGATTTGAACCTACGCCTTTCAAGAATTGAAACAAAACCTCAACCACCCAAGCTAAGTTAAATTGTTTCATTTAAATACAAAACACACACACACACACACACAATATTTTCGGACAATGAATTTAAACTGCTCGAAAATTAGGGGCAACTAACGTGCCACTAACAAATTTTCATCTTCCAACACGAATATCGAGGCATAATACAAATCTCAAGATAATCTTTTGAGTGAGAAATATTCAAACTTTAGTTAGGAGTTATCGGGAGCTCTGATTTCAGCAACTTTATAGTCAAACCGACCGACACGATGAGACATACCCAATGATATCAAAATTAGTCTAATTTGAGTCCAAATCAAGCTCAGATCAAGCTATTAAACCACTATTAAAAGATTTCTAAATACGTTTGGAATGTCAAATAGATGTTGAATCTGGCGAGTTCACAGCCGAATCAAGTGTCTCTGCAAGACAAATTCAAAAATCCCAAGATCACTCAATTCTAAAGTCATTAGGGCACTCAAATGTCCATCAAACTTCATCAAATTGAAGGATGCTCTCGAGACCATTCAATCAAAGTAGTCATATTCATGCACTAATTACACCCAAAATACTATAATAGAGCCCCAAACCTCTTATGAAAGGGGCTTTAGTCTTGAGAGAGCACTTGAAGCTTTGAGAAAGAGCTGAAGTCCAACACCATCTCTGCCATCGTCGATCGCTGCCAACTATCGTCAAACACAGTCGGCCTCCGTTAATCCCCGCAGATCGCCGTCGTCCACTGTCAACCACCGTCAATAACCACCAACCATCGTCGAGCACTATTATCGGCCGTAATCACCACCGACCAACGTTGAACACCGCTGCCCGTCGTCGATCACCACCAATCATCGTCGACCACCCCCAATCAGACGCCGTCAGTCAACTTTATAACTTGAAAAATCTAGTAACCCTTTCATGTCTGTGGGATAAGGGGTATCTATAATCATCAACATATAGTAGATATTTACAATTGGGCGAGGCCCGTGGTTTTTTCTCTTTACGGATTTTTCTACCTAAAAACTTCTGGCGTTATTACTAGTTATTTGATTTCCCCTAAGTTTGTGATGTATTCTTGTATAATACTAAGAAGATAATATATTACTCTACCGCCGTGAATTTTCTATCACATATCAAGCATAGAATTTGAGTGTGAAGTTATTATTTATGAACTAAATACATAATCAAGTCTGAGAAAGCGGATAATAGTAATAACTATGCATACCAGTACAAATATATAATTTCTTACGTAATTTAATCAGTTGAAATAACGAAAACATAAGAGCTAATTTCTCAATTATCGAAAAAAAGTTTAACTAGACTTACCATAGTTATTATTACATAAAAAAAAAAAATTACTTCCATAATAATTGTTTTTTTTTTCTTTCCGATAGAGATAACATTGGAACATAACTTTTAAGAATGCGCTTTCGATTACTACTAATGTACATATGCCAACCCAACGTTTCCCTCAACGTAAAATTATCCCATGCGTTACACGACTATCGATGAGGCGAATTGTTGCTTTCAACCATGACGTCATTTACGCCATTGAAGGCTGATGTCATCCATCTTACGTCAGGCTTTACACGATGGCTCATGACGTCGCTTGTTACCGTTCACGTAAAATTTTTCAAGGATGTTTCATAGTTGTGGCAAGTTGATGTGGAATAAAATTTTAGATTAGGAGGTTAAGGATAATAGGTAGAGGATAAAAGTATCTGCAGTTTGATGTTCAGTAATTCTTGAGATTAATGAACTAAAGTGGTGTTTTTTTCTTGGTTTGCATTAAATAAAGAGGAGCAATTTTTTAGGTGGAATGAAGTGAGAAAAATTTATAAAATGTGGCTTGTATTCATGATGCAATGAAATAGCCTAAAATGTTTGCCAAGATGTTTAAGGTGAATGTCAACCGACATTCACATTTAAATATTCTTGCATTGGAGCGCCTTCATTTTTCTATTTCTGCTTGGGCCTTGCTTCATGCAACTAAACCCCTCCTCTCACTCTCTCTCGCTTGTGCGGCTTCTACTATGGCAAGGTCTTAAGCAAAGTAACGCTAAAATTTTTCCCTTTCTTCATTCAACTCTTCAGCTCGAGAATTAATTTCTGTTCCAAATTGATTTAGCTCGGGTTTCCTTATTAAACTTTTTCTATCGGCAAGGAAGCCCGGGTATACCACTGAAATCATATGTAACTCAAAACCATATGTAATTGAATATATTAATTGCTTAATGCAATTTTGTGTATTTTATGTGAATTAGAGTTAGGTTTTACATGAGTTGGGGTTATGTATTTGAACTTTTTTCATATTATGCTTGTTCTAGACTTGACATGGTTATATTAATCCTAAATGAAAATTTTTGAATGTTTTTTGTTTTTCATTGCTTTGTAAAGTGAGATATGTTATTGTGGTTTAATTATTGATATGATGTAATTGAGTCAAGCCAAACTGTGAGCCTACTTGGACGTATCTCAACAAACAACTCATAAACTGAACTCGATGAGCTAATAAGTCAAACTCAAGCGTAATATTGAGTCAACTCGTTAGTCCATGAGCTGGCTTATATAAAAAATAATTAATATATAATCAAAATAAATTAAAATTCAAAAATTATCTTTAAATTATTAAAAATAAATCAAATATGATGCTTTATATTTTATATCTAGTGATTTTTTTATTTTTTATCTCATAATCACTCATTTTACTAGTCATTTTGTTAAAATCTAGCTAGTTTAAATTAATATTATTTTATTTCTTTAAAAATAAAGAAATCAGCTCGTCTGTCGGCTCAGACTCATAAATGCAAGTTTGAGCTCGAGCTCAAACTTGATCAAAAAAATCAAGCTTAAGTACAAGCTTGAGGGTTGCTCGAGCTCGACTCGACTCGACTCGTTTAAACCCCTAATTATTGGTATAGATTTTGATATGAATGTGTGTTTGTGACCCGGCTCACAATTACATGAATATTTATATTTCTTAAAATTACCAAAAACTTATCTCATATTATGTTTATCAGCTAGTGTGAATAAATTTAATGACTTAGAAATTATAAATTGACACTTTCCCAATTTAATGACCTCTAAAACTTTTTCTAAGTTGCATAGCATGCATCAAATGAATCTCCAAATACTGAGAAATCATCCATAAACACTTCTATTCCATCATCTATTAATTTGCTAAATATGGACGTCACACATCTTTGAAATGTTGCAGATGCATTACATAATCCAAAGGACATTCTTCTAAAAGCAAAAGTTTCATGAGAGCTAGTAAATGTAGTCTTCTCTTAATCCTCAGGAACAATAGGTATTTGGTGATAACCAGTATATCCATCTAAAAAACAATAGTACTTGTGTCCAACAAGTCTATCTAGCATTTTGTCTAAAAATGACAAAGGAAAGTGATCTTTTCTGGTGGCGACATTTAATTTTCTATATTCAATACATATTCGCCAACTAGTGACTTGTCTTGTCGGTATAATTCCATTTTGATCATTTACATCAACAGTCACTCCTCCTTTCTTAGGAACACAATGAATTGGGCTTCTCCAACACTATCAGAAATATGATATATAATTCCTTCATCCAACCACTTTAAAATATCTTTTTTAACCACTTCTTTCATTATTGGGTTCAGTCTCCTTTGTGGATCAACTCTAGGTTTATATGGTTCATTCAACAAAATTTTGTGCATACAGATCGATGTACTGATTCCTTTAATATCAACTATGGACCAACCAAAAGCCTTTTTATATCCTTTTAAGGTGTCCAATAATTTTTGTTCTTGATATTCATTTAAAACCAAAGATACAATGACTGGTAAAGTGGATGATTCTCTTAAAAACATATACTTCAAATGATTAGGAAGAATTTTCAGTTCAAGTTCAGGGGCTTTAATGATAGATGAAATTAGACATTTATCTCCACCTTCTATAGTATCTAATCTTTCAAATTTTTCCTAAAAAAATTCTAACTTTTCATTCTTCATATCATCCAATTCATCTTCACTTTCACTTTCATATTCATCCTCATATTTCAGATTTTATTCAAATACTTCTTTAAAATGATCTTCTCTCAAATAATCGCAGATTTCCATTCAAAAGCACTCATCATCTTTTTCAGTTGAAGGGTATTTTATAGATTTTAAAATATTGAAAGTTATCTCTTGATCATTGACTCTCATAGTTAATTCTCTTTTTTGAATATCGATCATAGCTCTCCCAGCAATAAGGATTGGTCTTTCTAAAATAATTGGAATTTATTTATCTTCCACCATATCTAATACAATAAAGTCCGCAGGAAAGATAAATTTATCCATCTTTACTAATACATCTTCCACAACTCCTTTAGGATAAGTGATAGAACGATCAGCCAGTTGAAGAGTCACAGATGGTGAAGTTTCTCCTATTCCCAATCTTTTGAAAGTTGATAAAGGCATGAGATTAATACTTGCTCCAAGATCACATAAAACTCTTCCGAAAAATTTCTCAACTATAGCACATGGGATAGTGAAACTACCTGGGTCTTTAAGTTTTTCAGGAAGCTTCTTCTGAATAATTGCACTACACTCACCGCTAAGTGCAACAATCTCGTGGTCTTTAAACTTTCTTTTCTTTTTAAGAATATCCTTGATAAAATTTGCATAATCAAACATCTGTTCTAATGCTTCAACAAAGGGAATATTAATCGTTAATTTCTTAAGAATTTCCAAAAATTTTGCAAATCTGTTATCCCTATTCTGTTTCTTTAGTCTTTGAGGAAAAAAATGAGGTGGTCTTTCAACAGTTATCTTCATTGGTTCTAGCGGATATTCATCTAGATATATCTTATTAGAACCTTTCTCAATGTTCCCCTCCTCTCCTTCAACTTCGACTTCTTTTTGAACTCTTGATTCCAAATTTTTTCCACTCCTTAATTGAATAGCCTTAATTTGCTCTTTGTTTTAATCTTTTGGGTTGATCTCAACATTGCCAAGCTTCATATATGGATTCTCCATCAAACTGACTAAAAGATGTGATATCATTCCTCAGCTTAGCAGTTTTGGATGGAGAGAAATAATTTGACAGAAACTTTTGTGAAAGCTCTCCCCAAGTTCTAATAGATCCAGGTGCTACCGAATTTAACCACGCCTTAGCCTTTTATCTCTTAATGAAAAAGGAAAAATTCTAAGCCTAACAACATCGTTTGACACTCCATCAAATTTAAAAGTAGCACACAGTTCAAGAAAACTAGCGAGATGTAAGTTAGGATCTTCATTTGGTGTTCCTCCAAATTAATTATTCTGTGCCATTTGGATAATAACAGGTTTAAGCTCAAATGAATCAACAACAACATCAGGGTTTTGGATAGTTAAGTGAATTTCATCTCATTGTTGGATTAGCATAATCTTTTAATGGTCTTGATATATTTTCGTTTTGATTGTTTTAGTTGTTCGCCATCTTATGAGGATTTGCGGATTGTTTTTGTTGTTTTCAAATTTTTCTAATAATACACTCTAATTCAGAATCGTAAGGTACTAAACCTATAGATCCGATACTACGCATACAAACACAATAAGCACACTAACAATAAACAAACACACATAATTATGACTTGCAATTCAAATATAAGATTTCAAATACTACAAAATTAAATTTTAGCAGTTACCTTTTCTTACCTCCCCGGCAATGGCGCCACAAACTTGGTGAGACTTTTTTAATATTCCAAAAATTTTTTAACTCAGATTTAGATATATAAATATATTGATTTAGTTTGATAATGAGTCGCACAATTAAACGCAAGTATAAGTATCGCTCAAGTAATACAGGGCTCTAGTGGAGTTCTGGATATCAACCCCAAAGGGAGGCTTTAATTTTATGACTTAGCATAGAAATCACTTATCGAATCACAACACAATTGCAAGCAAGTTCAATCTTTAAAATAAAGACAAACAATTGTAGTTACTATTTCTACCAAATTACATTCTAAAATCTAGCAATTTAAACTAATACAAGACTAAATTTATAACACAATTTAGTTGTAAGAAAGAGTCTTCCTCCTTTCCAACCATAATATGTTGATTATTGTGACATAGATCAGTTATGCAAATGTATTGTGCCGAATAGGATCATTCATATTCTTTACTCATATTTCAGTGTATAAAGAACATTAGCTAATCCTAAATTTGGTCCCCAAATCTGTAGTTAGGCTGGGAAGATACTGGCTCTCATTTCAGAGCTCCCACTTCCCTTCGCTTGAAGACTAACTCCCACTTTAGTTTCCAAACATTAGGACCAAATTGAGGATTTCAGCTTATCATTCTAAAATCTCCAATTCTACGCCCATCAAAATATATTTCCTTATTTATTTGCATCAATCCCCATGAACTACTTCTCTCATTCATGGACATTGAATATAACCTTTACTTTTGTTGTGAAACTCATAATCCTTTCGGAACATATGTTTCCCAATAAGTTTTATCAATTCAATTGGCCAAATCAAAAAGTAAATGAAGTTCGAAGTGAAAAGGTCATAACAAATTCTTCATAATAAATCGGCACATCATTTTCATATCACAACATCAACACATCACGTGAAAAGGAGAAAGACAAAGAAATCTACTCAAGACTCATGAGGAAAAGATGACAAAACATGGATTTTATTTATAAAAAAACAATCATACAAACAGAGCAAAGAAAAGACAACTTATCTCAAGGGATTCCTTTGACTCATCTTCTTTCTTCACAACAACACACAATTCTCTCTTTAGATAAGTAAGGAAGAAGAAATCCCTTACTTTCCCTCTCTTCTTACACTCCTTAGAAGAGAAAACACAAAACCTAGATTTCCTAAATAAATGGAAAGACACTCCCTCTAAACTCTAAACTCTTCTCTCTTCTTCTTCTCTCCCTCCAAACTTGGCTCCCAAGAAGTTTAAATTCGACCAACACTGATTTCCCAAGAGTTTCCTCAAGAAACCCTCCAAAATGAGCCTAAATACATTGAATCAAGCTAAAATCGGGATAGGGCCTGGTTCGGCGTTGAATAGAGCATTGTTCGGCGTATTATTCCACCAATATGGTCGCAACTCTCTATAAAATAGCGCGGTCCGGCGCTGGTGACAACGTTGTTCGACGCTAGTTCAATAAAATGCACTTTTGTCCATTTTTGCTCCAAATTTGCTCCTTTTCGCTTCCTTTTGCTCAAAAGGCCTAAAATCGGTGTACCTGCATGAAATCATGAAAAATACCTTTCTTTAAAGTGCAATATCATCAAAATTAGGTATGAAATGAATAACAAAAAGCTATCAAATTTTTAGTGGATCAGTATGTCATGACTAGTAGAGGGAGTATCACCACTCTTACCTTCAGATCTCCATCCTACATGAGATTCATAAGTGCGAATGTTGGCCTTACTAATAGGCTTCAAAGGTAGGACCAACTCTTCGCTACTAATCAACTTCAACTCCTAACTATATACATAATGTATATATCAGGGCAGGATGTCTCAATCCTCCAGTTATTTCTCCTTTAGCTATAGTCAGAATGTTATTGTAAATAACTCTTCCAATATCAATTATTCTCATGTTTTAGATACAAAAATGCAAAATTACACTATCTCTAGAACTTCACTATGATGATAAGTACGTAGCAGTCTTGCAAAAATAAAGTAATGACAGGCTTTAGATGCTACATTAAGAGTGGAAGCAGAAAAATTTATCTTTTTTCTTTGCTTAGTTTTCCACTCCCATTCTCCATCAGTAAGAAAAGTAATTACCTCATTCAAGGCAGCATCCACAACACCAAAAGATTTGTACTTACAGAATGAATTATCTTGTAACTGGTAGAAAGCATTGATCCATGCAGGAGTGAATTCTACCATTTGTCCTCCAACCAGCACATATTCTTCTTCAGTATGCCGCAAGTTAGCATAAAAATCATGGGCTACATCAGCAACCACATCGACAGAAAAATAACAAAAAGTTTCTCAATTCTGATCAGTAATCACCTGATCTACAACTCCACCCAGATTTTCAAATCCTCGATATTGTATACAATTTTTGATTTGGAGTGTAGATTGGAAATAGTACTGTACTTTCACATTTACAAATTTCTTTTATCAAAATCAACCTTTATCTTTCCCTTAAACATCTTTGGAGCCATATAAAAATCTCTATAAAATTTGTAAATAAATCCCAATAAATTTCTAAAATCACATTGCAATAAACTCCAAAGTCAGATCTAACAAGTAAGATCATATCACCATGGATTATCTCAAAATTTTCTTCAAAAATCCCAAAATTTTGGATCTTTCGATATAGAAGATTTTCATGGTGAAAATAATTTTTTTTTTAATTTAAAGTAGAGCACTTACCAAGGAAAGATGAGATCCAACCTCAAAAAGCTTTGAAATCGCCTCAAATCCAATTGCAAGCAAGCATTAGGGGTGTTTTTTGGCCTTGGCTGAAGGTTGAAGGTTATAAATGGGGTAGTTACTATTCAAATTCTCAATTTTTAAGGGAATATGGAACTTTCAGGTTTTGGGCATTGTTGGGGCTAAGTCGGGAGCTGTTGACACTGAATCCAGCGCAGTCAACACAAAATCGGGCACCGTCAGTGCTAGACCAAATTTTTTGCTCCAAAATTATCTTGTCATTTCGATCGTTTCCAAGTTATGATGATATCTAATTAGCCCTTTCAAGCATCTAAATTCAATATTAAGTGATTAAAAAATACTAAAATTACATGAACAACATAAAACATACTTTTATATATATAATCCAAAGTTACAAACTTACACACATCAATCATATTACTACATCATTAACTCAACGTCGTAATTAAACCACAACACTACAATGCTGAAAACATAACATAAATTCAAATCTCAAGCATAATAAGTCTGAAATCACACCATAAGTAAGCCAAATACAAACCAAACTCAAGCAAATAAAGTCCAAATACTAAATAATGTATATAAAATAGAAAATCACTACTCCTCAACAGTGCCAATGCTATCTTCTCTGATATCTCCCATGAATTGGTGATGCATAAACAAATTGTAGAAGGGTCAATACAGAAATTCATCAGTCGAATCCTTCTCAAGCCTTTTTCTTCATCAATCGTATCAATCCTTCTTCCCTACGCCCAGTATGACCAAACTGTTCCTCATCCTCCAATCTAGGTGATCAAATAATTCAGATATATTGTTAATTGCATCCATAAGATTTTATACCTCTTTCTTCAGTTTCTTGATTTTCTTTAGAATTAACTGTGCACTTTCAGAAAAATGAGGCTGAATAGGCAGTAAACTCTGAGATGGTTGATCCACAGATATGCTCAAATCATTTTCATTCCCAATTACTGAACAGTCATAAATATTAGTTAGGTGCATAGTCTTCCAATGAAGAAGCACTTTTTCCCAACTCTCATAAGGCACTTGTGACTGGCTGCAAAGAAGAAGTATAGTGGAAGGATGTTCCAAACCATAATTTGATCCATGCACAATCAAACCCAAAACAAATTTCACAATTATAGTACAAATATCAATAGACCTTCCAGTTTGAATACAATAGTTCAATATTGCACTTTCCTATGTCACTTTACTAATTTTCATGGTCGGGAGTAATTTTGAAGATATAAAGAAATGTCATTGCCTTGACACAGGATTTAATAAAGTAGTTGAGAAATTGACATACCCGTTTTCTCTTTTTAAAGGTTCAATGATTCATAAATGATTGCATTGTTTCCATTAAATGGGGAAATTGTGTAATTTATCACACCCTTCATATGACTTATAATTAGTAGGGTCATTTCTCAAAAAGGGAAGACTAAACAATTCCACAAACATATAAGTCTTTCCTGAGCTTACTCTTCTCCCACTCTTTTTTCCTCTCACTCAGCTAATACTCTATTCGTTGGGCATAATCCATAGAAAAGTTTGAGATTTAATAGATCAACTAGTACCAAATGGGTTTGATCAATCCTACGAGGCTGTGTAGCACTGTCTTTGTAGGGCTTGGGGGTGCTCAAAGAAAACAAGTACTTGAAAACAATAATGTTTGAGACCAAGGGAAATACCATCTTGCAAGAAAAATATATAACGAAAAAAATAGAAATTTGAAGTTCATGACAATTAGCATCTAAAACTATTCTGAGTTTGAATCAAATGTGATAACTACAACGAGTAAGTGTAATAATGTTATAGAAAGAACTTGCAAAAAGACAAGTTATTTAGAGTCTCATAACCAAAAAAGTTGCCAATGTTTGAGTGAAGTTGTGGATAAGGCCAAGTTGATTGAGTACTCAGTAGCATAGAGTTATTAAAAAAGATTGCTTATCCACTCAGTCCTAGAGGCTAACAAGGAAGTTTCATCGAAAACTCGCCACAATCTGGCGAACATATCTTTTGTTGGTCAATGGATTCGTACAAATTTGCAAAAAAATTGAAAAGTCTTAAAGCATATCTAATAGAATTAAGTGAAAACTTTTATACCTTCATTTTAAAACCAATAATCATTAGGTTTTGTTTACACTAAATGATATATTCCATTTAGCGTCAAACCAATCTCAAGCTAAGAAGGAGAAAAATCTAACACTAAAATTGTTTAGCGTTGGATTTTTGTTGTTCATATAGTCGATGTGAAAATTGGGGTCACTAATACAATTAGAGATGTTCAATGGTGATTTCTTGCATTAAAATTAGCATTTGTAATATTTGTTGTTAACATGTTACAATGGCCCCTGCGCTGCAGCAACATTTAACATGAAGTTTGGATCAATAATTTGTAGATGCATATTTCCTTCATTTTAACATTGAACTGTAATGAAGGGCATCAAAATATCAAATTATTAGTGTCAAAATTGCTAATTAAAATTCAATGAGAACCTATATCAAAAAAATAAGAGTTACAAACAATTTTAATTATTCGTCATCACAACTAGAATCTATATCACAAACGAGTCCCAACAATAAAAGAAATTAAACGTGACAAAATTAATCTAAATTCGTGAAATTTCTCATCTGAACACATGATATATCTTCACATACTCAAAAATAAAAATTACATAAAACTTCTCATCATGCTTTCTATCCTCCTCCTACTCATCCATAGTACTCATAGGTCACTTACCTCGGTGATCTGCAATACTCTCCATTGCATTATAGAATCCTCAAATCTCTGCTAACCTTCATTCATCTGATCAATCATCTGACTAAGCTCTTCATTCACACCCACTTGACAAGTTCCTCATGCTCCGCATGCAACAAGCTCGAGCCACCAATAGAAGCAAGGGAGAGCTCAGTATCGAATGCTATGACCTTCGCACATGGTGCTACTTTTTTAGTTTTCTAAAATTTATGAACTCAGATTTATATATATATATATATATATATATATATATATATATATATATATATATATTGATTTAGTTTTATAATGATTCACACAATTAAACACAAGAATGCGTATCACTCATGTAATACGAGTGCTTCTAGTGGAGTCCTGGAATATTGATCCCACAGAGAGGCTTCAATTTTATGGCGTAGCATAGAAATCACTTATCGAATCACAACACAATTGAAAGTGGTTTAATTCTTAAAATAAAGACAAACAGTTGTAATTATTATTTCTACCAAAATACGTTCTAAACTCTAGCAAGTTAAACTAACACAAGACTAAATTTATAACAAAGTTTAGTTGCAAGAAAGAGTCTTCCTCCTTTCCAATCATAATGTGATGATTATTGTGACATAGATCAGTGATGCAAATGTATTGTGCCAAATAGGAGCATTCCTATTCTTTACCCATATTTTAGTGTATAAAGAACATTGGTTAATCCTAAGTTTAGTCCTCAAATCTGTGGTTAGGCTGGGAGGATACTGGCTCTCACTCCAGAGCTCTCACTTCCCTTTACCTGAAGGCTAATTCTCGCTTCAGTTTCTAAACATTAGGACCAAATTGAGGATTTCAGTCTATCACTCTGAAACTCCAATTCTACGCCCATCAAAGTATATTTCCTTATTTATTTGCACTTAATCCCCATGAACTATGTCTCATTCATGGATATTGAATGTGACCTTCACTTTTGTTATGGAACTCATAATCCTTTCGAAAAATATATTTCCCAACAATTTTTAACAATTCAATCGGCCATATCAAAAAGTAAATGAAGTTCGAAGTGAAAAGGTCATCACAAATTCTCCATAATAAATCGTCACATCATTTCCATATCACAACATCAACACATCAGATGAAAAGGGAAAGACAAAGAAATCTACTAAAGACTCATGAGGAAAATAAGACTAAGCATGGATTATATATATAAAAACAACGTCATAAAAATAGATTAAAGTAAATACAACTTATCTCAAACTCTTCCCGAAGCATATCTCAAGGAATTCCTTTGACTCCTCTTCTTTCTTCACAACAACACACAATTCTCTCTTTAGATAAGTAAGGAAGAAGAAATCTCTCACTTTCCCTCTCCTCTCACACTCCTTAGAAGAGAAAACACAAAACCTAATTTCCTACACAAAATGGAAAGAAACTCTCTCTAAACTCTAAACTCTTCTCTTCTCTTCTCCCCCCTCTAAACTTGGCTCCAAAAGTGTTTAAATTTGGCCAAAACTAAATTCCCAAGAGTTTCCTAAAGAAACTCTTCAAAATCATTCCAAATACATTGAATATAGTTTAAAATCGGGATAAGAAGCGGTCTGGCGTTGGATAGGGTGCAGTTCGACGCATTATTCTGCCAAAACAGTCGCAACTCCCTGTAAACTGGCGCGGTCCGGTGCTGGTGACAGCGTCTTTCAGTGCTAGTTCAATAAAATACACTTTTGTCCCTTTTTGTTCCAAATTTGCTTCTTTTAACTTCCTTTTGCTCCAAAGGCCTAAAATCATTGTACCTGCAAGAAATCATGAAAAATACATTCCTTTAAAGTACAATATCATCAAAAACAGGTATGAAATGGATAGTAAAAAGCTATCAAATTTTTAGTTGATCAGTACCTAAGCTATAGACCCTGCCCTTATTAATTCTTCCCTCTCACCTATGCCTATACCTAAAAATCAAACATTGCAATGGAAGACTAGCTATCACTACACTCGGCAGATAGCGAGGTCTAGCTCTCCAACTCATTCTACCACTATCAGAGCTGATCTTACTCCTCTTACGAAATTAATACCAAAAATTGTTTATCATTTTTAAAATTATTAGTCAAAAGATATAGAAAAATCAATTTCTTATTCACATTGACCCTTTGAGACAGGTTGGAGGGTCGATGCATCCTGACATATAACTTTACAGTGTGGCCGGATGACCAAGCTCCTTAGCCTAAGAAAATTATTACTACCACATAATTACCTGAACCATTAAATTTTTAAATATTTAGAGAATCTTACTAGCCTTCGGTAGTGCTTCGTGTTGGGGACTGAGCCTCCAATGTGGATTGCAATTCCCTACCCCACTTAGTCGTCTGGTTTTAATAGTTTTTATGCCTCTTCCTTTGATAATCTAGAGAGGCTCGGGCACCAGTCAACTCAGCCAAGACCACTTCCTCCACCCAAAAGGGCCGCTCCCCCTTCCTGTGGTGTGTAATCAACATGTCACTGAACTAATGTGTGCCACAAGTCTAAAGAATGTTTCACATCTGCAGGTGATGCTTCGACAAAATAGAAAGACCTCAACAAATTAAAAATTTTCAATATTGATTAGTACAATAAAATGACTTAAAATTATTATTATTATTCAAAATAAATGATCCTACCTCAAATTCCTAAAGCCTTATGTCTTCTGTTGCAATTAGGATCTGCTTCCAGGAGAATACACATGATCATATCTACTCTATAACATCTCTGTGATGTGTGTCACTGGCAGTCTGGGAAGAAAGAACTTGAGAAAGAAATATTTGTTGCAAAAATATCAAAAATAAGCATAAAACTTTTCTAATGTTAAAGGTAACTTACAGTTCTCCCTTATGTAACATTCCATTTTGATGGTTCTCCATATATCTGAAAAAACAATAATTTTGACGGTGGAGACATGTTACAAATAGTTTGATGTATTTGCTGCCCTTACTTGAAATAGTGTGAACAAAAAGCAACTTTTCTATGCTTCAAGTATTCTTTACGTGTCGACCCCTCTGGATGTGCTTTATTCTTAATAGTTTTCGTATTTACCATCATTTCACTCTTGTAATTGTGTAGTCTGATCACCTTGTATCCATTTGGTTGGCTGAGAGCATCGGCCGATTGAATGATTTTTAGTACCCTCTATCAAATAAGTTAATTTCTTGGGCTCATTGACTTTGTAAAGGATTGTTCCGTTAGGTAGAGGGTTTTTACAGTAACCTGACAGACAATCTTCTTTCGGTCAAAGAGCGCATACAAAAGGAATTCTCTTGTGTTGTTATTAATCCTCATCAACCAATCATCAATGTATGTGCATGGCTTTCTTCGGTTAGGTCAGTGGTTTGTTTGGTCAGTCTAAGACTTGGCCAGCTGATGCAATGATGAATGTTCGTGTTTTTTTTAATTTCTACATAAAATTCGTTGGATTTCCTCAAAATTCTTGTAGCCATATATTGATATACATAATTAGTTCTCTGATTTTCTTACTTCTTTGATAGTGACAGCTATCCTATGAATAAGCGAATTAAATGACATAAGTACTTATACTTACAATGTTAATAATTATACTCCCTAAATTTTTGAGCTTCTTCTCACTAAATATAGTGTGTGATTAGAGTTTTACCTCCTCATTTCTTGAATTTTTCTCTCCTCTATTCATTTTGTAAATAAGGATGTCAGGTGCCAAGAAACCGATGAGCGAAGATGCATTGAGGGGTTTTGTGCTTTATGCTTCAATGATTTGTCCTTCAGGGATGAAAGAAAGAAAAAACCTAAGTGTTCTCATCTGACTCTGAGAAAGAAAACTAGCAAATAAGATCAGTTGATGAAGAGAAGGTCGTAAGAAGGGAGGAATTTGGCTCAAACTAAATGATCAACTAAAATGACTAGGCACGAAGGGCCCGAATCAATTAAACAACTGACGGCAAAGCAACCGCGGGTTGAAGAGGTTGGTGAATCATTTGACTAGATTCCCTTATAGAAGGTTTGAACTCGAAAAGGAAAGCGTGTCTCAAAGGCTTCAATTATGAAACCATAACCACCAACTCCATACTCAACAATTGTCTTTGAAGCAGGGGTAATTGGTGATGACTGCTCAAGTTCGATCGACATAATTCATCTTGATCCAATCCCCAATGAAGTATATAGTTTAGGGTGAGTCTTCCATTCTAGTTGGGGATCTGTTACAAGCACCGTTAGAACAGGTTGCCCCAGATGGTGCTATGGCAATGAGAAGCATTACCCTTCCACTTCTTGATGAAGGGATTGCCCTAAGTGATACTACTCCACTCTTTGTAGGATGTTTTCGTACGTTAGAGCTTATTAGTGATGTTGCCCGACCTTTACTTATGTAAGAATTTATGAATTTATATTTAAATTTTTATAATAATTTTTTTAAAAGTCACAATTTCAAACGCAAGTATACGTATCGTTTCAAGTAATACAGGGCTCTATTGGAGTCCTGGTTATCGATCCCACAGAGAAGATTACGAGAAAATTTAATTTAAGAAATTTATTAGATTTTTAAATTAAAAGTAATTATTTTTTTTTGTTTCTTTTCAAAATTCAGATTTTTAAATTTAATTTAATTTCTACTAAATGTAAGTAAGCAGTAATAAAGTAAAGATTAATGCAAGTATAAATAAAACAACTTTCTCCTTTTCAACTAATCCAAGATTTTTTAGAATAATTATCATTTGTGGAGAACTTAAATTATGGTATTGTGCCAAATAGAAGCATTCCTATTCTTTACCTTCGCTCGATAGTATAAAGAACATTGGCTAATCTATAAATCGGTTCAGGATGTTTTATTAGTAGAATGGGTTAATCTAGGCTCACACTTCCAGATGTCCAAGGGCGGCTTTGGTCAGCCCTACCAGTGACCCGTTCCCTTTCTATAAACCAAATTATTAGAATTAGTCTATCACTCTAAAAACTAATCAATTCTACGCCCAATAAATAATATCTTCCTATTTATTTGCACTCCACCTTGAATAACCCGCATATAGCCTTCAATTACCCAAGGATTCATGTGATATCTACTAGTTAAGAACTCATCTCTGGATAGGTCTCAGAATTCTTCAACAGGTTTTAACAATTTAAATGGCCAGTGTAGACCTCATTTTTGATGAGGTCTTCTCTTCTTCTTTTAGTACTTAGGATCTAGCCTTAGGCTTTTCCTTTGACTATCCTAGAGGATTAGAATTGGGACCCACCACTTAGAAATTCAAACCACTTCTTAACTCCTCGCAAACTCCACAAACTTGATTGCAGACCCTAATCACCTAGAGGGTTGAAATCAAATGTGGAAGTTTAAAGGATGAGTTCCTATAGGACTCTTCGGCCTTAGGACCGCCCTGGGTGGCCCTGGTCCAGTGAGGGCCGACTTACACACACACTACACTTATACACTACACTTTCACACACCTCCTAAAACCACACCCATACCCAACTTGACCTTCCGACTCGTGAAGGTGATTCACATGGATGGTCCTTAAACCCTAAGCCCTCGAGCAAGAGGGTTAGGAACAACATAGTGAATGCCTCAAATGAGTCCCTTCATGGCTCATATAGGCTTGATATGGCTTCATGACTCAACCAAAATGATTTTATTCCACTTACATTTACCCAATCTTCAAATTTCTAAATTTTCAATTTTTGACCCCCGGGACCCCAGACCCGCCTAACCTACCCAAAACCCTTGAAATTACCCAAATTTTTCAAAAATCTCCAAATCACCCAAAATTCCTCAAAACCAATCCCAAACATTCCCACATCACTCAAATTGATAATCCATAGCCAAATATACGAAAAATTCCAAAAATACCCCCAATACCCTCCAAATTACCAAAATGCCCCTCTTGACCCAAAAATCCAAAAATTCAGAAAATTCCTAGAAAATTCCAAAAAATCCCAAATATTCCCAATTTCATTTTTTCCAACTACACCATGGGCCAATTTTGTCAATTTACCCCACTTTTGTCAAAATCCCCAATTTAACCCATTTTAACCCAAAGTGAACCCAATGTCAAGCCAAACCTACCCAATTGACCCAAATTCTGGTCCAATTCAATTCTAAACTTCAATTCAACATCCCCAACACCAATCTAGACCAAATCCAAGCCTAATTTGATTGGCGTTTGAATCCAATTTCACTTTTGACCTTAAAGCCCAATTTGGACCCATGACCCAAGCTTAGCCCAAACCAAACCAATTCAACTGCAATTAACCCCAAATCTTTTCTAAACCTTCCCTAAGATCCCCACAAACAAAACACTAACATAATTTGCCCAAAATTTGAACCCAAACCCCACTCAAATTCAACCCAAAACCAAAAAGCCCAATTTTAACCTAAACCCAAACTTAACCCAAATAGACCCAAACCCCGAAATCCAACCCCAACAAAAGTTGAAACCTCTTTGAAACACTCCCATAAACATTTCCCAACATTAATTTTACATCAATTTCAACCCTAGCCCAACATTGGCCCAAATTAGCCCAATTTGACCTACATTGGCCCATGTACCAAATGAACCCAAATCCAACCCAATTCAAGCCCAAACCACCTCAAATTTATTTCAAATTACTCATGACACATCCCTAAAGCAAACCCAATAATTATTTGGCCCAACCTTTTACAAAAATTCCCATCCATAAAGCCCAAAGCCCACTTTCTTAAACCTTTCTAAAAAGCCCATCCAAGACAAATTCAAAAGCCCAAAGTACATGACAAAGCCCACATGAAATTTCTCTCATCATCCCTTTGATTTAAAACACTTCCTAAGTTCTAAAATCTATCACCAAATAAATCCAAATCAAGCCTTATGACAATTCTTTTTAAATCCATCAAAAATTCCAACACCCTTCCTCATGAAAGTTGACTAAACTTTTCCCAAGCCAAAGATGAGTCATGAATCCATGCATGAGCCACATGAGAGCCATGGGATCTACTTTCCACCTCACCATACCCAAGATGGCAAGAGGAGGAGGCCCTTTCCATATTCCCATAAGGTGATTAGCCGCTTTCATGACTCCACTAAACCTTGCTTAAACTTAATTGTACTTGGATGGTGACCCTTCCTCACTAATTAAGCTGACCTAAACCACTTTATCTTCAGCTCAAACTAGCCATGGGAAGGTGCACCTAGCCCAATCCATGCATTTGACCAAATTTGAGCCAAAATACACCCTTACCCCATTCCACTTTGATTCAAACCCTTTACACAAGGCAGCCACCAATTGACTTCACAAACACCAAGCCCTGACCCACCTGAACCTGAGGGTGACCCATGCCTGGCCGGCCAGCCACCAGGCCGCCGGAAAACACCATGGCCGAAAGCTCACATGTGAGCCAACATTGAAATTCCCCCTTGCTGAAGTGTCCCAGCCCAAGTGGCCACCATGGCTGTTCTTCTCTTGCATAGAGCGACTGATCCCCGACCTTAAACCCCACGGGAAGCCCTCCACCCTCTCCTATTTAAACACCACCTCCTCTCGGCCATGGGAGGTGCTGAAACAAACCTTAAGGAAACTCTGCCAAAATTGTTCCAGACTACTCCCCACACATAGAGAACTTGATCCCCACTGAAATCCCCCTGCCATCTCCTCTATGTGAGCTCAATTTTAGAGTTGAAATCCAAGCCCAAAACCAGGACACTTCTCTACAGTGAGCCAATCCCCAAGTTGATTGGTCCTACACCTTCACCAGACCAAGAGAAGAAGTTTACCAGCAAAAGCCCCCTCTCCAGGCCAGCCATTGCTTCCAGCCTCCAAGCTTTGTGATCGGGCTTGGTCAAAATCATACCTAGACAATTCACTGTGCCAAGGGACTTCATCCGGAGCTTGCTTGGATCCAATCGAACGTGACACAACTCTCAGATCGAAGCTTCACTTCTCTGAGCAAAGGTATGGACTCACTCTTCTTCCCGAGCTTCCGGAGATTCTCAATTTAGTTTGGGTCAATATCAATACATGTTTACCGTATGGATGTGTTCGCCTCTTCAAGACGAATCCATAGAGCATAAGAACTTGAAAATCCATTGAGAATCGAGTGAGAAATTAGGGTTAGAAGGTTGACGGTCACGGGTTCACACCTGTTGTAGACGGTGACCAGGAGCCGTCGGATCTCGTGTGTATCGAGCGGACGGCCAGGATCGCGCCGGACAGAGTAATGGTACATGAACCGCGGGCCCCTGGAGAGCTGAGTCGGATGGCGGCGCCGAATCAGAGCGCGCCGCGTGGCCTTTCGGAGCTGCCGAGGATGGCGTGGCGCCGCGTGGATAAGTAGGAAAATAGGGATTTTTCTTATTTATTTAATTACCAGAACTTAGAAAATTCATAACTTTGTGTAGGAAAATCCTAAAAATAAAATAAAAATACCCTCTTGCTCAGTGAACAGAGGAGAATAATGTGGAAAAAAATCATTTAATTTCATTGAATATTTGATTTTTAATAATTTATTTAATCTTTGCACATCTTCAATTCTCCATGCATGTATACAATTCACCATGGCATGAGACCAAAGGGCTTTTAAAGCCTCTGAATTTGGGGACATTCCCTGAATTTTCCAAAGTCAGAGGCCACCCCTATGAAGAGTTATTGATTTTTCAATTCTAGGTCACTATTCTGAGTATTTTAATTCCAATAATTAGCATGTTGTGAAATAAATTCTAGGAAAATTTGGTGATGTTTCTTATGACTAGAGGACCCTAGGGAAAATAGTTTTTGAGTTAACTCACTTGTAATAACCTTAATTGGCTTAAACACCCAAAATGGAGCTTTAATTAATTAGAGCTAATCATACATCAAATTGACTTGAAATCAATTCTCTACTGACCTTTAGGATCAGAGGAACTCACCATAAAAGTTTGAAGTCAATTGGACTTGGTTAGCCCTATTAAATGGGTTGATTAAACCATTTAGCCAAAATTAAACTTCAAAAATTCATAACTTTCAAAATAATTTTCAAAAATTCACCAAATTGGTTTTGGAGCCTCTCTGATATCAGGGAAATTTAAGAAAATTAAAATTTTAATTTTCTAAAAAAGTTAACTTTTTGCATTATTTTAATATTTTTAATAATTAAAAAATAATAAAAATCACAAAAATAATAAAATTCATCAAAATGTCACATTTTGAATTTTAATCACTTAGGAACAAACCCCATATTTTTCTTAAGTCTCTATGATGAGATATTAAATTTTAAAGCCCTAAGGTAATTTTAAAATTAAAAAAAATGTATTTTCTAGCATTTACACTAAAATAATTCCAATAAATCAAAGAAAAATTAGAAAATTGTAAAAATTGGTTCTCTGGTTTCCTTGATATCAGAGAGATTTTTGAAAAATATAAAATTCTTTTTCAACCTTTATTTTATTTTTAAATTAATTAATACTCCAAAACTCAAAATAATTATAATAAAAAGAATATAATTCAAAAAATCACCAAAATTGGTCCAAGTGGTCCTCTGGTCATTAGGAATGTCTCATAATTTTCTTAAGTACAGAAACTTTCCCTTGGTCATGTTATTGAATTTTCCTTGAAAATCCCTATTTTCCACTAAAAATAATTACATAAATAAATTAAATACAGAAAAATCACATTTTCTCCTCTAATGTCTTGATTGATATATGAGTGAAATCACATAAAAATTTCAAATTCATTTAAGCTCAATTTAGTGAGTTATGAAATTAGTAAGTTTAAAGGGCAAAATGATAATTAAAATTTTAACCTATAATTAAAAATTTTATGTTTAATTAAAAGGGTGGGTAAAATATTTGATACTAAGTTGATTTTGGATGTTTGAAACTTAGGTAGTTAAAGGGAAGAAACCTACCAAACAATTTGAAAATAATTAAAATAAACCTTAATTAAATAATTAATTAAATTTGGAAGAATGATGAAAAATTGGAATTATTAAAATAGGGATATTATTAGGAAGAAATTTATTCTTTAATTCAAGAATTCCTAAATTAATCACCTCAATAATATTTAATTCCTAATTAAAATGATAATCCAAATTCAAGATTTAAAATGCTAAAAGACTTAATCATTAAATTAAATTAAAGTTAAAACATTTAAATTAAATCCTTCTAAAATTTCAATTAAATTAATACTTTAACAATTAAAATTAAATCATCCTTAAAGCTTAAAAAATAAAATATTAAATTAAAATTAAAAATAAAATAAAATTAAAATTTAAATTAAATTAAAATTTAAACTAAATTAAATTAAATTAAACTAAAATTTAAATTAAATTAAATTAAATTAAATCACATTAAATTAAATTAAATTAAATTAATTAAAACATATTAAATTAAATAAAAAAAATAAAAAAATTAAGTTAAAATAAAATTAAAATTAAAAAAAAATTAAATTAAATTAAAATTAAAACTAAACCAAATTAAATTAAACTAAAATTAAATTAAATTAAATTGAATTAAATATAACATCACCAAAGACATAAAGAATTCAAAATAAATCTAAAAAACTTGAACACTATTCCAAACTTAAACCCATTAATTAAAATTAAATCAAATCACAAATCACTTGAACATCAATTTGCCCTCAAAAGCTCTTGTTGTCATAACTCCTAAACGGAGTGTTTAGTGAAGTGTTACTTCACTCATAGGATATTCAAATGTCCTAGTTCACTGAGCAAGATAACAAAACTTGAACTCCTGGATGATTAATTCACTTGTATAATTAAATTCTCTTGGACTTAAACAATCCTAGAGGTATTGAAAAGATGCTTAAGACTCATATTAAGCACTTCCTCAATATGATAGGATATTTATAAGAACAATTGAACTTAATTGTTCTTTGATGAAGAAAATCGTCCTCAAACCAAAACACAAGAACCTAGACGTCATAGGAGATGACTAGCTATAGGAGTAGGACCTTGGTAGTAAAACCATAACCCTTTCCTTAGCTTTACCTAGGAACTTGCTTTAAATGCTTAAATATTCTAAATTGTGTTTAAGTGCAGCTTGGGATGACGGGAAGACCTTCCAGGTACGCTTTTGTTTTATTGCAATTTACCTCCTTGCAATTTACTTTATTGCAAATGCACTTTACTTTTCTTGCATGATAAACAACCGTTGCATGAAAACCCACACCTTTAGGATAGTCCCTAAAACTGAAACCAAAACTAAATTAAAAGTCATTACAAGATAAAATTCACCGTCACAACATTTCAAAATATAAAACAACTCAAAATTTAATCACAAATAGAACAACAAAACTACAACTACAACTAAATTAAAACGTCTTGTTGGATGATCGGGAATACCTCGGATGATGTAACCTACGTGTTGCTAACGGGATTTCCCACTGTCTAAATGAAAGTGTGGAACTCATTTAGTTGAGTTTAACAAATTCATCTGGACTAAGTTAATCCGATAAAAATAACGACGCCGGAAGGATGGAACCGTGGGATCATAACCGGTGTTGTTATAATCAACTTTAAGATTTGTTTTAATTGAAACATAAAAAACACTTGGAAATTAAGACCTTCTCTAAATCGAACACTTCTCTCATCTCCCGATTTATGACTTCTAAAACTAAACCTCTCGCAACAACAGGGAGCTAGGAGCATGGTGGGCAACACGACCATCGTCATCGCAAAACCCGAGTCTACTTCAACGAAACTTTCTTAGAATTAAATAACCAAGCCATAGGATTTCGAGGTAGTTTGCCTAGTGCAACATAAATCCTCAATCTTTTGTTAGGCATTTGCATTGCAAATTAAGCCCTAACCAGTCTTAGGATTCCGAGGTAGTTGTCCGATAAGACATAAACCCTCACATCTTCGAGACTATTTGTGTGATCACATCATACGAATATAAGTCCTAATTAATTAAAATTGGCAAGATCAAAACATTAAATAAACATTAGGGCTTTCCTAAATTCAAGCCAAACAATAGGATAGTCGGGAAATTACCGAAGTTCGCTTCGAATCTGTGATTTCTCCTACCTTTCTTCCTTTGAATTCCCAAAATAAAATGTTCCAAATTTGATCCATTCCCTATTGAAATTCCAAAATTCAATCCCTTGAAAACTTAAACTTTGAAATTCTTGAGAGCAGAACTACTGATTATTATCGAGAGTTTTCTTAGGTGATTCCCGTCACTTAAGATGTAATTAACTATAGGGGCTTGCCCTTATAGGGAATTTTAAAAACCCAGGTAATATAAACCCTGTTTAATGTTTTCATATATGTTTTCATATTAAGCAGGGGAACTTGTCGGCAAATAAATTGGTTCGCAGACCAAACGGATGTCACAAATCCTCTAGTTTATTTAGTCGAGCCCCATCATCAAGTAGTGTGTCTATTCTTCGGGATAGATACACAGCTTGTGATGTGGCGCTCATTTATATAAACTATTTGGGATGTGAGATCAGTTTGATTTCATATCTTAAAATTTTTAAAATTATTTTCAAAATCAAAATACTACTTTCCAAATTATTAATTTAAATTAAATTAAAAATTCGCCGACAATTTCTGTAGGTGACCCCCTTTTCAAAATAAAACACATAACCTAAAATATGCCGACAGCTAGTTTAAAAATTAAATTAAGATTAGATATTAATATCATCACAATTTTTATAAATATTTTAAGTTAAGTTCTCCAACTAAATTTAATTATCACATTATATTTTCATAGTTGAAAGGAGAAAGAAAACTAACTACTCAGAACACATTGAATTCACACAACAAAACATATTTATAAAACTTTGAACCAAGTTACAAATACTTATCTGGAATGTTCTTTCAAGTGATCCGCTGACTCCTACTGACTACAATGCAAGGTACAAGATTTTAACAACAATAATACTTGAAAACTCACACTTACTACTCAAGGAATTGAGCAGTAATACTCAAAATAAAATCATAAAATACTAAAGAAAGTTGCTCCCTAAATTGTTTGGATGCTAGAGGGGTACTAAAGGATATTTGGGGAAGCTATAAGGTGCACTTTTCTCTGTAGAATTGACTCCTATTTAAAGAGCTTCAAATTTGACCAAGGGTTGCTTAAGGCACCGCTTCAAAATTCATCCAAATATAATGTATCTTCTAGAAGGTAATTGTGGCGCCTAGACGCCGGAGTCTGTGACCAAGTCTACGCACCTCTTCACTTTGGATCACACATCTTTGCGATTAAAACCGTTTTTCTGTGTCCAGATGCATTGTATCACATGTCCTATGTATTACGAGTAACTTCCAGTCTTCTAGAAAGTCTGATAACCGCTTAACACCGTCAAAATAACAGCCCAAAGTTGTCAAAAATATTATCTGTTTCTGTATCGAACTGGCGCTTAGGCGCCAGATTCTGGCTCTTAGGCGCCAGATTCTGGCTCTTAGGCGCCAGGCCTAAAATTTTGGCAACTTTACTCTTTAAGCTCTATTTTTGCTCCTTTTTGTTCCTTTTTCCTTCTTGAACTCTTTTTTTATCACTTACATCTAAAAAAATAAAAATACCTTTTATTAAAGCATAATATCCATAAGAATTGAATCATAAATAAGGCATAAAAATATGTATTTTTTTAAGTGGATCAATCAGCATGATTGGTAATTTAGATTATCCTCATTAGTTTATTTGCTTTATCTTCATAAAGCTAACTCTAATGCTGCAGAGGAAACAACAAAGACTGCTAATTCCCAACACACAAAGGTTGAGTGACTTTTCAAACTAAAGGTTTATCTCAGTTCTTCTGCCCCTACCGTGGGCGATGCAATGTTTTTCCCACCACATTTTATGGCTCCTCCTCCTCTTTTGATCTCTAGAGAGAATGAATGGCCACAAAGAGTCCCACAAATCATTAGTCTGATACAAGGACGAGAGTATGGAGTTACTTGTCTGGGTTGCGGTCTTCAAAGAGGGACCGTCATATCAGATTTGAAAGAAGAATTGGCAGTCCTCTATGTCATATGGAGGATAGTTGAACTGAAGTGTTGAATTTGTGAAGCTTACTGGCTCAAGTTTGGATTTGTAGCTCGATTTCATGTATTCGAGCGGAGGAGGAAACAATCAAAAGTATAAGTATGGTGGGTGTGTTTTGTACACTAGTCTATTAAGTCACGGTTTTGACTTGTCCAATCTTATAGATGACCCAATGTAAAATATTTCTTTTTGTAAATAAAAATCTTACATAATCGTTGAAATCAATACATCCTCGATTTTTGCACTGATGTAAATCATTTGGCTGAGCTCGAGGAGGCTCTTCGACTTCCTTGCAAGCACTATTGATAGGGTTGAACGAATATTAAGTGAAATTTTACTTTTATCATCTTTATTATCCTTAGGTCTATTTTCCTTCAAAGCACAATGGCTTCCAAATACTCCCTTCAGTTGTTTGGTTCAACCAGGTCGACTAAAAATCAATCTTAACCAACTTTGATGTCTAACTGTTAGATGAAAATTGTATGTATGAAATAAGTGTCACTCTTGAGCGAGTAGGTGCAGAACTCAAAGCTACTGTTTACCTAGGCATAGCTTTGATCTTTTACTGGGATCAATTTCTATGTGTTCATTGGTTATCCTTGTGTACAGAGCTCCATTTGACTTTCAACTATTATGGAGTTATACTGGCTCAAGTGAAGTTGAATTTTATTTCTATTGTAATGACTAATGTGATCTACTTATGAAGGATTGAGGTTCCATGGTCTCAAAGTTTACCTCATTTTTGGTCACATAGAACTCGTACAGATATCAACTCATGGTCTAGCATAATGAAATTGTTCAAAAGGACACCATGCCCATTTTTGGCCTAGCATGGCCATGCCAAGCCTAGGTGTGACCACACTCTAAAGTGCCTCAGGTGGTCATGCCTAGCCTATGCGTGACCATGCCCAAGCAAACTGAGTTAGTGATCTGTGGCCTTTTTCCATCAGACCATGAATTATCGCACCCTTTCGCTGGAGGTAATCTGTTACTCACCAACAGTCGGGTTGATCTTTGTTGCCATCTCATCACCTCATCGGACAGCTCTGGATGGTCCTCTCATCACTTCTACACATATAAAAAGGGTCTCTAACAAAGATAATAGGATGGTTTGAGCACTGCTAGTAGAGGAAGAAGAAGTGCAGAGGGAGAAGAAGAAGAGAAATAATTCTCTGACAAGCCTCCTCCCCCTTCAGCCAACCTCTTCTCCTCGTGATAAATTATTCTTCTTTCTTTCTAGTATTTTTATTTAAAAGTCCTAAAACTAGGCCAATCAACTCAAAGGCCTTGGATTAGGCTTAGGTTTGGGCTTAATTTTGACCTCATTTTTAGTGAGGTCTAATATTTTCTCTTAGTGCTTGGGATCTAGCCATAGGACTTCTTCTTAATTAACTTAGAAGGCTAGAGATGGAACCCACAACTTAGAAACTCAAACTACTTCCTTACTCTCCTTGGAATTCCACATAGATGGTCATGAACCTCCAAGGTACTTGGAAAGTTAAGACCAATGTTTGGGAAGTCAAGAATGAGCCCCATAGGATGGTCAAGCCTAAGGATTAACCCTGGGTGGTCTGAAGATGGTTAGGTCAAATTACACACGCTACACCTTCTCACACACACCAAATCCTGAACTCACTTGCACATATCTTGATTTGACCTTCTAACTCTTTGGAAGACTCACATGGGTAGACCCAAACCCCTAGCCCCTGGCTAAGAGGGAACATGTTGAATGTCCAAAATGAGTCCTCATATGGCTCCTATGAGTTTAAAATGGCTTCATGGCTTACCTACCCACCTTAGCCCAAATTTCTCAAAGTTTTCCAGAGTAACCAATCAGTCCTGAAATTGAAACCAAAATGTTCCTTTTGTCACACTGAGAATTTTGACTGTAAACTTGTCATGTCTCCAGAATACTTTTTGGCACATCAGTACCGAAATGACTGATACTCAATAAAACGCTCCGGGGTTCATAAGACCTTCCACATTGATCGAAAATGCCCCCAGGCACTGTCATTTGACTCTAAATTTCCATTTCAACTACCTTGAGCTTTTAATTCAGCATTTTGAGCACTTACCCCAAAACTCCCAAAATTACCAAAATGCCCCTCATACCCCAAAAACTCAAAAATTCCAAAAAAATCCCAAATATTCCCAATTTCATTTTCTTCAACTACCACATGACTCAATTTTGCCAATTTTGTCTCATTTGATGGAAAGCCCAAATTTGCCTTAAAAAGGTCAATTTTATCAAATCTAAGCTCTATGTCAACCCAATTGACCCTGATCCCCTTTAAATTAAATTCTAACCTCAAATCCATCATACCCAAACCTGATTGACCCAATTCCATGCCCAATTTGATCCACATTTGGACTCAATTTCAATCAAACTCCAAAACCCCCTAATTTTGACCAAGGGACTCAAAACCACTCAAATTGAACCCAATGTCAACAAATTTTCCCAAATTAAATTCTAAGCATCTCATAACATTCCAATAAACTAAATGCAACTTTCAATTGCCACCAATTTGAACTCAAGATCCACCTAAGCCCAACCAAACCAAAAAGCCTTAATTTTGGCCCAAATATGTTACATGTCCAAATCCACCAAATTGAATGCCCAAATCCTAAAATTGACACCCCAGTTATGCTGAGAACTCTTCATCACATCCCCGTAGACTTTCTACAACATTCAATTGACACTTGACCCAACATTAGCCTAACTTATCCCAATTCACCCAAAATTGACCCTATGACCAACCCCTCAATTCAATTCAAAATCACCCCAAATCTTTTCTAAACCTCTCATGACATGTTCTCTGCAGCAAATCCAACATTTAATTGATCCAAATTTTTGCCCAAGACCTACTCAAACTCAAGCCCAAGTCTACTTCAATTTAAAAGCCCATGATCGAAATCATTTCGAATAGCTTAAAATTCAATCAAAAGCCCACATGACAGTCATTTATTCATCATCCCCTTGATTTAATATAACCCCTAAGTTTCAATTTCATTATCAAAATTTTCCAAATCATGCCTCATGAAAAACTTTATAAATATAGCACATAAATAAAAAAATACTCTTTCGTGAAACTTGATCAAGTCAAGGACAAGCCATGAGTGAGCCACGAAGCCCCACTCAAGCCATATGTTAGCCATGGGAACCACAGCCATGTCACCAAGATATTAATGGCTAAAGGAGGAGCCACTTTCCATCTCCCTTAATAAAGCCTTTTAACCCTTTTTATGCTCCACTCTAAACCATGCTTAGCCACTTCATCATGGATGGGGACCTCAACACTCATGTGAAGCTGAACCAAATGACTCCCCTCAGCCCAAACCAGACCTTGGAAGGGTGAACCAAGCCCAATTCCATGCATGGACCCAATTTGACCCAAAATGGCACCTTCCCTTTTTCCATTTAAATCCAAACCTTTACACTTGGCAATACCCAATTGACTTCACTAATCTTCACCCCTGACCTCCCTGACCTGATGGTGACCCATGCCTTAGCTGGCAGGCCACCAGGTCACCAGAAAACATCATTGCCGAGAGGGTCATTATGGTCAAACACCCAAATTACACCCATCCAAACTGTCCAAGCCTAATTGGTCACTTGGGCATTTCTTCCCTCCACCTAAGCAATTGAGCTAACCACTGGTTAGCCCAATTGAAGCCACAAACCTCTCCTATAAATTGCCACCTCTCATGGCCAAGAGGGGAGATGAAAATTTACCTTAGGGAGACTCTGCCAAATTGTTCCCATAGCTTCTCCTAGCACTCCTAAGCTCAACCCAACCATTCCCAAGACTTCTCCTCCACTACCCGAGCCCAATTTTCAAGCTCAAAATTAGGGCTGAAATAGGACACCCCTAAAAACTCCACCAAGTTCAAATTAAACTTACCCACACTCACCCCACATTAAGAGAAGAAGTTCCCTCATAAAAGCCCATCACCAAACCACCCTAGCCTAGACATTGACCAACCACCTAAAACAGTTTTCATTGAATTCATACCTAGGACTTTCACCACAACAAGAGACTTCATCTGTGGGCTCTTTGGACTCCTACAAAGCTTCTCCAAGCATCCAATCAAGGCCTTTCCTCTTGGACAAAGGTATTGAAATTTCTACCCAAACCGAGCTTATTTTAATTCTTCATGGAAACTTACTTAATTTAAATGCATCATCACCATATAGATGTGTTCTACTGAGTTAGACGAGCATTTAAAAAAAACTTTACTCAATTTTTTTAAGAATCGAGAGAGATATTAAGGTTTTAAGGTGGACGTTTCTGAGAGAATACTTGTTGAGGAAGATGAGCGGCAGACATCCGATCGTGCGTGTATCAGACGGACGGCAGAGATGGAGTCGGATGGATCTCGGTCCATGAATGCGCCACCAGACTGAACAAGCCCGCCAATCAGACGACGCTGCATGACCCTCATTCGATGCGTACGAGGATGACATTGAGCGGGAAATCTTTTTTTTTAATTTATTTTAATTCCTTAAACTTTGAAAAATAATAACTTTCCATAGAAAACTCCTAAAAATAAAATAAAAATACCCACTTGCTCAGTGAACAGAGGATAATCATGAGGAACAAAAATTAAAATGTTATTCTTAGTATTTTATTATAAATTAATTAAAAATTATCTTAGGTCTTTTAATTCTTCATGCATGTATACATATCACCATGACTTGAAATTTTAGCATGTTGTTCTCTCTGTCATTAGGGATCTTCTCTAAATTTTCCAAATTCAGAGGATATCTCTATGAAGAGATCCTTATTTTTCAAATTTAGGGCAATTTTCTTGATAGATTGATCATAATAATTAGCATGTTCCGTAGAAAAATCTATAAAAATTTTGGGAGGTTTCTTATGACCAGAGAACTCTAGGAAAATTATAAACTTGATTTAAACCGTTAATAATAACCCTAATTATACCAAAACCCTATAATTGATAATAAATTAATTTGCACTAAATACACATTAAAATTACATGAAAATAATTCTCCACTGTAATTTAATGTTAAGAGAAACCCCCATAAAATTTCAAACCAATTAGTATTGATTTAACCCACTAAAAGAATTAATTAAGTGAAATGGTCATTTTAGCATTAAAATATTCATAAAAATTAACATATTACTCAAAATTTCACCAAATTGATTTTTGGAGTTCTCTCTGATTAGAGAATTCTAAGAAAAATAAAATTGTATTTTTCATAAAAATTTCATTTTTAATCATTTTTAAATATAAAATTCACCAAAATGTTATATTTGGTCTCCTGATCACATGAGAACCATTCAAATATTTTTCTTAAGTCTCTAAGTCAAGATATTGATTTTTAAATCTTAAGGTAATTTTTGGAATTAAAAAATGAATTTTCCTAACAATTCACTAAAATAATTCTAATAATCTAAAGAAAAATTAGAAAATTATAAAATTTAATTTTCTGGGTTTCCTGACCTTAGAGAGATTTAAGAAAAATATAAACTTAATTTTTTCCACTTAAAATATATTTATATTGAATTAATACTCCAAAACTTAAATTAATTTTAGTAATTAAAATTAAACTTAAAAAATCACCAAAATTGGTTCAAGTGGTCTTCTAGTTAGTAGAAACCTCCAGTAATTTTCCCAAGGATAGTACCTTTTCCTTGGTCATGTTATTGACTTTTCATTGAAAATCCCAGTTTTCCATTAAAATAATTATATAAATTAAATTAAAAATAGAAAAATCAAATTTTCTCCTATGATGTCTTAATTGATTCATAGGTGAGGTGACATAAAAATTTTCAAGTCATTTCACTTTAATTTAATGAATTATGAAATGAACAAGCTTAGGAGGACCTAAAGGTAATTAAGGAGCCTTAGCCTTAATTAACATTTAGGACCAACCAAGGGTAAATAGGGAATATATAATTTTAATTGTATCCTTGGATGATTGAAACATAGGGGATAAAAGGTAGAAACTCACTATTCATCATTAACATTAAAAAGAAAACCTTAATTATTTAAATCATTAAGCCTTGGAAGTCAATTAAAATAAACGGTGTTAAGGTTAGGGGTATAGCATAGGATGACTTTGATTCATTAATTTTAACCCCCAACCAATGAGTTGGTTAAATTTCATTTAATTGTATTCAAAATGAGATAACATAAATAATTCAAAGCAATTGAAGAGAAACAACAATAATAATAAGATAATAAGTAAAACAACCTTAATCATCATAATTAAAAATAATTTGGAATATTAAAATCAACTAAAAGATAGTTTTTCTATAATTAAATAATTTAAAATATTTAAGATAATTTTAAAATGATATAATTAACCAAAAATAGTTTAAAAAGATTAAAATTAATTTGAAACAATCTAAAATATTAAAACAATCTGAAATATTAAAATTAATTTAAAACATTTTTTTTAAATATTAAAATTAGTTTGAAACATTTAATAAAAATATTAAAATTAATTTAAACATTTTAAAGTGTCATAATAATTTTAAATATTATAATTGATTTAAGATGTTTTTTTAAATCAAATTAAACCACCTTAAAACACTATTAATTCTCTATTAATTCAACTTCAATTAAAATGGTAGTTCTTTAATGAACCAACTTGCCCCAAAAGGCTATCATTCTTATAACTCTTAAATGAAATGTCAAATGACATGTCACCTCTCTCATAGGATATTCAAACATCTAAGTTCGCTGAGCAAGAAGTAAAATAACTTTAACAAACCTTAATCAAATTGGGATGATTAATTAATCACCACAATGAAACTAAAAGAACTCAAAAATAATCCCAGAAGCGGTGAGGAAGATGGTCATGGTTAAGCCTCGAGTACTCCCTTAACTAATAGAAATTTTTATAAGAACAATTGAATTTCATTATTCTTTGATGAAGAAAATCATCCTTAACACACTTTAAAACCCCGTTAGATCACAACTTATGATTGGATATGAACACTTTACACTTACTTTTTCTATTTTTCTAACATGTTTTAAATTCCTACAATATTATATATATGCATTGCAAAGCTAAACATTCAGGTGGGAGAAACAGGAAGACTCGCCAGATACACATTTATTTATTGCAGTTTGTGTTATTTAAATGACTTTATTACTTTTACATATTATACATGTGATAAACTGTCAAAACAAAACAAAACAACACAGCATGTTTAAACAAATCAAAATTTAATTACAAACAAAATAAAAATGCAATCATAACTAAATTAAAACATCTCATTGGATGATCGGGAATCCCTTAGAGGAGGTAACCTACGTGTTGCTAACGGGGTTTCCCACAGTCTAAATGAAAGTGAACTCATTCAGTTGAGTTTAGCAAATTCATTTGTACTAAGTGAATCCGATGAAAATAGTGGTGCCGGGATGATAAAACCGTGGGATCTTAATTGGTTCCACTTAATAAATTTTAATATTTCCCCTAATAAAACTTAAGCCATTGAATTTAACATACTAGAAAACTTGACCTCAAAACCATGACACTTCTCTCATCCATTGATTGTCACTTCTTAAACTAAACCCTCAACAACAACAAGGAGCTTGGAGCAGGCATGGTGGGCAGCACGATCATCTTCAATAGCAAAACAAATCTTCATCTTAGAACATAAACCCTAACTCGTCTTAGGACTAAGAGGTAGTCATTCGTTATGACATAAATCATCCTATCTTTTAGGCCATTTGTATGATTGTGTCATTGATCTACCTAAAAAATACCCATTTTTTATGCCTTATTTATGATTCAATTCTTAAGGATATTATGCTTTAATGAAAGTTATTTTCATGTTTTTGGATGTAGATGATTAAAAAAGAGTCCAAGAAAAAAAAAAGAAGGAAAAAGGATAAAAAAGGAGCAAAAATGGAGCTTATGGAGCAAAATTTTGGAATTATTGGCCTGGCGCCTAGGTGCCAGAGTTCGGCGCCTAAGCACCAGTTCGATACAAACGCTGTTAAGTTTTTTTGATGACTTTGGGCAGTTATTTTGACGGTGTTAAGCGGTTATTGGAGCTTCTAGAAGACTAGAAGTTACTATTAATATATAGGACATGTGATAAAATGTATTTGGACACAACGAAACGGTCTGGATCACGAAGAGGTGCGACCCAAAGTGAAGAGGTGTGAAAGACCTGGTCACAGAGTCCGGCACCTAGGCGCCAGATCCCGGCGCCTATGCGCGACGGTTATCTTCTAGAAGATACATTGAATTTGGATGAATTTTGAAGAGGTGCCTTAAGCAACCCCTAGTCAAATTCAGAGCTCTATAAATAGGAGCTCATTCTACAGAGAAAATCGCACCAAACCCACCCTCTTAGTACACATACCCATTTTAGCATCTTCTCTCTCATCTCTATTTTTATTTAGTCACTTCCATACTTAGGGTGCCACTTTATTTTGTATCTAGTGAGTTTATTTTGAGTGTTTCATGTGTGTTACTGCTGTTGGAGTCTTTCATCATTGCTTTGGAGTCAATAGAAGTCAGCGGATCTCTTGAAGGAACACTTCAGATAAGTATTTGTATTTTGGATGAAGGTTTAATAAATATGATTTGTTGTGTTATTTCTATGAGTTTTGAGTAGTTAGTTATCTTTCTCTTTTCAACTATGAAAAGATTATAAATTAAATAAATTTTGTAGGACAATTAAATATAATATATTTTAAAATATTGTGATGATATTAATACCTGATTTTAGTTTACTTTTTAAATTGGCTATTTAATTTGTTAAAACCTGTTGAAGAATTTTGAGACCTATCCGGAGATAAATTCTTAACTACTAGATATCACATGAATCCTTAGATAATTTCAGGCTATACGCGGATTATTTAAGGTGAAGTGAAAATAAATAGGAAGATATTGTTTATTGTGTGTAAAATTAATTAGTTTTTAAAGTGACAGACTAAATTCTTATAATTTGGTTTATATAAAGATAACGGGTTACTAGTAGGGCCGACCATAGCCACCCTTGGACATCTAGTAGTGTAAGCCTAGATTAATTCATTCTACTAATAAAACATCTTGAGCCTAACTATAAATTAGTCAATGTTCTTTGCACCTGGACCAAAGGGTAAACAATAGGAATGCTTCTATTTGGCACAATACCATAATCTTAATTCCCTACAAAAGATAATTAATCTATAATTCTTGGATTAGTTGAAAAAGGAGAAAGTCATTTTTATAATTGCATAGAATTTTAATTACTAATCACTTCTTTCCTGCTTATTACTTACTTTCTTTTAGTAAAAATTATTAGTTAATTAAATTAGAATATATATATAAAAAAAGAGTATATATAAATTGCTTTAAAAAATTTTAAAATATTACTTATATCTCTTACTTTTTATTTCACTATCCCAGTGGGATCGATAACCAAGACTCCACTAGAGCCCTGTATTACTTGAACGATACGTATACTTGCATTTAAAATTGTGACTTTTACAATAATAAAAGTAAACCTCACACATCAAGTTTTTGAAGTCATTTGTTGGAAATTAAATATTCTAAAAAGTGGTATCAAATTCTTGTATTTTAAAGCATATTTAAAGTCGCATCGCATCAAGTTTTTGGCGCAGTTGCCGAGGATAGGATAAAATAAAAAGTAAAAAGGGGATTTCATAAAAAGTAAAAAAAAAGTAAAAACAAAAAAAGATAAAACAAAACAAAAATATTTTCTTTAAATTTTTATGCGTAGTTTTCGATCTTAAGGATTACTACCTTTTGATTCTAAATTAGAAAGAATAATTAAAAAATTAAAAAAGGAAAACAAATTTCAAAACATAAAAAAATGGCTAACTTACATAACAATAATCAAAATCTAATCGAAATTAATGAACGAAATATTTATAAACCATTAAGGGAATATGCAAACCCTACAGCTGATGAACTTCATGTTAGCATTCAAATTTCAACTGTAGATGCTAATTCTTTTGAGCTTAAACCTTCTATTATTCAAATGGTTCAAAACAATCAATTTGGAGGAACACCTAATGAGTATCCAAATTTACACCTTGCTAGTTTTTTAGAACTTTATGCTACCTTTAAATATAATAATATTTCTGATGATGCTATTAGGCTTAGACTCTTTCTTTTTTCCTTAAAAAGATAAAGCAAATATGTGGCTTAATTCATTAGCAACTTGTTCTACTAAAACATGGGCAGATATGACACAAAAATTCCTTGCTAAATATTTTCCTCTTTCTAAAACTACTAAATTGAGAAATGATATTACTTCATTTGCGCAATTTGATGGAGAAACAATTTATGAAGCTTGAGAAAGATTTAAGGAACTATTAAGAAAATGTCCTCATCATGCTTTACCAGATTGGTTAATTATTCAAACATCTTATAATAGACTTATTGGATCACTTAGATCTATTATAGATGCTGCTGCTGGCGGTTCTTTAATGGATAAGACATTTGAAGAAGCATACACCTTAATTGAAGAAATGGCTAATAACATTCTTTAATGGCCTTCTGAAAGGGTTAATCCTAAAAGAATGGCCAGTATTCATGATAATGACACCTTCTCTATATCTAAGAAATTAGATAATTTTGATATTAATATATCGCATGTAAATAATGATAATTCTGCAAATTCTGATGATTCTCAAACAATGGAAACTTTGCAAGCTATTGTTAGTAAAACTAATAACCCTTATTCTAATTATTATAATCCTGATTATAAAAATCATCCTAATTTTAATTGCAGTAATGGAGATCAAGTTAATCCAAATTGGAACAATCAAGGAAATTCAAACTATAGACCAACTTATCCTCTTAGTTATAACAATCAGCAGAAAAAGTTATCTGTAGAAGAATTGATCTTGCAACTGAGCAATCAGCTACAAAGTCAAAACACTGCTATTCGTAATATTGAGAATTAGACGGGTCAAATTGCTAATTTCATTAATTGCAGACCTCAAGGAACATTGCCTAACAATGTCAAAATTAATCCTAAAGGATCTGGAAAAGAACATGAACAAGCAAAAGCTGTATAACTCAGAAGTGGAAATGAATTAAAAGAGAAAACACGAAATGAGATTGAAAAAGAAATAGAAGTTGAAGAGATTGAAAAACCTAAAGATACCCTTTCTCCAGGTAAAGATCAGATTGTTATACCTATTGAAGTGGGAGTTGAAAGACCACCACCACCATTTCCTGAAAGACTTAAACAGTAGAAGCTTTACCATCAATTTTCTAAGTTCTTTAAAATTTTTAAGAAACTTACCATCAACATTCCTTTTGCTGAAGCTTTGTAGCAAATGCCAAGCTATGCAAAATTTATGAAGGATATTTTAAGCAAGAAGAGAAAGTTTGAAGCTTTTGAAACTGTTGCATTAAGTGAAAAATGTAGTACAATAATTCAGAATAAATTACCTTAAAAACTTAAAGATACTGGAAGTTTCACTATACCATGTGCTATTGGAGAAAAATTATGTGGAAAAACCATATGTGATTTAGGCACTAGTATTAATCTCATGCCATTTTCAATCTTTTGAATGTTAGATTTAGGAGAGATTTATCCTACCACTGTAACTCTTCAGTTAGCTGATCGATCAATCACTTATCCTAAAGGAGTTATAGAGGATGTTCTTGTTAAGGTAGATAAATTTATCTTCCTTGTGGATTTCATTGTTCTAGATAAGGAAGAAGATAAAGAAATACCTATCATTTTAGGGAGACCTTTTCTAGCTACCGGTCGAGCTATGATTGATGTGCAAAAAGGAGAATTAACGATGAGAGTTAATGATCAAGAGATAACATTCAATGTTCTGAAATCAATGAGGTATCCCGAAAAAGAAAAATGCTATCGAATGGATATTTTTGATTATATGATTGAAAAGCATTACCAAGAAAATGTAAGGTCATTTCGATGATAAAGATAAAGAATTTATGTTATATGATGAGTCATTAAATGAAGAAAATTTATCTGAAGAAGCTTATTATATTCATGAAAATTGGAAAATTTTAGACACAACTAAAAATGTTATACTTTTACCCTCAATTGAAAAAGCCCCTGAACTGGAATTAAAAATGTTACCTGCACATTTGAATTATGCATTTCTTGGAGATTCATTAACTTTACCTGTAATTATATCTTCAGAATTAAGCAAAGAACAAGAAGAAAAATTAATAGGAGTTCTGAAGAATTATAAGAAAGCTTTTGGTTGGACTATTACAAATATAAAAGGAATAAGCCCTTCAATCTGTATGCATAGGATTTAATGGAAGAAAATTGTAAACCCACTATTAAACTCCTAAGAAGATTAAATCCAATTATGAAAGAGGTTGTTAAGAAAGAGGATTTGAAATGGTTAGATGCTGGAATTATTTATCCTATTTTGGATAGCCAATGTGTAAGTCCTATTCATTGTGTTCCAAAGAAAGGAGGAGTAACTGTCATTGTTAATGAAAAAAATAAATTAATCCCAACAAGATAAGTTACTGGATGGCAAATTTGCATTGACTATCGAAAATTAAACAACGTCACTAGAAAGGATCATTTTCCTTTACCTTTCTTGGATCAAATGTTGGATAAACTAGCTGGACACTCATATTTCTGTTGTCTGGATGGATATTCTGGTTATCATCAATTACCCGTTGCTCTGAGGATCAAGAAAAGATAACATTTACACGTCCTTATGGAACATTTGCCTTTAGAAGAATGCCTTTTGGTTTATGCAATGCACCTGTAACTTTTCAAAGATGTATGATGTCAATATTCTGTGATTTGATTGATAAAGGACTTGAAGTATTTATGGACGATTTTTTAGTTTTTGGAACTTCTTTTGAATCTTTCTTGGAATATATAACAAAAGTTTTGAAGAGATGTGAAGAAATAATTTTAGTCTTAAACTGGGAAAAATATCAATTTATGGTCACAGAAGGCATTGTACTTGGACATAAAGTTTCACAAATAGGGATGGAAGTTGATCAAGCAAAAGTGAAAATTATTGCTAAACTGCAACTACCTACTACTGTTACTGATGTAAGAAGTTTTCTGGGTCATGCTGGATTTTATAGAAGATATATAAAAGATTTTTCTAAAATTGCTAAACCACTTTGCCATTTATTGGAAAAAGAAGTTAAATTTGAATTTAATGATGATTGTCTGAATGTGTTCAATATTCTGAAAGAAAAGTTAATCACTGCACCTGTCATTGTTGCACCTGATTGGAATAAAACTTTTGAATTAATGTGTGATGCAAGTGTCGGCATATTTTTCGGTTGAGTGTTGTATTTTAAAAAGGGGTCGCCTACAGAAATTGTCTGCGAATTTTAGATTTTAAATTTAATTTAAATATATATATAATTTGGAAAGTAGCATTTTATTTTGAAAATAATTTTAAGTTTGAAACTTTTAAGATATGAAATCAAACCGATCTCACATCCCAAATAGTTTATATAAACGTGCACCGCATCACAAACCGTGTATCTATCCCGAAGAATACACACCGTTGCTCGATGATGGGGCTCGATTAAATAAACTAGAAGATTTGTGACATCCGTTTGGTCTGCGAACCAACTTTATAAGCCGACAAGTTACCCTGTTTAGTATAAAGAAATTAAACAGGGTTTATATTACCTGGGTTCTTAAAGTTCCCTATAAGGGCAAGCCCCTATAGTTAATTACATCTTAAATGACGGGAATCATTTAAGAAAACTCTAGATAATGATCAGTGCTTTTGCTCTCAAGAATTTCAAAGTTTAAGGTTTTCAAAGGGTTGAATTTTGGAAATTTCAATTGAGAATGAATCAAATTTGGAACAGTTATTTTTAGGAGTCCAAAGGAAGAGAAGTAGGAGAAGCTGAGGATCCAAGAAGAAATCTTGGCAACTTCCCAAACTATCTTATTGTTTGGCTTCAATTTGAGGATTTATTTAATGTTGCAATCCTCGCCAATTTTAATTAATTAGGATTTATATTTGTATGACATGATCATACAAATAATCCTAAAGATGTGAGGGTTTATGTCGTATCAAACGACTACCTCGGAGTCCTAAGACTGGTTATGGCTTAATTTACACGACATGATCATGCAAATGCCTAACGAAGAGTTGGGGATTTATGTTGCACTAGGAAAACTACCTCGAAGTCTTATGGCTTGGTTATTTAATTCTAAGAAAGTTTTGCTGAAGTAGATCCGGGTTTTGCTGATGATAATGGCCGAGCTGCCCACCATGCTCCGAGCTCCTTGTTGTTGCAGGGGTTCAGTTTTAGAAGTCATAAATCAGGAGATGAAAGAAGTGTTTTGGTTTAGAGAAAATCTTAAAATCCAAGTGTTTTTAATATTTTAATTAAAACAAATCTTAAAGTTGTTTAAACAGAATCGATTAAGATCCCACGGTTCCGTCATCCCGGCACCGTTATTTTCATCGAATTCACATAGTCCAGATGAATTTGCTAAACTCAATTGAATGAGTTCCACACTTTCATTTAGACCGTGGGAAATCCCGTTAGCAACACGTGGGTTACATCATCCGAGGTATTCTCGATCATTCAACGAGACGTTTTAATTTAGTTGTAATTGTAGTTTTGTTGTTCTGTTTGTGATTAAATTTTGAGTTGTTTTATATTTTGGAATGTTGTGGCGGTGAATTTTATCTTGCAATGACTTTTAATTTAGTTTTGGTTTCAGTTCATGGACTATCCTAAAGGTTTTAGTTTTCATGCTACAGTCTTATTTATCATGCAAGAAAAGTAAAGTACAGTGCATGTAAGTAATTTGCAAAAAAGTAAATTACAATAAATAAAAGCGTACCTGGAGGGTCTTCCCGTCATCCAAAGCTGCACTTAAAACACATGTTAAGGCATTTAAATATTTCAACAAGTACTTAGGTAAAGCTAAGGGAAGGGTTCTGGTTGTCTACCAGAATCCCAATCCTATTAGTAGTCATCTCCTATGACGTCTAAGTTCTTGTGTTTGATTTAAGGATGATTTTCTTCATCAAAGAACAATTAGATTCAATTTTTCTTCTAAAACATCCCGTCATATTGAGGAAGTGTTTAGGACAAGTCCTAAACATCTTTTCAATACTTCTGGGATTATTTTGAGTCCAAGTAAATTAAATTGCACATATGAATTAATCATCGATGAGCTTAGTGAAACTTTATCTCTTACTCAGTGAACTTGGATATTTGATTACCTGATGAATGAAGTGACATTTCACTTAATACTCTCTTTAAGAGTTATAATAATTAAAGCCTTTAAGGGCAAGTTAGTTTATCGAGAATTTTAATCATACTTAATTTAAAGTTTGAGTTAATGATTAAAAGTGTTTTAATTTAATTATGAGGTTTTAATTAATAATTTTAAGTTTGGAATAGTATTCAAATTATTTTAGATTTAGTTTAAATCTTTACATTTTCAATTATCTTAGTATTCCAACTCGATGTTCATGTTTCAAATTTACTTAGATAGAAAGAGGTGTTGAAATTATTGATATGTTTTGATTTAACTCTTAATGATTTCACTTAGGTTTGTTGTTAAATGATTTTAATTTAATTTAATTCAATTTGATTTTAATTTAATTTAAATTTAAATTAAATTAATTTAATTTAATTTTAATTTAATTTAATTTTTAATTTTAATTGTTAATTTAGTTTAATTTTAATTTAATTTTAATTTAATTTTAATTTAATTTAATTTAATTTAATTTAATTTTAGTTTTAATTGTTAATTTGGATTATTATTTTAATTTTTAATTAAGAACTAAATATTGTTAAAGTGACTTATTTAGGGGATTTTAAATTAAAGAATAAATATCCTCTTAATAATATCACTATTTTAATAATCCAAATTTTAAATATATTCTTTCCAAAATTTAAATCATTTAATTAATTAAAGTTTCATTTTGATATTTTCAAAGTGTTTAATGGGTTTCTACCCCTTAATTTCCCTAAGTTTCAATCATCCAAGAGAAAGTTAAAATCAAATATTTTACCCCCCATTTTGATTAAACCTAAAGCTTTAATTAAGGGTTAGAATTTTTAATTACCTTTATGCCCTTTTAAGCTTATTTATTTCATAACTCACTAAATTGAGCTCAAATGAATTTAAAATTTTTATGTCACCTTACTCACATGTCAATTAAGACATTAGAGGAGAAAATGTGATTTTTCTGAATTTAATTTATTTATATAATTATTTTTTGTATAAAATAGGGGTTTTCAAAGAAAACTCAACAACATGACCAAGGAAAGGTTTCTGTCCTTAAGAGAATTATGGGATGTTCTTAATGACCAGAGGACCACTTGGACCAATTTTTGTGATTTGTTTAATTATATTTTATTTATTATAGTTATTTTTAATTTTAAAGTATTAATTAATTTTAAAATAAAATAAAAGTTGAAAAATAGATTTTATATTTTTCTTAAATTTCTCTAACCTCAAGGAGTCCAAAGAAATAAATTTTATAATTTTCTGATTTTTCTTTGATTTATTAGAATTGTTTTAGTGAGGAAGGTTGAAAATTCTTTTTATTAATATTAAAAATTACATTAAGCCTTTAAAACTCAATATCTTACCCTAGGGACTTAGGAAAAATAATTGGTTTGTTCATAAATGATTTGGAGTCAAAATGTGACATTTTTATGATTTTTAATATTTTCATGATTTTTATTATTTTTTAATTATTAAAATATTAAAATATTGTGAAAAATCAACATTTTTAGAAAATTCCAATTTTAATTTTCCTGAACTCCGCTGATATCAGAAAAGCTCCAAAATCATTTTTGTGAATTTTGGAAAAGTATTTTTAGAGTTATGAATTTTTAAAGTTCCATTTTGCTTATGAGGCTTAATCAATCCATTTGGTTGGGTTAATCAAGTCCAATTGATTTCAAAATTTTATGTAAGGTTCCTCTGACCCTTAAGAGTAATGGAGAATTATTTTCAAATCAATTTGATGTGTGGCTAACCCTAATTAATTCAAATTCAATTTTAGGGGTTTAGGCCAATTAAGGTTATTATGAATGAATTAACTTAAAATATATTTTTCATAGGGTCCCCTGGTCCTAAGAAACATTACCAAATTTTCCTAGAATTTATTTTACAACATACTAATTATTGGAATTAAAATACCTAAAACAGTGACATGAACTTGAAAAATCAATAACTTTTCACAGAAATGTCCTCTGACCTTGAAAAATTCAGGGAATGTTCCCAAGATCAGAGGCTTCAAAAGCCCTATGGTCTCATGCCATGGTGAATTATCTATGCAAATGAAGAATCAAAACATTGAAAACAGTAAATAAATTATTAAAAATAAAATACTCATCCAATTAACTTGATTTCTTTTTCACATTATTCTCCTCAGTTCACTGAGCAAGAGAGTATTTTTATTTTATTTCTTTGATTTTTCTATGTAAAGATATGAATTTTTAAAGTTCAGGGCATTTAAATAATTCAAAAATACCCTAATTTCCTACTTATCCACGCGACGCCGCGTCAACCTCGACAGCTCTGAAAGCCCACGCGTCGCGCTGTGATTCGGCGCTGCCATCTGACTCAGCTCTCCAGGGGCTCGCGGTTTACGTATCATTGCGCTGTCCGGCTTGATCTCGACCGTCCGCTCGATACACGCGCGATCCAACGGCTCCTGGTCATCGTCTACGACTGGTGTGCACCCGTGACCGTCCACACACAAACCCTAATATCTTTCTCAATTCTCAATGGATTTTTGTGTTCTTATGCTCTATGGATTCGTCTTGAAGAGACAAACACATCCATATGGTTTATTGGCTATGAAATTAACCCAAACAAAATGGAGAATTGCTGGAAGCTTGGGAGGAAGAATGAGTTCATACCTTTGCTCGGAGAAGTGAAACTTTGATCCGAGGGTCGTGTCACCTTCGATCGAGTCCGAGCAAGCTCCGGATGAAGTCTCCGACTCGGAGAATTGTCTAAGTATGAAAGTGACCAAGGCCGATCACAAAGCTTGGAGGCTGGAAGTAATGGCTGGCCTGGTGAGGGGGCTTTTGCTGGTGAACTTCTCCTCTTGGTCTGGTGAAGGTGTAGGACCAATCAATTTGGAGATTGGCTCACTGTGGTGAAGTGTCCTGTTTTTTGGGTGGATTTTCAACTTAGAAATTGAGCTACAGAGAGGGCTTTTTGGCTGGATTTCAGTGGGGATCAAGTTCTGTTTGTCTGGAGAGGGGTCTGGAGTGATTTTGGCAGAGTTTTGGTAAGGTTTGGTTCAACCCTTCCTTTGGCCGAGAGGTGGTGGTGTTTAAACAGAGGTGGTTGGAGGGCTTCCCAGGGGCAATTGGAGGCTGGGATCAGCTGCTCAGGGGTGGAGAAGAACAGCTGCAATGGCCATTAGGCATGAGACAAGTCAGCAACGCAGAATTCAAAAATTGGCTCACATGGGTGCTCTCGGCCTGGTGGTTTCCAGCGGCTGTGGTGGCTGGCCGGCCAGGGTTAGGTCACCCTCAAGGTCAGGGAGGTCAGGGCTGGGGTTTAGTGTAGTCAATTGGCCATGGACATGTGTAAAGGAGTTGAATTGAAATGGAATGGGGGGAAGGCTATTTTGGGTTCAAATGAGTCAACCTATGGTTTTGGGCTAGGTTCACCACCCAAGGCCTAGTTTTGGGCTGAAAAGAATCACTGGGTCGCCCAAGAGAAAATGGTGTGGTCTCCATCCATGGTGAGGTGGCTAAACTTGGTTTAGTGTGTAGCATGAATGGGGTTAAAAAGGCTTAAGGAAGGCTTAAGAAAGGGGCTCCTCCATTTGCCATTTATGGGATGGTCACATGTCAAACTTCTCATGGCTTTACATGGGGCTTAAGGATGGCTTCATGGCTTCATGTGGCTTGGGAATGGCTTTGCCAAGTTTCATGAAAATGGGTTTTAGGGATTTTTGCCATTTAGGGGTGATTTGGCATGAGGCTTGATTTGGAATCATTTGATCAAGGATTTAAAACTTAGGGGTTGATTTTGGTTAAAAGGATGACAAATGAAAATATCATGTGGGCTTTAGGATAGATTTTGGGCTTTTGAAATGGTTTTGGATGGGCTTTTAAAGTGGTTTAAGGAAGTGGGCTTTTAGGTTTTAAAATGGGCTTTTGGGTGAAAGTTTTGTGAAGGACCATGCCAAATAAATGTTGGGTTTAGTTTAGGGATGTGTCATGAGTGATTTGGAACAAATATGAATTGATTTTGAATTGAATTGGGTTTAATGTGGGTCTTTTAGTAAAGGGGCCAAAGTGGTTGAAATTGGGCTAACTTGGTTTAAGGTTGGGCTAAAGTTGGATTTGATGTAAAATTAATGTTGAGAAATGTTTATGGGAATGTCACAAAGAGTTTCCAACTTTGGTTGGGCTTTGATTTTGGGATTTGGGCCCATTTGTGTTAGGTTTGGGTTTAGATCAATTTAAGGGATTTTGGTTTTGGGTTAGGTTTGGCTGGAGTTTAGGTTCAAATTTTGGGCAAATCAAGTTAGTGTTTTTTTTTAAGGGGGTGTTAGGAAGGTTTTAGAAAAGATTTGGGGCCAATTGGGGTTGAATTGGGTTGGTTTGGGCTAGGTGTAGGTCATGGGGCAAAATTGGGCCTTAGGCTTCAAATTGAAATTGGGCCTAAATATCAATCAAATTGGACTTGGATTTGGTCTAAATTGATGTTGGGGATATTTAATTGAAGTTTAGAATTGAATTTTGACCAGAATTGAGGTCAATTGGGGTGGTTCGGTTTGACATTGGGTTCACTTGGGTTAAAAATGGGTCAAATTGGGGGTTTTCGTAAAAGTGGGGTAAATTGGCAAAATTGGCCCATGGTGTAGTTGAACAAAATGAAATTGAGAACATTTGGAATTTTCTGGAATTTTTTTGGGAATTTTCTGAATTTTATTATTTTTGGGGTAAAAGGGTATTTTGGTAATTTTTGGGGGTTTAGGGGTATTTTTGGAAATTTTGGTATTTTTGGCCAAAAATGGTCAATTTGAAAGGTGGGAAGTGTTTAGGATTGATTTTGAGGGATCTTAGATAATTTAGGCAATTTTGCAAATTTTGGGTCATTTCAAAGACATTTGGTAGGTTTGGTGAGTCGGGGGCCCGGGGGGTCAAAAATTGAAATTTTTTTTAAAAAAGAAGATTGATCAAATAAGAGTGAAATGGAATCATTTTGGTTGAGCCATGAAGCATATTAAGCCCATATAAGCCATGAGAGGACTCATTTGAGGCATTCACTATGTTGTTTCTAACCCTCTTAGCCAGGGGCTTCGGGGTTAAGGACCATCTATATGAATTACCTACATGAGTCAGGAAGTCAAGTTGGGTGAGAGTGTGATTTTAGGACTTGTAATGTGTGTGAGAGTGTAGTGTATGTGCAAGTCAACTCTCACTGCACCAGTGCTACCTGTGGTATTCCTAAGGCCAAAAGTCCCATAGGGAACTCATCCTTTAAACCTCTACATTTGATTTCAACCCTCTAGGTGATTAGGGGTCTACAATCAAGCTTGTGGGGTTTGCAGAGAGTTAAGAGGTGTTTGAATTTCTAAGTGGTGGGTTCCATTTCTAGTCCTCTAAGATTAGTCAAAGGAAAAGCCTAAGGCTAGATCCTAAGTAATAAAGAGAGAAGCAAAAGACCTCATCAAAAATGAGGTCAACAACAAGTGATTATGCAATCGGAGCTATTTTAGGACAAAAGTATGAGAAGATTTTCAAAGTTATATACTATGCTAGCAAAACTTTTAATGAAACTCAAGTAAATTGCACTACTACTGAAAAAGAACTTTTAGCAATAGTATATGCCTTTGATAAATTTAGACCATATCTTCTTGGAACAAAATATATCGTGCATACTGATCATTCTACTATTAAGTATTTAATATCTAAAAAGGATGTTAAACTAGATTGATCAGATGGGTTTTACTTTTGCAAGAATTTGATTTTGAAATTGTGTACAGAAGAGGGACTGACAACCAAATTACTGATCATTTATCAAGAATAAAAAATAATAATGTATGAAGAAAATATAAATGAGAAATTCCCAGATGAGCAATTATATGTCATTCAAGGATTACAAATGCATTGGTATGCAGATATAGTTAACTACTTGGTTAGCAATATTTTACCATATGGGATGAATAGTAAATACATTAAGAAATTTAAGAATGATTGTAAATCATATATTTGGGAAGATCCTCATTTATTTAAATTAGGAAGAGATTCTGTGATTCGAAGATGTGTACCTTATGAAGAAACTTTTGCAATTATTCAAAAATGTCATGATTCTGAATTTGGAGGACACTTTAGAGTGGATAAAATTGCATTTAAAATTTTAAATTCTGGATTTATTGGCCTACTTTATTTAAAGATGTTGGACATTATGTGAAAACTTGTGATCGATGTCAAAGAATGGGAAATATATCCAGTAAAGATGAAATGCCTCTAAACTTTATATTAGAAATCGAAATTTTCGATGTATGGGGTTTAGACTTTATGGGACCTTTCATACCATCATCTGGAAAGATTTATATTTTATTAGCAGTTGATTATGTTTCAAAGTGGATCGAAGCTATAGCTTTATCGAACTGTGATTCCAAAAGTGTTTTGAAATTTTTAAAGAAAATGATTTTTACAAGATTTGGAATGCCTAGGATAATTATCACAGATGGGGGAAGTCATTTCAGAAATATAAGAATTCAATCATTGTTAGAGAAATTTAGAATTAAGCATAGAATTGCAACTGCTTATCATCCTCAAACAAGTGGAATGGCTGAAGTGTCAAACAGAGAAATTAAATGAATATTGGAAAAGACTGTTAATCCTAAAAGAACTTACTGGGTTGATAGACTTGATTCTGCATTATGTGCTTATAGAACAGCTTATAAGACACCTATCGGAATGTCACCTTATCGGTTAATTTATGGTAAACATTGTCACTTACCTGTTGAACTGGAGCATAAAGCTTATTGGGCGATAAAGGAGTTCAATTATAATTTGAATACTGCAGGAGAAAAACGATTATTACAACTGACTGAAATGGAAGATATAAGAAATGAGTCTTATGAACATGCAAGAATTTATAAGGAAAGAATGAAGAAATTGCATGACAAAATGATTTCAAGGAAAATATTCAAGCTTGGACAAGAAGTATTATTATTTAATGCTCGTTTAAAAGTTTTCCCTGGAAAATTAAAATCTAAATGGATGGGACCATTTATAATTGAGAAAGTATACCCTTATGGAGCTGTGGATATTAGAGATCCCAAAACTGAAAAAGTATTTAAAGTTAACGGATTAAGACTGAAGCCTTATATGAGAGAAATGAAATTAAATTACAAAGAGACTTATGAGCTGAGTCTACCCGATTAATTCAATTAATTAGGTCGGGCTGACGATGTTAAACCAAACACTTTGTGGCAGGCAACCCATATTTATTAGTTTGAGTTTAATTATTATTGTAAGGTTATGCCTTGGTCTTGACTGAATTTGTATATAAATTCTATAAATAGAAGGCTAACGAGTCTGTATTTGCTTAAGCTAAACATTTTCTTGAAGTATATAGAAATTGGACTTGGACTACTCCATGTTAAATGTGAGTAAAAAGGAGATCAAGTAAACCTTCGTGTGTGATTGTTTGTGATTTGAATTTTTCATAATTGTGTTTGTGTATTGATCAAACTCGTTGTTGACCTCATTTTTGATGAGGTCTTCTCTTCTTCTTTTTAGTACTTAGGATCTAGCCTTAGGCTTTTCCTTTGACTATCTTAGAGGACTAGAATTGGGACCCATCCCTTAGAAATTCAAACCACCTCTTGACTCCTCGCAAACTCCACAAACTTGATTGTAGACCCTCAATCACCTGTGAGGGTCGAAATCAAATGTGGAAGTTTAAAGGATGAGTTCCTATAGGACTCTTTCGGCCTCAGATCGCCCGGGTGGCCTGGTCTGGTGAAAGGGCTGACTTACACACACACTACACTTATACACTACACTTTCACACACCTCCTAAAACCACACTCATACCTAACTTGACCTCCTGACTCATGAAGGTGATTCACATGGATGGTCCTTAACCCCGAAGCCCTTGGCTACAGGGTTAAGAACAACATAGTGAATGCCTCAAATGAGTCCTCTCATGGCTCATATAGGCTTAACATGGCTTCATGGCTCAACCAAAATGATTTCATTCCATTTACATTTACCCAATCCTCAATTTTCCAAATTTTTAATTTTTGACCCCGGGGACCCTACAACCGCCTAGCCTACCCAAAACCCTTGAAATTACCCAAATTTTTTACAATTCTCCAAAATCACCCAAATTCCTCAAAACCAATCCCAAACATTCCCACACCACTCAAATTGATCATTCATAGCCAAAAATACCAAAAATTCCAAAAATACCTCCCAATACCCTCCAAATACCCAAAATGCCCCTCTTAGCCAAGAAAATCCAAAAATTCAGAAAATTCCTGGAAAATTCCAGAAAATCTCAAATATTCCCAATTTCATTTTGTTCAACTACACCATGGGCCAATTTTGTCAATTTACACCACTTTTGTCAAAATCCCCAATTTGGACCCATGACCCAAACTTAGCCCAAACTTACCCAATTCAACTCCAATTAACCCCAAATGTGTTCTAAACCTTCCCTAACATCACCATAAACAAAACACTAACATAATTTGCTCAAAATTTAAACCCAAACCCCACTCAAATTCCACCCAAAGCTAAAAGACCCAATTTTGGCCTAAACCCAAACCTAACCCAAGTAAGCCCAAACCCCAAAATCAAAACCCAACCAAAGTCAAAACCTCTTTGAAACACTCCCATAAACATTTCCCAACATTAATTTTACATCAATTTCAACTCTAGCCCAACATTGGCCCAAGTTAGCCCAATTTGACCTACATTGGCCCATTTACCAAAGAGACCCAAATCCAACCCAAATCAAACCCAAACCACCTCAAGTTTGTTTCAAACCACTCATGACACATGCCTAAACCAATTGAAACATTTATTTGACATGGTCCTTCACCAAACTTTCATCCTAAAATCCATTTTAAAATCCAAAAGCCCACTTCCCTAAACCATTTTAAAAGCCCATCTAAAACCATTTCAAAAGGCCCAAAGCCCACATGACAATCCTCTATCATCATCCATTTGATAAAACCATCTCCTAAGTTCTAAATCCATGATAAAATAAATCCAAATCAAGCCATATGCCAAATCCCATCAAATCACCCCTAAATTACCAAAATTTTTAAAGCCTTTTTCATGAAATCGACCAAACTTTTCCCCAAGCCAAAGGTGAGCCATGAAGCCATGCATGAGCCCCATGGGAGCCATGAGAGCCATGGAATCTACTTTCCACCACACCAAACCATTAATGGCAAGAGAGGGGATCTCTTTCTTAAACCCTTTTAAACCCTTTTTTACCTTAAGCATGTCACACACTAAACCATGCTTAGCCACCTCACCATGGATGGAGACTTCACCACTCCTTCTAAGCCGACCTAAATGATTCCCTCAGCTCAAAATCAGGTCTCTGGGGAGGTGCACCAAGCCTATTTCCATGGGTTGACCCAAACCAAGCCAAAAATGAGCCTTCTCCTATTCCATTTAAATCAAACTCCTTTACACATGTCCATGGCCAATCGATTGCACTAAACCCCAGCCCCGACCCACCCGAACAAGATGGTGACCAAGGCTCGGCCGGCCACCCACTGTGCCGCCGGAAAACACCATGGCCAAGACCTTGAGAGGAGCCAAAAAATTTAATTCTCCCTCGCTGAGCTACCCCATGCCCAGTGGCCACCATGGATGTTCTTCCCTTGACCTAAGCAGCTGATCCCAAGCCTTAACTCCCCCTGGGAGGCCCTCCAGCCTCTCCTATTTAAACACCACCCCTCTCAGCCATGGGAGAGGTGCTGAACCAACCTTAAGGAAACTCTGCCAAAATCATTCCGTACCACTCTCCACACATAGAGCACTTGATTCCCACCGGATTCCAGCCCAATTCCCTCCAACCGAGCTCAATTTCGAGTTCAAATCTCAAAGACAAAAACCAGGACACTTCTTCACAATGGATCAATCCCCAAATTGATTGGTCCTACACCTTCACCGGACCAAGGGAAGAAGTTTACCAAGAAAAGCCCCTCACCAGTGCCAGCCATTGCTTCCAACCTCCAAGCTTTGTGATCGGGCTTGGTCGAAATCTTACCTGCACAATTCACTGTGCCAAGGACTTCATCCGGAGCTTGCTTGGATCCAATCGAAGGTGACACAACTCTCGCATCGAAGCTTCACTTTCCGAGCAAAGGTATGGACTCACTCTTCTTCCCGAGCTTACATAGATTCTCCATTTAATTTGAGTCAATTTAAATACATGTTTACCATATGGATGTGTTCGTCTCCTCAAGACGAATCCATAGAGCATAAGAACACGAAAATCCGTTGAGAATCGAGTGAGAAATTAGGGTTAGAAGGTTGACGGTCACGGGTGCACACCAGTCGTAGACGATGACCAGGAGCCTTCAGATCGAGCGTGTATCGAGCGAACGGCCAGGATCGCGTCGGACGTAGCAACGGAACATGAACTGCGGGGCCCCGAAGCGCTGAGTCGGATGGCGTCGCCGAATCAGAAGTCGACACGCGGCGCTTCGGAGATGCCTAGGTTGAGTTGGCGCCGCGTGGATAAGTAGGAAATTAGGTTATTTTCCTATTTATTTAATTCCCTAAACTTCAAAAATGCATAACTTTGTGTAGGAAAATTAGAAAAATAAAATAAAAATACCCTCTTACTCAGTGAACAGAGGAGAATAATGTGGAAAAAAAATCATTCAATTTCATTGAGTATTTGATTTTTAATAATTTATTTACTCTCTCGCACATTTTCAATTCTCCATGCATGTATACAATTCACCATGGCATGAGACCATAGTGGCTTTTGAGCCTCCGAATTCGAGAACATTCCCTAAATTTTCCAAAGTCGTGGGTCATCCCTATGAAGAGTTATTGATTTTTCAATTCTAGGTTGCTAGTTCGAGTATTTTAATTCCAATAATTAGCATATTGTGAGATAAATTCTAGGAAAATTTGGTGATTTTTATTATGACCGGAGGACCCTAGGAAAAATAGGTTTTGAGTTAACTCACTGGAATAACCCTAATCGGCTTAAACACCCAAAATGGAGCTTTAATTAATTAGAGCTAATCATATATCAAATTGATTTGAAATCAATTCTCCACTGACCTTTAGGATCAGAGGAACGCACCATAAAAGTTTGAAGTCAATTGGACTTCGTTAGCCCTATCAAATGGGTTGATTAAGCCATTTAGCCAAAATTAAACTTAAAAAATTCATAACTTTCAAAATACTTTTCAAAAATTCACCAAATTGGTTTTGGAGCCTCTCTGATGTTATGGGAATTTAAAAAAAATTAAAATTACAATTTTCTAAAAAAGTTGATTTTTTGCATTATTTTAATATTTTTGATAATTAAAAAATAATAAAAATCACAAAAATAATAAAATTCACTAAAATGTCACATTTTGAATTTTAACCACATAGGAATAAACCCCATATTTTTCTTAGGTCTCTATGATGATATATTAAATTTTAAAGGCCTAGGGTAATTTTAAAATTAAAAAAATGTATTTTCTAGCATTTCTACTAAAATAATTATAATAAATCAAAGAAAAGTTAGAAAATTATAAAAATTGGTTCTCTGATTTCCTTGATATCAGAGAGATTTTTGAAAAATATAAAATTCATTTTTCAACCTTTATTTTATTTTTAAATTAATTAATACTCCAAAACTCAAAATAATTATAATAAAAAGAATATAATTCAAAAAATCACCAAAATTAGTCCAAGTGGTTTTCTGGTCATTAGGAATGTCCCATACTTTTCTTAAGGACAGAAACTTTCCCTTGATCATGTTATTGAATTTTCCTTGGAAATCCCTATTTTCTACAAAAAATAATTACATAAATAAATTAAATACAGAAAAATCACATTTTCTCCTCTAATGTCTTTATTGACATATGAGTGAAGTCACATAAAAATTTCAAATTCATTTATGCTCAATTTAGTGAGTTATGAAATTATTAAGCTTGAAGGGCAAAATGGTAATTAAAATTTTAACCCTTAATTAAAACTTTAGGCTTAATAAAATGAAAGAGTAAAATATTTGATCATAATATGATTTGGATGATTGAAATTTAAATAATTAAAGGGTAGAAACCTACTAAACAATTTAAAAATAATTAAAATAAACCTTAATTAAATAATTAGTTAAATTTGGAAGAATAATAAAAAATTGGAATTATTAAAATAGGGATGTTATTAGGAAGAGATTTGTTCTTTAATTTAAGAATCCCTAAATTAATCACTTCAATAATATCTAATCCCTAATTAAAATGATAATCCAAATTTAAAATTTAAAATGCTAAAGGACTTAATCATTAAATTAAATTAAAGTTAAATTATTTAAATTAAATCCTTTTAAAATTTCAATTAAATTGATACTTTAACAATTAAAGTTAAATCATCTTTAAAACATAAAAAAAATAAAATATTAAATTAAAATTAAAAATAAAATTAAATTTAAATTTATATTAAATTAAACTAAATTAAATAAAATTAAATTAAAACATATTAAATTAAATCAAATTAAATTAGATTAAATTAAATTAAATTAAATTAAATTAAATCATATTAAATTAAATTAAATTAAATTAAATTAAATTAAATTAAATTAAATTAAAAAATAAAATCAAGTTAAAATTAAAATTAGATTAAATTAAATAAATTAAATTAAAATTAAAACTAAAGTTAAAATAAATTGAATTAAAAATAACATCACCTAAGACATAAAGAATTCAAAAATAAATCTAAAACAACTTGAACACTATTCCAAACTTAAATCCATTAACTGAAATTAAATTAAATCATAAACCATTTGAACATCAATTTGCCCTCGAAAGCTTTTGTTGTCATAACTCCTAAACGGAACGTTAAGCTGAAGTGTTACTTCACTCATAGGATATTCAAATGTCCTAGTTCACCGAGCAAGATAACAAAACTTGAACTCCTGGACGATTAATTCGTTTGTATAATTAAATTCTCTTGGACTTAAAAATAATCCTAGAAATATTGAAAAGATGTTTAAGACTCGTCTTAAGCACTTCCTCGATATGATAGGATATTTATAAGAACAATTGAACTTAATTGTTCTTTGATGAAGAAAATCGTCCTTAAACCAAAACACAAGAACCTAGACATCATAGGAGGTCACTAGCTATAGAAATATGACCTTGGTAGAAAACCATAACCATTCCCTTAGCTTTACCTAGGAACTTGCTTCAAATGCTTAAATATTCTAAATTGTGTTTTAAGTGCAGCTTGGGATGACGGGAAGACCCTCCAGGTACGCTTTTATTTTATTGCAATTTACTTTATCAGCAAATGCACTTTGCTTTTCTTGCATGATAAACAACTGTTGCATGAAAACCAAAACTTTTAGGATAGTCCCTAAACTGAAACCAAAACTAAATTAAAAGTCATTACAAGATAAAATTCACCGCCACAACCTTTCAAAATATAAAATAACTCAAAATTTAATCACAAACAGAACAACAAAATTACAACTACAACTAAATTAAAACGTCTTGTTGGATGATCGGAATACCTCGGATGATGTAACCTACGTGTTGCTAACGGGATTTCCCACGGTCTAAATGAAAGAGTGGAACTCATTCAACTGAGTTTAGCAAATTCATCCGGACTAAGTGAATCCGATAAAAATAACGATGCCGAAAGGATGGAACCGTGGATCTTAACCGGTGTTGTTATAATCAACTTTAAGATTTGTTTTAATTAAAACATAAAAATACTTGGAAATTAAGACCTTCTCTAATCCAGAACACTTCTCTCATCTCCTGATTTATGACTTCTAAAACTAAACCCCTGCAACAACACGAAGCTCGGAGCATGGTGGGCAAGACGGCCATCGTCATCGCAGAAACCCGAGTCTACTTCAGCAAAACTTTCTTAGAATTAAATAACCAAGCCATAGGACTTCGAGGTAGTTTGCCTGGTGCAACATAAATCCTCAACTCTTCTTTAGGCATTTGCATGATAATGTCATGTAAATTAAGCCCTAACCGGTCTTAGGACTCCGAGGTAGTCGTTTGGTACGACATAAACCCTCATATCTTCAAGGCTATTTGTATGATTTTATCATACAAATATAAGTCCTAATTAATTAAAATTGGCAAGATCAAAACATTAAATAAACATTAGGGCTTTCCTAAATTCAAGCCAAACAATAGGATAGCCGGGAAGTTGCCAAGATTATTTTTGGATCCTCAGCTTCTCCTACCTTTCTTCCTTTGGATTCTCAAAAATAAATTGTTCCAAATTTTGAGTCATTCCCTATTGAAATTCCAAAATTCAATTCCTTGAAAACTCAAACTTTGAAATTCTTGAGAGCAGAACTACTGATTATTATCGAGAGTTTTCTTAAATGATTCACTTCATTTAAGATGTAATTAACTATAGTGGCTTGCCCTTATAGGGAATTTTAAGAACCCTGGTAATATAAACCCTGTTTAATGTTTTCATATTAAGCAGGGGAACTTGTCGGCTTATAAAATTGGTTCGCAGACTAAACGGATGTCACAAACCTTTCTAGTTTATTTGATCAAGCCCCATTATCAAGCAATGTGTCTATTTTTCGGATAGTATACACGGCTTGTGGTGCGATGCTCGTTTATATAAACTATTCTGGATGCGAGATCGGCTTGATTTCATATCTTAAAATTTTCAAATTCAAAATTATTTTCAAAATCAAATACTACTTTTCAAATTATTTATTTAAATTAAATTAAAAATTCGCCGATAAATTCTGTAGGCGACTCCTTTTTTCAAAATAAAACACCTAACCTAAAAATATGCCGACACTCGTTTGTTGGACCTATTTTTATGACTGAAACTTTGCAAAATTTGACGATAGGCGAATCAGAGTCGATCGAGGTTCCGGCGCCTAGGCGCCAAAAGTTGGCGCCTAAGCACCAGAATAACTAGCGTATCGATGATCCGGCGCCTAGGCGCCAGATTCCGGCGCCTAAGCACCGCGGTTACAGATCATGGAAAAACTGAAATTCTTCAGTTTTTCACATAAGAGCTCTTAATATATAGCCTATTTTTCGTCCCCAATCCCATAGAAACACTAATTTCGACCGGAGCAATTCATTTTGGAGGAGTTAGGAAGGATTTAGAGGTAATGGATAGAGGAAATCATGGAAATGAGATAAGAGACAAATCTCCTAAAGATCGACAGCCTTATTTTAATGTTTTTATTGCTGTTAGTCTGGAGAAAATGTTTAGTCGAATGGATAAGATTGAAGCAGAACTTCAAAGTATTGGTAATCATCTCCATGATATGTACAACCAATACAAACACTTGGAATGGTAAACCAAAATTCAATATAATCATACGGCTCCCTATCATGATGCTCAAATAGAAATGTACGCGAAGAACAAGTGGATTGATGAAAAGACAGCTTTAGAATTTCCAAGGGCGTTGGTGTTCTATCCCTTCTGTCCTAGCGAACTTCATATTGAAAGAGATGGAAATTGAAGATTGGTGTTAAATAGATTCTATATGTGTTTTAGGTGTGATCGAGTCTTGTGTTAGTGTGTTGAATATCTCATTTGTGTATTTGCTTAAATTGTTCAATGTGTGTTGTTGGATTTGAATATTAGCTTTAAATATGTTGTTGTTTGTGTTATTTATAAAACTATGAAGCTTGATACAAGTCTTATACTGAAAATTATTAAATTTGGAATGGATATTAGGATTTAGAATTGAAGAATTTGGATACATTTATGTGGATCTATACTGTCATTTTAAATTGATTATAAAAATATTTGGAGGTTATAAAATGGATTAATACTCTCATAAGAGTAATTAGGAGTGAAATTTGAGAAGATTTTGCGGAAATATTTAATTTAAATAGAATTTTTGGAAAGGCGAGTTTGGCGCCTAGCCGCCAGAATTCCGTGCCTAGGCACTGGTTCGACCTGAACCTGAAAACTCTTCTTCTTAAACCCCCATGCCATTTTTGGCGCCTAAGCTTCCTTCTCCATAGTTTTTCACGAAAATACCACCTAGAGATCCCATTTAGAGCCAGATTTTCAAGTTTTTGGGCTTGAAATCACCCGATTTCTTCATCTCGAGGTCAGATCTACATTCTAAAGTCATTATTTTTTATTTTCACCATGGATTTTTCTCTCATTTAGAAAAACCGAAATTTTGAGAAAAATTTTGATTTTTTATGATGAAATCCATGAATTTTTAAGCTTTTTCAAGTTTAAAAAGCTTAAATTAGTTTATTTTTCTAGATCTGTTGAATTTATTTCACATTTAGATGACACTCAAATCTAAGCGAGGAAAGGAACGAGAAAATTTTGATCGTAGCAAGTTCGTCACTGCTGCTGCACACTTCCGATACAATGATTTTGCTATGACTCGAAAGTTTGTCTGGGAGCGAAGTTTTTATAATTCTGAAGGAAGAATTGAGGAAACAATCGTCGCACTCAATTGGAAACGATTCTGCTATTTCATTGTTGTTGCCATTATCCCGGTGGTTAGAGAATTTTATGCTAATTTCGTGGATGCGGAGGAATACGAGATTTTTGTTCGAAGAGTTGAAGTAGGATTCACTCCTGAATGCATTAATATTTTCTATGGCCTGTCGCCAAACATAGAGTGTTATTACTCGGGTTTATCTCCATCTGAGGGAGATTTGGACATGATCATTGCCTACCTGACTAATAATACTGGAGCCTGGAAGATTTGGAACGGGAAAAGAGTAAATTTTTCATCTTCTAAGCTTAATGGTGTTTCCAAGGCATGACACTACTTTATTTCTGCTCATCTCCTTCCATCCAATCATCTGTGTGAAGTTACCAGAGATAGAGCTTTTCTAAACTACTACATTCAAGAGAGGAAGTCTATTGATGTAGGGAGCATTATTTATGATTCTATAGAGGCTACTGCTCGTTCTAGCACATCTATTGGACTTGGTTTTCCATTTCTGATCTATTCTCTATGACAAAGTGCTGGAGTAGTTGCTGAGCTTTCTGAGAAAAAGCTCAAGTCAGTGAAGCCTATATGAAGAGAAAGCGTTAGCATTTATGATCGACTGCGAGGTAAGAGTTCTACTGCACCTGCTGGTTCATTACCTACTTCAGGTAGAGCTTGTACATCTAGACCATCTACTTCTGCTGAGCCATTTACTTTTTGGGAAACCATGCATGATCAGTTCATAGAGCAGCAGCATGAGTTATTCTTAACTCACTACAGAGTAGATATGATAGACATGAAGATTGATCATCTTTCTGAGTATACACAAAGAAAGAGTGATTTCGATGCTGAGTATTCGCAGTCTTCGATGAGATTTCGAAGGGTGAGCATGATGTTCGGCTCCCTACTTGTCCCGCATTTTCACCCTATGTTGATCCTAAGGATATGGAGTTCTCTTTTGGTGATGATGATGATGAAGCTACAGACAGTGATTAGTAGCTTGACTTATCTCTAGAAATTGTTGATTCTATTTTTAGAGAATTTTCTTGTTTTTTATGCAGTTTATTGTGATGTTATTTGTTAGTATTGTTGTGAACCTTTTATGTTAAAACTGCTTTTAGATTATCTGATGTGTGTTTAAGACTGAGATGTGAATGAATTTCTATAAAAGTTTATTTCTGTTTCAGTTTATTGTTTAGTGTTCATAAATAGTTAGTAAATTTGCATGTTCAAAAATAAAAAAATTTAAAAAATTTTAGAAATTAACTCCTGCTCTGCAAAACTTTTCTATATATGCTTAATCATTTCTCTTATATTCATATTGAAGCATGCGTAGAAGTAGAAGTTAGTTTTTCCTTACTACATCATTATTGTACTTAGATTGATTCGTGTTTATTTCTTTCTCTCATGCTTTAGAAAATTTCATAATTCATATTTATACTAAAGCTGAAGTTTGGGGGAAGGAAAAATATCTATCAAATTTAAATATTATTTGTCCTTAAAGAACTAATATTTTCTTTAAAAAATATACTAACATAACATAAGGAATAAAAAACTATTTAAGATTACCTAAATTTTTTAATTTATAAATAATTTAGTAAACTTAACTAAAATTTCAAAAAATTTGGTTGATTTTAAGAATAGAATTATTTAGCTTAAAGAATAATAAGAAGAAAATTTTCTATTTATAGTAAAGAGAATTATATTTTTGAAATACTAAGGAATCAAGATTATTGCTTGAAAAAAAAAGATTGAAATAAGTTTTGAAAAATAATAAATTATTAATGTCATATTTATTAAGTAAGAATGTATAAGTTTTTGAAAATAAGTTAAGGATAATGAAGTTCAAAATCATTAACAGGCTATCCAAAAATAGTAATCCTCAATTAAAATAAAAAAAGGGGATTGAAAAACAATCCAGAAAAAAAAAAGAAGAGAAAAAAGAAGAAGAAAAGAAAGTGAGGAGAAGCTTGAGGAAATGCCTAATCAAAAATTGGCTTCACTTGAATTATCTTATAGCAAGAAAACTGATTACATTTTTAACTTAATTTCTATGTACACATATTTTTACTAGAAAAATATTTCATGAAAATCTTCTTCTTGTAAATATTCTATGTGACCTTGATATGATAAACTACAATTATTCTTGGGATAAATGAAAAATTGGAAGTCTTATGATTGGGTAGTTAAATGTTCTTAAATTATTAAAATTAAATATAATTAGTGAAATTTTGGTTAATGATTTGCTAAAGCAATTATAAAACCAAAAATTATAAGGAATCTTAAATATTTTAACTTCATTCCAAATGTTATCTATTTTATGTAATTTAAAGGATTACTTGAGGACAAGTAACGTTTAAGTTTGGGGGAATTTGGTCTACCTAAGAAATTCCCATTTTTATGCCTTATCTATGATTCAATTCTTAAGGTTATTATGCTTTAATGAAAGGTATTTTCATGTTTTTGGATGTAGATGATTAAAAAAGAGTCTAAGAAAGAAAAAGAAGGAAAAAGGAGCAAAAAGGAGCAAAATTTTGGAATTATTGGCCTGGCGCCTAGGCGCCACAGTCAGGCGCCTAAGTGTCATTTCGATACAGATGCTGTTAAGTTTTTTTGATGACTTTGGGCAGTTATTTTGACGGTGTTAAGCGGTTATTGGAGCTTCTAGAAGACTAAAAGTTACTCCTAATATATATGACATGTGATACAATGTATTTGGACACAAGGAAACAGTTTGGATCACGAAGAGGTGTGACCCAAAGTGAAGAGATGCGAAAGACCTCATCACGGAGTCTGACGCCTAGGCGCCAGATCCCGGTGCCAAGGCGCCAGATCCCGGTGCCAAGGCGCCAGATCCCGGTGCCTAGGCGCGACGGTTACCTTCTAAAAGATACATTGAATTTGGACGAATTTTGAAGAGGTGCCTTAAGCAACCCCTGGTCAAATTCAGAGCTCTATAAATAGGAGCCCATTCTACAGAGAAAAATGCACCAAAACCCCCCTCTTAGTACACATACCCATTTTAGCATCTTCTCTCTCATCTCTAGTTTTATTTAGTCTCTTCCATACTTATGTTGACCTCATTTTTGATGAGGTCTTCTCTTCCCTCTTTAGTGTTTAGGATCTAGCCTTAGGCTTTTCCTTTGACTATCTTAGAGAACTAGAATTGGGACCCATCCCTTAGAAATTTAAACCACTTCTTGTCTCCCCGCAAACCCCACAAGCTTGATTGTACACCCCTAATCACCTAGAGGGTTGAGATCAAATGTCGAGGTTTAAAGGATGAGTTCCCTATAGGACTCTTTGGCCTTAGGACTACCCTGGGTGGCCTGGTCTGGTGAGGGTTGACTTACACACTCACTGCACTCACACTCTACACTCTCACACACACAATCCAAATCCTAAAACCACACCTATCCCTAACTTGATTCCCTGACTCATGTAGGTAATTCATATGGATGGACCTTAACCCCTAAGCCCCTGGTTAAGAGGGTTAGGAACAACATGGTGAATGCCTCCAATGAGTCCTCTCATGGCTCATATGGGCTTAATATAGCTTCATGGCTCAATCAAAGGGATTCCATTTCACTCACATTTGATCAATCTTCATTCTTCCAAAATTTCAATTTTTAACCCCGGGGACCCTACACCCATCAAACCTACCAAAAGCCCTTGAAATTGCCCAAATTTTCCAAAATCTCCAAATTCACCAAAATTCTTCAAAACCAATCCCAAACATTGCCACATCACTCAAATTGATCATCCATAGCCAAATATACCAAAATTTCCAAAAAAATACACTCCAAATACACTAAGAATACACTTTTGGCCAAACTTTTATAAATTCCAAAAAATTCCCAGAAAATTACAGAAAATTCTAAATATTCCCAATTTTATTTTGTCCAACTACACCATGGGCCAATTTTGTCAATTTACCCTACTTTTACCAAAACCCCCAATTTAGCCCATTTTAAACCCAAATGAACCCAATGTCAAACCAAATCACCCCAATTGACCTCAATTTGGGTCCAATTCAATTCTAAACTTCAATTCAATATCCCCAATATCAATTTAGACCAAATTCAAGCCCAATTTGATTGACATTTGAATCCAATTTCATTTTTAAGCTTAAGGCCCAATTTTAACCCATGACCTAAACCTACCTCAAACCAACCCAATTCAATCCCAATTTGACCCAAATCTTTTCTAAAACCTTCCTAGCATCCCCAAAAACAAAACACTAACATGATTTGCCCAAAATTTGGACCCAAACCTTACTCAAATTCAACTCAAACCCAAAATTCCCTAAATGGGCCTACACCCAAACCTAACCCAAATGGGCCCGAATCCCAAAATCAAAACCCAACCAAAGTTGAAACCTATTTGTAACACCCCCATAAACATTTCCCAACATTAATTTTACATCAATTTCAACATTAGCCCAACTTTAGCCCAAGATAGCTCATTTTGACCCATTTGGACTCTATTACCAAAGAGACCCAAATTAGACCCAATCCAATTCCAAATCACCTCAAACTTGCTTCAAATCAATCATGGCACATCCCTAAAATAAACCTAACATTTGTTTGGCCCAATCCTTCACAAAAATTCCCATCCATAAATTTATTTTCAAGCCCACTTTTTTCTAAACCTTCCTAAAAGCCCATTTCTAAAATAATTTCAAAAGTCCAAACCCATCCTAAGGCCCACATTAGATTCTCATCTCATCCTCACTCAATTAAAATCATCCCTAAGTTCTAAATTAGCCATCAAATTTTTCTAAACTAAGCTGTATGCCAAATCCTATGAAATCACCCCTAAATTACCAAAATTCCTAAAAACCTCTATCTTGAAAGTTGACTTAGCCTTTTCCAAGCCAAAGGTGAGCCATGAAGCCATGCATGAGCCACATGTGAGCCATGAAAGCCTTGGACACTTCACCATACCCAAAATGGCAAGAAGAGGGGACCCTTTAATGATCCTCTTAAGGGTGATTAACCACTCCCGTGTCTCCCCTAACTCATGCTTAAGCCTAATTGTACTTGGATTGTGACTTGACCCCACTAATCAAGGTGATCCAAGTGACTTTCTCTTCACCCCAAATTGGCCTTGGATGGTGGACCTAACCCAAAACCATGGGTTGACCCATTTAGACCCAAAATTAGCCCTTTCCCATTCCACTTTGATTCAAACCCTTTACACATGGCAACAACCAATTGACTTCACAAACATCAAGCCCTGAGCCTCCTGACCCTGAGGGTGACCCATGCCTGCCGGCCAGCCACCTGGGCCGCCGGAAAACACCAGACCCGAGAGCTCCCATGTGAGCCCAAGCTTGGAATTCTCACCTCCTGAGTTGCCCCATGCCCAATGGCCACCATGGCTGTTCTTCTCCTCACCAGAGCAGCTAATCCCAACCCCTAAAGCCCCCTGGGAGGCCCTCCAGCCACTCCTTTTTAAACCCCACCTCTCTCAGCCATGGAGGAGGTGCTGAAACAAACCTACTGAAACTCTGCCAAATTGTTGTAGACCACTCTCCACACTTAGAGCAATTGAGCTCCAGTGTCCATTTGCCCTAATCCCCATTAACAGAGCTCAATTTCAGAGTCAAAATTCCACCCAAAAAACAGGACACTTCACTAAAGTAGCCAATCTCCAAATTGATTGGTCCTACACCTTCACCAGACCAAGAGGAGAAGTTACCCAGTGAAAGCCCCTTCCCCAGGCCACCCAGTTGCTCCAGCCTCCAAGCTTTGTGATCGGCTGTGGTCACTTTTGTACCTAGGCAATTCACCAGGCCAAGGGACTTCCTGGAGCTTGCTTGGACCCAATCGAACGTGACACAACTCTCAGATCGAAGCTTCACTTCTCTGAGCAAAGGTATGAACTCTCTCTTCCTCCTGAGCTTCTGGGGATTCTCCATTTGATATGAATCAAGTTCAATGCATGATCACCGTATAGATGTATTCTTCTCTTCAAGACGAATCCATAGTGCACAAGAACACAAAAATTCGTTAAGTATTGAGTGAGATCTTAAGGTTTTAGCGTGCACTGTCACGGGTTCACACCAGTCTAGACGATGACTGGGAGCCGTTGGATCGCGCGTGTATCGAGCGGACGGCTCAGATGGTGTCGGACCAGGAGACTGTACGTGAACCGCGGGCCCCATGGCAGCTGACTCAGATGGCAGCGCCTAACCAGGAGACGCCTCGTGGCCTTTCAGATCCGCTAAGGTTGACGCAGCGCCGCGTGGTTAAGTAGGAAATTACGGTATTTTCTTATTTATTAAATATCCAGAACTTCAAAAATTCATAACTTTGTGTAGAAAAATCCTAAAAATAAAATAAAAAAACCCGCTTGCTCAGTGAATAGAGGAAAATAATGTGGAAAAGAAATCAGGTCATTTCATCAAGTATTTTATTTTTAATAATTTATTTACTCTCTACACTATTTCAACTCTCCATGCATATAGGAAATTCACCATGGCATGAGACCATAGGGTTTTTAAAGCCTCTGAACTTGGAAACAATCCCTGAATTTTCCAAGGTCAGAGGCCATCCCTATGAGAAGTTATTGATTTTTCAATTGCATGTTACTGTTTTGAGTATTTTAATTCCAATAATTAGCATGTTAAGAAATAAATTCTAGGAAAATTTGGTGATGTTTCTTATAACTAGAGGAACCTAGGAAAAATAAGTTTTGAGTTAATTCACTTGGAATAACCCTAATTAGTCTAAACACCCAAAATTGAACTTTAATTAATTAGGGTTAACTATACATCAAATTGACTTGGAAACAATTCTCCACTGTCCTTTAGGGTCAGGAGAGTCTCACATAAAAATTTGAAACTAATTGGACTTGATTTGATCCACCAAATGGGTTGATTAAGCACCGTGGGTAAAATTAAACTTTAAAAATTCATAACTCACAAAATACTTTTAAAAAATTCACAAAAATGGTTTTGGAGCTTCTCCGATATCAGAGGAACTTAGGAAAATTAAAATTGTAATTTTCTAAAAAGTTGATTTTTATCATTATTTTACTATTTTTAATAATTAAAAAATAATAAAAATCATAAAAATATTAAAAATCACCAAAATGTCACATTTTGAATTCTAATTACTTGGGAACAAACCAAATGTTTTTCTTAAGTCCCTAGGATAAGATATTGAATTTTAAAGGCTTAATGTAATTTTTTAATATTAAAAAATGTATTTTTCAACCTTTTCACTAAAATAATTCTAATAAATCAAAGAAATATCGGAAAAATGCAAAATTTGTTTCTCTGAACTCCTTGAGGTTAGAGAGATTGCAGAAAAATATAAAATCCATTTTTAAACTTTAATTTTATTTTAAAATTAATTAATACTCCAAAACTCAAAATAATTCTAATAAATAAAATATAATTCAATAAAATCATCAAAATTGGTTCAAATGGTCCTCTAGTCATTAGGAATATCCCATAATTTTCTTAAGGACAGAAATATTTCTTTGGTCATGTTATTGAATTTTCCTTGAAAACCCCTATTTTCCATTAAAAATAATTACATAAATAAATTAAAAACAGAAAAATCACATTTTGTTTCCTCTAAAGTCTTAATTGACATGTAAGTGAGGTTACATAAAAATTTTAAGTTCATTTGAGCTTAATTTAGTGAGTTATAGAATTATTAAGCTTGAAGGGAAAAATGGTAATTAAAAATTACAACCTTTAATTAAAATTTTAGGATTAATAAAAAAGGGGAGGGTAAAATATTTGATTTTAAACTGATTTTGGATGATTGAAACTTAAATGATTGAGGGTAGAAACCTACTAACCATTTCAAAAAAAAATAATTAAAACAAACTTTAATTAATTAATTAATTGAAATTTTGGCAAAATGATGGAAATTGGAATTATTAAAGTAGGGATCTTATTAAGAGGATATTTATTCTTTAATTTAAAAATCCAAACCAAGATTCTTCTTGGATCCTCAGCTTCTCCTACCTCTCTTCCATTGTACTCCAAAATAAACTGTTCCAAATTTGAGCTAACCCCTTTTGAAATTCCAAAATTCAACCTTTTGAAAACCTTAAACTTTGAAATTCTTGAGAGCAAAACCACTGATCATTATCGAGAGTTTTCTTAAATGATTCTCGTCATTTAAGATGTAATTAACTATAGGGGCTTGCCCTTATAGGGAACTTTAAGAACCCGAGTAATATAAACCTCGCTTAATTCATTTATATTAAGCGGGGGAACTTGTCGGCTTATAAAATTGGTTCGCGGACCGAACGGATGTCACGAAATCTTCTAGTTTATTTAATCGAGCCCCATCATTAAGCAGTGTGTCTATTCTTCAGGATAGATACACGGTTTGTGGTGCGGTGCTCGTTTATATAAACTATTTGGGATGTGAGATCAGTATGATTTCATATCTTAAAATTTTTAAACTTAAAATTACTTTCAAAATCAAATGTTATCTTTTAAACTATATATATATTTAAATTAAATTTAAAATATGAAAATTCGCCGACAATTTCTGTAGGCGACCCTTTTCAAAACACATAACCTAAAAATATGCCGACAACTTCTGGCGACTCCGCTGGGGACTAGTTCCTCTCTCCATTTTGATCAGATGGTTTTGCTTTCATAAATCGGTAGTGCATCCATGTCCCTAGTGGATAAAAACTACCATTCTTCTGTTGGAATACCCCGTTCATTTCTGTCTTGAACGAGTATAGACAACACCTCTCGGATTTAGGAGCCACTGTTTAGACACCCCTAAACAGAGAGGTTCCGAGATCCTTTTACCTCTTTCCTGAGGTGGGGTGGACCCCGATAGGTGTTAGCTTAGGAGCGATCCTTCAAGTTGAGAAGTCTTACATAAGACTCTCTCTTCCTTTCCAATTCTAAATCAGGCCCTTTACCTTTTCCATAACCTTTTTCCTTTAATTGTTTTGTTTTTAAACAAACAAACTACCTAATAAACGACCTCTTTTATAAATCACAAATGCACTAACATAAACAAAAATGTGTTCGGACTCTTTCTTTTTCGTCCTAGACATTACGACGAAAGGAAGTATAATTCGAGACTGACATTCGGAATGCGCCTGCGGAAAATGGATGCCCCAAAGTTAATCTTCTCCTTCACCGATGGATGGACTTCGCTGTTTACAAGGATGAGTCTGCCCGACAATGGGATCATCCGTTTTGGACAAGGATTTGGCAACACGGATGTCGAGATCGTCGACGTCACTCTCTTCGCACTAATGGACAAAATGTCGAAGCTGAAGAGCCGTGATTGAATTCAACCTAAAGTCAGCTCAAGAGTTCCCTCCCCTGCAAAGGGTTCCAGCTGAAAGGAATACCACTGTTCGTAGGAGGACTATTGTCTCTACCCCCACCGGTCTAGTCGTCTCTGCACCTACCCCGGTTTCCGCTAACCTAAGGGGGAAGGAAGTCCAAGTTTGTTATGAGCATGTTACCGTGGAGGGTACAGATCTCCCTGCGAGACCTTCTGTTTTCGAAATTGGGTCCAGCTCGAGGGTTCGACCCCTAACACGGACTCGGAGGAGGAACGAAGTAGAAAGATTGCCGGAAAGGCCGAGGCTGCTGAAGTCGCTTTCTTAGAAGAGATGCACGAGTACATACCATTGCTGTACATCGAGTATACATACCGCTTTTGGAAGGAAGTAGATTCCATCCCCTCTCCGCCGCGGTGACGAGGAAAATGTCCGCAGATTGCTTATACATTACCTCGGCCAGCATACTATAGCAACGATCCAGAAAGAAAAGGGCTAGGATTACACCATTTGCTCGACTGCGGATCGTGATAGAGAAGTTAGCAAAGCAAGAGAAATGTCCGTATCGGAGATTTTAAGAAGGATAGGGCGGGTGCCGACAAATCCCGCCTTGGGCCGCGAGTAGAACCCGTTAGCGCCACGGAAAAGCCGAATAAGAAGATGAAAGCTAGTCGCACTGTTGTTGTTTCGGGTTTACGGATCGGGGAGGATACCACCTTCCGGCATTCGGTAGACGGACCATCCGGTCCTAGGCCTTCTGTCGCTAGAAGGATGGTATGGCGTCCTACTGCCGGCCGATTAAGGCCGAAACAACGACACTGAAAAGGAAAGTCTCGTCGGGAGACTCGAGTCCGAAGAGAGCGCCCACTGCGATGAAGGCGACTCCCAGAAGGAAATCCAACGGCCATCGCATGATAAGCTGCGAAACCGTACGAAAAAGACCACTTGGAGGACGCTATGGAAAAGCTAAGAACCGACATTCAACGATTAGCAAGAGAAGAGAAGAAAAGTTTGGAGATGAAGTCGATTCGTCGGAATTCATGGATGACGAATATGTGGAGATCAACATGGTTGAGACACGAGCATCGTCGGCTTCGCGAGGTGCTCCGACGGTTGCGGAAAGAGATGAACGGAAGTGTTAAGAGCACAACTTCGAGAAAAAGATGATACAATCTCTCAAATGGCAAAAAGGATGGAAGAGATGGCTGCAGCCCTAGCCACTCTTCAGAGTCAGGTTCAACCCCAAGAGAAACGCCTCCAGAAGTTATTCATATTACAGACGGAGGAAAAGAGATTACATCCGTTAACGGAGACGATCAGCCGAAGAAAGATTCTACCCAGAATATGATTCCAGAGAAAGACATCAAGAATATGGTAGAACGAGCGAGTGCGAGAAGCCTTAGCACGGTCCACAGAGCGGAGCATCTATTCGGACGGGTAGACCTTACCCGAAGAATTTGATGCGGTATGATACCCGAAGGCTTCGTACCGCCTCTGTTCGAGACTTTTGATGGTACGGAAACCCTCGACAGCATGTTGCACATTTTCGCGCTAGTTGTTGCAACGCGGGTGGAAGTGACGCCTTACTCTTCCGACGAGTTCGTCGGCGACTGTCGGGGATCGCCTTCGATTGGTACGCGAAGTTGCAGAACGGTTCGGTAAAGACATTTTCGAATTAGAGAACCTCTTCGTGAAACGGTTTGCGGAGCTCGACACCATATCACCGTCGGTGATCTAGTGGTGGAGAAACGAAGCCGAACGAAACTTTAGTGGACTACATACTTCGATGGAGGAATCTAAGCATGAAGTGTGAGCCACGGCTACAAGAGCGGCATGCGATCGGTATCTTGCTTAAAAGCATTCACGGACCGATAGCACTTCTCCTTAAGGGATTTACGATTAAGACTTTCGAGAAGTTGTTAAGCGAGGCCGGAAGCTTGCAAGAGGAAGCGAAGCAACTAAGTTTCGTCGACAAAACGGACAAACGAAGCCTGTGAAGACATTTGAAAAGAAATCCGGGATCGTCGCGGCGGTCGATAAGGGGAAGCGGCCAATGCAAATACGGTCGGAGCGGCCGACGGCCCGATGACGTATCGGCAACCTCGACGGAACTACCAACAACCTCGACCCGGTTATCGGCCAGCTCGACGGTATGAGCAACCGCCTCGCCGCTGGCGCACGTTAAAGGAGCTTATAAATAGAGAATATCCATTCGAGAATGAGGCGGTGCCAAAGATGTTCCGCAGTTTGATGAAGACTCCGGATTTTCAGCTCGCGAGACCCAGGAAGCCGAGAAGAAGTCAATAAGAAAGACCATCCCATCTATTGCCCTTACCACCGGATGCTCGGGCACAAGATAGAGGATTGCATTACCTTGAAGACTTGGCTCTACGACGATCTCCGAAAAGGGAACATAACGATTCCGAAGGAATACATGAAGGAACCCCGAGAAAGGCGGTTCCAGTCAATGTTATTTCAACGGATCCTATTGTTCCTATAGATCCCACACGACGAATGATGGATGGAGTACCGCTTGGACGAAGTCATCGAAGAAAATTTTGGATCGCATCCAAACCGCTTCGGTGCGTGCTTCGATTCAAAGTTCTAAACCAGTCAAGCCGGCGCTATCGCTTGCGATTGAAGAACCACCCCAGGAAGAAAAGATCGTAGAAAAGAAGGAGATCGTAGAAGAAGAAAAGACCGAGGCTCTTAAGGCTAGACTAGGGGCTGCTTATCCTAGGATGGTTGTTTCCGATTCGGGGGAAAAATTCCTCGAACCTTTGACTCTGTATGATTATTTGCTCGCTCCGGCGGAATCTTATAATGATAAGAGTTATGGCGTTGGCTACGTTTTAACTGTTTCTAACGATTACGCAACTAACGACAACCAACCTAATCCGGATCTCGATGTCGATACAAATAACAATTCTCAAACATACACAACCTCGACAATCACGATGACAAAGAAGACAATCACCAGGAAGACTATGAAAGTTCAACGAGCAATGAATACTATTTGTGAATTTCGAGGAGCTCCAATCACGATAGAGTTAGAGCTTTCGGATTCCGAAGCGACTCCGAAAAGAACTGTCATGCCGATTCGAAAGGAGACACCGATGAAACTCGATACCGGATTCGAAGAAATCACGAAGTCAACTTAAGGAGCGGAAGGGTTCTACCTCCGAGAATGGGTCCAAAAGACGAAGGAAAGCAGGTGGTTGTTCGGGAAGAATCAACCCGGCGGAAGAATTGCCCATTCGAGAAGAAGCCGAAACACATGGTAACAAAGTGGACTATAACGTGCTAGCCCATCTTAGGAAACTACACGGCAAGCGAGCATCTACGACGCTCTCATCTTATCAAAAGAGATGAGGGAAGCTCGATCGAGGCCTTACTTGATCCGGAGATTTGTTTAGCTCGGATGGCCGGAGATTCCTTAGACGAGGTTTGCTCGTTAAAGGAACGACGAGGTGTTACCTTCGCGGACGGTGATCTATTACTTGGGACGCCGATCACGGCCGACCGTTGTACATTTCAGTTACAATCGGAAAGTTTACGCTCTCCAAAGTATTGGTGGATCCAGGAGCGTCAATCAACATAATGAATCTTCGGACGTTAGCATACTTGGAAATTGATGCTCGCGAGCTTGAAGCGGACAAGATGTTACTAAGAGGATTCGACCGAAAGGAGAAAGAGCCCTCGGATCAATAACGTCGTTGATGAAGACCGGTGATTTAACAAAGACGATCGCAAAATTCCATATAATTGATTCGAAACATCGTTCAACGCACTACTTGGGCCAGCCGTGGATACATGAGAACCGGATGGTACCGTCGTCTCTGCATCGGTGCATAAAATACTATGATGGAGGAGAACGAGTGCATTAAAGGTGACTTGCGACCTTTCTCCATACATGAAATTGGAATTCATGAAGATGCGACCTACTACGCGCCTCCAAGAAAACAATCTTCTCCAGAAATACCATGCCGAATGAAGCAAAAGAAGTTAGAGACGACGAAGAACCCGAAGTTCTAGTCCAACGAGTCACTCACCACTCCCTTACGGCGAGATGGTGAAGGTTTCTTCACAACTTGCACCCGAGGTCGAGGCCGGGGACGAGGTCGTGGCGAAACGTTGGGACGGTTGGACGAAAAAGCCGGTAATCAACGTGAATTGGGAGAACGGCTACGAAGAAGAAGAAGAAATCAAGAAAGAAGCGACTACGACAAACCGGAAGGAACCACAATTCGAAGATCTCCCTCGAAGATGAAAAGAATGAAGAATATAAATCGATGTACGAGAAGATTAACTACCATGTACACACTATGGCCACGACCCCGATCCGATCTAATAAGATCGAGGGTATGGTGGTCAAGGAAGTGCATGGCGGTGGCGCTAAACCAATCAAATTTTACCGTGGTACTCCTTCTTCCAATAATGAAAAAGATGTACAATTTGAAGATGTGACTTCTTCCGAATTAATGGAATTACCGTTTGAGTGTTACTCTCCCTGTGTTCAAAATTTAATTCAACGTGGTGTCTTACCTCGACAATGGACAAAGGGTCAATCACAACATTTTGAAAGACTATGGAACAATGTCGGTCGGCCTCACGATTCGAAACATGGTCTCGGATTCGGCACGGTAGGTTCGGTTGACGATACGGAATTTTGCTTGGTTGTCACTTGCGAGCCTAATAAGGAGTGCTTGGAAGCTTCGGAAGGACCTCGAAGATCTACCAATCGGAGATGCTCCACGGAATTCGAAGAAGAAATCAAATCTACAATAGACGAGTTAATGGAAGTTAACTTAGGTACTAGCGAAAAGCCTAGACCATACCTTTGTTAGCTCCTTACTCGATAAAGAAGATTCGAGGAAATGATCGAGCTATTAATGGAATTCGAGGACTTGTTTTGCTTGGAGTTACGACGAAATGCCGGGATTAGCTCCGAAGTCGCGGTTCACAAGTTAGGAGTAGATCTTACTACGTTCCGGTCGAACAAGCTCCCAGAAGAATGCGTCTAGAAATTGAGCAACAAGTAATAGCCGAAGTTAAGAAGCTAATCGACGCTAAATTTGTCCGTGAAGAACAATACCCTACTTGGTTAGCCAACGTGGTACCAGTCAGAAAGAAAAATGGTCAGATCAGAATGCTGTAGACTTCGGGGATTTAAATAAAGCATGTCCAGAAGGATGAATTTCCACTTGCCGATCCAGGACCGATGATCGACATTGCTTCGACACATGAAATATTTTCATTCATGGATGGATCATCGGGATACAACTAGATAAAAATGGCATCAGAAGACGAAAGGCTCACAGCTTTCAGAACACCGATCGGAGTGTATTGCTACACAGTAATGCCATTCGGTCTGAAGAATGCAGGAGCAATATATCAAAGAGCAATGACAAAGATTTTCGATGATCTCATTCACAACCAAGTCAAGTGCTACGTGGACGATGTGGTCATCAAAAGCAAGCCGAAGGAAGATCACCGTATGATTTGAGAATTGTTTTCGAGCGACTAAGGCAATACAACCTTAAGATGAATCCCTTAAAATGCGCCTTCGGCGTCACCTCCGGGAAATTCTTAGGATTTGTTGTCCGACATCGCGGAATCGAAATTGATCCGGAAAAGATTAAAGCTATCTTAGAGATGCCGCCTCCCCAAAACCTTAAAACGGCTACGATCCTTTCAAGGGAAGGCTGGCATATCTTCGACGCTTTATCTCGAACTTGTCGGGTAGGTGTCGGCCCTTCTCGGCATTAGTTAAAAAGGACGCCAAATTCGTTTGGGAAGAGAAATGCCAACGGGCCTTCGAGGACATTAAGCAATATTTAATGACACCTCTGTCTTAGCGGCCCCGAGTCTCGGGTAGACCGTTAATACTTTATACCGCGGCTTTAGACGACTCTCTCGGAGCCATGCTAGCCGGGTCGATGACGAGGAAAAGAAAATGCTCTTTATTACTTAAGCCGTCGTTTGTGCCGACGGAAGTAAAGTATCCTCCGATTGAGAAGCATTGTTTGGCCCCGATCTTCGCCGCTCGAAAGCTCGGGCACTACATGCTTTCTCATAAGATTAACCTCATTTCGAAAGTTAATCCGTTGCAATATTTGATGACCGACCGACACTTTACGGCAGACTTGCCGGTGGTCGATGATACTTGTGCAATTTGATATAACTTTCGTTCCTCTTCGCGCCGTAAAGGGACAAGTACTAGCGAGACTTCCTTGCGGCATATCCTTCTGCGAGTAGATTCGCCTCTCGACGACGATTTGCACGACGAGCGAGATAATGAGCCTAGAAGACACCGATGATCGACGTTGGGAACTATACTTCGACGGAGCATCCTCAGTACAGAAAGACAAAGAATCGCAAACAATAGTGCCGGTAAGGCTGGAATCGGACTAATCTTTATAACACCGGAGCGGGGATGTTAAGATACTCCTACCACTTAACGAGTCGTGCACGAGCAACGAGCGAGAATATGAGGCCCTCATAGCGAGGACTAGAAGCTGACCATTCGAATGGGAATAACGGATATCAACATCTACGGAGATTCTCGGTTGATCATTCAACGAGTCGCAGGACAATACAGAATTTTAAAGCCAAGACTCGAGCAATACTTTCAGTATGCCATGAAACTGTTGGAACAAATTCCGAATGTAACAATCTACAAGATCCCCAGAAGAGAAAATGCTCTCGCGGATGCACTAGCTCGCCTTGCAAAAGAATTTGTCTGCTTACAAGATGAGTCAGTTGAAGTGTCAGTTCAAGGACGACAGGTCCTATCACAGCTCGACATGGATATGATACAGAAATCAGAAAAAGCAGAGGAATCAGTTGCGGTGGTGACGAAGAAAACACGGAAGATTGGCGTCGGCCGCTAATAGACTACCACGCAAACGGAGTAAATTACCGGACGATAAGTCATTAGCCCATCAAATCAAGAAAAGAACTCCTGTCTTATGCATTAATAAACAATACATTATACGAGAGGTCTTTTGATCGATATGTGGTTAAGATGCTCGAACGGGTCCGAGGCTCGTGAAATTGTCGAAGAAGTGCATTCGGGACTTTGTGGCGCTCATCGATCGGGTCCGAAAATGAAAATGAAAATTAAAAGACTAGGGTACTACTGGCCCTCGATGATGACCGATTGTATGAAAGTCGCCGAAGGCTGTCACCGAGTGCGAGTGCACGGAGTGGTTCTACACCAACCTCCAAATGTGCTACATCCGACAATTGTGTCGTGGCCATTTGAGTGTTGGGGCACGGATATAGTGGGTCCGATAGAACCGCATTCTTCGAGTGGACATCGCTTCATCCTTGCGATTACTGGACTACTTTTCTAAATGGGCGAAGCCGGTTCCACTCGGAGAAGTAAAGGCACACAACGTCTTACGATTTTTCAAAAATCAAGTTGTATACCATTTCGGAGTACCGCGCAGAATCATTTCAGATAATGGGTCTGCATTCAAAAGTACAAAATCAACAATTTTGTCAGAAGACACGGGATCGATTGGCGATACTCAACGATCTATTACCCAAGAGCAAACGGCTTGGCGAGGCTTTTAATAAAACTCTCGTTCGGATTTTAAAGAAAACGTTGGATGACAACAAGAGAAATTGGCACGAGAAGTTGTTAGAAGCCTTATAGGCCTACAGGATGACTTTCAAGACTCCTACTCAGTCTACGCCTTACGCTTTAGTATACGGGTCCGAGGCAGTTTTACCTTTGGAGGTTCAGCTTCCATCACTCGAGGATTGCGAGTTGCAAATAAAATTACTACGAAGAAAATGCCAGATTATGGCTGGAAGAAGCTGGAAAGCTTGGAAGGGAAAAGACTTGCGGCGCAACAAAATTTGGAACTGTACCAAGCTAAGATGATCCGAGGCCCATGATAAAGCTGAGTCCGCCGAGAACTTTCAAAGTTGGTGACTTAGTTCTTGTTCTCGGAAGACCTATTCTTGCACATCGCGAAGATAGGAGGCAAATTTGAACCGACTTGGGAAGGGTCGTTTGTGGTCGAGGCGATCTACTCGGGAGGCTCCTACCAACTTGTGAATTGTCGAGGAGAACGACAAATGCTTCCGATCGATGGACGGTATTTAAAGAAGTATTACGCAACCTGATGTTTCGAAGGGTGGCCTCTAAAATAGAGTCTTATCCCTAGAAACACGGGTGAAGTAATCACTTTGTGACTGGGTTCGAACCCAAAAAACATAAAATGGATGACAAAAGAAAAATCATTAACAAAAAAAAATGTGTGTGCTAAAAATAAAATATGTGAAAGCATAATAATAAAGTTTTACCCTTCCTTTCAAATCAAATCTTTTTCCTGATCTTTCTTCATCTTTTCCTACTTTCCTTAAAAATTAATATTAAAATAAGAGAATAAGAATCTTCAGTGATAAATATTTTCTTAATGTTCTTGTTCTTAGTACAGCCCCTGATCCTTTCCTTGTCTTCTTCGTAGGGAAATGTCGAACGGGCGGTTGGTCCTAAACTTTAAAAATGGCGTGAGTCTCGCACTCGATGAAAAGAGGGTGAAGGATGGATGCGGTGATAGAAATTGATTCGACTTCACACCGGCCGAGCCTACGGTATGAAGAAAATGATTGGGTCCTGAGTGGACCGAGAAGAGCTTCATAGCCGGACGATGATGAAGATGGGTGGCCCGAGCCACGCAATCCGGCAACAAGAAAAGAAAGACAAACACCGGGAAAGCAAGAAAATCAAGTCGGTAGTTGCCACGGCGAGAGGGCGAGCTTGTCGGCGCCGCGCCCGCGAAGTTCGAGGGGTAAGGAGAGCTACTCTCATCTGCCACTCGAAAGAAGGAATAAGAATCGCCGTATCCGCAAGATGTTGACTAAACTAGCAGCAGATCAACACGAGGAAACAACCACCTTCGCCAATACACACATTTCAAAGATACCGATTCTTCAGGAACCAGAAAGAAGAAAGTCAACGCCGAGAAAATCAGAACAGATCGAAAAAGTGCCATGAAGAACAGAAATAGAATCAGTGCCTCGACGCCGGACAGAGATACCATATCTGAAGAACCTTGTTGCGGAAGCGACCCGGAGGATGTCCCGACGGAGACAATCCCCGAGGAGCCGAGGTATGCGGGGAGAACGCGATGGGATTGAGCCATACATCCCGCAATACGTTACTAGGCCTCGTCACTTGCGGATCATCCCAGAATATGAACTAGAAAGAATGCAAAATGTTGAGAAGAAGACTTTCGAATACTTTGAAAGGATTAGAGGCAAAGAGAATCAACATTTTGGAAGGCCTCGAGTTACACACGGGTGTATTCTCGGAATACGAGCAACAGCGAATTGTGGATTGCATCTTAGAACTTCGAAAGATGGGTCGAGCGAGGCCGTGCGAGAGAAAAGACTTATTCGGAACCCCGGAAATGGATGCCGGGGAAAGGAAGAGTCACAATACAATGCGGATGTTGCTATAACTTCGCGAGAGGACAGAAAAGGAAATCCACCGGGGATACTCCGTCACGGTGAGGTGGATCCGATGCCGAGGATAATTAAAAGAATGGTGAAAAGAATGATAACATGGAGGGTACGCCAGCTGACTGCATACCCAACGGTTGCATCATCGACATTTATCGGAAGGGCGGCCGCATACCTCCACACATAGACCACCATGACTTTGTCGAGACCTTTACGCACGGTTTCGTTCGTCGATCAATGCAATATCATGTTCGGATCCGACCTCCGGATAGCGGGCCCGGAGTAAGTTCCGAGGGCCGGTGGAGATACCACTTCCGGTAGGTTCCGTCATGATATTACAAGGAAATGGAGCGAGACATCGCAAAACATTGTATACCGGGAGTACCGGTGGAGCGGATCTCCGTCACTTTTAGAAGGATGGACGACGAGAAAGGCGCCTTACCACTTCCGACCGGATCCGGAGTTGGAGAGTCTCCGGCCCTACGAGTCGTGAGTTACACGGGAAATAGCACACCTCGATGCACATCCATGCGGCATTCCCGCTGAGGATGGCTTGGAAGGTGATGTTATTGACCGTGTATCTCATTATTCGGACATGGATTTTTAACGGATACTTTTTGGATGGATCAACGAGGATCATACATAGTCCGTTTTGAGTCATGGATTGTATGAGAAATATTTCGGATCGAGTTGTATGATGTATCTTCAACAAGATTGGAATGAAAGTGACCATGTCACATTTTTCCTTCACCTCTTTTTGTGCAAATTGAGTGGGAAACGCCATTAGAGTTAAATGAACTTTGAACAAAGAACGAAAAAGAAAAGAGAAATAAACAAGAACCGTTCTTAGAAATCCAAATATTCGAATGAACTTCGAATCCACATGAACACCAAATAAAATTCACGTGAACATCGAATAAACAACAAAAAATAGAATTGGATCATTAAAGGACAAACAAAATGAAAAATGAATCTCGAATGGAATTACAATGTCAATCTATCTCTTTCAAATCCTTCAATTCTTCCTCAGATCAAAATCTACTTCAAACTACTTTGAAACCCTCTTTCGGGATGGTTCTTCCTCACGGAAAACTCACACTTCAAATTCCAAAAATCCTACCTTTTTTCGTTACATCGAAATCCTTTTGATTTTCTATGATCTCCTTTCCCTCTTGTACGGAGATTGACTAGGTCTATTGACACGGAGCCACAAACTTGGTTTGATTTGGTTCTGATGGCATGAGACTGGGTCCTTCTTCGTACATTACAACTTCCGAGGCGGTACCTAAATTCCGAGTTCTCATTTCGAGGTCGGTACCTAAATTCGACTCTCTTTTCAAGATCGATACCTAAATTTCGATTCTCTTTCGAATTGATACCTAAATTTCAATTCTAAACTTTCGAGACTGGTACCTAAATTCCAGTTCTCATTTCGAGGTCGGTACCTAAATTCCGACTCTCTTTTCGAGATCGATACCTAAATTTCGATTCTCTTTCGAATTGATACCTAAATTTCAATTCTAAACTTCCGAGACTGGTACCTAAATTCCAGTTCTCATTCGAGACTAGTACCTAAATTCTAGTTCTCATTCGAGATCGATACCTAAATTCGATTCTCATCCTTTTCGAGGTCGATACCTAAATTTCGACTCTCTTCGAGACTGGTACTTAAATTCCAGTTCTCATCTCGAGGTCGTTACCTAAATTCCGACTCTCTTTTTGAGATGAATACCTAAATTTTGATTATCTTTCGATTTGATACCTAAATTTCAATTCTAAACTTCCGAAGGCTAGTACCTAAATTCCGGTTCTCATTTCGAGTCGGTACCTAAATTCTGACTCTCTTTTCGAGATCGATACCGAAATTTCAATTCTCTTTCAAATTGATACCTAAATTTCAATTCTAAACTTCTGAGACTGGTACCTAAATTCCAGTTCTCATTTCGAGGTCGGTACCTAAATTCCGACTCTCTTTTCGAGATCGATACCTAAATTTCGATTTTCTTTCGAATTGATACCTAAATTTCAATTCTAGACTTCTGAGACTGGTACCTAAATTCCAGTTCTCATTCGAGACTAGTACCTAAATTCTAGTTCTCATTTCGAGATCGATACCTAAATTCTGATTCTCATCCTTTTCGAGGTCGATACCTAAATTTCAACTCTCATCCGAGACTGGTACCTAATTTCAGTTCTCAATCGAGACTAGTATATAAATTCTAGTTCTCATTCCGAGATCAGTACCTAAATTCTGATTCTCATCCTTTTCGAGGTCGATACCTAAATTTTGACTCTCTTCCAAAATCAGTACCTAAATTCCAGTTCTCTTCGTAATCCCGAGGTTGAAACCTAGGTTTCGATTCTCATTTCAAATCCAAATTTCAAATTCAAAATTTCCTTAAATTGATTTTAAACCAAACTTCGATCTAAATTAAAACTCGAAGCTAAAATCTAAACTCACACATCAAGCTTGAACATGAAATGAAATCTAAATCGAATTCCCCAGATCATATGATTTGGAATTCATCTCCTTTTCCATTCCCGGCGAGAGTTCGGGAATCTCCGGTCTTGGAAATATACCGATACTCCCCGTGCGGAAATTCTTCACTTCGTCCTAAGTTTTTCACTTGGATATACGTGTTGGTTTTGTTGATCTCTTCGGTCAACGCCAATATGCGCGGTGTGCTTGGTTAGCACACCACACTTGTTGGGGATCCATTTGTTGACCTCATTTTTGATGAGGTCTTCTCTTCCCTATTTAGTGTTTAGGATCTAGCCTTAGGCTTTTCCTTTGACTATCTTAGAGGACTAGAATTGGGACCCATCCCTTAGAAATTTAAACCACTTCTTATCTCCCTGTAAACCCCATAAGCTTGATTGTACACCCCTAATCACCTAGAGGGTTGAGATCAAATGTGGAGGTTTAAAGGATGAGTTCCCTATAGGACTCTTTGGCCTTAGGACTACCCTGGGTGGCCTGGTCTGGTGAGGGTTGACTTACACACTCAATGCACTCACACTCTACACTCTCACACACACAATCCAAATCCTAAAACCACACATATCCCGACTTGATTCCACGACTCATGTAGGTAATTCGTATGGATGGACCTTAACCCACTAAGCCCACGGTTAAGAGGGTTAGGAACAACATAGTGAATGCCTCCAATGAGTCCTCTCATGGCTCATATGGGCTTAATATGGCTTCATGGCTCGATCAAAGTGATTCCATTTCACTCACATTTGATCAACCTTCATTCTTTCAAAATTTCAATTTTTGACCCCGGGGACCCTACACCCATCAAACCTACCAAAAGCCCTTGGAATTGCCCAAATTTTCCAAATCTCCAAATTACCCAAAATTCTTCAAAACCAATCCCAAACATTGCCACATCACTCAAATTGATCATCCATAGCCAAATATACCAAAATTTCCAAAAGTACACTCCAAATACACTAAGAATACACTTTTGGCCAAAATTTTATAAATTCCAAAAAATTCCCAGAAAATTCCAGAAAATTCCAAATATTCTCAATTTCATTTTTTCCAACTACACCATGGGCCAATTCTGTCAATTTACTCTACTTTTACCAAAACCCCCCAATTTAGCCCGGTTTAAACCCAAATGAACCCAATGTCAAACCAAATCACCCCAATTGACCTCAATTTTGGTCCGATTCAATTCTAAACTTCAAGTCAATATCCCCAATATCAATCTAGACCAAATTCAAGCCCAATTTGATTTACATTTGAATCCAATTTCATTTTTAAGCTTAAGGCCCAATTTTGACCCATGACCTAAACCTACCTCAAACCAACCCAATTCAATCCCAATTTGACCCAAATCTTTTCTAAAACCTTCCTAGCATTCCCACAAACAAAACACTAACATGATTTGCCCAAAATTTGGACCCAAACCTTACTCAAATTCAACCCAAACCCAAAATTCCCTAAATGGGCCTACACCCAAACCTAACCTAAATGGGCTCGAATCCCAAAATCAAAACCCAACCAAAGTTGAAACCTATTTGTAACACCCCCATAAACATTTCCCAACATTAATTTTACATCAATTTCAACATTAGCCCAACTTTAGCCCAAGATAGCTCATTTTGACCCATTTGGACTCTATTACGAAGAGACCCAAATTAGACCCAATCCAATTCCAAATCACCTCAAACTTGCTTCAAATCAATCATGGCACATCCCAAAAATAAACCCAACATTTTTTTGGCCCAATCCTTCACAAAAATTCCCATCCATAAATTTATTTTCAAGCCTAAAGCCCACTTTTGTCTAAACCTTCCTAAAAGCCCATTCCTAAAATAATTTCAAAAGTCCAAACACGTCCTAAGGCCCACATTAAAATCTCATCTCATCCTCACTCAATTAAAATCATCCCTAAGTTCTAAATTAGCCATCAAATTTTTTTAAACTAAGTCATATGCAAAATCCTATCAAATCACCCCTAAACTACCAAAATTCCTAAAAACCTCTTTCATGAAAGTTGACTTAGACTTTTCCAAGCCAAAGGTGAGCCATGAAGCCATGCATGAGCCACATGTGAGCTATGAAAGCCTTGGACACTTCACCATACCCAAAATGGCAAGAAGAGGGGACCTTTAATGATCCTCTTAAGGGTGATTAACCACTCCCATGTCTCCCCTAACTCATGCTTAAGCCTAATTGTACTTGGATTGTGACTTGACCCCACTAATCAAGCTGATCCAAGTGACTTTCTCTTCAGCCCAAATTGGCCTTGGATGGTGGACCTAACCCAAAACCATGGGTTGACCCATTTAGACCCAAAATTAGCCCTTTCCCATTCCACTTTGTTTCGAACCCTTTACACATGGCGACAACCAATTGACTTCACAAACATCGAGCCACGAGCCTCCGGACACCGAGGGTGACCCATGCCTGCCGGCCGGCCACTGGGCCACCGGAAAACACCACACTCGAGAGCTCCCATGTGAGCCCGAGCTTGGAATTCTCACCTGCTGAGTTGCCCCATGCCCAATGGCCACCATGGTTGTTCTTCTCCTCACCACAGCAGCTGATCCCAACCCCTAACTCACCTTGGGAGGCCCTCCAGCCACTCCTATTTAAACCCCACCTCTCTCGGCCATGGAGGATGTGTTGAAACAAACCTACTGAAACTCTGCCAAAATTGTCCTAGACCACTCTCCACACTTAGAGCAATTGAGCTCCGAGTGTTCATTTGCCACTAATCCCGCATTAACGAGCTCGATTTCGGAGTCCAAATTCCACCCGAAAACGAGGAAACTTCACTACGGTGAGCCAATCTCCAAATTGATTGGTCCTACACCTTCACCGGACCAAGAGGAGAAGTTCCCGGTGAAAGCCCCTTCCCGAGGCCACCCGGTTGCTCCGGCCTCCGAAGCTTTGTGTTCGGATGTGGTCACTTTTGTACCTAGAGCAATTCACCGCGCCAGAGGACTTCATGCGGAGCTTGCTTGGACCCAATCGAACGTGACACAACTCTCGGATCGAAGCTTCACTTCTGCGAGCAAAGGTATGAACTCTCTCTTCCTCCGAGCTTCGGAGATTCTCCATTTGATATGAATCAATTTCAATGCATGATCACCATATAGATGTATTCGTCTCTTCAAGACGAATCCATAGAGCACAAGAACACAAAAATCCGTTAAGTATTGAGTGAGATCTTAGGGTTTTAGCGTGGACGGTCACGAGTTCACACTAGTCTAGATGATGACTGGGAGCCGTTGGATCGCGCGTGTATCGAGCTGACGGCTCAAATGGTGTCGGACCAGGAGACGGTACGTGAACCGCGGGCCCCGTGGCAGCTAACTCAGATGGCGGCGCCGAACCAGGAGACGCCGTGTGGCCTTTCGGATCAGCTAAGGTTGACGCGGCGCCGCGTGGTTAAGTAGGAAATTAGAGTATTTTCTTATTTTTTAAATATCCAAAACTTCAAAAATTCATAACTTTGTGTAGAAAAATCCTAAAAATAAAATAAAAATACCCTCTTGCTCAGTGAACAGAGGAGAATAATGTGGAAAAGAAGTCAGGTCATTTCATCAAGTATTTTATTTTTAATAATTTATTTACTCTCTGCACTATTTTAATTCTCCATGCATATAGGAAATTCACCATGGCATAAGACCATAGGGCTTTTAAAGCCTCTGAACTTGGGAACATTCTCTGAATTTTCCAAGGTCAGAGGCCATCTCTATAAGAAGTTATTGATTTTTCAATTGCATGTTACTGTTTTGAGTATTTTAATTCTAATAATTAGCATGTTGAGAAATAAATTCTAGGAAAATTTGGTGATGTTTTTTATGACCAGAGGAACCTAGGAAAAAAAAGTTTTGAGTTAATTCACTTGGAATAACCCTAATTGGTCTAAACACCCAAAATTGAACTTTAATTAATTAGGGTTAACTATACATCAAATTGTCTTGGAAACAATTCTCCACTGTCCTTTAGGGTCAGGAGAGTCTCACATAAAAATTTGAAACTAATTGGACTTAATTTGATCCACCAAATGGGTTGATTAAGCCCCATGGGTGAAATTAAACTTTAAAAATTCATAACTTACAAAATACTTTTCAAAAATTCATAAAAATGGTATTGGAGGTTCTCTGATATCAGAGGAACATAGGAAAATTAAAATTGTAATTTTCTAAAAAAGTTGATTTTTATCATTATTTTAATAATTTGATTTACCCTTTTAAAGCTCTTATTATTATAACTCTTAAATGAGGCATCAAGTGAAGTGTTACTTCACTTATAGGATATTCAAATGTCCTAGTTCGCTGAGCAAGAGAACAAAACTTAAACTCCTGGATGATTATTTCACTTGTATAATCAAATTCTCTTGGACTTAAAACAATCCTAGAGGTATTGAAAAGATGTTTAAGACTCGTCTTAAGCACTTCCTCAATATGATAGGATGTTCATAAGAAAAACTGAATTTAATTGTTCTTGGGTGAAGAAAGTCATCCTTAAACCAAAACACAAGAACCTAGACGTCATAGGAGATGACTAGCTATAGGATTAGAACTTTGGTAGACAACCGAAACCTTTCCCTTAGCTTTACCTAGGTACTTGTTGAAACATTTAAATGTCTTAATATGTGTTTTAAGTGAAGCTTGGGATGACGGGAAGACCCTCCGAGTACGCTTTTATTTTATTGCAATTTACTTTATTGCAATTTACTTACATGCATCTGTACTTTACTTATCTTGCATGATAAACAACTGTTGCATGAAAACCAAAACCTTTAGGATAGTCCCTAAACTGAAACCAAAACTAAATTAAAAGTCATTACAAGATAAAAATTACCGCCACAACATTTCAAAATATAAAACAACTCAAAATTTAATCACAAACAGAACAACAAAACTACAATCACAACTAAATTAAAACGTCTCATTGAATGATCGGGAATACCTCGGATGATGTAACCCACGTGTTGCTAACGGGATTTCCCACGGTCTAAATGAAAATGTGGAACTCATTCAGTTGAGTTTAGCAAATTCATCTGGACTAAGTGAATTCAATGAAAATAACGGTGCCGGGATGACGGAACCGTGGGATCTTAATCGGTTCTGTTTAACCAAATTTAATATTGTTTTAATTTAAATATTAAAAAACACTTGGATTTTAAGATTTCTAAACCAAAACACTTCTCTCATCTCCTGATTTATGACTTCTAAAACCAAACCTCTGCAACAACAAAGAGCTTGGAGCACAGTGGGCAGCACGGCCATCGTCATCAGCAAAACTTGGGTCTACTTCAGCAAAACCTTTCTTAGAATTAAATAACCAAGCCATAGGACTTCGAGGTAGTTTTCCTAATGCAACATAAATCCTCAACTCTTCGTTAGGCATTTGCATGATCATGTCATGTAAATTAAGCCCTAACTGGTCTTAGGACTCTGAGGTAGTCATTCGGTACGACATAAACCCTCACATCTTCAAGGCTATTTATATGATCATGTCATATAAATATAAGTCCTAATTAACTAAAATTGACAAGATTGAAACATTAAGTAAACTCTCAAATCTAAACCAAATAATTAGGATAGTTTGGGAAGTTGCCAAGATTCTTCTTGGATCCTCAGCTTCTCCTACCTCTCTTCCATTGTACTCCAAAATAAACTGTTCCAAATTTGAGCTAACCCTTTTTGAAATTCCAAAATTCAACCCTTTGAAAACCTTAAACTTTGAAATTCTTGAAAGCAAAACCACTGATCATTATCGAGAGTTTTCTTAAATGATTCTCGTCATTTAAGATGTAATTAACTATAGGGGCTTGCCCTTATAGGGAACTTTAAGAACCTAGGTAATATAAACCCTGCTTAATTCATTTATATTAAGCAGGAGAGCTTGTCGGCTTATAAAATTGGTTCGCAGACCAAACGGATGTCACAAATCTCCTAGTTTATTTAATCGAGCCCCATCATTAAGCAGTGTGTCTATTCTTCGGGATAGATACACGGTTTGTGGTGCGGTGCTCGTTTATATAAACTATTTGGGATGTGAGATAGGTTTGATTTCATATCTGAAAACTTTTAAACTTAAAATTACTTTCAAAATCAAATGTTATCTTTTAAACTATATATATATATATTTAAATTAAATTTAAAATATGAAAATTCGCCGACAATTTCTGTAGGCGACCCCCTTTTCAAAACACATAACCTAAAAATATGCCGACAACTTAGGGTGCCACTTTATTTTGTATCTAGTGAGTTTATTTTGAGTGTTTATTTTGTGTTATTGTTGTTGGAGTCTTTCATCATTGCTTTGGAGTTAGTAGAAGTCAGTGGATCTCTTGAAGGAACACTAAAAATAAGTATTTGTACTTTGGTTCAAAGTTTTATAAATATGTTTTATTGTGTTATTTCAATGAGTTCTGAGTAGTTAGTTATCTTTCTCCTTTAAACTATGTAAAGATTATAAATTAAATAAATTTTGTAGGAGAATTAAATATAAAATATTTTAAAATATTGTGATGATATTGTTGACCTCATTTTTGATGAGGTCTTCTCTTCTTCTCTTTAGTACTTAGGATCTAGCCTTAGGCTTTTCCTTTGATCGTCCTAGAGGATTAGAATTAGGACCCACCACTTAGAAATTCAAACCACTTCTTAACTCCCTGCAAACCCCACAAACTTGATTGTAGACCCCTAATCACCTAGAGGGTTGAAATCAAATGTGGAAGTTTAAAGGATGAGTTCCTATAGGACTCTTTGGCCTTGGGACCGCCTCTGGGTGGTCCGAGTGCGGTGAAGGGCTGACTTACACACACATTACACCTATACACTACACTTTCACACACCTCCTAAAAACACACCCATGCCCAATTTGACCTCCTGACTCATGCAGGTGATTCACATGGATGGTCTTTAACCCCTAAGCCCTTGGCTAAGAGGGTTAGGAACAACATAGTGAATGCCTCAAATGAGTCCTCTCATGGCTCATGTGGGCTTGATATGGCTTCATGGCTCAATCAAAATGACTTCATTCTACTTACATTTACCCAATCTTCAATTTTCTAAATTTTCAATTTTTGACCCCGGGACCCCGGACCCGCCTAGCCTACCCAAAACCCTTGAAATTACCCAAATTTTTCAAAATTTCCAAATCACCCAAAATTCCTCAAAAAAAAATCCCAAACATTCCCACATTACTCAAATTGATCATTCATAGCCAAAAATACCAAAAATTCCAAAAATACCTCCCAATACCCTCCAAATACCCAAAATGCCCCTCTTGACCCAAAAACCCAAAAATTCAGAAAATTCCCAGAAATCTCCAAAAAATCCCAAATATTCCCAATTTCATTTTGTTCAACTACACCATGGGCCAATTTTGTCAATTTACCCCACTTTTGTCAAAATCCCCAATTTGACCCATTTTAACCCAAAAGTGAACCCAATGTCAAACCAAACCTACCCAATTGACCCAAATTCTGGTCCAATTCAATTCTAAACTTCAATTCAACATCCCCAACACCAATCTAGACCAAAGCCAAGCCCAATTTGATTGACATTTGAGTCCAATTTCACTTTTGACCTTAAAGCCCAATTTGGACCCATGACCCAAACTTAGCTCAAACTCACCCAATTCAACTCCAATTAACCCCAAATCTTTTCTAAACCTCCCTAACATCCCCAAAAACAAAAAACTAACATGATTTGCCCAAAATTTAGACCCAAACCCCACTCAAATTCAACCCAAAGCTAAAAAAACTCAATTTTGACCTAAACCCAAACCTAACCCAAATAAGCTCAAATCCCAAAATCAAAACCCAACCAAAGCCAAAACCTCTTTGAAACATTCCCATAAACATTTCCCAACATTAATTTTACATCAATTTCAACTCTAGCCCAACATTGGCCCAAGTTAGCCCAATTTGACCTACATTGGCCCATTTACCAAAGAGACCCAAATCCAACCCAAATCAAACCCAAACCACCTCAAATTTATCCCAAATCACTCATGAAACATCCCTAAACCAAACCCAACAATTATTTGGCCCAAGCCTTTACCAAATTTTCATCCTAAAGTCCATTTTAAAATCCAAAAGCCCACTTCCCTAAACCATTTTAAAAAGCCCATCTTCACTAAATTTCAAAGGCCCAAACTCTATCTTAAAGCCCATATGACATTTTCATTTGCCATTCATTCAACCAAAACCATCTCCGAAGTTCTAAATCCATGATAAAATAAAACCAAATCAAGCCATATGCCAAATCACCCCTAAATGCCAAAAAATCCCTAAAATCCATTTCCATGTAAATAAGCCAAGCCATCCCTAAGCCAAATGGAGTCCTTGAAGCCATGCACAAGCCACATGAAGCAATGGGATCCACTTTACACATCATCATACTATTAATTGCAAAAGGAGGAGCCTCTTTTAAGCCCCCTTAAAAAGGTTTTAACCCTTTTAATGCTTCACCTTAATCCATGATTAATCAAAATATTCATGGATGGTGACTTCTCTACCCTTTCCTAGCCGATTCATCGGATCCTCCCTCAGCCCAAATCAGCCATGGGAGGTGAACCAAGCCCATTTCCAATGGGTTGACCAAACCAAGTGCAAAAGAAGCCACCTCCCCATGCCATTTTGATCCAAGCCCTTTACACATGTCCATGGCAAATTGATTGCACTAAACCCCAGCCCTGACCCACCTGAACAAGATGGTGACCAATGCCTGGCCGGCCAGCCACCAGGCCGCCGGAAAACGCCATGGTCGAGACATGGGGAGGAGGCAAACTTTGGAATTCCACCTTGCTGAGTTGCCCTATGCCCAATGGCCACCATGGCTGTTCTTCACTTGACCTAAGCAGCTGATCCCAAGTCGTAACTTCCCCTGGGAGGCCCTCCAGCCTCTCCTATTTAAACCCCACCTCTCTCGGCCATGAGGAGGTGCTGAACCAACCTTAAGGAAACTCTGCCAAAATCATTCCGGCACCATTCTCTACACATAGAGCATTTGATTCCCACTGGATTCCGACTCCAATTCCCTCCAATTGAGCTCGATTTCGAGTTCAAATTTCAGCACAAAACCAAGGACACTTCCTCACAATGGACCAATCCCCAAATTGATTGATCCTACACCTTCACTAGCACCAAGGGAAGAAGTCCACCAAGCAAAAGCCCCCTCTCCGAGCCACCCATCCGTTCCGGACTCCGAAGCTTTGTGATCGGGCTTGGTTGAAATCATACCTAGACAATTCACCGAGCCAAGGACTTCATCTGGAGCTTGCTTGGATGCAATCGAAGGTGACACAACCCTCAGATTGAAGCCACACTTCTCTGAGCAAAGGTATGAGCTAACTCTTTATCCCGAGCTTCTGGAGATTCTCCACTTCAAATGCCTTAATTTCAATGCATGATCACCGTATAGATGTATTCGTCTCTTCAAGACGAATCCATGAGACACAAGAACACAAAAATCCGTTAAGTATTGAGTGAGATATTAGGGATTTAGTGTGGACGGTTCTCGGGTTAGGAGGCTTGGGGACAATGAACGGATGCCGTTCATTTAATACACGCGCGGACGGACGGCCAGGATCGCGCCGGATGAGGAGACGGAACGATACGGCGGGCCCCGAGCGCCGAGTTGGACGGCGGCGCCGAATCGAAGACGACACGCGGCGTTTCGGAGATGCCTAGGTTGAGTTGGCGCCGCGTGGATAAGTAGAAAAATAGGTTATTTTTCTATTTATTTAATTCCCTAAACTTCAAAAATGTATAACTTTGTGTAGAAAAATCAGAAAAATAAAATAAAAATACCCTCTTGCTCAGTGAACAGAGGAGAATAATGTGGAAAAGAAATCATTCAATTTCATTGAGTATTTGATTTTTAATAATTTATTTACTCTCTGCACATTTTTAATTCTCCAAGCATGTACACAATTCACCATGGCATGAGACCATAGGGCTTTTGAAGCCTCTAAATTTTGGAATATTCCCTGAATTTTCCAAAGTCAGAGGCTATCCCTATGAAGAGTTATTGATTTTTCAAGTTTAGGTTGCTAGTTTGAATATTTTAATTCCAATAATTAGCATATTGTGAAATAAATTCTAGAAAAATTTGGTAATGTTTATTATGACTAGAGGACCCTAAGAAAAATAGGTTTTGAGTTAACTCACTTGGAATAACCCTAATTGGCTTAAACACCCAAAATGGAGTTTTAATTAATTAGAGCTAATCATACATCAAATTGACTTGAAATCAATTCTCTACTGACCTTTAGGATCAGAGGAACCCACTATAAAAGTTTGAAGTCAATTGGACTTGGTTAGCCCTATCAAATGGGTTGATTAAGCCATTTAGCTAAAATTAAAATTAAAAAATTCATAACTTTCAAAATACTTTTCAAAAATTCACCAAATTGGTTTTGGAGCCTCTCTGATATCAGGGAAATTTAAGAAAATTAAAATTGCAATTTTCTAAAAAAGTTGATTTTTTGCATTATTTTAATATTTTTAATAATTAAAAAATAATAAAAAACACAAAAATAATAAAATTCACCAAAATGTCACATTTTTAATTTTAATCACATAGGAATAAACCCCATATTTTTCTTAGGTCTCTATGATAAGTTATTAAATTTTAAAGCCCTAGGGTAATTTTAAAATAAAAAAAATGTATTTTCTAGCATTTCTACTAAAACAATTATAATAAATCAAAGAAAAATCAGAAAATTCTAAAAATTGGTTCTCTGATTTCCTTGATATCAGAGAGATTTTTGAAAAATATAAAATTCATTTTTCAACCTTTATTTTATTTTTAAATTAATTAATACTCCAAAACTCAAAATAATTATAATAAAAAGAATATAATTCAAAAAATCACCAAAATTGGTCCAAGTGGTCCTCTAGTCATTAGGAATGTCCCATATATTTCTTAAGGACAGAAACTTCCCCTTGGTCATATTATTAAATTTTCCTTGGAAATCCCTATTTTCCACAAAAAATAATTACATAAATAAATTAAATACAGAAAAATCACATTTTCTCCTCTAATGTCTTTATTGACATATGAGTGAAGTCACATAAAAATTTTAAATTCATTTATGCTCAATTTAGTGAGTTATGAAATTATTAAGCTTGAAGGGCAAAATGGTAATTAAAATTTTAACCCTTAATTAAAACTTTAGGCTTAATAAAATGAAAAAGTAAAATATTTGATCTTAATCTGACTTGGATGATTGAAATTTAAATAATTAAAGGGTAGAAACCTACTAAACAATTTAAAAATAATTAAAATAAACCTTAATCCAATAATTAATTAAATTTGGAAGAATAATAAATTTGGAATTATTAAAATAGGGATGCCATTAGGAAGAGATTTATTCTTTAATTTAAGAATCCCTAAATTAATCATCTCAATAATATTTAATTCCTAATTAAAATGATAATCCAAATTTAAAATTTAAAATGCTAAAAGACTTAATCATTAAATTAAATTAAAGTTAAATTATCTAAATTAAATCCTCTTAGAATTTCAATTAAATTAATACTTTAACAATTGAAATTAAATCATCTTTAAAACATAAAAAATAAAATATTAAATTAAAATTAAAAATAAAATTAAATTAAAATTAAAAATAAAAAAAATAAATAAAATTAAATTAAAACATATTAAATTAAACCAAATTAAATCAAATTGAATTAAATTAAATAAATTAAATTAAATTAAATTAAATCAAATTAAATTAAATCAAATTAAATTAAATTAAATTAAATTAAATTAAATTAAATTAAATCAAATTAAATTAAATCAAATTAAATTAAATTAAATTAAATCATATTATATTAAATTAACTTAAATTAAATTAAATTAAATTAAACCACATTAAATTAAATTAAATTAAATTAAATTAAATTGAACTAAATTAAATTAAATTAAATTAAATATAACATCACCTAAGACATAAAGAATTCAAAAATAAATCTAAAACAACTTCAACACTATTCCAAACTTAAGCCCATTAATCGAAATTAAGTTAAATCATAAATCATTCGAACATCCATTTGCCCTCGAAAGCTCTTTGTTGTCATAACTCCTAAATGGAGTGTTAAGTGAAGTGTTACTTCATTCATAAGATATTCAAATGTCCTAGTTCACTGAGCAAGATAATAATAAACTTGAACTCCCGGACGATTAATCCATTTGTATAATTAAATTCTCTTGGACTTAAAATAATCCTATAAATATTGAAAAGATGTTTAAGACTCGTCTTAAGCACTTCCTCGATATGATAGGATATTTATAAGAACAATTGAACTTAATTGTTCTTTGATGAAGAAAATCGTCCTCAAACCCAAAATACAAGAACCTGGACGTCATAGGAGGTGACTAGCCATAGGATTAGGAACTTGGTAGAAAACCATAACCCTTCCCTTAGCTTTACCTAGGAACTTGCTTTAAATGCTTAAATATTCTAATTGTGTTTTAAGTGCAGCTTGGGATGACGGGAAGACCCTCCAGGTACGCTTTTATTTTATTTCAATTTATCTTATTGTAATTTATTTAATCGCATCGTACTTACTTTTCTTGCATGATAAACAACTGTTGCATGAAAACCCACACCTTTAGGATAGTCCCTAAAACTGAAACCAAAACTAAATTAAAAGTCATTACAAGATAAAATTCACCGCCACAACATTTCAAAATATAAAACAACTCAAAATTTAATCACAAACGTAACAACAAAACTACAACTACAACTAAATTAAAACGTATTGTTGGATGATCGGGAATGCCTCGGATGATGTAACCTACGTGTTGCTAACGGGATTTCCCACGGTCTAAATGAAAGTGTGGAACTCATTCAGTTGAGTTTAGCAAATTCATCTGGACTAAGTGAATCCGATAAAAATAACGATGCCGGAAGGATGGAACCGTGGGATCTTAACCGGTGTTGTTATAATCAACTTTAAGATTTGTTTTAATTAAAACATAAAAAAAAAACTCGGGAATTAAGACTTTCTCTAAACCAGAACACTTCTCTCATCTCCTGATTTATGATTTCTAAAACTAAACCTCTGCGACAAGGAGCTCGGAGCATGGTGGGCAGCACGGCCATCGTCATCAGCAAAACCTGAGTCTACTTCAGCAAGACTTTCTTAGAATTAAACAACCAAGCCATAGGACTTCGAGGAAGTTTGCCTAGTGCAACATAAATCCTCAACTCTTCGTTAGGCATTTGCATGATCATATCATGTAAATTAAGCCCTAACCGATCTTAGGACTCCGAGGTAGTCGTCCGATACGACATAAACCCTCACATCATAGAGGCTATTTGTATGATTTTGTCATACGAATATAAGTCCTAACTAATTAAAATTGGCAAGATCAAAACATTAAATAAACATTAGGGCCTTCCTAAATTCAAGCCAAATAATAGGATAGTCGGGAAATTACCGAAGTTCGCTTCGAATATGTGATTTCTCCTACCTTTCTTCCTTCGAATTCCCAAAATAAAATGTTCCAAATTTGATCCATTCCCTATTGAAATTCCAAAATTCAATCCCTTGAAAACTTAAACTTTGAGATTCTTGAAAGCGTAACTACCGATTATTATCGAGAGTTTTCTTAGGTGATTCCCGTCACTTAAGATGTAATTAACTATAGTGGCTCGCCCTTATAGGGAATTTTAAGAACCTGTGTAATATAAACCCCGTTTAATGTTTTCATATTAAGCGGGGAACTTGTCGGAAATAAAATGGTTTCGCGGACCAAACGGATGTCACAAACCTTCTAGTTTATTTAATCGAGCCCCACCATCAAACAAAGGTGCCTATTCTTCGGAATGGACACACGTTTCGTGGTGCGGTGCTCGTTTATATAAACTATTCGGGATGTGGGATCAGTTTGATTTCATATCTTAAAATCTTCAAATTTAAAAATTATTTTCAAAATCAAATACTACTTTTCAAATTATTTATTTAAATTAAATTAAAAATTCGCCGATAATTTCTGTAGGCGACCCCTTTTCAAACCACATAACCTAAAAATATGCCGACAACTTCTGGCGACTCCGCTGGGGAAAATTCCTCTCTCCATTTCTAATCAGATAGTTTTGCTTTCAAAAATCGGTAGTGTATCCATGTCCCTAATGGATCAAACTACCCTTCTTTCCGTTGGAATACTATGTTCATTTCTACCGTGAACGAGTATGGCCAACATTCTCTCGGATTTAGGAGCCACTGTTTAGGCACCCCTAAACAGAGAGGTTCCGAGATCCTTTTACCTCATTTCGAGGTGGGGTGGACCCCCAATAGGTGTTAGTTTAGGAGTGATCCTTCGAGTCGAGAAGTCTCGCATAAGACTTTCTTTTCCTTTCCAACTCCGAATCGATTCATTACCTTCTCTACACCTTTCGAACATTCCGTTCTAAATAAACAAACCCTCTAATGAATGACTCTTTTAACAAATATACATGAACAAGAATGTTTTCGGACTCTTTTCGATTCCTTTCTTTTCGTCCCGATGAGAAGAAGTATAACTTGGGATCGACAATCGAATCTTCCCCGTAAATGGAAGCCCCAAAGCCGATTTTCTCCTTCACCAATGGATCGGACTTCGTCGTTTACAAGGATGAGCTGCCCGACAATGGGATCATCCGGTTTGGACAAGGATTCGAGAACACAAATGTCAAGATCACTGACGTTACCCTTTTCGCGCTGACAAACAAAGTATCTGAAACTGAGAGACCTTTGATCGAGTTCAACCTTAAGTCAACTCAAGAGTTTCCTCCCCTGCAAAGGGTTCCAGCTGAGTGGAATGCTACTGTCCAAAGGAGGACTGTTATCTCTACCCCCACCGGTCTAGTCGTCTCCGCACCTACCCCGGCTTCCGCCAAACCGAAGGGGAAGGAAGTTCAAATTTGTAACGAGCATGTTACCGCGGAGGGTACAGATTTCCGTGCAAGACCTTCGTTTTGAAATTGGGTCCGACTCAAGGGTTCCACCCCTAACACGGACTCGCAGAAGAAACGAGAGGTAGGAAGATTGCCGGGAAGGCCGGAGCCGCCGAAGTCGCTTTCTAGAAGAAATCCCCGAGTACACACCACTACCCGAATACATACCATTGCTCGAATATACACCCCTCTTGGAAGGAAGTAGATTCCATCCCCTTTCCGTCGCAGTACCGACGAGGAAAATGTCCGCGAGATTGCTTCTACATTACCTCGACCCGCATACTATAGCGACAATGAAAAGGAAAAGGGCTAGGATTACACCATTTGCCCGACTACGGACTCGTGATCGAGAAGTTAGCAAAGAAAGAGAAATGCCCCGTATCGGAGATTTTAAGAAGGATAGGATGGACACCGCCCAAGTCCCGTCTCGGGCCACGAGTAGAACTCGCTATTGCCGCAGAAGAGCCGAATAAGAAGATGAAGGCTAGTCCACCCGTTGTTGTTTCAGGTTTACGTATCGGGGAGGATACCACCTTCCGAAGCATTCGACCGACGGACCATCCTGGTCCTAGGGCCTTCGTCGCTGAAGGATGGTATGGCGTCCCACTACCGGCCAATTAAGACCGAAACAGCGACCTGAGAAGGAAATTCTCGTCAGGAGACTCGAGTCCGAAGAAAGCACTACCGCAATGAAGGAGACTCATGAGAAGGAAACCCGACAGCCATCGCATGATAACTGCGAAACCGCACGAAAAAGACCATTGGAAGACGCTATGGAAAAGCTAAGAACTGATATTCAGCGATTAGCAAGAGAAAGAGAAGAAAAATTCGGCAATAAAGTCGACTCGTCAGAATTCATGGATGATGAATATGTAGAAATTAACATGGTTGAAACACGAGCATCGTCAGCTTCGCAAGGTGTTCCGGCAGCTGCGGAAAGAGATGAATCAGAAGCATTAAGAGCACAAATTCGAGAAAAAACGATACAATCTCTCAATCGGCAAAAAGGATGGAAGAGATGGTCTGCAGATCCTAGCCACTCTTCGAGTCAAGCTCAACCCCCAAGAGAAATGCCTCCGTGAGTTATTCATATTACGGACGGAGGAAAAGAGATTACATCCGTTAACGGAGACGATCGCCCAAAGAAAGATTCTACCCGTAATATGATTCCGTAAAAGGATATCAAGAGCATGGTGGAACAACGAGATGCGAGAAGCCTTGGCACAATCAAAGAGCGGGACATCCATTCGGACGAGTAGACCTTACCCTGAAGAATTCGATGCTGTCCAATATCCGAAAGGCTTTGTACCACCTCTATTCAAGACCTTTGATGGAACCGGAAACCCTCGGCAGCATGTTGCACATTTTCGTGCCGCTTGTTGCAATGCCGACGGAAGTGATGCTTTACTCTTCCGACAATTTGTCGCCACTCGTCGAGGATCGCCTTTGATTGGTATGCGAATTACCGAACGGTTCGGTGAAGACATTTTCGGAATTAGAGAACCTCTTCATCAAGCGGTTTGTCGGAGCTCAAGCACCACATCACTATATGTGATTTAGCGGTAGAGAAGCGTAAGCCGAACGAAACTTTGGTAGACTACATACTTCGATGGAGGAACCTAAGTATGAAGTGTGAGCCACAGCCTACAAGAACAAGACGCAATCGGCATTTTACTTAAGAGCATTCATGGCCCGATAAGCACTTCTCCTCAAGGGATTTACTATTAAGACTTTCGAGAAGTTGTTAAGCAAGGCCGGAAGCTTGCAAGAGGAGGCGAAGCAATTAAGTTTCACCGACAAGACAGACAAACAGAAGCCCGTGAAAACTTTTGAAAAGAAGTCCGGATCGTCGCAGTAGTCGATAAAGGCAAGCAGCCAATACAAATACCGTCAGAACGGCCGCAACAACCTCAACGTAGTTACCGCAACCCCGACCCAGCCTATCGACTCATCTCAACATTATGAACAACCGCCTCTTCCACAACGTACGTCGAGGGAGCTTCGAGCAAGGAGTATCCGTTCAAGAATGAGGCAAAGGCCGAAAATATTCCGCTAGCTCGATGAAGACTCCGCATTTCCAACTGCCAGAGCCTAAAAGACCGTAAGAAGTCGACAAGAAAGGTGATCCCAACTTTCGCCCTTACCACCGGATGCTTCGGACATAAGATAGAAGATTGTATTACCTTCAAAAGTCGGCTCAACGACAATCTTCGAAAAGGGAACATAACAATCCCGAAGGAATACATGAAGGAACCCCATAAAGGAGGTTCCGTCAATGTTATCTCGACGGATTTCATTGTTCCGATAGATCCCTATGCGACTGACGATGGATGGAGTACTGCTTGGACAAAGTCTTCGAGGAAGATTTTAGATCACATCCAAACCACTTCGGTGCGAGCCTCAATTCAGAATTTGAAACCTATCAAGTCGGCACTATCACTTGCGATAGAAGAACCACCTCAACAAGAGATCATCGAAGAAAACAAGAAAATCGACGAAGAGGAGAAGACCGAGGCTCTTAAGGCTGAGACTAGGGGCCGCTTATCCTAGGATAGTTGCTTTCGATTCGGGGAGAAATCCTCGAACCTCTCGACTCCGTATGATTATTCGCTCACTCCGTGGGATCTTATAATGATGAGGGTTATGGCGTTGGCTACGTTTTCGATCGTTTCTAACGATTACGTAACTAGCGACAATCAACCTAATCCGGACGTCGATTCCGATACAAATGACAATTCTCAAATCATACACAATCTTGACGATCACAATGACAAAGAAGAAATCCACCAAGGAGGCTATGAGAGTTCAATAAGCAACGAATCTATTTGCGAGTTTTGAGGAGCTCCAGTCACAATAGAGTTAGAACCTTCGTACTCCGAAGCTAATCCCGAAGAACCCGTCATTCCAATTCGAAGGAGACATCGACAAACTCAATACTAGATTCGAAGAAATCACGAAGTCAACTTAAGAAGTGGAAGAGTTCTACCTCCGAGAATGGGTCCAAAGGACAAAGGAAAACAGTGGTTGCTGAGGAAGAACCAACCCCGACAGAAGAAATACCCATTCGGGAAGAAAACGAGACACATGAAAATAAAGTGGACTACAACGTGCTAGCCCATCTTAGGAAACTACCAACCAACCGAAGCATCTACAACGCTCTCATCTTATCAAAAGAGATGAGAGAAGCTCCGATCAAGGCCTTACTTCGATCCGAGAATTTGCTTAGCTCAAATGACCTGGAGATTCCTTAGATGAGGTTTGTTCGTTAAAGGAACAGACGAGGTGTCACCTTCACGGACAATGACCTACTACTGAGGACGACAGACCACAACCGACCATCGTACATTTCAGCTTACAATTGGGAAGTTTACACTCTCCGCAGTATTGGTGGATCCAGGAGCATCAATTAATATAATGAATCTTCGAACGCTAAGCATACTTGGAAATTGATGCTCGCGAGCTCGAAGCGGACAAAATGTTATTAAGAGGATTCAACCAGAAAGAAGAAAGAGCCCTCGGCTCAATAACACTGCTAATGAAGACCGGTGACTTAGCAAAGACAACCGCGAAATTTCACATAATTGATTCAGAAACGTCGTTCAACGCTCTACTGGGCCGACTGTGGATACATGAAAACCGGATGGTACCATCATCTCTACATCAATGCATCAAATACTACGATGGAGGGGAACAGTGCATCAAAGGTGACTTAAAACCATTCTCCATACATGAAATTGGAATCCATGAAGATGCGGCCTATTACGCACCCCCGAAGAAAACAATCTTCTCCAGAGATACCATAACAAATGAAGCAAAGGAAATTTGGGATGACGAAGAACCTGAAGTTCTAGTCCAACAGTCACTCACCACTCCCTTACGGCGAGATGGTGAAGGTTTCTCCACAACTCGCATCCGAGGTCGAGGCCGGGGACGAGGTCGTGGCGAGACGTTAGGACAGCTGGACGGAGGAAACCAGCCATCAATGTTGAATGGGAAGATAGTTCGAAGAAGAAAAAGAAATCAAGCAAGAAGCAACGACAATAAGTCGGAAGAAGCCGCAATTCAGATCTCTCTCGAAGATGAAAAGAACGAAGAATATAAATCGATGTACGAGAAGATTAACCACTATGTACATACTATGACCCTGACCCCGATCCATTCTAATAAGATCGAGGGTATGGTGGTCAAAGAGGTACGTAGCGGAAGTACAAAGCCCATCAAGTTCTACCGTGGTGCTCCTTCCTCCAAAACCGAAAACAATGTACAACTCGAAGATGCTACTTCATTAGAATTAATGGAATTACCTTTCGAGTGGTACTCTCCCCGTGTGCAAAATTTAATTCAGCCGTGGTTTCTTACCTCGACAATAGACAAAAGGTCAATCACAACATTTTGAAAATTTATGGAATAACTCCGGTCGTCCACCCAATTCAAGGCATGGTCTCGGATTCGGCACAGTAGGATCAGTTGACGATACTGAATTTTGCTTGGTAGTCAATTACGAGTTTAATGAAAACTGCATGGAAGCTACAGAAGAACTCAAGATTTACAAATTGGAAACGCTCCACCAGAGTTCGAAGAAGAGATCAAATCTACAATAGATGAGTTAACGGAAGTTAACTTAGGTACTAGCGAAGAGCCTAGACCTACCTTTGTTAGCTCCTTACTCAATAAAGAAGACTCAAAAGAGATAATCAAGTTATTGATGGAATTTAAAGACTGTTTTGCTTCGATGAGATGCCGGATTAGCTCAGCAGGTCGCAGTCCATAAGTTAGGAGTGGATCCTACTTCGTTCCAAGTCGGACAAGGTTCCGAAGAATGCGTCTAGAAATCGAACGACAAGTCATACTCGAAGTTAAAAAGCTAATAGACGCCAAATTTGTCCGTGAAGAACAATACCCGACTTGGTTAACCAATGTGGTACCGACGAGAAGAAGAATGGTCGGATCGAATTTGTGTGGATTTCGGAGATTTAAACAAGGCATGTCCGAAAGATGAATTCCCTCTACCGATCCCGCAATTAATGATCGACATTGCTTCAACACATGAAATATTCTCATTCATGGATGGATCTTCGAGATACAACCATATAAAAATGGCTCCGTAAGATGAAAAGCTTACAAGATTCGTAACGCCGATCGGAGTATACTGCTACACAAAGGATGCCATTCGGACTCGAAGAACGCAGGAGCAACCTACCGTAGAGCGACGACAAGAATTTTTGATGATCTCATCCACAATCAAGTCGAGTGCTACGTGGATGATGTGGTCATCAAAAGCAAAGTAAAGGAAAACCACTCGTATGATTTGAGAATTGTTTTCGAACGATTAAGACAATTTAACCTTAAGATGAATCCCTTAAAATGCGCCTTCGGCGTCACCTCCGGAAATTCTTAGATTCGTTGTCCGACATCGTGGAATTGAAATCGACCCGAAAAGATTAAAGCTATCTTAGAAATGCCACCTCCCGTAACCTTAAAACAACTACGATCTTTTCAAGGAAGTTGGCATATCTTCGACGCTTTATCTCGAACTTGTCGAGTAGGTGTCAGCCTTTCTCGCATTAGTTAAAAAGGACGCCAAATTTATTTGGGAAGAGAAATGCCGTAGGGCCTTCGAGGACATTAAACAATATTTAATGACACCTCCCGTCTTAGCAGCCCTGCCTCGGTGTAGACCGTTGATACTTTATACCGCGGCCTTAGACGACTCTCTCGGAGCCCGTTGAGCCTGAGTCAATGATGAGGGTAAAGAAAATGCTCTTTACTACCTAAGCCGTCGTTTACTTCCAACGGAAATAAAGTATCCCACAATCGAAAAGCATTGTTTGGCCCCGATCTTCGCCGCTCAAAAGCTCGTGCACTACATGCTTTCTCATAAGGTCAACCCGATCTCGAAATTTAATCCATCGCAATACCCGATGACCCGTCCGACGCTTTCCGGTGACTTTCCGTGTGGTCAATGATATTACCGCAATTCGATATAACTTTCGTGCCTCTTCGTGCCGTAAAGGGACAAGTCCTAGCAGACTTCCTCGCAAAGACACCCTTTGCCGGCGTAATCTCCTCTCAATGACGACTTGCCGATGAACAAATAATGAGCTTAGAAGACCCCGATGATCGACGTTGGGAATTATATTTCGACGGAGCATCTTCAGCACACAAATGGAGAATCGCAAGTGATAGTGCCCGGTAAGGCAGGAATCGGACTAATCTTTATAACACCGGAGCGGGGGATGTTAAGATACTCCTACCACTTAACAGAGCCGTGTACAAACAACGAAGCAGAATACGAAGCCCTCGTAACAGGACTAGAATTAACTATTCAAATGGGGATAACAAACATCAACATCTACGGGGATTCGCAGTTAATCATTCAACAGATCGCCGGACAGTACAGAATTTTAAAGCTAAGACTCGAGCAATACTTCCAGTATGCCATGAAACTGTTGGAACAAATTCCGAATGTGACGATCTACAAAATTCCCAGAAAAGAAAACGCTTTAGCAGATGCATTAGCCCGCCTCGCAAAAGAATTTGCCTCGCTTACAAGATGAATCGATGGAAGTGTCGGCTCACGGACGTCGGATCCCGTCACGACTCGACATGTACATAATACACAAATCGAAAAAGAAGAAGAATCAGCTGCAATAGATGACGTAAAACACAGAAGATCGGCGACGACCATTACTGAACTACCCGCAAACGGGAAAACTACTGGACGATAGGTCGTTAGCCCATCAGATCAAGAAAAGAACTCTGTCCTACGCATTAATAAACAATACATTATACGTAAGGTCTTTTGATCAGATGTGGCTAAGATGCCTAAGCGGGTCCGAGGCTCGTGAAATCGTTAAAGAGGTGCATTCAGGACTCTGTGGCGCTCACCAGTCGGGTCCGAAGATGAAAATGAAAATTAAAAGACTAGGGTACTACTGGCCCTCGATGATGACCGACTGCATGAAAATCGCCAAGAGTTGTCACCAATGCCAAGTGCACGGAGTGGTTCTACACCAACCTCCAAATGTGCTAAATCCGACAATTGCATCGTGGCCGTTTGAATGTTGGGGCACATATATAGTGGGTCCGATAGAATCACCATCTTCAAAAGGACATCGTTTCATTCTTGCGGCTACAGATTACTTTTCCAAGTGGGCAGAGGCAGTTCCACTCAGAGAAGTGAAAGCACACCACCTGCTACAGCTTTTCAAGAACCAAGTTGTCTACCATTTCGCGAGTGCCGCTGCGAGATCATCTCGTATAATGGGTCGCATTCGGAAGCACACAAATCAACAATTTTGTCGGGAGACACGGAATCGACCGGCGCTATTCAACAATTTACTACCCAAGAGCAAACGGCCCTCGGCGAGGCTTTTAATAAAACTCTCGTTCAAATCTTAAAGAAAACCTTGGACGATAATAAGAGAAATTGGCACGAGAAGTTATTAGAAGCCTTATGGGCCTACCGGACAACCTTCGAACTCCTACTCAAGCTACACCTTACGCTCCGGTATATGGGTCCGAGGCAAGTGTTACCTTTAGAGGTCCAAGCCTTCCTTCACTTAGGATTGTAGTTGCAAACAAAATCACGACGGAAGAGAATGCCAAATTACGACTAGAAGAATTGGAAAGCCCGGAAGGGAAAAGACTCGCAGCAAGCAGCAGAACTTAGAACTATACCAAGCTAAGATGGTTCAAGCCCATGACAGACCGGGTCCGCCCAAGAACCTTCAAAGTTGGTGACTTAGTTCTCGTTCTCAAGAGACCTATCCTTACACACCGCAAGATAGGAGGAAAATTTGAACCCACTTGAGAAGGGCCGTTTGTGGTTGAGGCAGCCTACTCCGGAGGCTCCTACCAGTTAGTGAATTGCCAAGGAGAACGATTGCCAAGGAGAACGACATATGCTTCCGATCAACGTACGATACTTGAAGAAGTATTACGCTACCTGATGTTTCGAAGGAATGAATTTTTCATCCCTAGAAGCACGGGTGAAGTAATTACTTATGACTGGGTCCAAACCCAAAAATAATAAAAAATGTGCTAAAATAAATAAAATCATGATAATAAAGTTTTTCTTGTTTCCTCTTCCAAATCAAAATCTCTTTCCTGATATTTTCCCACTTCATCCCTATTGAATTCGAAAAAAAAAAGGTACAAAAGTAATAATAAAAAAGAAGAAGAAAACTCTGTCTTTAATAAACATTTTTTTAATGTTCTTGTTCTTAGTACAGCCCCTGATCCTTTTCCTTGTCTTTTCGCAGGGAAATGTCAAACGGGCGGTTGGTCCTGAACTTTAGAAATGGCGTAAGCCTCGCACTCGATGAAAAGAGGGTGAAAGATGGAGCGATAATAGTAGATCGACTCATACTTCGCACCGGCGAGCCCGCAATACGAGGAAAGTGACCGGGTCCCAATTGACCGAGAGGAACCGCCCGATCGGACGATAATGAAAGTGGGTGGCCCAAGCCACCAATCCAAGACAGCAAGAAAAGAAAAACAAACACCGAAGAAGACAAGAGAATCAAATGCAGTAATCGCTACAGCGAGAGGGCGAGCTTGTCGCCGCGCCTACGTAAATTCAGAAGTACGAAGAGCTACTCTCACAGACAACTCGGCGAAGAAACAAAAATCGCCGTATCCGCAAGATGTTAACTAAACTAGCAGCGGACCGGCGCGACGAGGCGAGCTTGCCACGAGTGCATGTACTTCAAGGATACCGGTTCGCCAGGAACCTGAAGAAAGGAGGCCAGCTCCGAGGATAACAGAAGAGACCAGGGAAATCTCGAGAAGATCAGAAGAAGGAAGGCTACCACGCCACCGGATAAAGCCACCAGTAATGCATGACCTTGTTGCAGGAGTAACCCCGGAGGACGTCCCGACGGAGACCATCCCCGAGGAGCCGAGGTATGTAGGAGAACGCGAAGGGATTGAGCCATATATCCCACAGTACGTCACTAGGCCTCGCCATTTGCAGATTATCCCAAAATACGAGCTAGAAAGAACGCAGAAAGTCGAGAAGAAAACTTTTGAATACTTCGAGAGAATCGAGGCGAGGAGGATCAATATACTCGAAGGCCTCGAGCTACATACGTACGTGTTCTCGAATACGAACAACAACAAATCGTGGACTCGCATCCGGGATTTGAAAAGAATGGGTCGAGCGAGCCGCCTAAGAGAAAACACTTACTCGGAACCCCGGAGATGGATGCCGGGGAAAGGGAGAATTACAATACAATATGGATGCTGCTACAACTTCGCGAAGACAGGAAGGGAAACCCACCGGGATACTCCGTCATGGCCGAGTGGATCCAATGCCATTAGTCATCAAAAGGATGGTAAAAAGAATGATAGCATGGAGGGTACTGCCAGCAGATTGCATACCCAACAGTTGCATCATTAACATTTACAAGAAGGGTGACTGCATACCCCCGCACATAGATCACCATGATTTTGTCAGACCTTTCTGCACAGTTTCTTTTATGAACTAGTGTAATATCATGTTCGGATCTGACCTCCGGATAGCGAGCCGGTGTGAGTTCCGAGGGCCGATAAAGATACCATTACCGGTAGGTTCCGTCATGATACTAAAGGGCAACGGAGCGGATGTCGCTAAACATTGCATACCGGGAGTACCAATGAAGCGGATCTCGCTTACTTTTAGAAGGATGGATGACGGAAAGCACCTTACCACTTCCAGCCTGCACCCGGAGCTAGAGAGTCTCCGGCCTTACGAGCCGTGAGTTACATGGAAAATATCACACCTTCAACGTACATCCATACGACATCCTTGCCAAGGATGGCTTGGAAGGTGATGTTATTGACCATGTACCTCACTATTCAGACATGGATTTTTAATAGATACCTTTTTGGATGGATCGACAAAGATCATAAATAGTCCGTTTTGAGTCTATATGGATTGTATGAGATGTATTCCAGATCGAGTTGTATGATGTATCTTCAACATGATTGGAATGAAAGTGACCATGTCACATTTTTGGCCTTCACCTCTTTTGTGCAAGTTGACTGGGAAACGCCATTAAAGTTAAATGAACTTCGAACAAAGAACAGAAAAGAAACAAAAAGAATAAAAGAAAACTTTCCTTAAAAATCTAAATAAAAAAATGGACTCCAAATTCACATGAACATTAAATGAACGATAAATCGTTAAAGAATAAAACAAAATGAACACAAATTTTAAAATAAAAAATTCAAATTCAACTTTCCAAATTTCAAATCAAATCTCAATCAAATTCAAACTCAACCTTCCAAATCTGAAATCCAATCCGTTCTACTCTTTCCCTTGTCTGGATGGAAGCGGTCGATTCTATTGACACGGGGCCACGAGGTTTTTGATTCGGATCTAGTGGCAAAGAATTGTATCCAATCCAAACCAGCAACTCTCAATCAACTCTTTTGAATGAGATATGTAGCATCTACATATTCCCTCCTAATCTATTTCCTTCCATGAAAGTCTTTTATAACTTTCATGAAATTCTCGAAACACCAAAATTCCACACTTTTCAAATCAACACTACAAATCTTTGCAATATCAATTACCATTCAAAATCAAACTTTTGGGGTCGAGGATTTTACATCCGAGATCGCATTGCTTTAGGACTCTTTCCCTATTGCAATGAAATACATCAAAATCAAATTCTTGGGGTCGAGGATTTTACATCCGAGACTGCATTGCTTTAGGATTCTTTACCTATCTCAATGAAATACATCAAAATCAAACTTTTGGGGTTGAGGATTTTACATCTGAGACTGCATTGCTTTAGGACTCTTTCCCTATTGCAATGAAATACATCGAAATCAAACTTTGGGGTTGAGGATTTTACATCCGAGACTGCATTGCTTTAGGATTCTTTATCTATCGCAATGAAATACATCAAAATCAAACTTTTGGGGTTGAGGATTTTACATCCGAGACTGCATTGCTTTAGGACTCTTTCCCTATTGCAATGAAATACATCAAAATCAAACTTTTGGGGTTGAGGATTTTACATCCGAGACTGCATTGCTTTAGGATTCTTTACCTATCGCAATGAAATACATCAAAATCAAACTTTTGGGGTTGAGGATTTTACATCCGAGACTGCATTGCTTTAGGATTATTTACCTATCGCAATGAAATACATCAAAATCAAACTTTGGGGTTGAGGATTTTACATCCGAGACTGCATTGCTTTAGGATTCTTTCCTTATCGCAATGAAATACATCAAAAATCAAACTTTTGGGGTTGAGGATTTTACATCTGATACTGCATTACTTTAGGTTCTTTCCCTATCACAATGAAATACATCAAAATAAAATTCTTGGGGTTGAGGATTTTACATCTGAGACTGCATTGCTTTGGGATTCTTTCCCTATTGCAATGAAATACATCAAAATCAAACTCTTGAGGTTAAGGATTTTACATCCAATACCGCATTGCTCTGAGTTCTTTCCTCATTGTAATGATTTAATTCAATCAATTCAATTTTCTTTTGAAGTTGAAGATGTTACATCTAAAACCACGAAATTCCGATTTTCATTTCAAGATTCAAATCCCTTCAAATTAATTTCAACAAAACTTCAATCCAAATTAAAACTTAAGCTAAAATCTGAACATACACATCAAAATTTAAACTGAAACAAAATGAAATCTAAATCGAAATTCCCCTAGATCATGTGATTTGGAATTCACCTCCTTTTCCTTTCCCCGCCGAGAGTTCGGGAATCTCCAGGCCTCGCAGATATACTCGACACTCCCTACGGAAATTCTTCTACTTCGTCCTAAGTTTGTCACTTCGACATCCGTGTTGGTTTTGTTGATCTTTTCGGTCAACGCCAATACGCGCGGTGTGCTTGGTTAGCACACCACACCTATTGGGGTCCATTTGTTGACCTCATTTTCGATGAGGTCTTCTCTTCTTCTCTTTAGTACTTAGGATCTAGCACTTAAGCTTTTCCTTCGATCGTCCTAGTAGGATTAGAATTAGGACCCACCACTTAGAAATTCAAACCACTTCTTAACTCCCCGCAAACCCCACAAACTTGATTGTAGACCCCTAATCACCTAGAGGGTTGAAATCAAATGTGGAAGTTTAAAGGATGAGTTCTTATAGGACTCTTTGGCCTGGGACCGCCCCTGTGGCCTGGTCTCAGTGAAGGGCCGACTTACACACACATTACACCTATACACTACACTTTCACACACCTCCTAAAAACACACCCATGCCCAATTTGACCTCCCGACTCATGCAGGTGATTCACATGGATGGTCTTTAACCCCTAAGCCCTCGCTAAGAGGGTTAGGAACAACATAGTGAATGCCTCAAATGAGTCCTCTCATGGCTCATGTGGGCTTGATATGGCTTCATGGCTCAATCAAAATGACTTCATTCCACTTATATTTACCCAATCTTCAATTTTCTAAATTTTCAATATTTGACCCCCGGGACCCCCGGACCCGCCTAGCCTACCCAAAACCCTTGAAATTACCCAAATTTTTCAAAATTTCCAAATCACCCAAAATTCCTCAAAAACAATCCCAAACATTCCCACATTACTCAAATTGATCATTCATAGCCAAAAATGCCAAAAATTCCAAAAATACCTCCCAATACCCTCCAAATACCCAAAATGCCCCTCTTGACCCAAAAACCCAAAAATTCAGAAAATTCCCATAAAATTCCAGAAAATCCCAAATATTCCCAATTTCATTTTGTTCAACTACACCATGGGCCAATTTTGTCAATTTACCCCACTTTTGTCAAAATCCTCAATTTGACCCATTTTAACCCAAAAGTGAACCCAATGTCAAACCAAACCTACCCAATTGACCCAAATTCTGGTCCAATTCAATTCTAAACTTCAATTCAACATCCTCAACACCAATCTAGACCAAATCCAAGCCCAATTTGATTGACATTTGAGTCCAATTTCACTTTTGACCTTAAAGCCCAATTTGGACCCATGACCCAAACTTAGCTCAAACTCACCCAATTCAACTCCAATTAACCCCAAATCTTTTCTAAACCTTCCCTAACATCCCCACAAACAAAACACTAACATGATTTGCCCAAAATTTAGACCCAAACCTCACTCAAATTTAACCCAAAGCTAAAAAAACTCAATTTTGACCTAAACCCAAACCTAACCCAAATAAGCTCAAATCCCAAAATCAAAACCCAACCAAAGCCAAAACCTCTTTGAAACATTCCCATAAACATTTCCCAACATTAATTTTACATCAATTTCAACTCTAGCCCAACATTGGCCCAAGTTAGCCCAATTTGACCTACATTGGCCCATTTACCAAAGAGACCCAAATCCAACCCAAATCAAACCCAAACCACCTCAAATTTATTCCAAATCACTCATGAAACATCCCTAAACCAAACCCAACAATTATTTGGCCCAAGCCTTTACCAAATTTTCATCCTAAAGTCCATCTTAAAATCCAAAAGCCCACTTCCCTAAACCATTTTAAAAAGCCCATCTTCACTAAATTTCAAAGGCCCAAACTCTATCCTAAAGCCCATATGACATTTTCATTTGCCATTCATTCAACCAAAACCATCTCCTAAGTTCTAAATCCATGATAAAATAAATCCAAATCAAGCCATCTGCCAAATCACCCCTAAATGCCAAAAAATCCCTAAAATCCATTTCCATGTAAATAAGCCAAGCCATCCCTAAGCCAAATGGAGTCCTTGAAGCCATGCACAAGCCACATGAAGCAATGGGATCCACTTTACACATCATCATACTATTAATTGCAAAAGGAGGAGCCTCTTTTAAGCCCCCTTAAAAAGGTTTTAACCCTTTTAATGCTTCACCTTAATCCATGATTAATCAAAATATTCATGGATAGTGACTTCTCTACCCTTTCCTAGCTGATTCATCAGATCCTCCCTCAGCCCAAATCAGCCATGGGGAGGTGAACCAAGCCCAATTCCAATGGGTTGACCAAACCAAGTGCAAAAGAAGCCACCTCCCCATGCCATTTTGATCCAAGCCCTTTACACATGTCCATGGCCAATCGATTGCACTAAACCCCGACCTCGACCCACCAGAACAAGATGGTGACCAATGCCTGGCCGGCCAGCCACCAGGCCACCGGAAAACGCCATGGTCGAGACATGGGGAGGAGCCAAACTTTGGAATTCCACCTTGCTGAGTTGCCCCATGCCCAATGGCCACCATGGCTGTTCTTCACTTGACCTAAGCAGCTGATCCCAAGTCCTAACTTCCCCTGGGAGGCCCTCCAGCCTCTCCTATTTAAACCCCACCTCTCTCGGCCATGAGGAGGTGCTGAACCAACCTTAAGGAAACTCGCCAAAATCATTCCGTACCATTCTCTACACATAGAGCATTTGATTCCCACTCGGATTCCGGCCCTAATTCCCTCCACTGAGCTCAATTTCGAGTTCAAATTTCAAGACAAAACCAGGACACTTCTTCACAGCTGGACCAATCCCCAAATTGATTGATCCTACACCTTCACTCGGACTAAGGGAAGAAGTTCACCGAAGCAAAAGCCCCTCTTCAGGCCACCCATCTGTTCCAGACTCCAAGCTTTGTGATCGGGCTTGGTCGAAATCATACCTACACAATTCACCAGGCCAAGGGACTTCATCTGGAGCTTGCTTGGACGCAATCGAAGGTGACACAACCCTCAGATTGAAGCCACACTTCTCCGAGCAAAGGTATGAGCTAACTCTTTATCCCGAGCTTCCGGAGATTCTCCATTTCAAATGCCTTAATTTCAATGCATGATCACCGTATAGATGTATTCGTATCTTCAAGACGAATCCATGAGCACAAGAACACAAAAATCCGTTAAGTATCGAGTGAGATATTAGGGATTTAGTGTGGACGGTTCTCGGGTTAGGAGGCTTGGGGACGATGAACGGATGTCGTTCATTTAATACACGCGCGGACGGACGGCCAGGATCGCGCCGGATGAGGAGACGGAACGATACAGCGGGCCCCCGGAGCGCTGAGTTGGACGGCGGCGCCGAATCAGAAGACGACACGCGGCGTTTCGGAGATGCCTAGGTTGAGTTGGCGCCGCGTGGATAAGTAGAAAAATAGGTTATTTTTCTATTTATTTAATTCCCTAAACTTCGAAAATGCATAACTTTGTATAGAAAAATCAGAAAAATAAAATAAAAATACCCTCTCGCTCAGTGAACGATAGGAGAATAATGTGAAAAGAAATCATTCAATTTCATTGAGTATTTGATTTTTAATAATTTATTTACTCTCTGCACATTTTCAATTCTCCATGCATGTACACAATTCACCATGGCATGAGACCATAGGGCTTTTAAAGCCTCTGAATTTGGGAACATTCCCTGAATTTTCCAAAGTCAGAGGCTATCCCTATGAAGAGTTATTGATTTTTCAACTCTAGGTTGCTAGTTTGAATATTTTAATTCCAATAATTAGAATATTGTGAAATAAATTCTAGAAAAATTTGGTGATGTTTATTATGACTAGAGGACCCTAGGAAAAATAGGTTTTGAGTTAACTCACTTGGAAAAACCCTAATTGGCTTAAACACCCAAAATGGAGTTTTAATTAATTAGAGCTAATCATACATCAAATTGACTTGAAATCAATTCTCCACTGACCTTTAGGATCAGAGGAACCCACTATAAAATTTTGAAGTCAATTGGACTTGGTTAGCTCTATCAAATGGGTTGATTAAGCCATTTAGCCAAAATTTAACTTAAAAAATTCATAACTTTCAAAATACTTTTCAAAAATTCACCAAATTGGTTTTGGAGCCTCTCTGATATCAGGGGAATTTAAGAAAATTAAAATTGCAATTTTCTAAAAAGTTGATTTTTTGCATTATTTTAATATTTTTAATAATTAAAAAATAAAAAAATCACAAAAATAATAAAATTCACCAAAATGTCACATTTTAAATTTTAATCACATAGGAACAAACCCCATATTTTTCTTAGGTCTCTATGATAAGTTATTAAATTTTAAAGCCCTAGGGTAATTTTAAAAATAAAAAATGTATTTTCTAGCATTTCCACTAAAACAATTATAATAAATCAAATAAAAATAAGAAAATTATAAAAATTGGTTCTCTGATTTCCTTGATATCAGAGAGATTTTTTAAAAATATAAAATTCATTTTTCAACCTTTATTTTATTTTTAAATTAATTAATACTTCAAAACTCAAAATAATTATAATAAAAATAATATAATTCAAAAAATCACCAAAATTGGTCCAAGTGGTCCTCTAGTCATTAGGAATGTCCCATAATTTTCTTAAGGACAGAAACTTCCCCTTGGTCATATTATTAAATTTTCCTTGGAAATCCCTATTTTCCACAAAAAATAATTACATAAATAAATTAAATACAGAAAAATCACATTTTCTCCTCTAATGTATTTATTGACATATGAGTGAAGTCACATAAAAATTTCAAATTCATTTAAGCTCAATTTAGTGAGTTATGAAATTATTAATCTTGAAGGGCAAAATGGTAATTAAAATTTTAACCCTTAATTAATACTTTAGGCTTAATAAAATGAAAAAGTAAAATATTTGATCTTAATCTGATTTGGATGATTGAAATTTAAATAATTAAAGGGTAGAAACCTACTAAACAATTTAAAAATAATTAAAATAAACCTTAATCGAATAATTAATTAAATTTGGAAGAATAATAAATTTGGAATTATTAAAATAGGGATGCCATTAGGAAGAGATTTATTCTTTAATTTAAGAATCCCTAAATTAATCATCTCAATAATATTTAATTCCTAATTAAAATGATAATCCAAATTTAAAATTTAAAATGCTAAAAGACTTAATCATTAAATTAAATTAAAGTTAAATTATCTAAATTAAATCCTCTTAGAATTTCAATTAAATTAATACTTTAACAATTAAAATTAAATCATCTTTAAAACATAAAAAATAAAATATTAAATTAAAAATAAAAATAAAATTAAATTAAAATTTAAATTAAATAAAAAATTAAATAAAATTAAATTAAAACATATTAAATTAAATCAAATTAAATCAAATTGAATTAAATTAAATAAAATAAAATTAAATTAAATTAAATCAAATTAAATTAAATCAATTCAAATTAAATTAAATTAAATTAAATTAAATTAAATTAAATCAAATTAAATTAAATTAAATTAAATCATATTATATTAAATTAACTTAAATTAAATTAAATTAAATTAAACCACATTAAATTAAATTAAATTAAATTAAATTAAATTGAACTAAATTAAATTAAATTAAATTAAATATAACATCACCTAAGACATAAAGAATTCAAAAATAAATCTAAAACAACTTGAACACTATTCCAAACTTAAGCCCATTAATTGAAATTAAGTTAAATCATAAATCATTCGAACATCCATTTGCCCTCGAAAGCTCTTGTTGTCATAACTCCTAAATGGAGTGTTAAGTGAAGTGTTACTTCATTCATAAGATATTCAAATGTCCTAGTTCACTCGAGCAAGATAATAAACTTGAACTCCCGGACGATTAATTCAATTGTATAATTAAATTCTCTTGACTTAAAATAATCCTAGAAATATTAAAAGATGTTTAAGACTCGTCTTAAGCACTTCCTCGATATGATAGGATATTTATAAGAACAATTGAACTTAATTGTTCTTTGATGAAGAAAATCATCCTCAAACCCAAAATACAAGAACTTAGACGTCATAGGAGGTGACTAGCTATAGGATTAGGAACTTGGTAGAAAACCATAACCCTTCCCTTAGCTTTACCTAGGAACTTGCTTTAAATGCTTAAATATTCTAATTGTGTTTTAAGTGCAGCTTGGATGACGGGAAGACCCTCCGTGTACGCTTTTATTTTATTGCAATTTATCTTATTGTAATTTATTTAATCGCATCGTACTTACTTTTCTTGCATGATAAACAACCGTTGCATGAAAAACCACACCTTTAGGATAGTCCCTAAAACCGAAACCAAAACTAAATTAAAAGTCATTATAAGATAAAATTCACCGCCACAACATTTTAAAATATAAAACAACTCAAAATTTAATCACAAACGTAACAACAAAACTACAACTACAACTAAATTAAAACGTATTGTTGGATGATCGGGAATGCCTCGGATGATATAACCTACGTGTTGCTAACGGGATTTCCCACGGTCTAAATGAAAGTGTGGAACTCATTCAGTTGAGTTTAGCAAATTCATCTGGACTAAGTGAATCCGATAAAAATAACGATGTCGGAAGGATGGAACCGTGGGATCTTAACCGGTGTTGTTATAATCAACTTTAAGATTTATTTTAATTAAAACATAAAAAAAACTCGGGAATTAAGACTTTCTCTAAACCGAACACTTCTCTCATCTCCCGATTTATGATTTCTAAAACTAAACCTCTCGCGACAAGGAGCTCGGAGCATGGTGGGCAAGACGGCCATCGTCATCGACAAAACCCGAGTCTACTTCAACGAAGACTTTCTTAGAATTAATCAACCAAGCCATATGACTTCGAGGAAGTTTGCCTAGTGCAACATAAATCCTCAACTCTTCGTTAGGCATTCGCATGATCATATCATGTAAATTAAGCCCTAACCGGTCTTAGGACTCCGAGGTAGTCGTCTGATACGACATAAACCCTCACATCATCGAGGCTATTTGTATGATTTTGTCATATGAATATAAGTCCTAACTAATTAAAATTGGCAAGATCAAAACATTAAATAAACATTAGGGCCTTCCTAAATTAAAGCCAAATAATAGGATAGTCGGGAAATTACCGAAGTTCGCTTCGAATATGCGATTTCTCCTACCTTTCTTCCTTCAAATTCCCAAAATAAAATGTTCCAAATTTGATCCATTCCCTATTGAAATTCCAAAATTCAATCCCTTGAAAACTTAAACTTTCAAATTCTTGAAAGCGTAACTACCGATTATTATCGAGAGTTTTCTTAGGTGATTCCCGTCACTTAAGATGTAATTAACTATAGGGCTTGCCTTTATAGGGAATTTTAAGAACCTGGGTAATATAAACCCCGTTTAATGTTTTCATATTAAGTGAGGGAACTCGTCGACAAATAAAATGGTTTCGCGGACCAAACGGATGTCACAAACCTTCTAGTTTATTTAATCGAGCCCCACCATCAAACAAGTGTGCCTATTCTTCGGAATGGACACACGTTTCGTGGTGCGGTGCTCGTTTATATAAACTATTCGGATGTGGGATCGCGCTTGATTTCATATCTTAAAATCTTCAAATTTAAAAAATTATTTTCAAAATCAAATACTACTTTTCAAATTATTTATTTAAATTAAATTAAAAATTCGCCGATAATTTCTGTAGGCGACCCCTTTTCAAACCACATAACCTAAAAATATGCCGACAGATATTAATACATGATCATAGTTTACTTTTTAAATTGGCCATTTAATTTTTTAAAACCTGTTGAAGAATTTTGAGACTTATCCGGAGATAAATTCTTAACTAGTAGATATCACATGAATTCTTAGTTAATCGCAGGCTATACGCGGATTGTTTAAGGTGAAGTGCAAATAAATAGGAAGATATTATTTATTGGGCATAAAATTAATTAGTTTTTAGAGTGACAGACTAAATTCTAATAATTTAGTTTATAGAAAGGTAACGGGTCACTGGTAGGGCCGACCATAGCCACCCTTGGACATCTAGTAGTGTGAGCCTAGATTAACTCATTCTACTAATAAAACATCCTGAGCCTAACAATAGATTAGTCAATAATCTTTGCACCTGGACCAAAGGGTAAAGAATAGAAATGCTTCTATTTGGCACAATGCCATAATCTTAATTCCCTACAAAAGATAATTAATCTATAATTCTTGGATTAGTTGAAAAAAGAGAAAATCATTTTTATAATTGCATTGAATTTTAATTACTGCTTACTTTACTTTCCTGCTTATTGCTTACTTATTTTAGTAAAAATTATTAGTTAATTAAATTTGAATATATATATATATAAAAGTGTATATATAAATTGCTTTCGAAAATTTCAATGTATTACTTATATCTCTTACTTTTTATTTCATTATCCCTATGGGATCGATAACCAGGACTCCACTAGAGCCCTATATTACTTGAACGATACGTATACTTGCGTTTAAAATTGTGAATTTTGTAATAATAAAATCTAAATATAAAATAATAAAAGTAAACCTCGCACATCAAGTTATTGAAGCCATTTGCTGGAAATTAAATATTCTAAAAAATGGTATCAAATTCTAGTATTTTAAAGCATATTTAAAGTAGCATCGCATCAGTCATACAGATATAAGTCCTAATTAACTAAAATTGACAAGATTGGAACACTAAATAATTCTTTCCAATCGAAGCTAAATCATAGGATAGATGGGAAGTCATCGAAGTTCGTTTCGAATCTGTGATATTCCCTACCATTCTTTCATTTAGATTCTTAAAATAAATTGTTCCTAATTCGATCCATTCCCTTTTGAATTTCCAATGCCCAACCTTGAAAACTTTAAATTTTGAAATTCTTGGAAGTAGAACCACTGATCTTAATCGAGAGTATTCTTAAGTGACTCCCATCATTTAATATGTAATTAACTATAGGGGCTTGCCTCTATAGGGAGCTTTAGAACCCAAGTAATATAAACCCTGCCTAACTTCCTTATATTAGGTAGGGGAACTAGTAGGCTTATAAAATTAGTTCGCAGGCCAAACGGATGTCATAACTTTTGTAGTTTATTTAATCGAGCCTCGCTATTAAGCAATGTATCTATTCCTCAAGATAGATGTGTGGCTTACGGTGCGTCACTCGTTTATTTAAACTATTAAAGATATGAAATTAGTTAGAATTTCATATTTTAAAATTATATTTTCAAATACTATTTTCAAAAGCTATATAATATTTATTAAATTAAATCTGAATTATTTTCTATTAAATTAAATGTAAATTATCTTCAAAAAAATAATGAAACGAATTTAAAAAACGGCTCACACTCAACTTGAGTTGACTTGAACCAAGCCTAACCCACTCACCTAAAAAACCCAAACCCAAATCCAAACCCAAACCCAAACCCAAACCCAGACCTAAACCAAACCCTAGACCTAACCCAACCTAGGTCTAGCCCAAATCTTGGCCAAATCTAACCCAAACCCAAGACCTAACCCAACCTTGGCCTTGGTCTAGCCTAAACCTAACTAAAACCCTACACCTAACTCAGCCTAGGTCTAGTTCAAGCCTAACCCAAAACATGAACCTAACCCAATCCCAGTCCGAAGCCGGACCTAATCCAAACCATAAACCTAACACCGGGTCTAATATTACCAAGATCTGACCCAAACCAGACCTAATCCAAACCCTAAAATGACCAAAGTCTTACTAATCCAAGTCTGATGTAACCTTGACCTGATCAAAACCCTAAACCTAACCAGTGTCCGACCCAATCTAGACCAAACCGAAACAAAACCCATCCCATGTCATAGAATATATATATATATATATATATATATATATATATATATATATATATATATATATATATATATATATATATATATATATAGATATAGATATATGTATATATATATATATGTATATATATATATATATGTATATATATATATATATATGTGTATATATATATTACGATAAGTAAATTAGTATTTCTTAAAAATTAAGAAATAAAAAATAATAATAATAAATATTGATACGCCATCAATAAATTTTCATCATCCAACATAAAACTTGAGATATAATATGGATTTCAAAGGAATCTTTTGAGTAAGAACAATCAAACTTCAATTAGAAGTTATCAAGAGCTCCGATTTGAGAATATTTATAGTCAACTGATCGGCTTGACGAGACGGACTTAATGATATCAAAATTAGTCCAATCACAATCAAATCAAGCTCCAATCAAGTCATTAAACTAGTATTGGAAGATTTCGAGACACACTTAGAAAGTCAAACGTATGTCGAATCCGGCCGGTTCATAGTTGAATCGAGCGTCTCCGCAAGACGAATCCAACAAGCCCAAGATCACTCAATCTGACATCATTAAGGCACTCAAATGTCCATCAAAAGTAGGTAGATTGAAGGAAGCTCTTCGAACCGTCCGATCAAAGTAGCTCATATTCTTGCATTAATTGCACCCAAAACAGTATAAATAAAACCCCACTTCTTGAGATGGGCTTGACCCTTGGGAGAGAACTTGAAGCTTTAAGAAGGAGATAAAGTCCAACACCATCCCTGTCATCGTCGATCACCGGTGGCTGCCACCAACCACCGCCGACCTCCATTGATCCCCAACCAATCGTCGTCAACCATTGCCAACTGCCGTCGACAATCACCAATTATAGTCGAGCACTACTGTTGTCGTTAACTACCACTGATAATCGTCGACCACCACTGACCGCCGTCAATCACCATCATTCATCATCGACCAACACCAACCAGTCACTGTCAATCGACGTAGTAACTTGGAAAATCTTGTAACCATTTCCCGTCTGTGAAATAAGGGGTCTCTGTATTCATCAACCTATAGTGAATTTTTACAATTTGGCCAAACCTCGTGGTGTTTTCCCTTTAAGGGTTTTCCATGTAAATACTTCTGGTGTCATTACTGATTATTTTCTTTCGTCTGAATGTGTGTTGAATTCTCATGCAATGCTAAGACGATAATCATTTATTCTACAGCTGAGAAATTTCTAGCACGCCTTAGTTTGGCACCGTCTATGGGAACATTTAAATCCCACCATTGAAGAACTTACGTGACTTACTACATGACCACGAGACAATATTTGTGACAACGGAGCATCCCACTCCAACACCCATCGTTCTAGGGAGCAGTCATGAAGCCAAAGGCAGCATACTTTTTCATCTTCTCGCCCTGAAAATTTCATCTTGCCAATGAAGCCATTTCGGGTTCTTCTATAGAAGAACAAATATGTAGGATGGAGAAGTTCCAAAATGAGATACTTCATCTCCTACGTGGGGAGCGATAACCACAACCCAATGGAACTTACTTACTACTAATTCAGCATTCAACAGGAAATACCCCACTCACTGGGTTCTCTTCAAATTATAAAACCATTCCTCTATCGAAATGAAGCACTGATCTTCTTGACATTACAAGTTTCACTCATCTGTCTCATGCAACTCAGCTGGCACCGCCTTGCCTATCTGTCACTTCTGTTGATATCATTTGAGATGAGCTAAGATGCCTGGTTCGGGAAGAGCTCCATCTGAATAAAAGGGGATCGCCTCCCTGCTCGCCGTACCTTCTAGGAATTCTCTTCTTTGGCTGGTGAAGTTCTCTGACACTATATCCCAATAGGTTTCAAACTCCCAAAAATTAATGCATATGAAGTGGTGGCTAACCCATACGAGCACATAGACCACTATTAAACCATCATACACATTCACCGTACTTCTGATGCGCTTCTTTGTCATGTGTTCCTGACAACTCTCAAATTTTCAAGCTCGCACATAGTTCTACTCTCTCCTCGGGCACCAACAATACCTTCAATGAGCATTCAAATTATTCATAGTGCAGTTCATAGAAAATATAAGGATCATCAAAGATTCATCTCACTTATCGGGAGTTCATCAAAATGAGGGGGAATAGCTTAAGAAATACTTCCGCAGGTTCTCCACTGAACCCCACCAGATTCCTAGAGTGGATTTGAAGTTACTGAGAGGAGTCATTCTTGGAGGGCTCCGCTCAGGACCTTTTTATTCATCATTGATGTGGGAGACGGTGCACTCTTATGCTAATGTCATCCATTGCGTCGAAGCTTAAATCTGTACATATGAGACCATCACTCCACACGAGGAACAATTCGAGCGATTAGGGAGTAAGCGCAAGAATAAGGTTGGGGATATCATGCAAATCTCACAGCAAAAAAAGTTAATACCATAGGGTAATCGTGAGTCACGATCTAAAAAATAATATATGCCACTCAACACATCTCGTATCGACATCCTAATAGCCATCAAGCATGAAAAGACCATTAAATGGCCAAGCCCGTTAAGAAATCCAGATGGTGGGGACCAATCACAATATTGTCATTCACACTGTACAAAAGGACATTCAACAAAAAGATGTTTTCAATTAAAAAGAGAAATTGAACATCTGATACGTCAAGGTAACCTGAGTCACTACTTACAATAACAACATGAGGGGAATCAGAAGTGAATCATCAGAGTTATCGAGTGAGAAATACAACTCAAAATTATCTTATTTGAGTAAAACACTGACTTATAAAATCTTAATTTTATTTTAGCAAAATATTTATGTTGCTTTATACTGTTATTTCAGTGAAATTTTCTTTTTTGTTTCAAGAAAGATTTTGTGTAGAAAGTCACCTTGAGGGCAAGTGATAGACAAGGTCCTTAATAATGCCCCTGGAAGTCGATCCTAAGAGGCGAGACTCGGCGAGAGGATATTGTACTCTTGAAAGACGAGCCTAGGAGACAAGACTCGATGAGAAGCTTCCATGCCCCTAGAAGACGAGCCCAAGAAGCAAGACTAGATGAGTAGCTACCATTCCCTTGGAAGTCGAGCCAAAGCAGCAGAACTCGACGGAAAGATAAGGTACTCCAAAAAGTCAAGCCCGAGAGGCAAGACTCAATGAGAAACTACCATGCCTCTGAAATTAGAGCTTAAGAGAGAAGACACGATGGGAACATACGATACTCCTGAAATTCGAGCCCAAGAGGCAAGATTCAATGAGAAGCTATCATTCCCCTGGAATTCTAGCCCAAGTGGCAAGACTCGATGAGAAGACTTCTGTAAGTCGAACCCCAAAATGAAAGACTTAATGAGAAGCTATCATGCCTCTAAAGATCAAGCCCAAGATACAAGACTTGATGGGAAGATATGGTACTCCTAGAAGTCAAGCCCAAGAGACAAGACTTAATGAGAAGCTACCTTGCCTCTAGAAGATGAGACTAAACGGCAAGTCTCAATGGAAAGCTAGTAGTGGACAACGTTCTCACTAGAAAAACTCCACGAGAGTGAGTGGTTGACAGGGTCTCCACTCAAAGACCTGATAATGCTACAAGCCTCAGAAGGTACAAATACATCAAAGACATCAGAATGCTATAAGCCTTAAAAGACACAATTAAATCGAAGACGCCAGAAAGCTTATAAACCTCAACAGGCTACAAGCCTCAAAAGGCACAGGAACATTAAAGACCTCAGAAATGTACGAGCCTTTTAAGACACGGGTACATAAAAGACCTCAAAAGCCTAGGAGACTCAGAAGGTGCTAATTCATTTCAAGCTCCTATAAGGCTTAAGCCCGAAAGAGCACAACCTTAGAAGGCACGAGCCTCAATGGAATGCGGTTCTTTATTTTATAAAGTATGTGTGCTAGCATTGATTGCAGAATTTCATACGATTGAGAAACTATAACAATCTCAGAAGCAAAATCAAAGGTCAACTGAGAAATACATATCATCATCTACAAATGGCATATTAAAAAATTAAAAAGACTATAAAGACCAACAAGAATTGGTACAAAGACTACAAGAGATATCGCCGCTACAAAAGCATGAAAATCTCCCTATCAAAGTGCTATGGAAAAACTCTATCATTTCTTAATCTCAACGAAAATGCGCAGCAGCAATAAGTAAGAAAATCCCGAGTCACCTACTAGACAGGAACATAGATAACTTTCTTCATCTCACCGACGTGAAAGAAGATCCTTTCGCTCGCATACTATGCAAGACGAGGACGACTTTCTTTTCCGCCACAACAAGAAGGAAGATTTCATTGCTTGCTCGCTACACAGGATGAGGATGACTTTCTTCTTCGCCACAACAAGAAAGAAGATCCCGCGGCTCACGTACTACACAAGAAGGGGACGACTTTCCTCTTCTCTGCAACATAAAAGAAGATTAAGTTGATTTCCTACCACGTAAGACAAGTCAATTTCTCTTTTTGCCGCAACATGAAAGAAGATCACGTTGCTTCCCTTCTACGCAAGATAGGGACGACTTTCCTTTTTCGCCGTAACATGAAAGAAGATCCAGTGGCTTTCCTGCTGCGCGGGACGGAGTCGACTTTCTTCTTCGCCGTAACATGAAAGAAGATTTCGCCGCTTGTCTTCTATGCAAGACGAGGACGACTTTCGTCTTCACCGCAACACAAAAGATGATCTCTTTGCTTGCCTGCTACACATGACGGTGACGACTTTCTTCTTTGGTAAAAATCTCGCTAGCAGAAGGCTTTACTCTCCACTCATTCTTCTCACTTGTGATTATTCCTCTCATCCATGGCTCTATTTATAGGCTTAAGAGAAAGCCTAAATTTAAAAAAAAATAACTCATTAAAAAACTAGCAGCTCATTAAAAAAAAAGACAGCCCATTTAAAAAGTAAAATGACAACTCATTAAAAAAAACACCAGCTCATTAAAAAAAACACCGCATTAAAAAAAATAGCAACTCATTAAAACAAATAACATCTCATAATAACAAATAAAAAATAAAAAAAATTCTTAATCCCGGCCACTCTCTTACCAAATTCCACCCAGCTTAGCTTTTATTTCAGCAAGTTTAGCTTTTATAAGCTTTTATTTCAGCTGGTTTACCTTTTATAATTAACTTTTACTTCAGCTTTTACTTCATAGGCGCGGTTTTGCTTTTGTTGTAACCGGTTTAGCTTTTATTCCAGCTTTTATTTTAGTGGTCCTATTTAGCTTTTATTTCATCCCAGTCTTCTATTTTAGCCTGCTTTAGCTTTACTTCAGTGGGTCGCTTTAGTTTTTATTTCAGCTCAGCTCAGTCGATTGTTTCAGCAGGTTCAGTTTCTCGTCGAGCTGCCTTCCAGCCTACTTGTATTAATTGTTTGGCTAGCGTGAGATTTGAATCTGCGCCTTTGCAGAATTGAAACAAAGTCTCAACCACCTGAGCTAAAATATAAAGATAAAGATAAAGATAAAGATTTTGATTTTGATTTTGATTTTGATTTTGACATTGACACACACACACATAAGCCGAACAAAAATGAAAAAGCTCTAAATCAAGATATTTTCAGACGATGAAATTGGACTCGCTCAAAAAATAAGGGATAATTGATACGACACCAATAAATTTTTATCATTTTGCACGAATCTCGAGTAATATGAATCTCAAGACAATCTTTTTGAGCAATAAATATTCAAACTTCAATTAGGAGTCATCTAGAGCTCCAATTTCAATAAATTTATAGTCAAAGTGACCAGCTCGATGAGAGAGACCCAATGATATCAAAATTAGTCCAATCTGAGTCAAATCAAACCCAATTCAAGTTATTAAACTATTATTAGAAACATATTTGGAAAGTCAAATAGTTACTGAATCCGACGAGTTCATATTTAAATCGAGCGTCTCCATAAGACGAATGCAACGAGCTCAATGTAACTTAATTTGACATCATTAAGGAACTCAAATGCCCATCAAACGTCGTCAGATTGAAGAAATTTCTCTGGACTTTCTGATCAAACTGATTCATATTTCTTCATTAATTGCACTCAAAACATTATAAATAGAGTCTACTCCTCTCATAAGAGGGGCTTGAGCCTTGAAAGATAAGTTGAACCTTTGAGAATGACCTGAAGTCCAACATTATCCTTACCATCGCCGATCGTCGTCAGCCACCGCCGACCTCCGTTGATCCCCTTCGACCGCCACCAACCACCGTCGAGCACTACTGTCATTGTTAACTACCACCGACCATCGTCGACCACCGATGACCGCAGTCAACCACCACTAACCGAAATCGACCACCACCAACCAGACACCTTCAGTCGACGTCATAACTTGGAAAATCTAGTAACAATTTGTCGTATGTGGGACAAGGGGTCTCTATAATCATAACCTATAAAGATTTTTACAACTGGGTTATGCCCCATAGTTTTTTTCATTTACACGTAAAAACTTTTAGTATCATTACCGTTTGTTTTCTTTCACCTGAGTGTATGTTAAATTCTCGTGCACCACTAAGTCAATAATTTAATACTCTACTGCGATGAATTTTCTAACACACATCAAACATACATTTTGAGAGTAATACGAATTACATGTTAGAAATTCTTTTCTGAATATTCCAAATAGATTTTGATCGAATCAAAATCTATTAGGAATTCATCACGAGAATCTTTTAATCCCGTTCATATTTATTAAAATCTGAATCGATACAATAGAGAAGCGTACTCGAATCCATTTGATCGATTGCAAGCAACGATCTTCCAATCTCGTGACTTTCCGGAGTTTTCCTTAGTCTCTCTCATTGATGGAGAACAAGAGAATAATTTCGTCTCTACAGCATCGGGACCATTACCTCCTTATTTAATGTAACTAATGGGTGGTTATAAAAATTTGCTTAATTCAATTCGCCCTCATCAAATTGGAATTTGCCGCTTATAGTATCCACGCTTATAATTTCATGACAAATGTGTGCTAAAGTCATAAATTTTATTCTTAATTAGACTACAATAATTTTGACTTATTAAATGATGACCCAATCACATTTATTAATTACATTATAGTCCCATAATTGATCCAACAATCTCCCACTGGACTATATATGTATAAGATAAATGTGTCAACCTTAGTGCGCCCTAAATTCGTTGTCATCATTGTAAAAGTACATTACAATCTCATCCATTAATCATATCAATATATGATCAAAGCAGTCTTCGTTTTATTTATCACAACTAAACCCATCAATGGTCACATATATTAATATAATCAAATGACATAGATCAATCATGAATGTGTGGAATGAAAATTACATGCAAAGTGGTCTGTTCATGTCAATTTTCAACTGGTCCTACTTTACTTAAGTGAGATCATACTTTAACTGTACAGAGTGTACTGAACTGAATAATATACCTCATTTCTGATCAGAAAATAACCAAATATGTTTTGTATACAAAATAAAACATAGAGCTAAAAATATAAGTTAACAAACTCCCACTGAATCTAAATTTCCTCAAGCTTTATAACACCCATATGAGCAGTATGCTCATGAAAGACCCTGGGTATCAGACCCTTTGTAAGAGGGTCTGCAATCATGGAGTTTGTTCCAACATGCTCTATGTGAATCTGGTCACTTTGTATTCTTTCCTTCACAACAAGAAATTTGATGTCAATATGCTTTGACTTTGATGAACTTCTGTTGTTATTGGAATACAATACAGCTGATTTATTGTCACAAAATAACTTTAGTGGTCTTTCAATTCCTTCCATAATGCGCAGCCTAGTGACAAAATTTCTCAGCCATATGTCATGGTTGGATGCCTCATAACATGCTACATATTATGCTGCCATAGTGGATGAAGCTATTAGTGTTTGTTTTGTACTCCTCCAGGATATAGCTCCACAACCTAACAAAAATATGTAGCTCGATGTGGATCTTCTCATCGTCTTGGCATCCAAAGAAAATCGGAGTCGAATACCCGATGATCTCCGAATGATCCGATCTTCTATATGTAAGCATGTAATCTTTTGTTCTCCTTAAGTACCTCATAACTCTTTTGGCTGCTTTCCAATGATTCATTCCTGGGTTGCTTAAGTATCTGCCTAAAACTCCAACAATGTACGCAATATCTAGTCGCATACAAACTTGAGCATACATAAGACTCCCTACTGCTGAAGCATAAGGAATCTTTTGCATTTCCTGAATCTCAAGGTTTCCTTTTGGGCACTGATTGAGACTGAATTTGTCTCCTTTAGCGACAGGGGTGTCAATTGGTTTACAATTCTGCATGCCAAATCTTTTAAGCACTGTATCAATATAGCCTCTTTGTGATAATCCAAGAATACACTGAGAACGATCTCGGTGAATCTGAATTCCTAAGACAAATGAGGCATCACCATGATCTTTCATCTCAAAATTAAGTGATAGAAATCTCTTGGTTTCCTGCAATATGCCTATATCATTTGTGGCAAGCAGTATGTCATCCACATACAAAATCGGAAAACAATGCTTTCTCCCATCGAATTTATGGTATACACAATCATCAACTGCATTCATTTCAAAACCAAATGATAGAATTACTTGATGAAATTTGTGATACCATTGACGGAAGCTTGTTTGAGCCCATAAATAGATTTTGTCAGTTTGCAAACCATATTCTTTGGGTCTCCTGACACAAAGTTTTCTGGTTGCACCATATAGATCGTTTCATCAATGTCTCCATTGAGAAAAGCGGTCTTAACATCCATTTGATGTAGCTCCATATCATAATGAGCAACTAGTGCCATGATTATTCTAAAAGAGTCCTTTGTTGAAACCGGAGAAAAGGTCTCTTTATAGTCAATCCCTTCCCTTTGAGTATAGCCTTTAGCTACTGAGACGAGCTTTATGTCTCTCCACATTACCCTTTGAATCCCTTTTGGTTTTAAAAATCCATTTACAACCAATGGGTTTCTTTCCTTCTGGTAATGGGACAAGTTCCCAAACTTTATTGTCTTGCATAGACTTATACTCCTCATTCATTGCTTTAATCCATTTTTCTGAATTGGAACTTTGTATAGCTAGATGAAAGTTGATAGGATCATCTTCCATCATACTAATATTTTCCTCATGTTCCTGAAGAAATACAATATAATCATCTGAAATAGCATTTCTTCTTTCCCTAGTGGATCGTCGCAAAAGCACTTGCTCTTGAACTTGTTCTTGAGGTTGTTGAATTTGTTCCTCAAGGGGTTGATTAACAATGTCTTGTTCTTGATTTGCAACTTGATCAATGTCAGGAGTAAAATTCCCGATCATTATCAAAAGCAATTATAGGAATAGGAACCAATTCCTCTTCAACAAGAGTAGTATGGTTCGATTCCTCCTTAAAGACAAAGTCTCTAACTTCGATTTCTCCCCCCAAATTCAATATCCTCAAAGAACACCTGCAGTTCCCGTCTCAAAAATTATCTTTAATTTGGGATCATAAAACTTGAAACCCCTAGATCGCTTCAAATAACCAACAAAATAGCTGCTCACTGTTTTAGGGTCTAACTTTTTCTCAAGTGGCTTGTAAGGCCTTGCCTCGGCTGGGCAACCCCAAACATGAAAATGCTTTAAACTGGGTTTTTGCCCTGTCCAAAGCTCATAAGGTGTATTTACAACTGCTTTAGTTGGTACTCTATTTAGAATGTAGGTTCGTCGTCTTGAATGCTTCTCCCTAGAGTGATTCAGTAAGGTAGAATGATCGATCATACTTCTTACCATGTCTTTAAGAGTGCGGTTTCGTCTTTCGAATTACACCATTCATGCTTAGGTGAACTCGGCATTGTGTATTGAGGGACAATTCCACATTCCTCTAGAATTTAGCAAATGGTCCCGGACGTTGTTCACTGAACCGTCATATCCGCCGTAGTTTTCACCACCACGATCAGATTTGACTTTCTTTATTCTTTTGCTTAGTTGGTTTTCAACTTCAACCTTATAAGATTTAAACACGTCCAATACTTGGGACTTTTCTTTAATAAGAAATAGGTACGCATATCTTGAATAATCATTTATGAACGATACAAAATATTGTTGACCATTCCAAGAAGCTGTAGAAAACTATCCACATACATCGTATGTATCAATTCTAAGACTTCTGTAGCTCTATATGCACCTAATTTCTTTCTTTTAGTCTGTTTTCCCTTAATGCATTCAATACAGACATTAAAGTCCGTAAAATCAATGGAACTTAGAATTCCATCTGACACAAGTCTTTCAACTCTATTTCTAGAGATGTGACCTAAACGCTTGTGCCATAATGCTCCTGAACTTTCATTATTAATTTTACGCTTAGTACCTCGTGATTCCACATTCAGAGTTTCATTATAAAAAGCAACAGTATCAAGCAAATAAAGATTGTCATACTCCATAAGATAACTAGTTCCAATAATATTGGAATTAATAAATAAACTGAAACATCTGTTTTGAAATGAACAACAATAACCCAATTTGTCCAAACAACAAACAGAAACCAAATTCCGTCTAAATGAAGGTACAACAAAAGTATCTATCAAATCCAAATAGTAAACAATACATAATAACAATCTAAAATGTCCAATTGCTTCCACTTCTACCGATTTTCCATCTCCCACATAAATGCATCTTTCAGCATCATTTGGTTTTCGGTAGCTCAGGTAACCCTGCATTGAAACACTTATGTTAGAAGTAGCATCAGAGTCTAACCACCAAGTGTTTCTAGGTACTGAAGCTAAATTTACCTCAGAACAGACCAAAGTTAGAAATGTACCTTTCTTTATACGCCAAGCGTGATATTTTGCACATTCCTTCTTCTGATGTCCTTCTTTATTGCAAAAGAAACAACTGATACTTTCAGGATTTTGAACTTTATTTTGTTTCTTTTGAGAAGGACTCTTTATTCTTAGCAGCTTCATTCTTTCGTTTAGTGCCCTTTTCTTTAGAGGTGTTCACCAAATGAGCACTATCAGTCTTTCATTGCTTCAACCTTTCTTCCTCTTGCACACAATGAGAAATAAGCTCATTAAGAGTCCATTTCTCCCTTTGCATATTATAGTCGACCGGAAATTGCCAACTCGTGGAGGAAGTGAAATAAGAACTAAATGCATGAGTAAATCATCCGTCAACTCAAGCTTTAGCTTCTTTAACTTTGAAGCAATGTTAGACATCTCAACGATGTACTCCTTTATGTTTTCCTTGCCTCTGAACCTCATTGAAATCGGTTTCTTTAAAAGAATACCAGTTTCAGCCTTATCGCTTTTGCAAAGCGTTTCTCTATTTCAGCAAGGAAACTTGCAGCATCAGTGATCTCACTAGACACCGCACCTCTAAAGGCCTCAGGTATGCCGCGCTTTATGATCGTAAGATTCATGCGATTAGAACGGTCACACTTCTCATAGATCCTCCTTTGCTCGGAGGAACTAGTATCCGTAAGAGGAGCGGGTTTATCCATTCTTAACGCTAGATCTAGATCCATGTAGCCAAGAACAATGTGAATGTTCTCTTTCCAATCCTTAAAGCTATCACCCCTAAGGATTGGAACCGAATTGAGATTAGCAGATACATTAACAACAACTGAAAAAATAAGTGGAACAAAAGATTACATAAATAAAATGTTTTAAATTCAATTAATGGTAAAGCCCATCTCAAGACACCTAATGCAACATTAATATCAAGTCTTGGACAGTAATATTAACTGCTAATGGTAATCTTGTTGTAATGATCAAATATTAACAATAACGTATATCAAGCAATAAATCTATCTTTGGATCAATTCATTACTCATATATTATTCCTTATAATTGTTACATGCTTATCATCACAAGTGTGTATGCAGTTCGGCCAAGTATTAATTTTCCTTTGGGCCAATTAATACTCGCATGAACCCACATACACACAACATCCAACATTCGTCACGAACTATCTACACAAGAGAGGTCACTTTGGCAACATCATGTTTCAATAAGTTCATTCAAAATGATGGACAATTACAAAGTACCATTTATTCTAATTTAATTGAAACTTTAATTTAATTTTATAAAATCTTATATTTATAAATAATGAAGCTAATTTATAAGCCATAAAGTTCCATGATTTACAAAACAAAATTATTGATTTTATAAAATTAATCAATCCCAAAATTGAGTTAATTAATTAATTTATTTTATTTTATAAAAGGAAATAAATTAAATAACTTATTTTATTTTCTAACTTATAAAAAAGAAATAAATCAACTAACTTATTTTATTTTCTAACATATAAAAGGAAATAAAAGGCAATAAATTAAATAACTTATTTTATTTCCTAACATAAAAGTAAATTAATTAAATAACTCATTTTAATTTCGAAATAAAAATGAGTAATTTAATTATATATATATATATATATATATATATATATATATATATATATAATTATTATTATTATTATTATTACTTTTTTTTTTTCGAGAATCGGGTCCACGGAACGGGTCCGCGACCGGATCCGTGGACCGGGTCCACGAACCGGTTCGCGAACCGGTCCGCGACCGGCTCGCGAGCCGGTCGCGACCAGGGTTCGCCGAACAGTTCGCGAACCCGCGAAATGCGGCGCCGCCGGAGGCGCCCTCCTCCGACACTCTTCCCTCAGGCGCCGTTTCCGGCGCTTCCCCTTTCGATGCAGCATTCCGCTGCGCCGGATTCTGCCGCCGTCGGAGGACGCGCCACTGCATCCACCGATGTCGTTGTCCCGCTGCGGCATTCCTGTCACCGTAGCCCCGCCGCCGCAGCCTTTTGCGGACGATTCCTTCGCGGGTAAAAGGCGAACGAAAGGGATAAAATTAAAGAGGAGAGGAATCTCTACATGAACATGAACGGGAGGCTCTGATACCAATTGTTAGAAATTCTTTTCTGAATATTCCCAATAGATTTTGATCGAATCAAAATCTATTAGGAATTCACCACAAGAATCTTTTAATCCCGTTCATATTTATTAAAATCTGAATCGATACAATAGCAGAAGCGTACCTAAATCCATTTGATCGATTACAAGCAACGATCTTCCAATCTGCAGACTTTCCGGAGTTTTCCTTAGTCTCTCTCGTTGATGGGGAACAAGAGAATAATTTCTCTCTGCAGACCGGGGACCATTACCTCCTTATTTAATGTAACCAATGGGTGGTTATAAAAATTTGCTTAATTTCAATTCTGCCCCTCATCAAATTGGAATTTGCCTTTATGATATCCACGCTTATAATTTCATGACAAATGTGTCTAAAGTCATAAATTTTATTCTTAATTAGACCACAATAATTTTGACTTATTAAATGATGACCCAATCACATTTATTAATTACATTATAGTCCCATAATTGATCCAACATTAGATACATAATCAAGTGTGAAAAGCGGAGGGTGTTAACGCTTATGTATATTGGTACAAATATATAACTTCTTACGTAATTTAATCAGATGAAATAACGAAAACATAATTATTTGTTTATATGATATGCATCTAATAATTTTTTTTTTCCGAATAAGAGCTAATTTCTCAATTATCCAAAAAAAGTTTAATTAGACTCACAGTAAATTACTTCTATAATAATTGTTTTTCTTTCTTTCATTAGAAATAACATTGGAATATAGTACTTTTCGATTACAGCTAATTTACATGTGACAGCCTCAATGTTTTTCTCAACGAAAATTACCCCATGCGTTACACGACTATGGATGAGACAAAACGTTGGTTTCAACCCTCAACGTCATTTACGCCATCAAAGATGATGTCACTCCTCTTACGTCAGACATTACACGATGGCTCATGACGTAGGGGTAGGATTTTTTAGTTGTGGCCACGTGGAATAAAATTTTAAAATACAAGGTTAAGACTAGGTAGAAGAAAAAAATATTACTGAACTGAAGTGGTGTTTTTTTTTTATTGGTTTGCATTAAATAAAGAGGATCAATTTTTTAGGAGAAATGAAGTAAAGAAAAAATGGAAAATATCCCGTGATGCAATGAAATAGCCTAAATGTTTATGAAGATTTTTAAGGTGAATGTGAGTTGATGTTCACATTTAAATCGCTCTCGCTCTCGAACGCCCTCATTTTCTATTTTTTACTTATACCTTGCTTTCTGCAGGTGAACCTTCTCTCTCTCTCTCTCCCGAGCAGAAAAGCATTAATTTCTGCTCCAACATGTCTTGGCTCGGTTTTCCTTGCTAAACTCAATGTATCGGCAATGAAGCTCTAGTATACAACTCAATTCATACGTATTTGCATATATTAATTGCTTAATGCAATTTTGTGCATTTTATGTGCGTTAAGACTTAGGTTTGCGTGAGTTACAGTTATGTATTTGAACTTCATTCAGATTATGCTTCTTCTAGACTTGACATGGTTGTATTAATCATAAATGAAAATTTTTGAATTATTTTAAATTTTTTATTGTTTTGATTAAAGGGAGATATGTTATTGCGGCTTAATTGTGAGCCTACTTGGAATTGTCTTAATAAACGACTCACAAACTAAGCTCGATGAGCTAATAAGCCAAGCTCAAGTGCAATCTTGAGTCAACTCGTTAGGCCATGAGCCAGCTCATATAAAAAATGATTAATAGAAATATAATAATCAAACTAAATTAAAATTCCATAATTTTCATTAAATTATTAAAAATATTTATAATATGATAATTTATATTTTCTATCTAATGACTTTATTATTTATCTCATAATTACTCATTTTATCAGTCATTTTCTTAAAATCTAGCTAGCTGAAATTAAAATTATTCTTTTCTTTAATAATAAAGAAACCGGCTCAAACTCATAAAAGTAAGTTTGAGCTCAATATCAAACTTGATCAAATAAACAAGCTTAAGTACAAGCTGAGCGTGACTCGAGCTCGACTCGACTTGTTTACACCCATAATTACTGGTATAGATTTGATATGAATATATGTTTCAAGCCAGCATATGATGTTATTCTAGGTAACTGGAGAGTAACAAAGTAAATACTAATATCGAGTTTTGGAATTTAATTTGGCTTCTTTTAATTAATGCTATTTTTATAACCTCTACCAAACCATATCTTATTGGATGTTTTGTGATATTCAAACCAATCATACGTACTAAAGGACAATAAGAGCAACAAAATCTCTTTCATTCATATGTGAGAGGCGAGTCTGGCTTGAGATGCAGCTTGTTACCTTACTGAGGAAGTTCATGGGCCACTTATGAAAGAGAGACGAGCCGATTCATGTATCACATTGGTAATATACACCTAAACTTCCATTATTACCTATATGTGAGCTTCATTGGGTATGCAAGAGAAGGTGTATTAATTTGACTTTTAAAAAAGATAAAATTGAGATGCTTTTCATGTGATATAAATGGGTAGGTTGATCAAAATCAGTATGGTCTTTAGGTATTTTTTATCAAGGACACTGACTGTGATTCATTGAAAAATCTTGAAGTGAGTATTCCCTTATTATTAGCTCGAGCAGATAATTTATCCTAGTTTATTTAACCTTATGGAGCATGTCCATACAAATAAGTTATTGGACAATACTAGGAGGTCCAATGCAGAACAAATGGATGTATCGTATCTATAGGTTTATCTTCTCGATATATACAGTAGTGACTTGCATTTACTTTAGACTATTCTACTACAACATTTATTAAAAAATACATCTATCTTGCAGACTTTTAAATAAAAAGTAAAAACTGTTAAGAATAAAGCAAAAAGGATTGGTTGCAAGGGCCCATCTTCTTTGTGAGGATTGTTCTGTTAGGAAGAGGGCATTTTCTGTAATTTGACGGGAAGACTTGTTTTGCTCGATGAGTACACGAAAAAAAGATTCTCTTGGACGGTCATTGGTAGTCCCAATCATCAACACATGCGCGCTGCGTTCTTTGGTTCGGCAAGTGGTTCGTTCGGTCTACCTAAGACTCGGCCTACTAGTTCAATGATAGATATTCGTGCTTCAGCTGCTTTTTTAGTGTGACCCGTTAGATTCCTCTCGCTTTGTGCATGCACATTAAAGATGTACATGCTCAAATAGATTAGTTCATCCATTTCAAATTGTTCAAACACTGAGTTAGGCATCTATCAATTTTTTTTATGGCAGATTCAATCTTCCAGGACGACACATTAAAATACAATTAGCTTTGTTTGATCTCTAATTTCATTGAACAAAAGAAATCTGACTAGTTAATTTATATCTGGCTAACCTTTACAATAGTATCTTGGATGGCTCATTCAAAACGACCGGATGGTAGTGTGCCCGATTTGACATTTCTATAACATATATTTTTTCCCATTCTTTTTGTCATTTTCAACGTCCAAATTTAATATCTTAAGAATTTTTTGTGAAATGATAGCTGCTTTTGCTCTTATCTGATGTAAACAAAAAGAATTTCTCACCCATATATATATATATATATATATATATATATATATATAGATGTATATGAAATTATTTCACTAGAATGATATTTTTTTGCCGTTCTAGAATCGGGCTTCGTCGCTCTTTCCATCACAAGACTTTTGAAGCCGAAGTTAAACGTTAGTGCTTTGCCTATTTGAAATGAAACAAAATGCAGCCATGAATTCAAAAGGCATTTTTCTCATCGTCAATGTTGAATAGGAATTGTTTGTCCCTTAACATATTTTCAGCCTTTAAATGAAATCGTTCACACGCTGACGATAAGCTGAAGATTACTTGAGCAAGTGGCAGCAAAGTTTTTGTTCCTGCTTTCTCCTCAAATTTTTGCGGTAGAAGCTTCTGTAAGCTAGAGATGGAAGGCCATGCTTGTCTTCTCATAAATGTGGCGTGTTTCACGGCATCTCTAGTGTCACTACCAAATCGACGTCCTTGACTAATCAGGCGTTCATTCTCACTCTAATTACTAGATGTTATTAATTGTTATGGTATATAATTGATTTCTTTTAGGAAAATTTACATTCGTACCACACAATTCTCATGAATTTATACATCTAACGCTTAAAGTTAGTTTACCGGAGAAAAAAAAGGGACATTTACATATATACCATGTCTAATTCTTATGTATTTATATATCTAGCATCCAAATTCTTTCGTATCTCATCAAAAAGAGTAAAAATACTTCTTTTCAAGCATAAATAAAATGGTATGTATGTAAGAGTTTAAGTTCAATTTTGAATATGCAAATGAATAGAAATTGAGTGGTATGTATGCAAATCTTTTGAAACAAAAAACACCTTAAGTTTGATAGTTACATTTATAACATTTTGATGTTGAATGCTTAAATAAAATGCATTTGACACTTAATATTAATCAAAATAATATTTGTTTGTAATGTTAAAAATTTGAGTTATATGTATATAAATATTAAAATTTAGCTGTAAGATATGTAAATACATAAGAATTGTGTAAGAAAAAAGTAATCATAAGCATATAATTGGAGTAGAAAATTATTTGTCATGATATAAATACATGACTCTTAAGCATTAATTTCTTCTGATGAGTCTTAAATTCTCGATTATCCAAAGTTAGTGAACTTACAATAATTGAAAATTCAAAATTAATTTGAAAGCGGAGCACTCAATATTTTCTTTAGAAATGATTGATGACCCAACGCGCTACGCGACTATTGAATGAGACAAAATGCGCATTCTATTAAAACCTGATTTCTTCCATTGCACGTTACACATCTTGTCACACCTATACTTCGAGTTTAAAAGTATGTTCATTTCCAGTTAATTTGCTTCTATTCATGAATAAAGAATTATTTTGAATTATTAATTATATTAAAATATAATTTGAATATAATTTAATAATTTTTATTCTATTTTATTAATTAATACTTTTAATTTATTATAAATCTTTGTTATCTTGTAGTTAATTAAACTTTTTAAAAATACTACTCATCAATCTAGATATACGATTTAGGGTTTAGAGTTAAAATGAACCGAATACGAACGAACAAATCTTTGTTCTTATTCAGCTCGTTAACTTAGCGAACGAGCTGAACACGAGCTTTTTAACGAGATGAACACGAGCTGTTCACAAATAACTAGCCGTTTTGACAGCCCTACTCGTCAGATATTAATGGCTTATAAAATTATTTATTTTACTGAGGTGAACTGTTTATTTAACATTTAGTGATGATTAATAATTGTCGCTGATTAGCATTATTAAATATTTGCAAAACTAGCCTAAAACTAAGTGGAGAATATAAATATTAAAAAAGAATGTTCACTAATTTATGCTATTAATAACTATATTAGTACTTATGATATTTTCATTAAATATGAAGGGAGCTTATTTTAGGATTGACTCTCAATGTGATCCTTGGGGCAGCTGCAACTTATCCAGCTTATCCAAATAATTTACTTATCTTGAGAAGCTGTTGTTAAGCAGCTGATCCGGATAATCTTACGCCTGAATGTTATTATGTAATTTAGGCCTCGTTTGGGAGAGCTTATAAGTACGGCGGCGTTTTCAAAAACGCCGGCTCACTGTTTGGTTCGCACTTATCAACTGCGGATTTAAAAACAGAGTTTTGAATTTGTATACATGCAACCCGCGAGAAGACCCCCACGGGCCTCTTTTTTTATCGTGTTTCTTATCTATATTACGCCCGTGACCCTGGTTTCTTTTCTGTTACCCTGCCTTTACGCATCGAGGCGATTCTTCTGCGAACCTAGGCGCTCCTCGCGTTCGTCATTTCCGCCGGTCCTCCCGTCTTCTTCGGCTTCAGCTGTTCTCCACGCTCCATCTTCTTCTTCGCCATCTCCGGTCCGCCTCATCTTCTCCTTCGGCGGCACTTTTGCTCCGTGCCGTTCTTTGGGCCATCTTCTTCCATGTCTTTTTCGGTCTTCTCCGTTCTTTGGGCCATCTTCTTCCACGTCTTCTCCGGTCTTCTCATCTTCTTCGGCCTTCTCCGGTCCGCCTAATCTTCTCTGCTCCATTTTTGCTCCGCCTCATCTTCTCCGGTCCGCCTCATCTTCTCCACGCTCCATCTTCTTCCACGTCTCCGGCACTCTCGAAAGGTACGAGTGATATCGTGTTGTTCTTTGGGCCATGACTGTCCTATCTCTACTTCTACGTGCTACTTTCAAAAACTCCGACACTCTCCAGTGTTGGTTTCTCTTGGATGTTGATGGCTCCTTTTGTGTATTTTTTGTCTTGTATCTGTTGAAATCGTATTTTTTTGTGAGATCTTTATTCAATATTTACATATTTATGACTTTTTTAAAGTGAAAATATTATTGATGTAATATGGAAGATTGGGGTGAGATAAATGTAAAAATCAAAGTTTTGCGGTCTTTGTTACACTAATTTTGAACATATTATGCAAATAATTCTTATTAGGGGCAGAATGGTTATTTATTCAAAGTCAGCTGTTTTCAAAACGCACAAATCAAACAATAGTATCTCAATAGATTATCGAGATAAGTACGCTTATCGGATAAACCTGGATAAGCTACAATTGCTTCTAAACAAACCCTTAATAAAATGAAATATATAACTAATTCATAATTAATTTTTCTAACTTTCGGTATAAAGTTACGTATAAAATATGTCTCTAATAATTTTTTTTTTCTTCTGACGAGTCTAAAATTCTCGATTATCCAAAGCTAGTGAACTTACAATAATTGAAAATTCAAAATTATTTGAAGGCGGAGCACTCAATATTTTCTTTAGAAATGATTGATGACCCAACGCGCTAAGCCACTATTGAATGAGACAAAATGCGCATGCCAGGTTGAAGTTATTAAAACCTGATTTCTTCCATTGCACGTTACACACCTTGTCACACCTATACTTCGAGTTTAAAAGTATGTTCATTTCCAGTTAATTTGCTTCTATTCATGAATAAAGAATTATTTTGAATTATTATTTATATTAAAATATAATTTGAATATAATTTAATAATTTTTATTCTATTTTATTAATTAATACTTTTAATTGATTAAAAATCTTTGTTATCTTGTAGTCAATTAAAATTTTTAAAAATACTACTCATCAATCTAGATATAAGATTTTGGGTTTATGGTTAAAATGAACCGAACACGAATGAACAAATCTTTGTTCCTGTTCAGCCCGTTAACTTAGTGAACGAGTTGAACACGAGCTTCTTAACGAGATGAACACAAAATGTTCACGAACAACGAGCCGTTTTGACAGCCCTACTCGTCAGATATTAATGACTTATATAATTATTTGTTTTACTAAGGTGAACTACTAATTTAATATTCAGTGATGATTAATAATTGGCGCTGATTAACATTGAATAAATATTTGCAATACTAGCCTAAATATGAAGGGAGCTTACTTTATGTTTGACTCTCAATGTGATTAAATAACATTCTCCAAATACACAACACAAAACATTATTTTGATTTTCTCATTCACAGAAGCAAATAGCTACATATTGCCAAAGACATAAGATTTATATTTAATTTGCTAATTAAAAAAAAATTATACTAACATATGAAGTATTATATTAATCATGTTGTTTCAAAAAGAATATGAAATTTTAGTTTAGATAATTTTAGTTTTAATCATGTTTAATTCATAATAATTTCACCGAATGGATGAAGACCAAAGCTTGGAAAGGCTACTATTGGAGTTCTTAGCAAATTTAATTCAAATAACAATTTTGTTTTTTTTTTAAATCATGGAATCACATTTAACAATTTATTTTAAATGTTCTTTCATGACACACAAAGAGCATCATATTTGCTCTATATTTAATCTTTGATCTTATGCGGTTAAATTTGTATAACAAAGGACTAGTACCAAAAATGTAAGATAATAAAAAAGTATTTTTGTAGCAAAAATAATATTAAATACTAATATTTCTCTCTTCATCATTTATACAAACTTGACATTCATGTGAGACAAATCTATCACCAGCTTTCTAATATTAAGGCTCCAGAAAAGTGAATAGTAAATAGGTTGTGGTGGTAGAGTGACACACCTAAAATATATAGTGTTTTTATGCACATTTTTATACTTATTTTTGATGATATTACACTTTAATGGAAAATATTTTGTATTTTCTTGATCTTTTTGCCAGTTTAGTTCTCCACTGTAGCTTTCCACGGCTTGAATTCGAAGAAAACTTCAGATTTCTGCTTCAAGAAATACACCCAAACTTTTCTGGAAAAATCAACAATAAAAGTAACTTAATACCAAGATTCACCCACTGACACTTCCCTGGTAGGGCCCAATACATCATAATGTACATAATCAAGAATTCCTTCAGTTTTATATTCTCCAGTCATAAAACTGACTCTGGCCTGCTTTCCAAGAATGCAGAACTTACAGAAATCGAGCTTTCAGCTTTTCACACCATGCAACATATTCCTTTTATGTAATTCCGCCATCCCACGTTCACTGAGATGACCCAGACGCATATGTCATATATTTGTATTATCTTCATCTGACTCAACATAATGAACTCCACCTACAATTGTAATCCCCAACAATTTGTAGATATTACCTGCAATTAACTTTCCTTTCATCACAGTCAATGCACCCTTCACAGTCAGTGCACCCTTCACAATCCTGATGGTTTCTCTATCCTCATCTGCATTAAGAATGAAACCATTTATATGCAACGTGCCTAAGGAAATCATATTCTTCTTCAAATCCGTAATGTGTCTGACATCACAAAATGTTCTAACTGTGCCATCATACATCTTAATTCTGACTTTTTCAATACCAGCAATATTGCAGCATCTATCATCACCTAGATAAATTGAGTCAGAATTAGTTGACCTATATGAAGTGAACCACTTCCTGTTAGGTGTTGTGATAAGAGCACCCTGAATCAAGTATCAATGCATCTATGAACTGAGCTGATGAAACTGAAAGCATATCACTATCACTGCAATCTGAATTTTCACCCAGCACCCCATTCACAGACTTCAATGATCCATCACCTTTCTCCTCATCTGCTTCTTCAGATTTGAACAATCCTGCCTTATATGACCTGGCTCCTTGCACTTGTAACAACTAATCGTCTTTTTGCCTTTAGACTTCGATATGGAATTTCGCCTTCCAGATCCCTCATTCTCTTTTTTCCTTCCACGATCCTGATTACCCTTAACATATAAACTGTCGTCATGAGAGTTTTCCCTTGTATTATGCTTCCGCTGGTTGTGAGCCAATAATGCTCCAGTAATCTCATCAACTTCGATAGTTTCTTTCCCATAAGTCAGAGTAGTCACCAGGTGTTCATAAGAAGAAGGCAACTAACACAATAGAATCATCGCTTGGTCTTCATCTCAATATTCACATCAAGCCTTGATAAATTCGTGATTATTTGATTGAAGTCATTCACGTGCTACGCCAGATCAAAATCTTCTTGCATCTTCAGCCCATACATCTTTTACTTAATCTACAATTTATTTGTCAGGGATTTTGCTATTAATTAAGCTTCCAATTTATTCCATACCTCCCCTGGAGATTTCAGATTTATCATGTGGTATATAACCTCATCTGCCAGACATAGTCGTATGGTTGCTGCCGCTCGTTGTTACAATTCTTCATAATCTTCATCCTCCATGACATCTGGTTTCGTTGCCCGCAAAGCCTTCAGGATCCCTTGCTGTGCCGCAAATCTTTCACAATTATTTGCTATAATCTGAAGTTTCTAGTTCCGTCGAACTTCACCACCTTGAATTTTACACCAGAAATCGTCATCTGAAAAATTGATCCTGCAACAAATTTTTTTATTCGCCTAATCTCCTTTCCGCGAAGTCCTTCCCGAACTTACGTCTCAGAAATCGCATCAAAAATTTTCTTTCCCAACAGAAAAATTTGAAATATTTACAATTAAGAATTTCCCTTAATTAGAAATTTTCTTCTCCACAATTCAAATTTTCTTTTCTGCCTTTCTCCGCCGAAGGAATATTCTTCCTTGATTTCTTCCCTTAATTAAGCCTTAATTAAGCATTTGCCTAATTAATCTTCCGCCTCCAGCAACGGAATGAATTTCCTGATTAGAAAGAGATTCACTCTACCTTAATTAAGAATTTCCTTAATGAGCTCCATTTCTATTTCCTGACGGGTTTCAGCTTCATATATTTCTTGATTTCTATAATACTTAATTAAGCATAACCTCCCTTAATTAAGCTTGGACTTTCCAGAAAATGCCTTCCGACACTGCCTTTATCCACAGAGAATATTCGGTTCAGAGGAAATCAGAGATTCCTTTATTCCTTCTTCTCCTCCGTCTCCAGCCTCCCTGCTCCTGCGCTGAGATTTCCTTCCGCCTCAGTTTTGCCTTAGTTGACGCCGAACGCCCTCACCAAGCCAGCCGCGAGTGAGATTTTCGAACTCCTTGCTAGAACACCTTCGAGAACTCCTGCTGCCAGATGCCGCGAATCCCAACCAAAGCCTCGCCGAATTGCTGCCTGCTCCAACCCGCCGCAGAAATACCTGCATCACCAATCTTTCTTCTCCTGTGCCGATTTTCTCTATGCCCTTGAACCTGGCTCCGATACCACTTGTTAAGAAATTTAGAGCAAAGAAATACATGAATCGACACAAATCCAGAAGAACACAAAGATTTAATGAGGTTCGACAAAGATGCCTACGTGCTCGGGAGCAGAGCGGCGACTTTCTTTTCGCTAATCAGAAAATAGTACAGAATAAATGATACCTTCCTAGAATTACAATAAGCTCTATTTATAACCCCAGAAGAAACAAAAAATGAAACATTTAAGTACAATATGTAATTACCAAATTACCCATGTATTGAACAGCAGAGCGTTGCCCCTGCACCCCCAACCCACAAAATAAACTCCCCGATTCGCTCGCTCCGCTCTAACATTTATTTCTTATTAAGTATATGAGTCATACATAACAATAACTAAATTAGTACTTATGATATTTTCATTAAATATGAAGGAAGCTTACTTTAGGATTGACCCTCAATGTGATTAAATAAGATAGATTTATATTTAATTTGCTAATTAAAAAAAAATTATAGTAACATGTGAAGTATTATATTAATCATGTTGTTTCAAAAAGAATATGAAATTTTAGTTAGATAATTTAGTTTTAATCGTGTTTAATTTAATATAATTTCACCGAATGGATGAAGACCAAAGCTTGGAAGGGCTACTATTGGAGTTCTTAGCAAATTTAATTCAAATAACAAATTTTTTTTTCTTAAGTCATGGAATCACATTTAACAATTTCTTTTAAATGTTCTTTCATGACACATAAGGAGCATCATATTTGCTCTATATTTAATCTTTGATCTTATGCGGTTAAATTTGTATAACAAAGTACTAGTACCAAAAATGTAAGGTAATAAGAAAGTACTTTTGCAGCAAAATTAAAATTAAATACTAATATTTCTCTCTTCATCATTTATACAAACTTGACATTCAAGTGAGACAAATCTACCACCAGCTTTCTAATATTAAGGCTCCAAAAAAGTGAATAGTAAATAGGTTGTGGTGGTAGAGCAACAAGGTAGCCAAGATGTGTGCAGGCATTGGTCGAATGTTTTTAAGTGGATGGGAAGATGGGATGCTGGTGTTGTTAAGATAAATATGATGGGGAGAGGTCACTACAAGAAATTGCTCAATTAGCGTTGGACATTTCTGACACTAAATTGGGTAAAATGAGTATCACTATTTGATTTTCGTCGACATTTACATCAGTTTTTTATTAGTGTCAGAATTAGTGTCGCTAAAAAACTGTTAGTAAAAAATTATAGCGCAAATGCCAGCAACGGTAGATTAGTAGCTAACTCTAATTAGTGTCAGACACGTTCATGTCCGACGCTAATTAGCGTCGCCCTGATTCCATGCTCCTGCATTGCTTTACCGGCAACCTATATTAATAGACTGATTGTAGAAATATTCCAGCACAAATCTGTACATATACATACATATAGATATGTATACATACATCTATATATATATATCTATATATATATATACATACATACATACATACATACATACATACATACATACATATATGTGTGTGTAGAAGAACGATCATATTTTTACACACTTGCATATAACAACCACAAGAAAACATAATAGGAGAAGAAATCTCCAACTTGCAGAATGATACCAAATTGGATTAAATATAAAACGATTAAACGTAGAGAATTTTTTATTAAATTTAATCTTACTATAAGAATTGTTGTACTTTGTCAGAGTTCAATAGAACACACAAATATGCCGCTCGAAGCTCTATATCATTTAGGTAGCATGTGTCAAGCCTACCTAATTGTTCACAAGATATCTGGAATACCAACAACTCAGTTTGTACAGACATCTGACCAATAGTTTCATGTGTATGTTGCATTAGATCGAAGTAATATGAACAGAAAGTAATTTTCTTCCATAATAGATATGCCTCACATATCAAACGGCCTAGATGTGTTTATTCTTAACAGTCTTTTTTATTTTATTCAAAATATGCACAGTTTATTCATTTAAAAAAAAAAACATAATTGTTCACACTATACTAAAGAAATACTTCTCATAGGGATATATTCACTTGTACTGCATTGGTTCACCCAATATAGCCTCATGACACAAGTGAATGGGCAGATACTCCATTGAGTAAGAAAACACAGAATTAAATATTCATTCGAGCTTGCGCATCAATAACAGCATACTCGCCTCAAGACATCGTAGATAATAAACATCCAATGTGCCTGCACACAAAGCCTTGAAGAATATACTAATTTTGATCAATGGATCGATTACTAGATTTGGCAAAACATTGAATGCAATAGGTAATAAGCATTGCATGAATATATGACAATCGTGACTCTTCATACTAAATATTTTCCGCATCCCAAATCAACACATCGGCCTATGTTAGAGGCACGACTACTTAGAAACTTCAAGGAATGCAAATACTCAAAAATTACTTTTCGTTGATCAGATGTAAAACAATATTTAGCTTTGGGTTTTATTACTTTACATGCATTTATCTCTTGTAGTTCCAACCCAGCTCTCTTGAAATGCTCATTCAGATCTATTCATGCTTATTGTCCTTTGTTTTTTCCTTGATATCTAGTACAATATTAAATATATTATTAAAAACATTTTTCTCAATATGCATAAAAATCAAATTATGCCTAATCAGATTGATTTTCTAATATAGAAAATTAAAAAAATACTCTGCTTCATCCTATTATGTGCAACGTAATAATCTAGAAGACGACTCGAGGCTAATTTCGATCACTTAGTGATCTTTGAAACTTCAGTAATCATCTACAAAATATTGCTTCCACTAATCCTTAGCGGTGGACTTCATCTTTTAACTTTATTTCAGAAAAATACATTTTTAGTCCTCCGAAATTGGTGATCAAGTACTGAAAAACTTCGTTGAAAATCAAAACAAGAAATTTTTCTTCCGTATTTTAAAGTGAAAGCTTAGACATGTCAATATAGTAAAAACATGCCAATTTTCCGGTTGTGCTATAACCAGAAAGTATCCCATAAGCCGGAAAATCCCTGATGGTCCATATAAGAGCAGCTCTGAGGTAAATGTTTTGTTTCATTGCAATATCATAAGTCAACACACCGATTTTCAATAGTACCTGTAGCTCGCCTATAAGAAGTTTTAAATACACATCGATTTACTCTTTGGGTTATGTGTACATCGTATGATCAATATTTAAAATAAAAACTACACATTCATATGTATATCAAAGGCCAAATTATATGGTATGATAACAACTAACCAACAGGAATAGGGTGTCGTGGCATGATTGTAATGTGTGAACCCATCTGCATAGAAGTCAAGCCTAACATTGTGTGGTTCTGCTGCAAAATATGGATAAGTGCGATCAAATTATTTCCAAGCTTTACCAGTTGAGGGATGAGTCATTATATTGGCACTAACAGATCCACATTATGCCAGGTCAAGTGGGGGAGCTGTGCACATAGAAGCAAACAGTCATTGGAGCAGTGGAATGAGAGGAAATACAAGAGACATTTGTAATGAATATTCTTCTGATTTTTACTCATCCTCCTTTGTTTGAACCGATCAACACTGCAAAATCTGCATTTTGTCTCTTGTGCATTTTCCATGTAATATAACATGCAGCAGTTGACGCAACATTCCATCTTTTTAGATAATAGCCCCAACTTCACCACTAACTTTTTAGTTCTGAACAAATCTTCTAGAACTAAATTATTAGCAGGGTTCGTCTCCGTTAATAATGTTGTTGTATGATTAAAGAATTTATTGGACATATTAAAATCAAATTTGATACTCAACATTCTTAGAGCTACTGTTATGTTTGTGTGTGAAGTGCATCATTCCCATAATGGTTGTTGGGAGGCATTTAATAATTCATAGAATTGTTGCACTTTACCAATTCATGGCCATCATTAGACGCACTCCCAACAAAATGAGTCCTACTCACATCATCACTTATATCCTCATACATGCCAAATTATGAAAGGTTGGATGGGAATAACTCGATAAGATTCCAACATGACCATACTGAAGATCTAGTTCAAATTCACCATGTAAGTCCAATACCAATAATCGTGTTTGAATCTCATACGGTATAGGTCCAACATCGCTTCATCTGGTGTCAGGTACGCTTGATTCTAGTGCTTTGAAACCTATCTTTTGAAAGATAAACGAACAACTGTGATGCCACATGCATGAACTTTTCAACACCTACAATAAACTCGTTAGTTAATCTTTTTCTTCCTGTATATAATTTGTTATATATCAACGATCTAACAATTCAAATAATCATCTTTATTATAAATGTAGCTCTATTGATCAGTGCAACGCCATTTTGTTATAATTACACATCTTACCCGAAACCTTAGGCCACCTACACATCATACTCGAAACCCATAACTCACAAATTTAGAGAATCGACCAATTAAATCATTAACACTCAGACTAACCCATCAACCCAACATTAAAGTATTAAATTACCACGCCATCATCTCACCTGGAACCTTATGCCACCTTCATATGTATTTAAATCTGACTCCTAAATTTTCATATTTACATACATAGCACAAATTTCTTATGCATTTACATATCTCATACCTTAATTTTCATATTTACATACATACCACAATATCGTATATATTTACATATTTCACACCTAAATTTTCATATTTACATATACATAGTACAAATTTCTTATGTATATACATATCTCACACACCTATGTTTTCATCTTTACATACATAGTGCAACGACCTAAATCTTACATACATAGCACAAATTTCTTATGTATTTACATATCTCAAACCTAAATTTTCATATTTACATACTTAGCACAAATTCCTTATGCAGTCACTTATCTCACACCAAAATTTAAAATTTACATACATAACACAAATTTCTTATGCATTTACATATCTCAAAACTAAATTTTCATATTTACATACATGACAAAAATTTCTTAGGTATTTACATATCTCCCACTTAAATTTCCATACATAGCACAAATTTCTTTTGTCTCACACCTAAACTCATGTAAAACCATAAACTCCATATACATTACACACCTAACAATGAAATACGAAAAGATCTTGAGTAAAATCTTTGTATTTTTGGATCTAACACCCATGCAACAAAAGAAAAATATGAAAACTTATACTAAACCAAAGCTTGAAGACGTAGAAAAAGATTAAATTAGAAGGGGATCAAGCGGTGAATCAGACTTATAATCGGCGGAGGAATTCGAAGGCGACGAATGAGAGCAGAAATGAGATTAGAGTGAGAAGTGAAGCTGCTGTTCGCGTGAGCCCTATTTTGGGACTCTTGTGCCAGCCATAGAGTTGGCTAAGGCCGACACAATAAAATTATTGTAGCGTCTTCTGCTCGATGTAACTCATCTACGTAGATTTTTTTGAAAGCAGAACTATATGGCGAAGCTAAACTAACATAATTTTGCCGCTAATTCATAATTTTCTTGTAGTGAGTTACCTCGAAGAGATCCATTGAATAATAACTTGACTACAAATTGCCATAATCACAATAATAGTGCTAATGATGTTGATGCTGTTAAGAGGACCAAAAGTCGTCTTCTCTGTTCATGACATGAAAGAATTGACCTAGAACGGGGCTTTTCATTGCTACCAAAGGCCATCAGGAACAAAAAGTATTAAGATTGTTAGATCATATCATTAACTCTAAACATAAAATGTATAAACTAAAATATAAAAATCAAAATATTTAATTAAAGGTTACAGAAATAATTATTCCTTTATCTAATTCAATTTGAGTTATTTCTATTTTTTTTATTTTCTTTATCATCATTTTAATTTTTCTAAATTAATTCAACAATTTCTATGTAATCACCATTAAGAAAATTTAAGCCAAGTCTTATTTCAGCACAACGTGCGTTTGTTGCTCAAAGAGACTCCCATATTAAACATTTTGGGCCATCTTTATCTTTCACAATTTTTTAATTTGTGATGATATTTTCATCGCATTATATGATGACTTTTTTCTTATTTTTTTTGGAATGAAATAGATGATTGATTTACATGACGAAGCATCAAATTTCTCTGCAGTTGTAAGCTCTATATCTTCTTAAATTGACTATTAGACTTTATTTGGTTAATAGTTTATATTTTTTTCTCTATTTGAGATTATGAAATTGATCTCTTTAAATGATATAATTCATAGACAATGACAATCCATTTCCCAATTTGGTATGTCCATTGTTCTCATTATTAAGTGACTACAAGCATAATAGCCTAAGATAATATATCTATAAAATTATGATGAGACTGTTTCTATTCTTCCTGTGTTTTTTTACTAGCACATTTCATTATTTTGAGTCCATTCACTCCATTTAAATCTGCATGATTCATCAAAATTCATAATATAAAATTTTTATTGCGCAAAGATGATGATCTCACCTAGTGATCTTTAATCACATTCAATCTTGTGAAGTGACTCATTTTTAAGCATAAACTATTTTCTTAGGATAATAACTTTTACATCATCTCCTCGATGCCTTACCAATTACCTCAGGAAACTATCTTTCTTGCTTTATGATTTGGGTTTTTTGTTTTGTATCTATTTTTGGTAATATAATTGCTTAGATTGTCTTTCTGAATGTCTCTTTTTATTGAGGAGCTTAAACATTGTGTAATTCTCATTTATACTAAAGAAATTGACATTTTGTAAAAAAAAATGGAAATTTATATACTTAGCATCTAATTCTTATGCACTTACATATCTCACACCTAAACATTCATATCTACATGCAAAACACTGTTATCTATGTATGAAAGTATGAACTTCAGCATTAAATAATGTATTAGTCTTGTTTATGATGTGATAGGAAATAATTGGATGTTTTAAATATCATAAATAAAAACTCTCCTCAAAAGAATCAGATTTTCTCCAATCAAATTTGTTGAGCACATGCCGTTGAAACAAAGGCATGAAAGCGAGCTTCCCTTGGATACCACATACCAACGGAATCCATAAAAGGTACAAAATATCTTTGGAGCTTTGCTTACGTCGTAATCCAATACCATCCAGCGACGAATTGATTGGCCATTTTTTCCATCGAGAATATGTGGAAACCCATCAACCCTCATCCAATGCCATCTTGACTTATGAATTCTTTGACCCTTATATTGTTTTCAACCTTTCTGTCAATTTGTTCACACGTCCATTAATATGCAATGAATTACGTAAGAACTAAAGCGGCTGTGAAGCTTTCTGACATGATTTTAGAATCTCTGTCAGACCGTGTTTCACGCTTTCGCCGGCGTCACTCCTCAATAATGTACTGCCTAATCTGCCAAGCGTGAAAAACGGAGTGCATTAAGATACATGTATGCTTCACCTAATTGGAGTACATACTTATAATGTATTATGTAATTTAATCAAATCATAATACATAATTAATAGTCACTATCTTTTGATGTCATGCTACTTATAAAAATTGCTGGAATGTATAAGCATAATTGTTCAAAAATGTGAAGCAAAAAAGTGACTTGTATCATATGCTACTAAAAAGTTTTTCTATCTATAAGAGTTAAATTACTAATTATCAAAGATAATTAGAATTACAATGAACACTTTAGTTTAAAAAAAAAATTTAAATTTTTATTGTAGATTTTTGGAGGAAAAATATGAGTCTTGTCTAGCATGGGCGGAGCCACACTGGGGAGTCTGTGGCTGCGGGGGCCATTCCCCACCTGTCTGCTTTGTTTTCCTCTGCCCTTGCTTTTCCTTGTTTCATGTTCCAATAACTGCTTTAGTTGAAAAAAGATAATAAATTATTTTGAAATGTTTCTCTTTATTATTCCTTTCAATTCCGAAGGAGATGCTACGTACAGGGGCAAGCCTTCCCAAATGCTCATCTGCAACAAATTTGTTGCCCTCACCTTTTCTCTAGGGGTGTGAAAGAGCTTGTGTTTGGCTAGTTTAAAAATATTATTATTTATTTTCGGCTTGTTCACATAATGAGCCGAACATGAGTTGGATGATTAAATTATTTAAAAATAATACTCATCAATTATATATATATATATATATATATATATATATATATATATATATATATATATATATATATAAATGTATCATTTAATTATTTCGAGTCAAAATGAGCCAAACATAAACGAACAAATCTTTGTTCGTGTTCAACGCATTTAAATATTGATAACGAAAAAAATTATTTGTGTTCAGCTGATTTGATTAGCGGACGAATAGAACATGAGCTACTTAACGAACCGAATACAAGTTGTTTGCGAACAACAAGCCGTTTTGACATTTAGATTAATTTGTTTATTTTAGGCTATTTTGTGGTTTAAAAATAAAACTATTTTATTAATAAACAATATTTAGATTTAGAGTTTTATAGTAATATTCTTTTCTTAGATTTTAGATTCATGAATAAGGAAACCGAAAATTGTGAACAGAAAAGTGAGCTTAACTTTGAAAGTTTCAGAAATTACATCTAGTGTATAAAAGGTACAATTGATGCATTCTTTCTACAAGTTTAAATTTTATTGTTTAGATCGAGTTTTCATTAGTAGTAGTTAATATATAACAGATTAGTTAATGAATGTTAAAGCATATATTTTATTATATTTACAAACTTAAATAAAATTATTTTAATTTATAGATAATGCAAAAATATTTATTTAAAAAATATCAAAATATATAAGATGTTTATATATAATCAGCATAAAAGCTTTATAAAAGATTAAACAAACACTTACTCCATGCAAGATATTCTTAAAGTTAAAGTGTGCCATCTTGAAATTTTTTTTTGGCCTGCCCCTAATGTCACAACCAATTCATTAAAAGGAAGAGATATTATATTGATCACCTGACAATGCTAGATATATAGAAGAAAACTATGTAAAATAACAAGATACTATGGCATACAAAATATAAATATTTTTCACCAAGAGGTAGAATAACTCGCAACAAAAGAACGAAATGATAGAGCTAAAAACGATCTGTGCAGTGCAAAAAAGTAAGGGCTCCTAAGAAATTATCCAATTAATGTACAGTTAGAAAAGTTTTACCTTCGGATCAAGCCTAAAGACCAAAAAAATTGGCTCAAAAGGACAAACCAACGATGTACCGTAAGTAGATTCATTAGAAAATAATCACAAAAGAAAAGAGCAGCAGACAATCAGAGAAACCAAAGCCACCAATCAAATTACAAAACCAACCACATCATAATAACATAGTAAGAAATCTTGTATTGGTACCCTAGAAAGGGAAAAACAAACAATTACTGGTGGAATAACCCAAGGCTTTACGTGCGGAAATATTGAGCTGAATTTTGATGATAAAAGGGAAGGGTAATTTCCTGTAGCTTTCCAACTCATAAAATGATGGCTATTTAGTATGAAACTTTTATGACGGTTTTTGAGAACGATTCATTGTAAATTATAAATTGACAGTCATAGATCAACGGAATTCCATGTCGTTAATTTTTTAGGTTATAATCCAACGGTCAGATCATAGTAACTGACGGCTACAACCGTCAGTTAACTGATGGAATTTATACTGTAGGTAAACAGTCAAAAAGTCTTTAAACAACAAATTGACCCGAAAATTTGTTGGATTATTCACTTTGATGCACCAAATCAAGATTTTGCATAATCAAATCGAAGCTAATCTTGATTCAATCATTTCTTTAAGTTTTATGTAAATTGACTGTTATTTTTTGTGCTTTTTCATACTGAAATTTCTGTTTAGCATGTATTGTAGAACTTACTAGCAATTCATTACTATTATGGCAGAAAACTACTATGGAAGCATTGCTGAGAAAAGTTGAATGTCACGTTTGGTGTAGTACGTGTGAAAGCATGTATGGGGTAAATATTTCAGAGAAATGACATATGCTACTCTGTTTAATAAAACTGTTTTTTTTTGTATTTATATGAAATTGAATAATATATGTAAATATACGAAATTAATTATTGTTATGAAATAAATTTAAGTATTAGATATGTATATTTATATATAATTGATTAATATATGTTAAAATTTTAAGCGTTAAATATGTAAATATAGGAAATGTATGCCTCATGTAATTGTTATTCACTATTAGCATTAAAACTGGCATAATAAGGAATATATAACAACAAAACAATTATGATTATTGCAATAGATTAACTAAAAGAAATAATTTAAATAACAAAATAAGGATACCTTCGCGATACCTGGAAGACGAGGAGGAAGAAATCTCTTCTTCCTCGTCACAGAATTCGAGTCCGCCGCATACGAGGAGGCCTTCTGGGGAATCCGGTACAGCAAAGAAGAGCTTGGCGAACGTGGGAGCGGTTAAGGTCGTACAGCCGGTCCCGGCGAGCACGCTCCTTCTCCATCTCTCACTTATGAGCCTCCAATTCCTCATCGCGCCGCTGTGGGAGCTGAGGACACTGTTGAAAGCGCCATCGTGGACCAAACTTGGGGCGAGGAGGAGGCTTCCCGTCCACCAGACGGAAAGAGGAGTCGTTATCAGCGGCGGCGGCAAGTGCAGCGGAGTTATCGAGAGCGAAATCAAAGACGGCGTCGCGGTTGGATCCGGGTCGGATGGAGGGATTCATGAAGTTGGTGTTGCGAGTCCAGTCGACGATGGGCTGCGGGCTCGATACCTGGAAGACGAGAAAGAAGGCTCGGGACAGAATACCTTCGCGAGCGAGGGCAATTTGGAAGATTAGGAGGTGAAAGCTGGGGCCGCGGGGTCGATCCTACGGCCTGCTTTTCCCCCGCTTTGACGGAAATCGGCTGCGAAGCTGTGTGTCAAACATCAATTTTACGCGGCTTTGGGCCGCGCCGTGGGAAAATAGCGGCCCCAAACAAAGCCTGAGTGATTTAGTGAAATTCAAACTTTTAATATTGCTTTTACAAAATCAAGCACTTAGGTGATATTTTTGAATTGCCGAATCAATGTATTTATGTGCGCCACAATCAAATCATTGAGAATTTTCTAAAAAAAAAAATAAAAATTTTCATTGGTTTTTTATCATGAATTTTGTTATCCATATGAAAATTCGAAAAATAAATAAAAGAGGCCGCTAGATTTATTAATAGTAATATTTCGGATGCTTTGAAAAGAAATTTTTGAAGCGCAAAGGTATTAATTTTTAAGAAAAAGGTTTTCTGCTTCATTTGTAGAAACCGTTGATGCATGAAATTGTAATAATTTTTTTACCATAGCTTTGTAATTAGTAATATTTTAACATCTGAAGAGTGAAACACATATTTTTATGCATAGACAATGTGGTATGTTTGTAAAAAAAAAATGAAGATTGTTTGTTAGATATATAAATAAAGAAAGAATTGAGTGGCTTGCACGATGAATCTTCCAAAATAAAAAATCAATTAACTTTGAATGTAGGCACCAAATAATCTTTCTTTACAGAAAAATAACATCTCCATAGGCAAATGATCATTTTAATAAGGACCCATGACTAAGTTGAGTAAATGGAGTGACTAAGTTCAATTTCCATTCTAACGTATTGTTAATGTGCTTATAAATGCAGATGACATTCTTTGAAGAAGAGATTATTTCTCTTTATTTTGTTTTGCCTCATTATGTGCTCACAAGTTGAGCTTATCAAGCATGAGTTCGACGTAGATTTGAGCTTGTATATTATATGAGCTTGAGTCAGACCCAACTCGACTCAACAGCTTAACGTGATACTGGAATATGTAAAAAAAAAATGAAAGTAAACCCTCGATCCCGCACTACTCGAGCTAGCCTTCAAGATTTTTTTTCCAACCCTTCATGCCACCATGGACGAATGACAAATGTCTCAAAACCCTCAATTCTTTAATGTCCTAACCTGAAACTTTACACACTTACGAATGTCACCAAGATTTTTTCCTACCTTTCATGCCACCAAAACTTGCATGTATGTTTCACAGTCATGTAAGACATTATTTATTTAATAAAATTTTCTTTTTTCCACTGAAAGGTAACACCTAAAAGTCATACACACATTTATGTTTAATTGATCTACGTTGATAGTACTTGATGATGTGTTGATTTTTGGGATGGTTCATGTTATCTATGGATGTACAATATAATTTATCAAAATAGAATAAGAATCACTGAAGAGTTCTTGAACACGATCAAGGCTTTTGTGACAACGACATCTAATCTTCCAACATACTAATCTAAGGGTAGGTTTTAGTGTCCATGTTTGAAACACAGAAATACAACTTAATCAACACCAGATAAAGTCAGATATGATTTATATCGTTCAAGATTAAAACCTAATTATTGGATTTGAAGTTCACATGAAGAGGTTGATCCGACAATATGTAGCTTTGTTCCTTTGACGAGCTATGACCCTTAAGAATTTCAATCAAGTCGATTCGAGGAAAAGGTCTTTGATGATACAAGACATTATTGTTCGAGTCAATTAAATGAAGACCACCAAACCTCAAAGTTTTGGAATTTTATGATTTACTATATCTCTCAGAATGCTAAAAATTAAAGCAGAGTTTAACGAGCCATGAGAATGTTTTAATCCGTTTCCAGGATTATTAAAAAAAACTAAATCCACAAGAAAATTTAGTTTCATAAGACTTATACAGAACTAAAAAGCTTGTCTCTAAGTTAGGGCTAAAAGTAAATAAGATTGATAGTTGAGTGAACAAATGTATCTATTTTACAAGTTTGGTGAAATAGAAACTCAATGTGGATTCTATCATTCTCCAAGATTCAAACCTTATAATAGAAAATGTAAAAAGAAGAAGGATATTCAATACAAGTGGTTCTTTTATCCACTGCTTACTCCATGTCTTTAGGGGTTATTTCTGTTATGCACACTACTTCACATATGATGTGGTATCATAGCTGATCAGGAGAAAGCAATTCAATTACTCATTCTGTAGATGAAGAGGCATGAAAATATTTTGTTCCCAAATATCTTAAGTTTGTTGTGGAGGCACGTAACGTGTGGATTTGCTTATGCATTGTCACTTCCTCACTGTACAGTCAGACCGCATCTTCCTACTCTTATTGGCTAGTGATCATTACACCATATAATCTGCCAATAGAGATGTGCATGAGCATGCTATTCTTCTTTCCTGATACTGATTATACTAGGCCTCAATAGCTCTAAAGGTAATGTATACTTACAGCCATTAATAGATGAGTTGTATATTCTATAGGAAATAAGTGTCACAACATAAGATGTTTCAATGAAACATAATTTTCAAACAAAGTTAGCGTTATTGTGGACCATAAATTCTTTTCTTATGTATGACATGTTATCTGAGTGGAGCATTGTGGTAAATTTGGCTTGTCCATATCGCATGGATTCATCTAAGACATTTATGCTCAATATGACAGAATGAATTTGTTATTTGGTTGTCATCATATGTTCTTAATTTCCAAAAATCCCTTTAGACATAACAAAAATGCATTTAGAAGAAAGAAAATTGAGAAATCAACACCTCCTCCTAGAGTATCTAAAGATAATTTATTCCATTTTGTTAGTAACATTCTAAAGATCACCGTTAGCCCTAAGAATTCTTCATATCTTTCATTAGGCTTCAGTGTTACTCATAATAGGATAAGTAAAAGTCTATTTTTTGGAATTTGCCTTACTGAAAAGATAGCTTGATCATGCATAATCTTGATGTAATGCACATTGAGATTTTTTTTTTTTGATAATATCTTCAATGTTGTGATGGATGCAAAATTAAAAAACTGAAGATAATGTAAATGTCATACTAGATATGAAGAAGATTTATAAAAGACAAGAGTTACGGATCCAAGATACTATTCTAGACAAGATTATTAAGCTGAAATCAAAATATTCTCTCGCCTTTGTGGAGCATAAATCAATTTATGGTCAAACATTGTTGACCTCATTTTTGGTGAGGTCTGGTCTTCCTCTTAGTGCCTAGGAGCTAGCTAGAGGACTTCTCCTTGACTATCCTAGAGGACTAGAGTTGGGACCCACCATTTAGAAACTTTCAGCCACTTCCTAACTCTTCTTAGGGCCCTACTTGGATGGCTGCAAACCTCTAAATCACCTTAGAAGATTAAGACCACCATATGGAAAACCAATAGTGAGTTCCCATATGAATGTTTGGATTTAGGGTAACCTTGGGTGACTTGAGCCTCTCTTACACACACACACCCCTAAGCCACTTAACCCAAACCTTGAACCCTTACCTTCTACCCTTTATGAAAATCACATGATTGAACCAATGCCACTAGTCTTTGATTAAGATGGCTAGGTTCAATATATGAAGGTTCATAAAGTGGTTACCTTTTAGCTAGACTTGGTCCCAAAGTGGTTGGACTTGGCTAAGTCTATGGCTCATGCTCCTAAACCCTAATTCCATCCCAAATCACTTTTTTACTCAATTTTGACCCCACTAAAATGGCTCCATCCTTCCCTATTTGAAGCCCCTTCATTTTTTCAAAATTCCAAAATTTGACCTGGTGTCTCTAAACCTACCCAAAATTACCTAAATTGCCCCTACAACCACCAAATCATCCAAAATTTCCCAAAAATTACCCAAATTTTCCAAAATTCCCAAAAATCATTTCAAAACAATTCCCACCTCTTAAATCCACAAAAATGCCCCAATACACTCCAAATAACCTCCACATACCATAAATACTCTTTTTACCCAATAAATTCCAAAAATTTTCAAAAAATTCCAGAATCTTCCAAATATTCCTAATTTCATTTTGTTCAACTACACCATAACCTAATTTTGCCAAATTAACCCACTTTCAACCCAAAATCCCAACTTGGCCCACTTAAGCTAAATGGACCCAATGTCAAACCAAATCAACCTAATCGATCCGAATCTTGATCAAATTCAATCCCAAACTTCAATTCAACATCCCTAATACCAATTTCAATCAAAACCAAGCCCAATTTGGTTCACACTTGAGTTCAATTTCAACTTTAATCCAAAAACCCCCAATTTTGGCCTTATGAACAAATTCACCTCAAAATGACCCAAAGCCACTCAATTTTCCCCAAACCAAATTCCAAACTCTTACTAACACATCCTATACCAAATACAACAATCATTTGGCCAAAATTTTGATTGAAACCCCATGCAAAATCATTTGAAACCAAAATCCCTATATTTACCCTAAAGTTGCCACTTGACCTACATTCTCCAAATTGAATCCCCTAAACCCAAAATTTCCACCCAATTTCTATCCTAAACCTTTCATAACAATCACCTACATCAGTTTGAACCATCAATTGAGCACTAGAAAAGCTCTACCTAACCTAAACCTAAGCTTAACCCATGGTGACCCAAATTAACCAAATCACCAAAACCTATCAAATTCACTCCCCAAATCAATTCAAATTCATTCAAAACCTTTTACATAAGCTTTGCGACAATAATTTAAGACATTTTGATCAATCAATTTGGTCCAAATCAAACCCAAACTCAAGCTAGCCTAACCTAAACTCAAACAAACCCATGTGAACATATGATCCAAATTAAACCCATCCAAACCAAATTTGATCAAGCCAACACCATAGCAGCCAACCCTAGACCTCCTAGGGTAGGTTTGACCTGACCCAACCCATGACCCATGAGCCATGGAACAATGGTCCACCACTTGGGACCATTGGGTTTATCCATTTGCTAATGCTAAGTTCCATCCATTAAACTCCCCTTAAGCAAGCTCCCTGCCCCAATTAATTGCTTTGAACTCCTTCTCCACTCCTCTTCCACTCCTCCTCAGGCCTGCCCATCCTTGCCAGCCGCCCCAGCCACCGGAACAGGCACCCCAGAGCGCCCCCTTGGGCTTAAAATTCAAAATTGAGCCATGGCAGTGAGCAATACCCTCACTAGCCACCTGGCCTGCTCAGCCCTCACCCTAAACGGCTAAGGCATTCATTGTCTGGCCCTGAGCTCCCCTCTCCGGCAAGCTCTATAAAATCACCCCCTCTCGGCCATGTTTCAAGTGTTGAAATTTTCCTCACCAAACTCTCTCAAATTACTCCCAAACCTCTTCCTAGCCCAGAGAAGAAGATCCCCACTGTCCTCCTGCCCTGAATCCCCCTAACTGAGCTCAATTTATTAGTTGAAATTCAGGCCAGAAACAGGACATCTCCAGAAACTCCACCAAAATCCAATTAACTGCACCCACACCATCCCCACATAAAGAGAAGAAGTTCCTTAGTGAAAGCCGCCTCACCAGGCCACCAAGTTGTTCTATCGGTCAGAGCTCCAAATCGGTTCTGTTCACTTTCATATCTAGGCAATTCACCACGACCAGAGGCTCAATCTGTAGGCTTCTAGAACTCCATCGAACTTGCTGAGCATCTCTGATTGAGGTCTCACCTCTCAGAGCAAAGGTATTGAACTTTCCTTCTCCCGAGCTTCCAGCGATTCTCCATTTCATTTAGCTTGATTTTAATGCATGGTAGTCTTATGGATAGCTTCATTTAGTCTAGAAGAGCATGTAGAAACAAACCGCACTCGATTTGGTTGAGTATAGCTCGAGATCTTAAGGTTTTAGTGTGGACGGCTCTCGGGTTAAACCAGACGGAGACGATGACCAGCCACCGTTGGATCGAGCGTGTATCGAATGGATGGCGGAGATCGAGCTGGACAGAACCATGGAACGAAGAGTGCGGGCTGACTCAGATGGCGGTGCCGAATTAAACCTCGCCGCGTGTGTTTTCGATCCGCCACAGAATCCAGTCAGCGCCGCGTCAGATTAGTAGGAAATTAGGGATTTTCTATTTATTTAAATACCAAAAACTTTGAAAATGCATATCTTTGCATAGAAAAATCCAAAAATTAAAAGAAAAATACTCTCTTACTCAGTGAACAGAGGAGAATAATGTGGAAAAAGAATTAAGTTATTTTGTTGAGTCTTCAATTTTTAATTAATTGAATACTGTTTTGAGTATTTTAATTCTCCATTAGCATGCATAATTCCCCATGACATGAGACCAGAGGGCTTTCGTAGCCCCTGATCTTGGGAACATTTCCTGAATTTTTTAAGGCCAGAAGCTATGTCTATGGGAAGTTATCTATTTTCTAAGTTCAGAGTTATTTTCTTGAAAATTAATTATGAAAATTAGCATGTTGATTATAAAAATATAGAAAAATTAAGGGAAGTATCTCTGGACCAAAGGGCCCTAGGAAAATTATGGCTTGATCTAATTCATTAAAAATGACCTTAATTTATCTAAAACCCTAAAACTAAAATTAAATTAATTTGGAACAACCACACATCAAAATGACATGAAATCAATTATTCATTGATCTTTAGGGTCAGGGAAACCCCACATAACAATTGCAAGTCAATTACTTAACCCATTAAATGAATTATTCAAGTCACATGATCATTTTTTAAATTAAAAAAAAAATCATAAAACCTAAAATACAACTAAAAAATTTACCAAATCAATTTTGAGGCCTCTATGGGGTTAGGGGAGTCTAAGAAAATTAAAATTGAAATTTTCCTAAAATTTTCATTTTTAACCCATTTTTGGGTATTTTAATAATTAAAAAATTATAAAAATCATAAAAATATTAAAATTCATAAAAATGTCATATTTGGTCCCCTAATCACTTAGGAACCATCCAAATATTTTTCCTAAGTCTCTAAGTAAAGATATTGAGTTTTAAAGGTTTAGGATAATTTTTAATATTAAAAAATGGATTTTCCAACCCTTTCACTAAAATAATTATAAAAATTCAAAGAAAAATCAGAAAAATATAAAATTTATTTCTATAAGTTCTCTGACCACAGAGAGATTTAAGAAAAATAAAAAACTTAATTTTATTTTATAATTAATTAATACCTTAAAAATTAAAATAATTATAATAAATAAAATAAAATTCAAAAAATCACTAAAATTAGTCCAAATGGTCCTCTAGTCAGTAGGAACCTCCCATAATTTTTTTAAGGATAGAAACTTCATCTTGGTCATGTTGTTGAATTTTCATTGAAATCCCTATTTTTCATTAAAATAGTTATATAAATTAAATTAAAATTAGAAAATTCACATTTTCTCCTTTAATGTCTTAATTGACATATGAGTGAGGTGACATAAAAATTTCAAGTTCATTTGAACTTGATTTAATGAATTATGAGATGAATAAGCTTAAGGGGGCATAAAGGTAATTAAGGGACTTTAACCTTAATTAATATTTAAGCTTAACCAAAGGGAAGTGTAAAACATTTAATCTTATATTTACTTTTGGATGATTGAAACTAAGGGATTTAACGAGTAGAAACCCATTAATCACCTTAAACATTAAATGAGAAATTTTATTTAATTAAACCATTAAACTTTGGAAGATAATTAAGGCATGAATTATTAAGGGTAAGAGAGTTTTGACATAGGAAGATTCTGATTTTTTAAATTGAACTCCTGATCAATGGATTGATTCAAAATTATCTAATCCTTAATTAATGGAATTGTAAAAAATGATGATTGGAACTAATAATTAAAATAGGGAATAATCTTGAAATTTTATAATTAAATTAAAAGCTTAAAGTACTTAAGTTAATGAGAAATGATTTAAAATCAAATTAAAATAACTTAAAATATTAAAACTAATTTTAAATCACTTAAAACTGAAATTAAAACAAAATTTAAATATTAAGGTTAATTTAAAACAGTTCATAATCAAAACATTAAAACTAAACTAATTAAAATCAACCCAAAATATTTTAATTAAGTTAAAACAAACTTAAATCATTAAAACTTAACTTAGTCAAATAATTCAAAACACCTTTTTAACTTAAATGATTTAAAAAATTTGAAAATCAATCTGAAAAATTTATAACTAAATTGAATCACTTTTGAATCATCAATTCAACTTCAATTGAGAATGGTCAAGTCTTTTAATAAACTAATTTGCCCTTAAAGGCTACCACCTTTATAACTCTTAAATGAAGTATCAAATGAAATGTCACTTTACTCATAAGATAATCAAACATCCTTGTTCACTGAGCAAGAGTCAAAACTTAATTAAATCCCGGATGATCAATTCATCCATATAATGAAATTCATTTTAGACTCAAAATAATCCCATAAGCGTTGAAAAGATGTTCAAGACTCCTCCTAAGCACTTTCTCAACCTAATGAGATGTTTTATAAGAACAATTGAACTTCATTGTTCTTTGATGAAGAAAATCATCCACAAACACACTATAGGAATTGACTAGTGATAGAACTTAGATTTGGTAGACAACCAGAGCCTTCCTTAGCTTTACATAGGTGCTTTCTTTTAAATATTCAAATGCCCTAACATGTGTTTTAAGTGCAGTTGGAAATGACGAGAAGACCCGCTAGTACGCTTTTATTTTATCACAATTTATTTACCTGCGCTGTACTTTCCTTTCCCGCGAGCTTGCATGTTAAACAACAATGTCACCCTGCATGAAAACTGAAACCCATAGGATAGGCACAAAAATGAAACCAAAACTAAATTAAAAATCAAAGCAAGATAAAATTCACCACCACAACATTCAAAACATAAAACTCAAATTTAATCACAAACAAAACAACAAAACTAAAATTACAACTAAATTAAATCGTCTCGTTGGATGATCGGGAATCCCTCAAACGATGTAACCCACATGTTGCTAACAAGATTTCCCACGGTTTAAATGAAAGTGTGGAACTCATTCAGTTGAGTTTAGCAAATTCATTTGGACTAAGTGAATCCGATGAAAATAGTGGTGCCGGGATGATGGAACTGTGGGATCTTAACCTGTTCTGCTTAAACAACTTTAAGATTTCTTTTAATAAAACTTAAGATATTAAATTTGTAAACTCAACCTCTAAACCATAACACTTCTCTCATCTCTTGATTGTCACCTTCTTAAACTAAACCCTCTGCAACAACAAAGAGCTTAGAGCAAGTGCGGTGCACAGCACGGTCGACTTCGTTAGCTCTCCTTTCTTTAGTAATTAAATAACCAAGCCATAAAATTTCGAGGTAGTTTGCCTAGTGTAACTTAATCCTCAACTTTCCTTTAGGCATTTGGATAATTATGTTATGCAATTTAAGCCCTAAACTCGTTTTAGGACTCCGAGGTAGCCGTTTGGTATGACATAAACCCTCACATCTTTCAGGCTATTTGTATGATTATGTTATATCAATATAAGTCATAATTAATTAAAATTCGCAGGATTGAAATATTAATAATTCTCTCTAAATTATAGCCAAACAATAGAATAGTTGGGAGGTCATTGAAGTTCTCCTCGAATCCATGACATCCCCTACCTTTCTTCCATTCGATTCCCAAAATAATATGTTCCAAATTTGATCAATTCCCTATTGAAATTTCTAAAATCTAATTATTTGAAAACCTTAAATTTTGAAATTCTTGAAGGCAAAACAGCTGATCTTTATCGAGAGTTTTCTTTAATGATTCCCATCACTTAGGATGTGATTAACTATAGGGGCTTGCCCTTATAGGGAATTTTAGAACCCAACTTAATATAAACCCTATTTGATTCTTTTGTATTAAATAGGGGAATTTGTCGGCAAATAAAAATGATTCGCAGACCAAACGGATGTCATAAATTCTCTAGTTTATCTAATTGAACCCCATTATTAAACAATGTGTCTATTCCTCGGGATAAACATGTAGTTTACGGTGCGACGCTCAATTATTTGAACTACTAAAGGTACTAGATCAATTCGATCTCGTATTTTCAAAATCAAATAATATTTTCCAAACTATATATATATATATACTTAAATTAAAATAAATATAAAATAACGGCCGACAATTTCTAGCGAGTCCGTTGGGGACTAATTCTTCTCTCCATTTGGATTAGTTGGTTTTGTTTTCATAAATCGGTAGTGAGTCCATGCCCCTAGTGGACCAAACTATTATTCTTTCGTTGGCATACCTTGTTCATCTCTGTCTTGAACAGGTATAGTCAACTTCTTCTGATTCTGGAGCCACTACTTAAACACCCTTAAGCAGAGAGGTTCTGGAATCCTTTTTTTCACCTTCCGAATCAATCTTCAAGCGATTAACTATGTTCGAGCTAAATTCACAGCCCAAGATGTAATACAATTTAAATAGAAAATTTTTAGCAAACCTCCTATTTGCTAAACCCTAAACCATAAATGCATTCCTCAAAGCAAATGAGGATAGAAAGTTACCTTCTTCAGTTGTTTTGAATAGCAGATGAACGAAAGGTGGAGAAATATTAGAGTTTCTGGTCACTGTAAGTTGCAATACCATTACTGCGTTCCCAGCTAGCTCCAATTCAGACTGTATTGGGAGGGTTTTAGTGACCAAGACGATGGTTTTAGACGAAACAGAGAGGGGCATGCAAGAGAGACATGCGAGGGTTTTGGCGAGAGGCGAGGCAGAAGATGAGGGTCGGGAGGAGAGATTAGGGCAAAACCGGGAGGGAGGTGATTTTGAGCGGGATATAGAATAAGTTCTGATGGCCTATCAACTGCTTTAATTACTTCGGTTTTTAAACTATTACCAGCATTCATTCTTGTTGCTTAATAATAAAATGTGTCAGTTAAAACTCTGCGAGATGGCGGGTTCGAAGATAACTAACGAACTATAACCGCCTATCAACTGCTTTAATTACTTCGGTTTTTAAACTATTACCAGCATTCATTCTTGTTGCTTCATAATAAAATGTGTCAGTTAAAACTCTGCGAGATGGTGGGTTCAAAGATAACTAACGAACTATAACCGTCTATTAATATTTGTTATAACCGACGGGTTATTTTGTCAGTTATAATTAAAAAAACAGTCAGAAAACAAAATAATATTGATAAGTGACGATATATGTTGCAGTTATGTCGTCACAAGTATCCAAGTTAAAAAACAGTCGTAAAATCGTCGGTAATTAGAACAATTTTTCTGACTTGTAAAATGCCAATGATTTTTTCATCGACGTTAGTGTTTTTTCTTTTTTTTTTTTCTTGTAGTGCTAGTAGAGTGGATGAATTACCCTATATTAATAGTAGCACGTTCGACCAACAAAAGTGTTCTTCCAAAAGATCAACTTTTGATATTGCCCACCAATCAGGAATGAACATTTCAGGAGAATCGACACCAAAAGCTTTGGAAATATCTTTTGCTTATCGTAGTCCCTTAATATATGTAGGACCTTCAACATCACATAAGGGTACTATGCTTTAAATTTGACTACTTCTGAGGGCGGAGACTTCGATTTGCAATTTCATATGAGACCTGAGTTTGGTGTACCTTCACTCTACATGCAACAAGAGATTTCAGTTGTCACATTAACTGGATAAGAGATATAGAATGACCGCTCTAGCCATCAAGATATAGTTCACGATTAGACATTATACGAACAGGTCGAAGAAGATAACATTGCATTACTTTTAAATTTTTTGATTTCTTGTATCCAATGTTATTTTAATATTGTTTGAAATTATTTTCAAACATACTATATTATTCAAAATTTTTAATTTTCAAAGTTCAAATTTATGATACAGCAGATTATTTAAACAGTTTAAATTATTTTCATTACTATCCAAATATTTTATTCCTTATTTTCCTTTAATTAGCTTAATTTTATAAATTTATTTTAAAAATTAAAAAGATTTCATAATAATAGCATTAAATAAATCATTTATTTTTTAAAATCTATTTTAAATATAATCCATTAACTAATATAACTTTGTATAAAATTAATTTCATTATCATATAAATAATTTAATACAAATTTTTTCTTAATTTACATAATTTTAGAAGTTTAATTTTTAACTTAAAAATTAATTTACTACAATTTAATAAAATAAACTAATTAATCTAAAAATAATAAAAATAAAACATTGATAAATATAATTTTGAAATTATGTATTTTTAAAATTTATATAATTTTATAATTTTAATTTTAACTTAAAAATTATTATAACATCATTAAATAAAGCAAATAATTAAAACATTTGTTTAAATATAATTCATTAACTAATATAAATTTGTGAAAAATTATTTCATTAATATCTAAATAATTTAATACTAATTTTTCCTAAATTTTCATAATTTTAAATTTAATATTTTTGAATTGTCCATTTGCACGCCGATCAGGTGATCTGGTGGTTTAGGAAAGAAAAAAATGAGAAGGATACACAGATTCGAAGTACAGTTATTTGTGATAACATGAAAATTATTTTATTTTACCATCAATAAATTAAAGATTAAATCATTATGTTACAATTATTTCAGCAGAAAATGAAAAAAATAGCCAGTTAAAGCTCTAAAATTAAAATAATAATAATAAAGAAAAAATTGATCGTGTAAATGTTTCGAATTGAAAAAGTATAACTCAAAAAAGAAAAAAAAAATAAAAAATCAGGAGCTCAAAGAAAAAGTGTAGTAGCTCATAGATTGCATCAATTCTAAAAGAGAATTGCAATCACATAACGTGTTAGATATAGAGTAGCATGTCGTTGTTGCACAACAAAAAAGAATTATCAAAACTGCCTCACCAAATATGATACTTAGGGCTGTCAAAATGACTCATTGTTCACGAACAGTTTGTGTTTGACTCACTAAGAAAATCGTGTTCGATTCATTTGCTGAGTTAAGAATCCGAACACGAATAATTTTTCTGCACTCGATATATAAACTAGCCAAACACGAACGAAGATTTGTTCGTACGTGTTCAACTCATTATATATATATATATATATATATATATATATATATATATATATATATATATATATATATATATATATATATATATATATATATATATATATATATATATCTGTGTGTGTGTGCGTGCGTGTACGCGCGCGCGAGCTTTGGCTCATTGGTTGCGGCCTTTTGCGTAAGTCCCTCGGGTCAGGATTCGAATCCCACCCATTACGGGGGGGATTTGAACAGCATACAGGACTGGAAGGGGGTCCGCTCCTCGGTCAGTTCAGCCTATATGGGTTGATCGGCGGTCTCCGACTGTCGATCAATCTTTTATATATATATATATATATATATATATATATATATATATATATATATATATATTTATAATAAATTAAAATTATTAATTAAAAAAAGAATAAAATGTATTAGATTATATTTAAATGATGTTTTAATATAATTAATAATATTTAAATCTTTCCCCAACCCTTAATTAATTATACTTTTGATGCTTTTCGGGATCAAATTGAGCGTCAAACCAAGAGGAATCAAACGAGCCCAAGATTGCCCAATTTCGACATCATAAAGGCACTAAAATGTCTATCAAATGTCATCCAATCAAGGAGACCTCTGTGAGCCATCTAATTAAGAATGTTCTGGATTCCATCCTTATTTGTAACCTGGATCCTATAAATAAAGCTCTACCCCCTCATGAGAAGGGGACTAGCCTAGAGCAAGAGAGAGGCCATAGCCTAGAGAATAAGGAGCTAAAGTCCAGTATACTTCACCAACAATCTGGTTTGCACCTCCCACTCTTGTAGCCACCAAACACTGTAGGCCATTGTCGGCCTCCTGGTCCTGCAACAACAAACCATCATTGCCCCTTCTGTACCTATAGTTGCCAAACTCCGTCAACATCGGTCAAAGGTCATCATCGACTCTTATCTGCCTCTCATTTATGCAGTTGCTAGATAACTCTTGCTGTCACCACTTCTGGCTAACTCTAATCATCTCTGCCTTCAGCTAACTTCAGCAGTCACCACCTCCAGCCAGTTCTAACCTCCTTTGTTGCCGCTTGACACCTTCGACCACCACCACCTCCAGAACTTTTGGCCACTATTGCTTCCAACCAACTTCTTGTTATCATCACCTCTAGCCAAATCTAGCCTTCGTCGCTGCCTTCAATAGCTACCACCGCCACCAGCAAACATCAACCATCATCGGTCACCACATGCACCTTGCAGAGAAGTCCCTTGTGAAGTCTCAATGACCATTACGGAACCTTTATATACGCTGAAAAGTAACATCATACTCCACTTATGGTGCAATGAAATGTCTTGAAGACTGCATAACAATACACCCTGAAGATGGTGAGTTTCTCTGGAATCATAACTATCCTTTCGTGTAGCTTCCAGCTCTGTCCCCCGAGTCCTACGGACATCATCACAACTCACCACTATAATCTATGTTACGAAATAAAACTTGCATGTTCCATAACTCATGCAAGCTACCGACTCCAACCCTTATGACCGAAAAACGTCATCTCCTCACCACCATGGCTTGTGTGACCTACTATGACCTATGTGGTCCACTGCTCATGTAGGTCCTGACTTTGAACCTTACAACCTACGGACATCATCTCAGCTCACCATTATATCCCACATCACCAACCACAACCTACATAGTCCACAGCTCTTGCAGCTCCCGACTCTAGCCTCTACGGCCTACGGAAGTTATCATTGCTCAACACTATAGTCTACATGAACAACTACAGCCTATGCGATCCAGAGCTCGTGCAGCTCTCAACTCCTACCCTTGTGGCCTACAAACATCTTGATAGTTCACCACTATGGCTTACGTGATTAACTACGACCAACATGACCAGCTATAACCTATGTGTAAAGCTCATGCAGCTCCTGACCGCATCCCATGCGGCATGCGAACATCATCACAGCACACCACTGTGACCTATGTGACCAACTATGACTTATGTGGCACATAACTCGTACAGTTCCTGACTCCTTCCCCTGTGTTCTATGAACTTCATAACAACTCACCATTATGGTCGATGTGATCAACTATGAACTACGCGGTGTACCACTTATGCAATTTTCGACTCCGACCCTTGCAACCTACAAACATCATAGTGGCTCACTATTACGACATAGATGACCAACTACAACCTGCATGATTCACATCCCGTGCATCTCCTGACTCCAGCCCTTGCAGTCTGCGGATGTCATCACAATTCACCACTACAGTTCTATGTGATCAACAACAAACTATGTAGTATACATTTTGTGCAACTCCCAACTCAAGATCCCGTGGCATATATGACTAACTATAGCTTAAATGGTTTACTACTAGTGCAGCTGCCGAATTTGGTCCTTGCAAACCGCAAACGTCATCGCATCTCACCCCATGTGACTAACTGCAGCCTATGTGGCTCACATCTTTTGCAGCTTCCAACTACGACCTCGATGGCCAATCAACGCTCCTAAAGGAACCATCTACGACTCACATATGACCAACTACTATCATAGCTTTCAACTATGGCATATACAATAATCTGGAGCTATAATCACCATTTACAACATTAACGAGAGATTATTACCTCTATAAGAATGGACTACGGCCCTCGCTTTCTACTATCATTGAGCACTACATTCATTACAGTCAAATTATGATTATTAGCAATAAATTACTATTGTACCTTTATAATTATCATCTTTGTACCTCCATCTTCCCTAATTTAAAACAATAGTGGACTCATGTATTCATAATTACATAGTAGATCATTTCAACTGGTCTAGACCCCGTGATTTTTTCCATTTTCTAAGATGTTTCTTGTAAGGAGTTGATGTATCTCCTCCTATTTATTTCTCTCTTTAAGTACCTGAATCCATGTCGGGGTTCTGTTTAATACTAAGATGCTAATTCATTACTCTTCCACTGTGGACCTTCCGACATGCATCAAGTTAATTTTGATTTCTTTTTACTCTATACTATTTCAGAACTTTTTACTTAAACATAGCATAAATTTCTTTAATTTTGTCCCTGTATTGTAACCATTTTCATACGATATTATATGCATGGCCCCCAACATTCCTTTAAAAAATATATATATATTTAATTTAAAACTGTTAGTTTAAGAAAAAAAAGTGAATGATGCGTCATGCCACTGGCATTAAATCTCATTGAATGTAAAAAAAAAAATAATAAATAAATAAATAAAAAAAAATAAATGGGAGTGACAGCAAAACATCCTTCATTTGAAAGAAAAAGAACTGTTTCTCTTTTATTTTTCTTCATCAGCATTAATTTGTTTCACATAATACAAGTCAGCCATGAAAATTATGATAGCATCATTTAGAATTTTAGACTGTGCACTTCTGCCTCTGTGATTGAGCCGATGGTCGTATTCACCTTTTTACATATTTAAATTTATTTTGCTCGATGTCCTTTTATCAATTGTTGACTTAAATTTACATATATAGTTAACTTTATCCTATCTTTGATCAAAGGGTAAGTTTTTTTTTTTTTTCTGGCCTAGTATTATAAGCTTTTTTAATATAAATGAAATTAAGAGCAAGCCCACAAGATTCCCAAAAAAGATATTACAAATTTTTATTTAAATTATAAAGTCACTGATGCACAGTTGCGCACAGAAATAATTCCTTGAAAGCTAAGCCACTGCCATGAATATCAGTGAATATGAAATATATATATGCGCTATAATCTTATGATGGAGACCTGACGTCCTGTGCCTATATATTAGAGAATCCCGCGTCACGGTTTATCGAACCTGTGACCATAGGAGACTTACAGAGAACCCTGTAGGCCATGACTTGCGGCACACGCACACACACGAACATACATATGAAAAGGATTTGGAGCATAGTATGAAATCTAATAAAAATCTAACAATGAATACAATAGTTGTAGCCATCTTGCCTTAAATGGCATGACAGCGAAGTATTTATGCTTTCTTATATTGGTTTTTTTTTTCAAATTTTAAAATAATTCAATGATAAATATACGCGCACTGCATATTCAAAACTCTCAGCAAATAGGTTAAGATGGCACGTGTTTCGCGCAATGAAAGCAACCCAACAGAGAGCTTTTACTACCAGCTGGCATCTTTATTAATGCTTCACCCGTCGCAGACAAACGCGCTTATTGACTGTAAATATCTCCGAGTCTCCATTAGTCCTCCGTTAGGTGTCATGCAATGCTACGTTGAAAAGAAAGTTTAAATCCTATTTACAGCGCAGAATGCTGACTTCATCCATAGCACGTCAATGTTCTGTCGTGAGCTATAATTAGAAAGCATGAATGCCGTCATCCAGGACACTAATGCTTGCTTCACCTCCAGGCTCTCTACCTTTACAGCCACCTTTCTATATGTATCTCCTTTACTTATTACTTGTATAACAGATACAATTTTATCTGTTCTTTTCTAAAACCATTTTAAATGTTGTTTTTTTCCTACTTATTTTCATACTCATAGGCCTTATAATGTACTTTTCTGTGTTTTATTTTTTAATGAAATTAAATTTTTTTATTATATAATATTTTTAGTTGGCCATGTACAATCCTTCTCTAGCATGTGTAGTCAATTTCCTTCAGAGTTGTTAAAGTATTTAAATCACTGCGATTGGTAGTACTGCAAAGGCTTTTAGTTGTGATTTTAAATAATTTTATGCATTTTTTTATATTTTTAACAATTTTTTTAAAATGTTTCTAGATGAGCCCTATCAAAAATATTTTTTTAGTAGTTATATATATATATATATATATATATATATATATATATATATATATATATATATATATATATATATATATATATATATATATATATATATAATTTAGAAAGAAATCGATATTTGGCATAGACTCAAATATCGATTTTCCATGCGCATTCTAGCCCTATTATGAGAGTCATTCCATGTGCTTATAATTTGAGAGCCCCCGCGTCACAGTGCGATCGAACTCCTAACCTGAGCGGACTTATAGTGATCCCGCCACCAACAGGCCAATGTATGCGGCACTATATATAGTTCAAACAGCTGACATTTGGCAAGCTAATATATGAAAAGATAATTTTGACAAATTATATGCTCTTAGTTAAAAACTTGGACTTTCAATTAAATGGCCTTTAAATTCAAGAAATTATCCATAGACATATTGTTGCGTGCAAGAAAATTTTTGACATTATAATGATAATTAAATGTCTTGGCGTTTAATGTCGATCAATCAAATGCACATAAAAGAAAAGTAGCTTGAGTAGATATTAAGATTTTTACATGGAAATTCCTGGAAAGAAAAAAAAATATGATGCTTAGCCCAAGCAAAACAATTCATTATGTGTTTAAAAGTACAAGGTTGCGCCCTTCTCAAGCAATAGAAAGGACATGGCTATAATCTTACACCAATTATCTCAAAAAACAAAAAAATACAGGTTTTAGATGCAACATCAATATTTGGATTACTATGGGCGCAAGAAGGGGTCGTTTGGTGCTGATGGAAGTTGGCTACATCGGCAAGCGGTGATAACCGGTGATGATCGATAGTGGTCGACAACTATGAAGGCTGGTGATTATCGTTGAGTCTTCTCGTCATAAGGGGCTCTAAGATTCAACTTCTCCTCCTTCTCCACTTCTTCTACCCTTCCTTAAGTGAAGAGATGGGACCTATTTATAGCCTTTTACGGAGAGACATTTTGATTTTTTTATGTATAAATTCTCTAATAACCTGATCAGGTAGTCATTGTTGATCCTTTTTTATCATAGATAGTATTTTAATGATTTGACTGTCTTAATGACCTAAAATTTAGTTATCTTGGGTTCCTTGGATTCCTCACATGACTCAATTCAATTATAAATAGGTAAATTTTAGAGTTCATTTGAGTATTATAAAGTATCCAAATGTGCTTCAACAGATTGACTTGGTTTGATTGGACTAGAATTGACCCGTTTTTATTTGAATTTTTGCTTAATAATTGCACTTTGAGGGGATTATAAGCCACACTACCTCTCCCCACATTGAAGTTCAATCCAGGTTATTATTGTATTCTCTCCTAGGTCATTGTTGCCTTCTTCCTCGGCTTGTTGTTCCCTTTTCTTCAGGTTATTGTTGATTTCTTCGTCAAGTCATTGTTATCTTCTTCCTTACGCTATCATTGTCCTCTTCCTCAGGCTAATGTTGCCATCTTCCTTCGACTATTATTGACCACTTCCTTAGGCTATGTTTTACTTCTTTCTTGGCCTATTGTTGATTTCAATAGGGAATTTTGTGATTGATTTGCCTTCATGTTTCCAATGTAATAGTCCAAAAAAAAGTATCAGAATCTCGATGAGATGGAGTGGACAAGTACTGATGATGCTTTGATAATTTTTTTTAAGTTTCACTTTCTGAACGAAATGGTGCTTAAGTCACCCAATCTGTCTGATCAAGTTTGTTACCCTTCTTTAGTATATATCACCATTTAGACAAGCTTACAAGTGGAGCTTCGATTTTCACCAACTAATAAACTAGTGAGCATTTATTATCATGTAAACGATGTCTTTCCTAGCTTTCTTATCAGGTTTTGGCAATCAGTATAGGACTGATTGTCTTCTTTAGAAAGCATGATGTTACATTGTCATTGGAGATATTGGCAAAGACAGGAAAGTTCCTTTATGATGTTTAAGTTAGTACTACTTACAAGAGCAAATGGTTGGACTTTCAAACAACTGATGCTCTAAAAATTTATCCAATTATTTTTTCTTTGTGAAAAATGATAGGGGTCTATGTGAGAAGAATAAAAACTAAAGAAGCTGCCCTTTTTTCTTCATGTTGCGGAAGAGGACATATTGATGATTCTCAAATTTTTGAGTAGTGAAAAACTTCAATGTGAGGTATGTCATGACAATAAATATATGATGGAAGAATATATGTTTAATGTTGTCCATTACATCATACAAGAAAATATCACTTTGTAATGTTGAATGAATCAGAGAAATCTAGGGAAGTGTCAAAAACATCCTCTAAACAACCTTTACAAGAAAAAAAAAATTACAAAACAAGCACATTGATATATGTAATGTAGATTTTTATTTGATCGATCCTTTAAGGATTAATACTCCTGAGGAAGCATTGAATCACACATGCAGGAGGTTTCCACAAGTTGAAGAATGTGTAATCATCTTTAGACCTCCTTTATTGGATTTTCTTCTATCTCTGATATATATCTATCTTTTTTAGATAATGAAGAAGATATATAAATCTCGAGTTGGGCTTTTCTGTAAGAATGTGAAATACAGAGTTTGTGAAGATCAAATTTTTTCATGGTAAGAATAAACATAAATACAATGCCAATGCGAAGTAAATATTAGCCTTAGGAGATCAACTAATACAGTGCAGGATTGAATTGTCCACTATATTGGATTTTTTTTTACAATCTTAAACACTAAAGAAGAATTGATAAGAGTTGGTGGAGAAACAAGCTGATCTTAATCATAGTACTATGAGTTTGAAGGCTTTTTGAGTCAAGATGTTAATTTTTAAAGAGGAGAATATAAAGTTACAGAACCATTGTAGAAGGAAGAAATAGTTGAAGCTTCTAGAAAGGGGTTTATTTAATCCACCGTACGATTATGGTTGACATTAACGACCTATCTCTCAACAAGCATATGAAGATCCCCCTTCTTAACTATAATTTGACGAAGCTAAAGTGATTTGCAGGAGCACACCAGGAATGAGAGGGAAGGGTGATATTGATGTTGACTAGTTTTTTTATTTATGTTTGCTTATTATAAATTTTATATACTTTAATAGTGTTATTCTTTTGGAACTTTTCATTATTTGATGTAGCCTTCGTACTTTCTGATGGTTTGTTTGTCCGTAAATTTTTTTATATGTTTGGTATAACATTTACAGATTCTGTTAGTAGTTTAAGCTTGAGCTAAATCCTCTTTCATGACATGTGTTTGGTATATGTTTGGTATATGTTTGGTATAACATTTACAGATTTTGTTAGTAGTTTAATATGTTTGGTATATGTTTGTCCGTAAATTTTTTCGGTTAATCCTCTTTCACGACATGTGTTTAACTGAATCTCACTTTAGTTTAAGCTTGAGCTAAATCCTAATTTAATAAAACTTATAATTAACTTAATTAAAAAGTAATAAAAATTTGAAATTAACCAAAAAAAATTCCAAATATACATTAAACCCTAAAATTAACCTAAAATCAGCCTCAATCAACACAAATCCCAAAATTATCATTTTCTTTCCCAAGAACATTATAGAACTTAAAATTTCATTTTCAAAGTTGCATGATGCTTACTGTTGTATATAATGTCTATGCAAATGAGTTTGGGGATCATTTGAGATAACATTTATGTGAAATTCTTTAGTTCAAATTTCCATGCAATAATAGTACTTTCCCAGTAACTCTAAAATTATCATTTTCTCCATAAGATAACCTTGTGATTAAAATTATATTTTGTAAGTTGCATAACTTCTTGATCACATATGAAGAGCATGTAAACCAGTTTTGTGGTCCCTAGATACTATTTTTATATAAAATTATGCACTTATGATTTCCATACATGAAGAGTGTTCCTACATAAAAATTTTCAACTGGTCATGATTTTTAAAATGACTTTGCCATTGCGTCTATATCATCGAAACTTTTAAATAAATCTCTTGGTGCTTAAATCTGACTTAGTTTAGAGGTCCATTGAGCTGATGAAAATCAATAGACAGAAAACCATAATTTCAATAATAAAAAGCATATTTTATAAAAAAAAGTTGACTTAAAATGAACTCAAAATGAAATTGGACTTCAGCCAAACTTAATATAAATTAAAAAATGCTAAATTTGATCTATTAAAGTCAACCTAAAGCTCTATATCAAAATCCACAAATTTTCCCACCAAGGGTTTGAGCCCACTTTGACCTAAAATATCTTAAAATTGGGTCTACTTCAACCAAAGCCATTTGCACCAATATTTTTCTTGCATTTTTCTTTATCAAATGAGTCAAAGTCAATATTTTATTGGTATAATCACCATAACTAACTCGTAACCACCTAACAACTTTATGTACACATATCTTGAGCTAGAGATCTTTTTCTTTCAAAATCATTTTCACCATTGGATTCCTTGCTTCATCCTCTTCAAAATGAGGTCCACATTATTTTTTATATCCCAACGATCCTAAGCGATAATGGGATTTTTATTTTGGTGGCTACCATATACCTCAAAAGATTTCTAAGTGATCGAATACTACATTCAAAGAATAATATACTATCTCAAAAGATAGAAATATTACATTATAATATATTCAATCATTCGGATGATGGAAATATTTAGGATTTATGGATCTGCAGAATCATGATTCGTCCCTTACCTTACGGGTGTAAGATACGGCTTAGTTTAATTATGGGGTTGTTTTCCCTACGAGGGCAAGCCCTCGTAGTTAATTGCATCTTCAGAGTTATGAGCCCTAAAGAAAATGCTAGGTTAATGTGATAAGTCTAATTTTCATAGATTGGACTTTCATAATTAGAGTGGAGGTTCCCAATTAGAAGAATTAAGTTCCAAGAGACAAAACATACAATTCCATGATGACGTGTCACGAGATTGAACCAAAATATAAAGTTAAATTTGAAGAGAGATTTCCAGGGGCTAATGTTGAGTTTGAATTGATCAATAGAAATTAAAAGACAGATCAGAGATGCAGGATTTGATTGACATAAATGGTTGGCAACCTTAAGCTAAGGATAGAGTCGGGTAGGAAAGGATAGCTAGATGAGAAAATGAACTCTATAAGGAATTCTAAGAGTAGACTTAACTTGAAATTTTAGGAATAATATCTCTGTTCAAGACGCTCATAGCTTTCTTTCATCCTAGGAATGTTGGTATCCATCGATAATGACCAGCCTCCTAACCAAAAATTCTCTTTTTATGCCGGAGCATGGAGGATTCATAGTCTCAACGTAGTCTGAAATAATTTCATCAATAACCATAGGTTACTACATTTTAAGGTATTCCCTTTAGTATCAGGAGGTAGGTTTTTTTTTAATTTCCTAATCCTTAGAACTAACTAAGTAACCTAGGGTTGTATGCTCAAACTAACCTAAGGTAAGTGTATAACCCTCAGTTTGGTGTCTTGGTTATCTAACCTAAGGTTGTTGATCTCACTTTTGTTGAGGTATAGTCATTCTTTAGGCAGCCTGGGATCTACCCAGGACTTTCCTGGTGACTATCTTAGAAAACTAGTGATGGAACCCTTACCCCATAGAAATTCAAAACACTTCTTTGCTTCACTTGGAGTTTCAAATGCTTAAATTCTAACCTCTAAGTACTAAGGAGGATGAGACCAAGCATCATGAAGCTCAAGAGGATCTCCCTATAGGTTGGTCAAGCCTTAAGAACCACCCTTGGTAGTCTAGCTGGGTTAGGCTCACACAAACCCTTGCACATTACACTCTCGCTCACTACCTCACAACCCTAAACCAAATATATAAAACTTCCTCACACTTACCTCCCCTACTCTTTTGGAAACTCATGTGGGTGGTTCCTTAAGCCCTTGGCCCTAAGCTAGGGTTTAGGTTAGAACCTACACATGGAGGATCCAAAGTGAGATTTTTCTTGGTCCATGGCTCAAATGGGTTACCATTCTCATTTAATCTCAATTTTACCAAAAATTCGAACATTTGAGCCCCTTACTCCTAAACTCTACCAAATTACCAAAATTGTCCTTAAACCCTAATTTTGACAAAAAAATCCCAAAATTACCCAAATCCCAAATTCTCTCCAAAAACCATCCGAAAATGTTCTCTACCATCAAAATTGACCAAAACATCTCAAATTTCCCAAAATTCCCAAAATACCTCCAAAATACCTAAAATGACCAACACATCCCTCCAAGTCCAAAATTTCAAAAATTTCCAAAAATTCTAAAATCACCCCAAATGTCTCCAAAATCAATTTGAACCACTTCGTTGGAACCAATTTGACCAAAATCTCCAAATTGCCCCCATTAAGCCCAAAATACCCAAATCACCTCTAATGTTCACCCAATTTACCCCAATCCTACCCAATTTCAATTATAAATTCAAATTAATCATGCTTAATTTAAATTCAAACTAAATTCAAATTAACCATGCTTAATTTCAATTCAAACTAAATTCAAGTCCAATTTGACCTAATTTTAAACCTAATTTCAATCCAAATCAAAAGGCCCCAAATTTGACCATATGACCTAAATCCCCAAATTAAACCCCTTAGCTAAGTTGATTTAGTTAAAATTAAATTCTAAATTCTTCATAAAATTCTTACACACCAAACTAATCCATCAATTGACCCACAATTGAGCCAAAACCTCACCCAAATCCAACCCAAGTAAAAATTACAAAATTTTTCCCAAATTGACCACATGATCAAATTTCACCAAATTGAATACCCTAACCCCAAAATCTCCACCCAATTTCAATAAAAAACCCTTCATAGAAGTCATCTACACCAATCTGAACCACCAATTGAACCCTAGCCACGCTTTAGCCTAACCTAAACCCAAGCCTAACATGTTAACCCAAATTGACCAAATATCAAAATTCCACCAAATTTACCTTTCAAATCAATTCAAAATCACTCAAAATCTTTTCCAAATCCTTCGACAATCATTCACACCACATTGAACAATCAATTTGACCTAACCCAAGCCCGAACCTAACTTAACCCAACTTGAACCCAAAGTCCCCAAAATTGAACCTATGACTCAATGTGACCAAACCTAGACCAATGTGACCAAGCCAAGCCCACCACAACCATTAAGTGAACCCTAGGAGCCACCCTAGATCCACTTAGCCCAACTTACATGAGCCATGGACCAAGGGACCCCCAATATAGGGGAACTCCTTCCTTATTTAGCCAAATCCTATTTTGCTCCACCACAAACCTTCCCCACAGCACTTAATAACCATAATGACTGATCACTGGCTCACCTGAACCCCTGGCCACCTCCTCTGTCCTTGTTGGCCGACCTAGTCACTGAAGAAGCCAAAAATCGAGAGCCACCCACCCAAATTAAAACCCAAAATGGCCCATCTAATGTGTCAAGCCACAATTGGCCACTAGTGCTGCTCAACACTCCACATAAGCAACTTAATGCACCCAAGCTGACCATTTGAGCTTCACTACAACCATGGCTATCTAAGCACCTTCTTCAAAGACAAAGAAGAGATGCACATTTACCTTGGGGAGACTCTGCCAAATTGCTTATAGAGCTTCCTCCAGCCCTCCTAAGATCAACCCAACCAACCTCCAGCCCTAGTCCCCACTGCCTGAGTTCAACTTTTGAGCTCAAGTTTTAGCTGAAACAGGACACAATTCACCACAGTTCCACAAAACACCAAAATCTAATTTCTTGCACCCACACCATCACCGGAATGAGAGAAGAAGATCCCTACAAAAGCTCCATCACATAGAGCCTCTAGCATAGATTTTATTCAACCCACCAAATTGGGTTTGATCAAGTTCATACCTAGACCCAAAGAGAGCTTGAGTTGCTTCTTGGAGGAGCTTCGCAAGCTCACTACGAAGGTGTAGAACTATTCTGATTGAGGCCTCCCCTGTTAGACCAAGGTATAGAGATCTCACCTTAACCCGAGCCTATTTTCAGTCTCCATGCATGTATATTGTGTTGACCTCATTTTTGATGAGGTCTTCTCTTCTTCTCTTTAGTACTTAGGATCTAGCCTTAGGCCTTTTCCTTTGACTGTCCTAGAGGATTAGAATTGGGACCCACCACTTAGAAATTCAAACCACTTCTTAACTCCTCGCAAACTCCACAAACTTGATTGTAAACCCCTAATCACCTAGAGGGTTGAAATCGAATGTGGAAGTTTAAAGGATGAGTTTCTATGGGACTCTTTGGCCTAGGACTACCCAGGTGGCTCGGTGCAGTGAAGAGGCTGACTTACACACATACTACACCTATACACTACACTTTCACACACCTCCTAAAACCACACCCATACCCAACTTGATCTCCTGACTCATAAAGGTGATTCACATGGATGATCCTTAACCCCTAAGCCCTTGGCTAAGAGGGTTAGGAACAACATAGTGGATGCCTCAAATGAGTCCCTTCATGGCTCATGTGGGCTTGATATGGTTTCATGGCTCAACCAAAATGATTTCATTCCACTTACATTCATCTAATCTTCAATTTTCTAAATTTTCAATTTTTGACCCCGGGACCCTACACCCGCTAGCTTACCCAAAACCCTGAAACCACCCAAAATTTGCAAAATCACCTAAATTACCCAAAATTCCTCAAAAACAATCCCAAACATTCCCACATTACTCAAATTGATCATTCATAGCCAAAAATACCAAAAATTCCAAAAATACCTCTCAATACCCTCCAAATACCCAAAATGCCCCTCTTAGCCAAAAAATCCATAAATTTAGAAAATTCCCAGAAAATTCCAAAAAATTTCAAATATTCCTAATTTCATTTTGTTCAACTACACCATGGGCCAATTTTGTCAATTTACCCCACTTCCACCAAAACCCCCAATTTAGCCAATTCTTAACTCAAGTGAACCCGATGTCAAACCAAATCTACCCAATTGACCCCAATTTTGGTCCAATTCAATTCTAAACTTCAATTTAATATTCACAATATCAATTTAGACCAAATCCAAGTCCAATTTGATTGACATTTGAATCCAATTTCACTTTTGGCCTTAAAGCCCAATTTGGACCCATGACCCAAACTTAGCCCAAACCAAACCAATTCAACTCCAATTAACCCCAAATATTTTCTAAACCATCCTTAACATTCCCACAAACAAAAAACTAACATGATTTGCCCAAAATTTAGACCCAAACCCCACTCAAATTCAACCCAAAGCTAAAAGGCCCAATTTTGACCTAAACCCAAACCTAACCCAAATAAGCTTAAACCCCAAAATCAAAACCCAACCAAAGTCAAAACCTCTTTGAAACACTCCCACAAACATTTCCCAACATTAATTTCACATCAATTTCAACTTGAGCCCAACCTTAGCTCATGGTAGCCTATTTTGACCCACCTTAGCCCCTTTACCAAAGAAACCCAAATTCAACCCAATTCAAACCCAAACCACCCCAAAATTGCTTTAAATCACTCATGATACACTCTTAAATCAAACCCAACATTTATTTGGCATGGCCCTTTGCAAAAAAAATCTCCACCCAAAAGCCCATTTTGAAACTTAAAAGCCCACTTACATGAAACCTTCCTAAAGCCCATCTCCACCAAAATCGAAGGGCCAAAATCAATCCAAAACCCATATGACAATTGCTCTACACTATATTCTCAATTAAAATCATCCCTAAGTTTCAAAGCTCATCATGAAGCCATTCCAAATTAATCCCCATACAAATTCCCATCAAAATGCCAAAATTTTCTTAAACCCATTTCCATGAAATTGACTTGGCTTTTCCACAAGCCAAAGGTGAGCCATGAAGCCATTCTTAAGCCACATGTAAGCCATGTGAGTTGTTTGACATGTGGCCATACCACATTGAGTAAGAAGAGGGGAGCTTTTCTTAATCCTAAAAGTCTTTAACCTCACCCATGATACCCCTTAACCAAGATTTAATCCAAATATTCTTGGATAAGGACATCACCACTCCATCTCGTCTAGCCTATCCGATTCCCACGACACCCAAAGCCCCTTGGAGGGTGCACCATGCCCAAAATCATGGGTTGACCCAAACTAAGCTAAAATGATCCCTCCCCTTCTACTTTGATTCAACACCTTTACACATGGCCAATGCATTGATTTCACCATTGCGGAGACTCGACCTCCACGAGCTCGAGGGTGACTGACCACTGGCCGGCCAGCCACCACGGCCGCGGAAACCACTAGGCCGAGAGCTCACATGTGAGCCCGAACTTGGAATTCTCACCTGCTGAGTCGCCCCATCCCCGAGTGGCCATTGTAGACTGTTCTTCTCTTGCGAGAGCAGTCGATCCCAAGCCCTAACTCCCACGGGAGGCCCTCCACCCTCTCCTATTTAAACACCACCCCTCTCGGCCATGGGAGGTGTCTGAACCGGACCTTACTGAAACTCGCCAAAATTGCTCCGGACCACTCTTCATACTTCGAGCGAGTTGATCCCCGAGTGCCGATTTGCCTAATCCCCACCAACGAGCCCGATTTCTCGACCGAAATTCCACCCAAAACCGGGACACTTCTCCGCAGTGGATCAATCCTCAAATTGATTGGTCCTACACCTTCACCGGACCGAGGGAAGAAGTCCAGCCAAAAGCCCCCTCTCCAGGGCCACCCATCCGTTCCGGACTCCAAGCTTTGTGATCGAGCTTGGTCGAAATCATACCAGGCGATTCACCGGACCGGGAGACTTCATCGCGGAGCTTCGCCGGGATCCAATCGAAGGTGACACAACCCTCGGACCGAAGCCACACTTCTCGCGAGCAAAGGTATGAGCTAACTCTTTATCCCGAGCTTCGGAGATTCTCCATTTCAAATGCCTTAATTTCGATGCATGATCACCGTATAGATGTATTCGTCTCTTCAAGACGATTCCATAGAGCACAAGAACACGAAAATCCGTTAAGTATTGAGTGAGATATTAGGGATTTAGTGTGGACGGTTCTTGGGTTAGGAGGCTTGGGGACGATGAACGGATGCCGTTCATTTAATACACGCGCGGATGGACGGCTAGGATCGCACCGGATGAGGAGACGGAACGATACAGCGGGCCCCTAGAGCGCTGAGTCAGATGGCGGCGTCGAATCGAAGCGCCACGCGGCGCTTCGGAGCGCTGCTAGGATGAGTCGGCGCCGCCGTTTTAAATAGAAAATTAGGGTATTTTTCTATTTATTTAATTCCCTAAACTTCAAAAATGCATAACTTTGTGTAGAAAAATCGGAAAAATAAAATAAAAATACCCTCTTGCTCGAGTGAACGGAGGAGAATAATGTGGAAAGAAATAATTTAATTTCATCAAGTATTTTATTTTTAATAATTTATTTACTGTCCGCATTGTTTTAATTCTCCATGCATATAGGAAATTCACCATGGCATGAGACCATAGGGCTTTTGAAGCCTCCGAATTTGGGAACATTCCCCGAATTTTCCAAAGTCGAGGCCATCCCTATGAGAAGTTATTGATTTTCCAAATTCATGTTACTGTTTTGAGTATTTTAAATCCAATAATTAGCATGTTGTGAAATAAATTCTAGGAAAATTTGGTGATGTTTCTTATGACCAGTGGACCCTAGGAAAAATAGGTTTTCAATTAATTCACTTGGAATAACCCTAATTGTCTTAAACACCCAAAATAGGTCCTTAATTAATTAGATCTAATCATACACCAAATTGACTTAAAATTAATTCTCCACTGACCTTTAGGATCAGAGGAATCCATCATAAAAATTTGAAGTTAATTGGACTTGGTTAGCCCTACTAAATGGGTTGATTAAGTCATTTAGCCAATTTGAACTTTAAAAAATTCATAACTTTCAAAATACTTTTAAAAAATTCACTAAATTGGTTTTGGAGCCTCTCTGATATTAGGGGAATTTAAGAAAATTAAAATTTCAATTTTCTAAAAAAGTTGATTTTTTGTATTATTTTAATATTTTAATAATTAATAAAATAATAAAAATCACAAAAATAATAAAATTCACCAAAATGTCACATTTTGAATTTTAATCACTTAGGAACAAACCCCATATTTTTCTTAAGTCTCTATGATGAGATATTAAATTTTAAAGCCCTAAGGTAATTTTAAAAATTTAAAAAATGTATTTTCTAGCATTTCCATTAAAATAATTCTAATAAATCAAAGAAAAATCAGAAAATTACAAAATTGATTCTTTGATTTCCTTGATATCAGAGAGATTTTTGAAAAATATAAAATTCATTTTTCAAACTTTATTTTATTTTTAAATTAATTAATACTTCAAAACTCAAAATAATTATAATAAAAATAATATAATTCAAAAAATCACCAAAATTGGTCCAAGTGGTTCTCTGGTCATTAGGAATGTCCCATAATTTTCTTAAGGACAGAAACTTCCCCTTGGTCATATTATTAAATTTTCTTTGGAAATACCTATTTTCCACCAAAAATAATTACATAAATAAATTAAATACAGAAAAATCACATTTTCTACTCTAATGTCTTTGTTGACATATGAGTGAAGTCACATAAAAATTTCAAATTCATTTATGCTCAATTTAGTGAGTTATGAAATTATTAAGCTTGAAGGGCAAAATGGTAATTAAAATTTTAACCCTTAATTAAAACTTTAGGCTTAATAAAAAAAAAAGTAAAATATTTGATCTTAATCTGATTTGGATGATTGAAATTTAAATAATTAAAGGGTAGAAACCTATTAAACAATTTAAAAATAATTGAAATGAACTTTAATTAAATAATTGATTAAATTTGGAGGAATAATAAATTTGGAATTATTAAGGAATTATTAAAATAGAGATATTATTAGGAAGAAATTTATTCTTTAATTTAAGAATCACTAAATTAATCATCTCAATAATATTTAATTCCAATTAAAATGATAATTCAAATTTAAGATAAAAAATGTTAAAAGACTTAATCATTAAATTAAATTAAAGTTAAACTATTAAACCCTTTTAAAAATAAAATATTAAATTAAAATTAAAAATAAAATTAAATTTAAATTTAAATTAAATTAAATTAAATTAAATCAAATTAAATTAAATTAAATTAAATTAAATTAAATTAAATTAAATTAAATTAAATCAAATTAAATTAAATTAAATTAAATTAAATTAAATTAAATCATATTATATTAAATTAAATTAAATTAAATTAAATTAAATTAAACCACATTAAATTAAATTAAATTAAATTAAATTAAATTAAATATAACATCACCTAAGACATAAAGAATTCGAAAATAAATCTAAAACAACTTGAACATTATTCCAAACTTAAGCTCATTAATTGAAATTAAGTTAAATCATAAATCATTTGAACATCCATTTGCCCTCGAAAGCTCTTGTTGTCATAACTCCTAAATGGAGTATTAAGTGAAGTGTTACTTCATTCATAAGATATTCAAATGTCCTAGTTCATCGAGCAAGATAATAAACTTGAACTCCGGACGATTGATTCATTTGTATAATTAAATTCTCTTGGACTTAAAATAATCCTAGAAATATTGAAAAGATGTTTAAGACTCGTCTTAAGCACTTTCTCGGTATGATAGGATATTTATAAGAACAATTGGACTTAATTGTTCTTTGATGAAGAAAATCGTCTTCAGAACCAAACACGAGAACCTAGACGTCGTAGGAGATGACTAGCTATAGGATTAGGAACTTGGTAGAAAACCATAACCCTTCCCTTAGCTTTACCTAGGAACTTGCTTTAAATGCTTAAATATTCTAAATTGTGTTTAAGTGCGGCTTGGGATGACGGGAAGACCCTCCGGGTACGCTTTTATTTTATTGTAATTTACCTTATTGCAATTTATTAAATCGCATCGCACTTAGTTTTTCTTGCATGATAAACAATCTGTTGCATGAAAACCCACACCTTTAGGATAGCCCCTAAAGCTGAAACCAAAACTAAAATAAAAGTCATTGCAAGATAAAATTCACCGCCACAACATTTCAAAATATAAGACAACTCAACATTTAATCACAAACAAAACCACAAAACTACAACTACAACTAAATTAAAACGTATTGTTGGATGATCGGGAATACCTCGGATGATGTAACCTACGTGTTGCTAACGGGATTTCCCACGGTCTAAATGAAAGTGTGGAACTCATTCAGTTGAGTTTAGCAAATTCATCTGGACTAAGTGAATCCGATAAAAATAACGATGCCGGAAGGATGGAACCGTGGGATCTTAACCGGTGTTGTTATAATCAACTTTAAGATTTGTTTTAATTAAAAAACATAAAAAATATTTGGAAATTAAGACTTTCTCTAAACCAGAACACTTCTCTCATCTCCTGATTTATGATTTATAAAACTAAACCTCTGCAACAACAAGGAGCTCGGAGCATGGTGGGCAGCACGGCCATCGTCATCGGCAAAACTCGACTCTACTTCAACTAAACCATTCTTAGAATTAAATAACCAAGCCATAGGACTTCGAGGTAGTTTGCCTAGTGTAACATAAATCCCCAACCTTTTGTTAGGCATTTGCATTGCAAATTAAGCCCTAACAGATCTTAGGATTCCGAGGTAGTCGTCGATACGACATAAACTCTCACATCTTCGAAGGCTATTTGTGTGATCGCATCATACAAATATAAGTCCTAATTAATTAAAATTGGCAAGATCGAAACATTAAATAAACATTAGGACTTTCCTAAATTCAAGCCAAACAATAGGATAGTCAGGAAATTACCGAAGTTTGCTTCGAATCTGTAATTTCTCCTACCTTTCTTCCTTTGAATCCCCAAAATAAAATGTTCCAATTTTGATCCAGTCCCTATTGAAATTCCAATATTCAATCCCTTGAAAACTTAAACTTTGAAATTCTTGAGAGCAGAACTACCGATTATTATCGAGAGTTTTCTTAGGTGATTCCCATCACTTAAGATGTAATTAACTATAGGGGCTTGCCCTTATAGGGAATTTTAAGAACCCAGGTAATATAAACCCTGTTTAATGTTTTCATATTAAGCAGGGGAACTTGTCGGCTTATAAAATTGGTTCGCAAACCAAACGAATGTCACAAACCATTCTAGTTTATTTAATCGAGCCCCATTGTCAAGCGATTGTGTACATTCTTCGGGATAGATACACGGTTTGTGGTGCGGTGCTCGTTTATATAAACTATTCGGGATGTGAGATCAGTTTGATTTCATATATTGAAATTTTCAAATTTAAAATTATTTTTAAAAATCAAATACTACTTTTCAAATTATTTATTTAAATTAAATTAAAAATTCGCCGACAATTTCTGTAGGCGACCCCTTTTCAAAACACATAACCTAAAAATATGCCGACATATTGTATTTCACACCGCATAAACTGTATGGATATGTTTTTCTAGACTAGATGAGACTATAGGATCAAACCCAAAGTGATTTGGTGAGTCTAGGCCAAGATCTTAGGGTTAGAAGGTGGACGGTTTACGGGTTAGGTCAGTTGAGGACGATGACTAGGAGTCGTTGGATCGCGAGTGTATTGGATGGATGACGCTGATGTAGTCAATGGTTGCCAACCTAGATTATCAAGGGCAGCTAGAACTTGGAACATTAACCATACGCATGTAGGTTTGAGAATAGTGTAATAAAGAGATTTTTTGTTAATTACACTATCCCCCTGTTGACCTCATTTTTGATGAGGTATTTTCTCTTCTCTCTCCTTAGTACTTAGGATCTAGCCTTAGGCTTTCCCTTTGACTATCTTAGAGGACAAGAAATGAAACCCACCACTTAGAAATTTAAACACCTCTTAACTCCCTGTAAACCCCATAAGTTTGATTGTAAATTCTAAGTCGGTGGAGGGTTAAGATCGAATGTGGAGGTTTAAAAGATGAGTTCCCTATAGGACTCTTTGGCCTTAGGACTACCCCGGATGGCACTGGTGCAGTGAGGGTTGACTTGCACACACATTACACTTTCACACACATTCCAAATCCTAAAACCATTCATACCTAGCTTAACTTCCGACTCATGTAGGTAATTCGTATGGATGGACACTGAACCACTAGGCCCTTGGCTAAGAGGGTTAGGAACAACATAGTGAATGCCTCAAATGGGTCCTCTCATGGATTTTTTGAGCTTAATATGGCTTCATGGCTCAACCAAAATGATTTCATTTCACTCACACTTGATCAACCTTCATTTTCCCAAAATTTCAATTCTTGACCCCCGGGGCCCTAAACCCACCAAGCCTACTAAATGCCGTTGAAATTGCCCAAAATTTGCAAAATTGCCTAAATTACCCAAAATTCCTCAAAATTAGTCCTAAACATTTCCCCCCACTCAAATTGACCATCCATGGCCAAATATACCAAAAATTCCAAAAATACCCCTCAATACCCTCCAAATACCCAAAATACTCTTGTAACCAAAAAATTCCAAAAATTCAGAAAATTCCTTGAAAATTCCAGAAAATCCCAAATATTCCCAATTTCATTTTGTTCAACTACACCATAGGCCAATTTTGTCAATTTAACCCACTTTTACCAAAAACCCCTAATTTGACTCATTCTTAACCCAAATGGACCCAATGTCAAGCCAAATCAACCCAATTGACCCCAACTTTGACCCAATTCAATTCTAAACTTCAATTAAATAACCCCAATGTCCATTTATGCTAAATTCAAGCCCAATTTGATTAACATTTGGATCCAATTCCAATTTGAAGCCTGAAGCCCAATCTTAACCCATGATCTAAACCTAGCCCAAACCAACCCAATTCAACTCCAATTAACCCCAAATCTTTTCCTAAACCTTCCTAATATCCCCACAAACAAAAAACTAACAAGATTTGCCCCAAATTTGAACCTAAACTCCACCCAAACCTAACCCAAAACCAAAATCCCCATTTTTGGCCTAAACCAAAACCTAACCCAAATGGGCCCAAATCCCAAACTCAAAGCCCAACCAAAGTTGAAAACTCTTTGTGAGACTCCCATAAGCATTTCTCAACATTAATTTTACATCAAATCCAACCTTAGCCCAAGTTAGCCTAATTTGACCCACTTTGGCCCCTTTACCAAATAGCCCAAATTAAATCCAATTCCACTCTAAATGACACCAAACCTTTTCTAAAATGTTCATGATACATCCCTAAACTAAACCCAACATTTGTTTGGCCCAATCCTTCACAAAATTTCCATTCATCAATTTGTTTTCAAACCTAAAGGCCCACTTTCCTAAACCATCCTAAAAGCCCATTTTTACCAAATCCAAAAGCCCAAAACTTATTCCAAGGCCTATGTGAAATTCCCATCATCATCCCTTTGATTAAAATAATCCCTAAGTCCTAAAATAAATAACCAAATAATTCCAAATCAAGCTTCATGAGAATTTCCCACTAAAATGCCAAAGTTTCCAAAATCCATTTTCATGAAATTGAGCCAAGCCTTGCCCCAAGCCCGAATGAAGCCATCCTTAAGCCCCATGCAAGCAATGTGAGCGGTGTTCATGTGACCATGCCATATTGGGCAAAAGGAGGAGCCTCTTTCTTGATTCCCTTAAAGTGATTAAGCACTCCCATGTTTCCCCTAAACCATGCTTAAACATAAATATGCTTAGATGGTGACTTTTCCCCACTTAGCTAAGCCGACTCACTCGATCTCCCTCGGCCCAAGCAGAGCTTGGAGAGGTGAACCCAACCCATTTGCATGACTTGACCCATTTGGATCCAAAATCACCCCTCTCCCCATACCACTTAAAGCTAAACTCTTTACAGATGTCCATGGCTAATTGACTGCACCATTGCCAACCCCTAACCCTTTTAATCAAGATGGTGACCTAACCCTGCCGGCCAGCCGCCTGGGTCGCCGGAAAACGCCATGGCCAAGAACTCCATGTGAGCCAAAATTTTCAATTCTTCCTTGCTGAGTTGTCTCAGTCAAATTGAACACCATAACTGTTCTTCTCTTGTATAGAGCAGCTGATCCCAAGCATCAAACCCCCCCTGGGAAGCCCTCCAACCATGTCTATTTAAACTCACCAACCTCTCGGCCAAACAAGGTGATGAAGCAGACCTAAACATAACTCTGCCAAAATTGCTCCAGGACCTTCTCCTCACCTAGAGCAATTGATCCCCACTGCTCTCCTGCCCTAAACCCCATTGATTAAGCTCGATTTTGGAGCTCGATTCTCGGCCAGAACCGGGACATCTCTAAAACCTCCACTAAATCCAAATTAAACTCACCCACACTCGCACATAACCAAGAGAAGGAGTTCCCTAGTGAAAGCCCCCTCTCGGGCCACCCGATTGCTCACAGCCTCCAAGCTTTGAAATCGGTGTGGACACTTTCATACCTAGAAAATTCCCCAGAGCTAGAGACTTCATCTGGAGCTTCCTTGGGTGCAATCGAAGGTGACACAACCCTCTGATTGAAGCTACACTACTCAGAGCAAAGGTATGGATCATTCCTTCCTCTCGAGCTTCCAGTGATTCTCCATTTTGATTTACTTAATTTTATAGCATGTAAACCGTATGGATGTGTTCCTCTCTTCAAGACGAATCCATAAAGCATAAGAACACAAAAATCTGTTGAGAAATGAGAGAGTTCTTAGGGTTTTAGTGTGAAAGGTCACGGGTGCACACCAGTCGTAGACGATGACTAGGCGCCGTCCGATCGAGCGTGTATCGAGTGGACGATCCAGATTGTGCCGGATCGAAGGACGTTACATGAACCGCGGGCCCCTGGAGCGCTGAGTCAGATGGCGGCGTCGAATGGGAGCGCGACGCGTGGGCTTTCGGAGCTACTGAGGATGAGTCGACGCCACGTGGATAAGTAGAAAAATATGGATTTTTTTATTTATTTAAATACCCAGAACTTAGAAATTCATATCTTTGTGTAGAAAAATCATAAAAATAAAATAAAAATACTCTCTTGCTCAGTGAATAGAGGAGAATAATTTGGAAAAGAAATCAAGTTATTTTGATGAGTATTTTATTTTTAATTAATTATTTACTCAATTCAGTATTTTAATTCTTCATTTGCATAGACAATTGACCATGGCATGAGACCATAGGGCTTTTGAAGCCTCTTATCTTGGAAACATTCCTTGAATTTTTCAAGGTCAGAGGCCATCTCTATGGAAAGTTATGTATTTTTCAAGTTTATGTCACTATTTTTGATATTTTAATTCCAATAATTAGCATATTATTCAATAAATTCCCGAAAAATTTGGAGAAGTTTCTTAGGACTAGTAGACCCTAGGATAATTATATCTTAAGTTAATTCATTAAGAATAACCCTAATTAACCTAATTGCTCAAAACTGAACATTAATTAATTAAGGTTAACCACACATTAAAATAACTTGAAATCCATTCTCCACAGATCTTTAGGATATAGAAAACCTTGCATAAAAATTTAAAGACAATTGGAAATATTTAACCCCACTAAATGGATTGATTAAGCCACATGATCAAAATTAAACTTTAAAAATTCATAACTCCAAAAATACATTTCAAAAATTCAAGAAATTAGTTTTGTGGGCTCTATGATATCAGAGAAATCTATAAAAATTAAAATTGGAATTTTTTTAAATTTTTCATTTTTAATGATATATTTAATATTTTAATAATTAAAAAATAATAAAAATCATAAAAATATTAAAAATCATAAAAATGTCACATTTTGACTCCTAATCACTTAGGAATAAACCAAATATTTTTCCCAAGTCTCTAAGTTAAGATATTGAATTTTAAATGCTTAAAACAATTTTTAGTATTAAAAAATGTATTTTCCAACATTTTCACTAAATTAATTCTAATAAATCAAAGAAAAATCATAAAATTGTAAAATTTGTTTTTCTAAACTCCTTGAGGTTAGAGAGATTTAATAAAAATATAAAATCCATTATTCAACTTTAATTTTATTTTATAATTAATTAATACTCCAAAACTCAAAATAATTATAATAAATAAAATATAATTTAAAAAATCACCAAAATTGGTCCAAGTGGTCATCTAGGCATTAGGAACATACAATAATTTGCTTAAGGATAGAAACCTTTCCTTGGTCATGTTGTTTAATTTCCATTGAAAATCCCTATTTTTCATTAAAAATAATTATATAAATAAATTAAATTCAGAAAAATCACATTTTCTCCTCTAATGTCTTAATTGACATATGAGTGAAGTGAAATAAAAATTTTAAGTTCATTTGAACTCAATTTAGTGAGTTATGAAATAAATAATCCTAAAAGGGCATAAAGGTAATTAAAGAATTTAAACCCCTTTATTAAAATTTTAGGTTTAATTAAAGTGGAGGGTAAAATATTTGATTTTATTTTTCTTGGATGATTGAAACTTTGGGAAATTAAAAGGGTAGGAACCCATTAATCACTTTTAATAAACCAAAAATGAAACTTTAATTATTTAAAAAAATTTAAATTTTGGAAGATTAATGAAAATTTGAATTATTAAAAATAAGGATATAACTTGAGAGGATATTAATTCTTTATTAAAAAAAATCCCTAAATAAATCACTTCAATAATATTTAACTCTTAATTAAGAATAAAATGATAATCCAAACTAAGTAAATTAAAATTAAAAAAATATAACCCTTAAATTAAAGGAAAGCTCAAAATATTAAATGGTTTAACAATTAAATTTAAATTAAATTAAACTAAATTAAGTAAAAATTAAATTAAATTAACATTTTAACAATGAAATTAAATTAAATTTAAAATATTGAAATTAAATTAAATTAAATTAAGTTAAATTGAGTTAAATTAAATTAAATTAACATCATTCAATAATAAAAGTAAAACAAATTTAAAATATTAAGATCACTTAAAGTATAAAGATTTAAACCAAAAATAATTTGAACACTATTCCAAACTTAAAATTATTAATTAAAACCTCATAATTAAACGAAATCACTTTAAACTTTTAACTCAAACTTCAAATTAAGAATGATTAATATTCTCAACAAACCAATTTGCCCCTATAGGCTTTAATTATTATAACTCTTAAATGGAGTATTAAGTGAGATGTCACTTCATTCATCATGTAATCAAATATCCAAGTTCACTGAGCAAGAGACAAAGCTTAACTAAACTCTTGGATGATTAATTCACCTGTGCAATTAAATTTACTTGGACTCAAAATAATCTCGGAAATATTGAAAAGATGTTTAGGACTCGTCCTAAATACTTTCTCAATATGATGAGATGGTTTAGAAGAACAATTGAATTTAATTGTTATTTGATGAAGAAAATCATCCTTAAACAAAATACAAGAACCTAGACGTCATAGGAGATGACTAGCAACAGGATTAAGAATTTGGTAGACAACCAAAAACCTTCCCTTAGCTTTACCTAGGTACTTGTTATAAATATTTAAATTCCTTAATATGTGTTTTAAGTGCAGCTTGGGATGACGGGAAGACCCTCCAGGTACGCTTTTATTTTATTGTAATTTACTTTATTGCAATTTACTTACACGCACTGTACTTTACTTTTCTTGCATGTTAAACAAAACTGTTGCATGAAAACCAAAACCTTTAAGATAGTCCCCGAACTGAAACCCAAAACTAAATTAGAAGTCACAACAAGATAAAATTCACTGCCACAATATTCCAAAATATAAAACAACTCAAAATTTAATCACAAACCGAACAACAAAACTACAATTGCAACTAAATTAAAACGACTCGTTGAATGATCGGGAATACCTCGGATGATGTAACCCACATGTTGCTAACGAGATTTCCCACGGTCTAAATGAAAGTGTGGAACTCATTCAATTGAGTTTAGCAAATTCATCTGGACTAAGTGAATTCGATGAAAATAACGATGCCGGGATGACGGAACCGTGGGATCTTAATCGGTTCTATTTAAACAACTTTAAGATTTATTTTAATTAAAATATTAAAAATATTTGGACTTTAAGATTTTTCTAAACCAAGACACTTCTCTCATCTCCTGATTTTCACCTTCTAAAACTAAACCTCTGCAACAACAAGGAGCTTGGAACACAGTGGGCAGCACAACCATCGTCATCAGCAAAACTCGGATCTACACTAGCTAAACCTTTCTTAGAATTAAATAACCAAGCCATAGGACTTTCGAGGTAGTTTTCCTAGTGCAACATAAATCCTCAACTCTTCGTTAGGCATTTGTATTATCATGTCATGTAAATTAAGCCCTAACCCGTCTTAGGACTCCGAGGTAGTCGTTTGGTACGACTTAAACCCTCACATCTTCGAGGCTATTTGTATGATTATATCATATAAATATAAGTCCTAATTTATTAAAATTGGCAGGATTGAAACATTAAATAAACTCCCAAATTGAAGCCAAACAATATGATAGTTTGAGAGGTTGCCAAGGTTCTTCTTGGATCCTCAGCTTCTCCTACTTCTCTTCCTTTGGACTCTTAAAATAAACTATTCCAAATTTGAGCTAATTCCTATTGAAAATTCGAAAATTCAATTGTTTGAAAACCTTAAACTTTGAAATTCTTAAGAGCAAAACCACTGATCATTATCGAGAGTTTTCTTAAATGATTCCCGCCATTTAAAATGTAATTAACTATAGGGGCTTGCCCATATAGGGAACTTTAAGAACCTGGGTAATATAAACCACCGCTTAATTCATTTATATTAAGCGGGGAACTTGTCGGATTATAAAATTGGTTCACAGACCAAACGGATGTCACAAATCTTCTAGTTTACTTAATCGAGCCCCATCATCAAGCAGTGTGTCTATTCTTCGGGATAGATACACGGTTTGTGATGTGGTGCTCGTTTATATAAACTATTTATGATGTGAGATCGGTTTGATTTCATATCTTAAAATTTTTAAATTTAAAATTATTTTCAAAATCAAATACTACTTTCTAAATTATATATATATTTAAATTAAATTTAAATTATAAAATTCGCGGACAATTTCTGTAGGCGACCCCTTTTAAAAAATACAACACTCAACCTAAAAATATGCCGACACCCCCATTTCAAAGTGTTTAAAAGTGGAGCCTTACTGGGCTTTCATCGATCGACATAGTTTGTAGTGTCATGATATTGCCCACTACATTCAGTAGATGCCAAATCAATCGAATGAGCTAATAAGAGTAGTAGTTCACATCATCAAGCGATCAGTAAATAATGGTTTGCACAATGATCCGTGATGATTTTTTTTGCTCTAATTTTCTTGTGGATTCAACCGCCACTCTGGCGTTGAAATTTTTTTCCTTTAGCCTCTTAATTAATCAAAATACATTTCCAACATGGTTTTTTCTTGCAGATAACAAGTTGTCGGAAATAAGATAAAAAATAATTTTTAGCAAATTTATAAAACATTTTGGTGGAGAGGGCTGCCAAAAATATTTTTTATCTAAAGGGGTTGGCACGTTGATCTATAGTTCCACATGTATAGAAGATCTCATTTGAAACCTAATACTCATATACTAAATGGAAATTTTTTTACAGCTGTGGTCCTAGCTCATTAAGAAATTACTTGCCATTAACCATTTAGAATACACAATATATTATGAATACTTAATTTTGCTGGCAAATATGCAACTGAAGATTGTAAGCATGGCTACTAGGTTAATTTCGGTTCATATTAATGCTAATACTGGCAATAGGCAAACTGATTAATACAACAAGAAATATTCAAATAGTAAACTAATAGAAAATTCTATCAGCAAAATTTATGAGGAGACTATTAAATTTTTATTTTGTGACTCACATTCATTTTAATAATTTGTCAATAATTTATGTCATTTATTTTAGAACTCATAATAACATAAGTTCTTTATTTTCTTAACTCTTAACTTATGTTATAATAAAAGTTATTTATTTTTATAACTTATGATAACTTAAGTAATTTATTTTCTTAACTCATAACTTATGTCATAATGAATTATAACTTAAGTTATTTAATTTTATAACTCATGATAACTTAAGTTATTTAATTTCTTAACTTATAACTTATGTCATAATAAATGATAACTTAAGTTATTCATTTTTATAACTCATGAAAACTTATGTTATTTATGTCATAACTTATGATAACTTATGATATTTATTTGTTAACTCATGTAACCCCTAAATGAATAGAGGTTACTAACTTATGTCATTGATTTTAATAATAAAAATCAATTAATTTATTTAATTGTCATAAATCCTATTGGTTAGTAACCCCTTGATGGATGGTGGTTAAATAGAGCATGAAAGTGAGAATGGGTCCTCTCTCTACCCAACACACCACGTACATTTCTCTCCATCAGAAAGTAGAGAAAGTTTTAAGGGATTAGAGAGAGAAACTCCATCTCATCAGGATCAATTTTCTTCAAGATCAAATTTCTTCATCATGAATACAGGTATGAGTTACTTTATTATAGATATGTAAAAATTACGAATTTAAAAGATCTTGGCTATTATGTATCTTTGAAATTTGTGTCATAAAGTTCACACATGAATTTCTTACATGTGGTATCAGAGCCTTGATTACTAAATTTATGATTTTTCATATAATTTTATTTATGTTAATTATATTAAATTTCCGCTGCGAATTAGATCTTGAATTAGACTACTAAAGTAAATTGATATGATTGAATTTATTATTTATTTGATGTCGATGTTATGTTTAATTTGTTAGTCACTAAAGTGACCAAATTAGTAAGTTTAATAGACGTCAAAAAAAATAAATTCAATTACTCACAAGTTTGTGATGCTTATTATGAAATAATTTAGTATTTTATCACGAAAATATTAAAAATCATTGATTATAAAATATTTCTGGATCTCCCAAAGGTTGATCATTTGTTTTATAATCTTTGAATATAATTGTAATCTATTTATATACTTAGTTAAGATATGTTTATATATCCAAAGATAATAAGCATATCTAATTTGAGTATAAACAATTATCAATTATTAAATTTAAGTTAAGCATCAATTATGTTTATTATCGTGTATTGTTATATCACCCAAAGGAGATTTCAATACACTATTATTATTACAATTATTATTTTAATCTGATTTCATATGAATATCTATGTAAGTTTAATGTTCAAAGCATTAATGCACTAAGCATGTTTTATTCATTTGCGGTAACTACTCCTGTTTCTCTTCATTCGCAAGCTACATCCGTTCAAACATTCAATGGGCTTAATTTCTCCGAATGGCGTGAGCAAGTCCGACTTCACCTTGGTGTTCGGATCTTGATTTGGCACTCACGACTGAGAAACCCCCTACTCTTACTAATTCTAGTAATACTGAGCAAGTATCTTTCTATAAAGCTTGGGAAAAATCAAACAGATTGAGCTTGATGTTTATGATAATGACTGTAGCAAACAACATTAAGAGCACATTTTCTAACACTGAAAGTGCCAAGGAATTTATGAAATTTGCTGAGAATTGTTCTCAATCTGACTCTGCTGATAAGTCACTTGCTGGGACACTATTGAGTACGTTAACCAACATGAAATTTGATGGCTCTCGTACTATGCATGAGCATGTCGTTGAAATGACGAACATAGCAGCAAGACTTAAGACCCTGAGAATGGAAGTGAATGAAAATTTCCTCGTGCAATTTATCATTAACTCCTTGCCTCCTGAGTATGGTCCATTTCACATGAACTATAACACCATGAAAGATAAGTGGAATGTGAATGAACTACAATGTATGCTCATTCAAGAGGAAGCAAGGCTTAAGAAAGGAGCAAATCACTCCATTAATCTCATGGGTCACCAAAAGAGAGTCGTAAAGAAACCCGGAAAGAAGAATGGAAAGGGCAAGCAAAGACCACTAAAGGTTAATGTGTCTTCAGTCCCAATTCACAAAGAGGAACATAAAGGAATTAAGTGCCACTTTTGCAGAAAGCTCTGGACACTATCAAAATGAGTGTCAAAAGCGCAAAGATCGGTTCGAAAAGAAAGGTAAACCTTGTGTTTCGTATGTTTCGAATCAAATTTGCGAAGTTCCTTATAATACACAGCGGATTGATTCCGGTTGTACCACTCATGTTTCTAATACGATGCAGGGATTCCTTACAACCTAAATCATAAACCCAAATGAAAAGTTTGTCTTCATGGGAAACCGAGTCAAAGCACCAGTTGAAGCCATTGGAACCTACCGATTAATTTTAGATACTGGACATCATTTAGACCTTTTTCAAACACTTTATGTCCCTTCGTTTCTCGTAATTTAATTTCATTGTCTAAACTTGATTCTATTGGATACTCCTTTAAATTTGGAAGCGGTTGTTTCGATTTACTTAAACACAATCATCTCATAGGTTCTGCGTATTCTTTGTGATGGTCTATATAAGCTTAAACTTGATAACCTTTTCGCCGAGACTCGATAACTTTGCATCATAATATTGGTACTAAACGTGGTTTTATGAATGAAAATTCAGACTTATTTGTGGCATAAACGTTTGAGTCATATATCTAAAGAAAGAATTGAAAGATTAGTAAAAAATGAAATTCTTAATGAATTAGATTTTACTCGATCTTGGCCTCTGTGTGGATTGTATTAAAGGAAAGCACACAAATCACATACTTAAGAAAGCTGCCACAAGAAGCACACAGCTCCTTGAAATTATACACACCGATATTTGTGGACCTTTTGATGTTCCATCTTTTGGTAGAGAAAAATATTTTATCACCTTTATTGATGATTTTTCACGTTATGGTTATGTCTATTTATTGCATCAAAAATCTCAAGCTATAGATGCCTTGAAGGTGTATATACTTGAGGTTGAGAGACAATTAGACAGAAAAGTGAAAATTATCAGGTCTGATAGAGGGGGTGAATATTATGGAAGTTACAATGAATCTGGTCAATGTCCAGGTCCATTTGCTAAATTCCTTCAAAGTAATGGCATATGTGCTCAGTACATTATGCCGCACTCACCACAACAAAATGGTGTTGCAGAAAGACGAAACCGTACTCTAATAGAGATGGTTAGGAGTATGACGAGTAATTCTTCTTTACCCTCATCATTGTGGATGCATGCCTTAAATACTGTCGCATATTTGTTAAACGAGGATTCCTAGTAAGGCGGTTCCAAAGACTCCTTTTGAACTCGTGGACGGGAAGAAAACCTAGTTTAAGGCACCTCCGTGTTTGGGGTTGTCCGTGCAGAAATAAGGATATATAATCCACATGAAAAGAAATTGGACTCAAGAACAATCAGTGGTTATTTTATTGGTTATCCGAGAAAAATCTAAAGGGTATAGATTTTATTGTCCTAACCATAGCACAAGAATCATTGAAGCTGGAAATGCTAAGTTCATTGAAAATGGTGAAGTTAGTGGGAGTTTGGAACCACGTAAGGTGGAGATCCAAGAAATTAGTGTTCAAGTTCCTTTACCCAAAATTTCTTCTCAACTTGTTATTCCTACAGTTGTTGAACAGTTTGACAACTTACAGAAACAACAAATAAATGATCAAACACCCCATAATGAAACTGTCACTAATGAACCTACTTTAGATGAACCACATGAAGTAGCACCTAGAAAGTCTCAAAGACAAAAACGGTCTACTATTTCTGACGATTATGTGGTTTATCTACATGAGTCTGAATTTGACTTAGGAGTCAATGAAGATCCAGTTTCATTTTCACAAGCCCTAGAAAGTGCAAATTCTTCTAAATGGTTAGATGCAATGAAAGATGAGTTGAAATCAATGGAACACAACAAAGTCTGGGATATCGTTGAATTACCTGAAGGTTGTAAAAGAGTCGGGTGTAAATGGGTCTTTAAGACTAAGCGCGACTCGAATGGCAATATTGAACGATATAAAGCCAGACTTGTTGCCAAAGGTTTCACTCAGAAAGATGGCATCGACTATAAAGAAACATTTTCTCCGGTTTCTAAGAAAGATTCATTTAGAATTATCATGGCACTAGTAGCTCATTTTGATTTTGAGTTACACTAAATGGATGTGAAAACAGCCTTTCTGAATGGGAATTTAGATGAAGAGGTCTACATGAGTCAACCTGAAGGATTTTCGGTTGAAGGAAAAGAACACATGGTGTGTAAACTTAAGAAATCAATATACGGACTTAAGCGAAGCTTCCCGACAATGGTATCTTAAGTTCAATGATACCATTACGTCCTTTGGATTTAAAGAAAACACCGTTGATCGGTGTATATATCTAAAGATCGAGTGGGAGCAAGATCATATTTCTCATTCCGTATGTCGATGACATCTTGCTAGCTACTAATGATCTTGGTTTATTATATGAAGCCAAGAATTTTCTCTCTAAGAACTTTGAAATGAAAGATATGAGTGAGGCATCCTATGTGATTGGAATTGAAATATTTCGTGATAGATCACAAGGATTGTTAGGGTTGTCTCATAAAACGTATATCGAAAGAGTTCTTAAGAGATTCAATATGGAAGGGTGTTCGAGCAAGTGTTGCTCCAATTCAAAAAGGAGATAAATTCAGCCTTATGCAGTGTCCAAAGAATGATTTGGAACGCAAACAAATGGAAGAAATTCCTTATGCATCTATTGTTGGAAGCTTAATGTATGCTCAGACTTGTACTGGACCGGACATTAGCTTTGTTGTCGGGATGTCTAGGCGTATCAAAGTAATCCGAGAATAGATCATTGGAAAGCTGCAAAGAAAGTTTTGAGGTATCTACAAGGAACGAAGGACCACATGCTCACTTATAGAAGATCTAAAGATCTTGAAGTGATAGGATATTCAGATTCAGATTTTGCTAGATGTGTTGATACTAGAAAATCAACATTTGGCTATCTTTTTCTTTTGGCTGAAGGAGCAATCTCATGGAAAAGTGCCAAGCAGACTATCATAGCTGCTTCCACTATGGAAGCTGAATTTGTGGCTTGCTTTGAAACTACAATTCAGGGTTTATGGCTACGGAATTTTATTTCAGGACTTGGAATTGTCGACAATATTGCCAAGCCGCTGAAAATTTATTGTGATAACTCCGCAGCAGTCTTTTTTTCCAAAAACGAAAAGTATTCCAAAGGTGCTAAATACATGGAATTAAAATATCTTGCCGTTAAGGAAGAAGTTCAGAAACAAAGGGTGTCAATTGAGCATATTAGCACCAATCTCATGATAGCAGATCCTTTAACGAAAGGGTTGCCACCGAAGACATTTAACGAACATGTCGTGAGAATGGGCATTACCAAAACCCTTTATTAGTTTTATGCTCTTCGTATTTTGACACATTGAGCTCAATTTTTCTTGTTTATGATATTTATAAATCTTATTTTTATCGTTAGTGTACACTTTATTTTGCTTGATGTTCAACAAGATTTGTCTTCTAATAGACATTATGGGACCATGATGTTAACTCTCATTATGCTAAGTATGTAATTGATATTGTGATACATGGAAGGGACTGTGTCGATAAATTGATGCACAACCGCCATGATTCATATTAATTCCGTACTTATTAAATAATTTATGATTTAACCAATATAAAGAAGGATTTATTTTACATTTTATGCAGTATGTTACACACTATTAAAATTAAGTGAGCCAAGTGGGAGAATGTTAAATTTTTATTTTGTAACTCACATTCATTTTAATAATTTATCAATAATTTATGTCATTTATTTTAGAACTCATAATAACATAAGTTCTTTATTTTCTTAACTCTTAACTTATGTTATAATAAAAGTTATTTATTTTTATAACTTATGATAACTTAAGTAATTTATTTTCTTAACTCATAACTTATGTCATAATGAATTATAACTTAAGTTATTTAATTTTATAACTCATGATAACTTAAGTTATTTAATTTCTTAACTTATAACTTATGTCATAATAAATGATAACTTAAGTTATTCATTTTTATCTCATGAAAACTTATGTTATTTATGTCATAGCTTATGATAACTTATGATATTTATTTGTTAACTCATGTAACCCCTAAATGAATAGAGGTTACTAACTTATGTCATTGATTTTAATAATAAAAATCAATTAATTTATTTAATTGTCATAAATTCTATTGGTTAGTAACCCCTTGATGGATGGTGGTTAAATAGAGCATGAAAGTGAGAATGAGTCCTCTCTCTACCCAACACACCACGTACATTTCTCTCCATCAGAAATTACAGAAAGTTTTAAGGGATTAGAGAGAGAAACTCCATCTCTTCGGGATCAATTTTCTTCGAGATCAAATTTCTTCGTCATGAATACGAGTATGAGTTACTTTATTATAGATATGTAAAAATCACGAATTTAAAAGATCTTGGCTATTATGTATCTTTGAAATTTGTGTCATAAAGTTCACACATGAATTTCTTACAGAGACAAACTATTTATTGCAGAGCTTACGATAACCTCTCTTAAACGCCACCATTACCTCGTATTCTTACAAATAAACTCAAGCTCCCTTATTATCCCACTGATGCACAACTAACTCACTGGTAATCCTGATCAAATTCGAAAGCTGGCCAAGTTGACATCATGCTCTCGCCATCGACCCAATTCGTCTCTCCATTTGGCTCAATAGGAGATAGAAGCATGGATTCCATTAGACTCTCCTGCTCAAAGTCTTCTACCTGTAAAGCCAATGCTGGCGAATGATCAGGGGACGCTGCTTTACTACTGTAAGTAGAATGCTCATTAGTATCGGCTAATGAATCCATTACAAATGGGATTTCATGAGTCTCTTTGGCTTTGCAAGTGTGATGCATGTTGTAGCTGACTATGAACTGTGGAGGTTTGGAGTTTTTATCTTCCTTCTGTTGAATTGTTTTCGTTGCTTGGCAACCTTGGTCTTTGTTGTGCGTGCACTTGTAGTAGCTTCTATATAAGTGAATGGATAAGGTAGTAAGTGAATCTTTTTGTTATGGAGTTTAAAATTAAGAATCATGGAAATAGAAAAGTTTGTGAAAACTGTTATTAGATGTGGTATGGAGGGCTCATTTAATATGTTCTTCATTAGAAAACGGAGGCATTGAGGAATTTTGTAGTTTTTCGAGTTTAAAATAAACATTGATTTTAAGTTATATAACGAAATAATGGAATTTTTATTGTTGGTTTTTAAGTTGCAGCAATAATCAAAGCGGGAAAGAAAACTTTAAGAAAACTCATTAACTTCACAGAAGAAGGGATTTACACCAAAAAAAAAGTTACTTTCAAGTTATAACATTTATCAACTTAATATTTATTAAGAACATGTGTTTTTGTATGTCCAGTTGACTAAGTTGTTATCTCAACTTACTATTTATAAATAAAATGAATAAAGTATCTTCACGGCCAAATTCAATTTAGAAAACAACTTGATCCTAAAAAACATATAAAAATGGAAATCATAGTATCATTTAGGCTATCATTTAGGCACCTAAATTTATCATTGTTATCATCATGAATTAGGCCTTAATTTAAGCTTCATTTTAAGTGATTCTTCAAAATAGATGAACATCGAAGATTAATACTGTATCTATATATTAAGGAAACTAATGTGATGATATGTAGTTAGGGGGCGGAATTAGATTATATGATGGGCAGTTGTCTTCAGTAAAATTTATAAAAAATAAAATTTATGTCTTTTTCTTATGTAGTTTACAGATGTTATTAACTTTGCGCCCATCTGAATAATTTTTTTTAGCAGAATACTTACAGAAAAATTAGACATCCGGTTATTTTGATGTAGCTACCTACACAAATTTCTAAAGTTAATGTAAATTACATAAAAAACAAAAGATATTGAAGCTTAATTAGCAAATAACTATTTTCATGTCTGAATAAATCTTATTTTCACACTAAATTATAATCTATTAAACTAATTTCTGATAGAAAAATAAACACGGATAGTCTTAGCTACAATTACCTAGGAAACATTGAGCTGTTAATGCGCTTCTGGCCATACTTGCGCCATTGATGACCATCAAAATATGGCACTGAAGTAGTTATACTCCATGACTCCTTCTTCCCTTTATTCTTACTATATTTCTCAAAAGAAAAAAAAAATAAGTAATTTTACTCCGACACTAGCTTGAAAAGTGCATGCGTTCATCTACCTTTTCCGAGAATCAGAACCCTTCCGACTGCCTTCATCTGCGGTGGGAGAATTGATGTCGTAGCTTGAGCTGGTTTGCAGCGCAGAGAGAGCGGCAGCAATGCAACTCATAGCGTTTTCAACGAGCACGATGGCTGGCGATGTAGGGCTTGACTTCGCCGGAGAAGAGGAGAGGAGGGCGAGGAGTTGAGTCAGACGCTCGAAGCCTCGGCTTAGATGGTCGATTGCAGTGGAAGATTGACGGCCAGTCAGCTCTGCCATTAATCTGTAATGGAAAGGTTAAGCTGGCAGAGGTGGGAAAAAGGTGAAGACTTGCTTGGATGTGTGGGTAAATATAGTTAATGATGTGGAGTTGACCCGTTGACTCTTTTTTGTCTTGTATAAATGTACACATGATGACCATCTTTAAATTAAATTAGAACTTATCAATGTGAAAGAGTTAAATGTGTTTATATTTTGAACTTTGAAAAATATAGATTTTTTAAATTATGAAATTTATATATATATATATATATATTATTTATTTTATTAAAAAAAAATTATGGATTGTAAATGTTTAAAGATATGTTTTTTCATGCTTTCAAGTTTATCTATTTTTCAGTAAAATATCTAATTTATATAGTTATTAATAGATAATAGTACTTGTAGTATTTTAAATCTTGTATATTTAGGTAATTACTACATTTATCTTTATAATATCAAAATCTAAATTTTTAAAAACCCAATAAATCTATATTTTGTATTGACCTTGATTTAGTATCTCTTTAATAATTAGTAGCCTATTTTTTCAGCACACATATATTTAAATTTGATAGTGGTTGGCGATTAATAATTAAGGGGTGTCGACTATCGAGTATTTAAGTTTAAATTTTTTATCACCAAAATATTTTTTTTTAAACTATTATAAATATTCAATTAGTTAATATTTAATTATTATTGAGTGTTTAATTGTAGAGCATAAATTTTTTAGTCTTTTATATGATATTAAAAATTTAGAGGTGTCCGAGTCCACTCTCAACCATGCTCTAGTTGTTTCACTGATTGTATACGCTTTATGTTTTCACATTGTAGGGAAAACACTGTTGTTACACAAACTATACAAATAGCCAAAAATAACAATAGCACAACTTATAAGCGTTTTGCAAATTATGAGTTACAATATATATATATATATATATATATATATATATATATATATATATATATATATATACGTACATAAAAAACGTGTCAGCATGAATCATACAAACATCTCACAAATAACATATGAAGTGACATGGCCCAGCGAGGCCTACCAAGGTCAGCTTAGAACCACACGATTGGCGACGGTCCACACTTTACAGAAGGACATTGCGCCTCAAGAGGATAAAAGGAATACCACCCCTAAACAATCCATCAGACCATATCCACTTGAACAAACAAGTCACCTTCCAACACGGATAGGCCGAGAGAATGAAACAGGTCCTCCAGTTTGAAGGCATTTGGTGTGGGGCCTCAACAAGTGGCTACGCGGCTTGAGGGCCGCTCGGACTAATGGCAGCCGAGCCTCTTAGTCCGCCCGGCTTAACGACCACTAGGACCAACGGCCACTCGGTCTTATGGTATACCGATTCAAAGAGCTGCCCGACCTAACGATTGTTGGCCTTGCAGTTGCCCAGCTTAGTGGCTACTTGTTGAAACGCCAAAAAAATACTTAATTTTTCATATACATTTTATGCTAAATTTTAATGATATTGCACTCTAAAGGAAGTTATTTTGCATGTTTTTGATTTTAGGTACAAGAAATGAACATTTGGAGAAAAATAAGCAAAAATGGTGCAAATTGGAACAAAAACGAGAAAAAAAGAAAATTTTGACTTGGCACATTTTGATATGTCTTTCTATGTTTAATCTACTTTATACTTCTTGCAAATTTTTGAATGAAATTACACTTTAAAGAAAGCTTGTTTTCATGCTTATTTTTTAGGTCTATCTGTTAAAAATGTAACATAACTGAAATGGGGTGAAACAGAGCTGAAATGGAGCCAAACATAGCAAAATGGTGGAGCTGCTGCAAACTGGCGCTGAAGGCACCCAAATCCAGAGAATGACAAAAATATAGTGCCGACGGCGCTCGAGACAGTTTGTACGCAATTTTGGGCGTTTGTGACAAGATTCAATGTATTTGGATGATTTTTTGAAGGGTGCTTGAGGCATCTCTTGGAAATGCATCCCTACACTTTAGAAGGGTGATTTGATGTCAGAAAAAATTGAGGCATGTTAGGAAAAATGTGGATAATGCTTAGAGATTTAGAATAAGAGTAGAAATATAGATTTCTACCTTTCTGGAGAGATTGGAGATGAGATTTTGAGAGAATCTGTAAGGGATGTAGTAGCATTGCATTGATCAGAGAAAGACTTTGTGGGAGAGATTTTTCATCTTTCTTTCAAGGAAAAAAAAACTAAGTATTGTGTTCATCATTATCTTATGATTTTGTAAACACTTATGTAGTTGATTTGCTTTGATGAAATGAAGTTTTCCGTTGTGTTTTCTTCATGCTTTGTGATGTGTTTTTCTTACTCTTTCTTCTTGTTTGGAAATAGTGGCATAAGAAGGTTATGTCATTGTTTTATTTTTTACTTTTTCTTTTGCAATGATTAGGATTCATGTTTTTAATATTGGATGCATGCTAAAAAAGTTTTAATTATAAATATGATGATTTTTACTTGCACTTCATTTACATTACAATAAGGGCCCATTGCAGTGTTAAAATTTGTTGTAATTGCATTAAGACCCGAGAGGGTGGTGTAATTCTAAAAAAAGTGGAACCACATTCAATTTCCATGGATGATTGATGTGGTTCATGGGGGTTGGGTGCAAATAAATAGAGAAATATGGTTTATTGGGCGTAAAATTAGAGATTTTAGGGTGACAGACTAAAACCTCTAATTCGGTCCTAGTGTTTATAAACTAAAGCGAGAGTTAGCCTTCAGGCGAAGGAAAATGGGAGCTCTAGAGTGAGAGCCAGTATCCTCCCAGTCGAACATGAATTTAGGGACTAAACCTAAGATTAGCCGATGTTCTTTAAGCACTCGGAAGAGGGTAAAGAATATGATTGCTTCTATTGGGCACATACAATATTTAATGTATCTCATTCCTAAAAATTATCCAATTCGCTACATAAGAACAATAGTTCTTAAAATCTCAAAATTATCTAAAACAATTCATCCAGAAAGGGTTATCTTTAGAAGTAATATTTTACTTTAGGAGTAGTTTTTAATTGTTTTAAATTTAAGCTCACCTTTAGGAGTATTTGTTAGAAAAAAAACTTAAATTGACCTTCCAAACTAAAGTCCGATAGTAGTAGACAGAAATTTGACTAAGGACCACTTACCTCACTTCCCTTTGGGATCGATAAACTGGACTCCACTCTGAGCTTTATATTACTTGAATGATACATATACTTGTGTAGAACCTCTAGTGTGTGCTCATATATACGAACATAAACACGTAGAAAAATAACACACGGTGAGAGCGCATCAAGTTTTTGGCACCGTTGTCGGGGAAGCTTCGATAAGAACTTTAGGAGAATTTTAGTTAAACATATAATGCTTAGATTTGAAATTTAGAGTATTATTATATATTGTGTTTAGATATTTTGTGTTTATTTTTAAGAAAAATCTAAAATACCAAAAATATTTTTGATATATGTCTTATTTGTTAAGTGTTTAAATTTGTATGTGTAGTTCAGGAGCTGCAGACCTTGAATTTTACGACTCGGATTTAGAGAGAACTTTTGGGAGAATGATCAAGCAAAACATACACCATGAATTTAATGTAAAAATAGTGAATCAACAATATAATGAATATTCAGATTTTGATTATAATGTTAGAAAGATTAAACCCCAAGAGTGGTGAATTTTCAAGAAGCTATGCTTACTATTTTAATTTCTCAGGTTGCAGATATTTAGAGGAAGTTAGATCAATACATAAAGAGTTATCCTCAAGGTCCCCTAGTTATTAAGAAAAAATCATTTGGACATTTGATTGAGCTTAACTATTTCGAAACTAGCCTTGAGAGACATAATCCTTATTCTGATTATTATAATCCAGGTTGGGAAAATTATTCAAATTTTAACTGAAATAGTAATTTTGGAGGAGAAAACCAATTTTGGAAAGATAATTAATTTAATTAGACATGTAATTGGAATAGTCTAGGTGATTTTAATGATGAACTCTCTTTCCTCATAATTTTAACTTCAACCCACAAAATGATGAAAAGTAGTCACTATTAGAAGAGGATGATAATTAAATACAGAGTCAGTTGGAAAGTCAAGGGGTCGAAATAAGGAATGTGGAAAACCAACTAGGGCAGATTATTAATGCAAATAACAGTTACCCCCCAGAAACTTTACCTAGTGACCGCGAGATAAACCATAAGCAGATTAATGATGAGCAATATAAAATTATCGAACTAATATTTAGAAGAGAATTCGATGATATGTTTCAAAAGAACTTTGAGTTGAGACATGAGGATAAGGAGATTGAAAGAACAATGGAAGAAATTATTAAGGAATTAGAAAAACATATTTCCTTAATTATAAATATAGAAAGTCCACCTCCATCATTTACTCAGTATAAAGGGGAAGAATTGGAAGATAACTTGAAACAGAAGAGTAAAATAGAAGATTTTGATCCAGAATCTGAATTACCTAGAGAGAATATAATCCAAAATTTAGGAGATCTTGAAGTATCTTATAGATATCCATTTCTTATAAATTTCAAGGAAGATATTAATATACGAATTCAGAAAATCAATGGAAAAATATTGGATCTAGAAAGAAATATGTGGAACAACGATATGAATCAGTCTGAAAAGGAAGAGCCGAAAGGAAAAATATAATTTGAAGACTTTTTAGGATTCCCTAGATCTGGAGAAGATTGAGCGATTGATCAAGGATTACTTAATTGGAATTTTGATCTAGGTGGAATCATTTGTCGGGCTAACGATGTTAAACTAAGCACTTTATGTGATGCAACTCATAGTTATCAGTGTGGATTGATTTATTATGCTTGAGAGTTATGATTGTTAGTGTTGTGTTGTGTTTGCTTTAGTGTGGATTGATTAGCTTGATTAATATTTGGTGAATTTTTTTATTGTTAGTGATTTGATTTGATCTTTATGTGTCATGAGGGAGGTGATTCCTTAACTTCTTATTATGGCTAAACTTGTATGTTCTCTTGTAGTAGTTGGATTGACAAGTCCACTATGAGTCGGGTCTCATCCGGACTTGAGTTTTACAAGAGATATCATGAATTTGAACAGTGATTGATCCATCTCAATTTTGTTACTTCCCTTATCTGACTTTGATTTCATTTGATAAGAGTCATGAACCTGTTTGATGAATAACATGTGGATGATTTACACTACGATTTATAACTGTTAGAGGTGCTTAATTCAGGGGATTTGATGATGCCTGAGATTGGTACCTATGAGCCAATATATAAGGGATAATCTTATCTTTGGAATTATAATCTATAAAATCATTTAAAATGTACCTAATTTATTAGTGTAATTATTCTGTTAGAATTTGGATGTTAGTGAGATTGGATAAGTTAAATGATGAATTGACCTCATATTTTGTGTGTTTGTGTTTTTGTTACAATTTTATATAGGTCTTGATAAATATTTTTATATTCCCATGCTAATACCTACTATGCTAGTTAAACTTTTATTTAGTGAATTTCATTCTGGCATAATTAGTTTAGATTTACTTTCTGCTGTATATTATTATGTCCTGATGAATACTCATAGATTTTTTTGATAGACATTTGTGGTAGATATAATTTTTGAACTATTTTTCTTCATGATTATTTTTTTTGTACTAAATGTTGTTTATGTTAAAAATCAAGTTTGGGGGTAGGAAGAAAAATAGAATTTTAAAGCGAGCATACTTCCCTTTAGTTTAATATTATTGCAAGCATGTTTTAGGCTAGCTTTACTTTCTCTTGCAGCCATTCCATCCTGATTGTGCAATCTGTTCGATAGTATGTTATAGTAACTAGTAAATTCAATTACTTTTTCTTATTGCTATATTTTTGGAATTAATTGCAAAATATTTAAAAATTCAAGTTTGGAGGGAAGAAAATTAAAAAAAAACCTAACTTTATTTGTCCTCAATAGCCCATATGTAATTTAATACCACTTTTAAAATGACTTGTAGTATGTGGTGTTAACTTTAGGTTACTTTAATTTTGATTTTAGGAATATTAAGAAAATAACTTAGTTGAAATCCTATGTGAAGAAACTGTTATAGAGTTAAGATATTTTGTAAGAAACATTGGGAAAATGATTTTGTTATTTATGGTAGAAAGGAGTTGAATATTTAAAAAGCTAAAATTCTTAAATTTATACTTATTGAGAATTGAGCCTTTACTCAAACCTTTTTCAAGCTAATACTTACACTTTTAAAAACTGAGGGAAAGTTTTGAGTTTTGGACTTCAGAAAGAGGACAGTGAAATTAGAATTTCTTAAAGGCCTATCCAGATATAGTATTCCTCACATAAAAAAAGAGAAAAAAGGGATTGAAAATGATCCCGAAAGAAAGAAAATAAAAAGAAAATAAAAAGAAATTAAAAAGAAAAGTGAAAAGAAAATATGTGAGGAGAAGCCAAATCAAAAAATTGGTTTCACTTGAATCTTTTTAAATGAAAATACTTAAAAACAATCCTAAGATTATTCTTATTTAAAAATGTATTGGTCAAATGGGTATAGATAAAATGTTTAAATTTTATTTTTATACTTTATATGAATCTTTAGTTTGATAAGTTTCAATAACTTTTGAAGTAAATAGAAGATTAAGAGTCCTAAGTTGAATATGAGATATTCTTACACTCTAGTCCTAGGTTGATTTGCTAGAATTTCTCCTAAGTTACAATATAATATTTCTGCGACAAAATTATAGGAAACTCTATTAAACCCCACAATCACAAATTAACATATTTTGTTTTTAAAGTTATAGTGTTACTTGAGGATAAGTAACAATTAAGTTTGGGGGAGTTGATACGCCTAAAAAATACTTAATTTTTCATATACATTTTATTCTTAATTTTAATGATATTGCACTTTAAAGGAATGTATTTTGCATGTTTTTAGCTTTAGGTACAAAAAATAAACTTTTAGAGAAAAAGAAGTAAAAACGATGCAATTTGGAGCAAAAACGAGCAAGAAAAAAATTTTGGCTTGACACATTTTGATATGTTTTTCTATGCTTAATCTACTTTACACTTCTTGCAAATTTTGAATGAAATCATACTTTAAAGAAAGGTTTTTTTTTCATGCTTAGTTTATAGGACTATCTGTTAAGAATGCAACACAACTGAAACGGGGCAAAACAAAGCCAAAGTGAGCGAAATGATGGAGTTACTGCAGACTAGGGCCAAAGGTTCCCAAACCGGCGCCGTCGGTGCTCAAATCCAGATAATGAGAAAAATACAACACCGACGACACCCAAAATGGCACCAACGGCACCCAAAACAACGTCGACGGCGCCTAAGACAATTTGCATGTAATTTTGGGCTGTTATGACCGAGATTCAATGTATTTGGATGATTTTTGTAAGGGTGCTTGAGACATCTCTTGGAAATTCATCCCTACACTTTAAAAGAATGATTTGATGTCAGAAAAATATATCAATGTTAGGAAAAATGGGGATGATTCTTAGAGATATTAAATAGGAGTAGAAATGTAGACTTCTACCTTTCTGGAGAGATTGGAGAGGGGATTTTGAGAGAATCTGTAAGGGATTGTAGTAGCATTGCATGAATCAACGGGAGACTTTGTGGGAGATATTTTCATCTTTCTTTGAAGGGGAAAAAGCTGTGTATTGTGTTCTTCATTATCTTATGATTTTGTATACACTTATGTAGAGGATTTGCTTTGATGAAATGAAGTTTTCCATTATGTTTTCTTCATGTTTTGTGATGTGTTTTTCTTAATCTTTCTTCTTGTTTGGCAATAGTGGTATAAGAAGATTATGCCATTGACCCACTTTTTATATGTTTGCAAATTATGTTAATAGCAACGACACCAAAAACTTGATCCCGCTTTAATATATTTTATGATGGAATGTATAATGTGGATTCTACGCAAGTATACGTATCATATCAAGTAATACAGGGCTCTAGTGGAGTCCTCGTAATCGATCCTACAGGGAAGTTTTTAACAGATTTTTATCAGCTAAAATTTAAAGGAATTACTTACTAATATAGTAAATGGAAATTTAAAGTAACTAAAGCAAACTAAAGTAAACTAATGCTTGAAATAAAGTTGATTTAAATAATTCAGAAAAAGTATCCTTCTAACTCACTAATTATACTCTAAACTCTTAAATTAGCACACAAACATAAATAGACATAAAAAAGAGACACTAAGACTCTCTAAATAGACACACCTAGACACTAGAATTCGACCACTATTTATAGAGGTAGGTAAAGGTCCAAGGGGTGCTTAAACACCTCTTTAAAAAGCGTCCAGGTTCAATGTATTTTGCATTTTGAACTCGTCTCGCCGTCGGCGGGAAACGACCTCGCCGTCAAGCGGAGCTTCTGAAGGTCTTCGAGCCGCGCGATCTCGGCTGTCGGCGGGCTCGAGCTCGGCTGTCGGCGAGGTAGTTGTAATTCCTTCGGAAATTCTCCTCATGATCTCGCCTTCGGCGGGCTCGATCTCGCCGTCGGCGACTTAGTTCATTTTGCGAGAATTTCTTCCTTTCTGATCCAAATGCGCTCCATTTCATGCTTTTTGCTTCTATCACTTATAAATCTTCGTTCCTGCAATAAAATAAAAAAAATATCTTTCTTTAAAGTGCAATTTCATCAAAAATAGATATGAATTTCTTAATATATTTTTACGTGATCAAAATCACGCAAACTTAATTATTACTTGTTCTCGAAGTAATTTTAATACTAAATAAAAATAATGATTTTTGTAATAGAAATTTTCAATTCGGATATACTTATGAATTAAATTTAAATAACATTATAGTAAATTTGAATAGAAATATTTCTAAGTAATTAAATTAACTTTATAGATATAAGATTATACTAGTTGTCGAATGCTATGATTTCTAGCTTTCTATTTATTTCAGGAATGACTATATTTAAAAGAGTAAATTACTTAAGATATTTAGATGATAGGAAGTTCAAGAAAACACTATTTAGTAAAATACTAATTGATCACAGAAAAATACATTAAGAAATTCATTTCTATTTTTGATGAAATTGCACTTTAAAGAAAGGTATTTCCTTTATTTTATTGCAGGAATGAAGATTTATAAGTGATGGAAGCAAAAAGCATGAAATGGAGAAATTTGGATAAAAAAGGAGGATATTCATGCAAATTGAACTAAGTCGCCGACAGCGAGATCGAGACCGCCGACGGCGAGATCATGAGGAGAATTTCTGAAGGAATTATAACTACCTCGCCGACGAGCGAGCCGAGCCCGCCGACGGCGAGATCGCGCGGTTTGAAGACCTTCAGAAGCCCGCCGACGGCGATGTCGTTTCCCGCCGACAGCAAGACGAGTTCAAAATGCATATACATTGAACACGGACACTTTTGAAGAGGTGTTTAAGCATCTCTTGGACCTTTGCCTACCTCTATAAATAGAGGACGAATTTTGGTCATTTGTGTGTGTCTTTTGTGTCTCTTTCTAGTGTCTTAAGTGTCATTTGTGTGTGTCTAATTTAGTGAGTTTGAGTGTGTTTAGTGAGTTCATTAGTTTAATTGAGTGCTTATTTAGTTTTGTCGTACTTAGAAGAAAAAGTCGAAAGGAACTTGAGAGTACGTCAGGGAGGAAATTAAGATAAGTATTTTTGTTTATTGTTGTTAACTTTAAATGAAATCCATGCTTTGTTTTATTCCAATGCATTACGAGTAGTTTTCTTAGTCTTTCTCCTTGTTTATGAAAATTATGCGGATTGATGAAATTAAATAGAAGCACACTAATATAATATAAATAAATTGTGATAATTTTTACTTAAAACTTAATTTACTTTCAATGCTGCCAATTGAGTAGTTAAAATATGTTGAATTATCAACTATAGTAAAAATTACATCCAATATTCAGGGAAGTCAAAAGCCTTGGAAGGCGGGTGCAAATAAATAGGGAAATATTAATTATCGGACGTAGAATTGGACATTTTAGTGCGACAGACTAAAATATTCAATTTGGTCCTATTGTTTGAGAGTTGAAGTGTAGATGTTAGCCCTCGAGGTGAGGGGAACGTGGGAGCTACGAAGTGGCGACGGTATCCTCCCAGCCTAGCCGCAGATTCAGTAATCAAACATAGTATTAGTCAATATTCTTTGCACCTGGACCAAAGGGTAAAGAATAGGAATGCTCCTAATTGTCACAATACAATTAAAAAAAAAATCCTATCTAAATTCATCATTCACTTAATCTTCTAAAAACAAGGAGAATGATACTTTTTCTAAATTATTTAAATCAACTTATTTCAAGCATTAGTTTACTTTAGTTTATTATAGTTACTTTGAATTTCCGTTCACTTTATTCGTAAGTAATTCCTTTAAATTTAGTCGATAACAAATGCGTTAAAAACTTCCCTGTGGGATCGATAACCGAGGACTCCACTCAGAGCCCTGTATTACTTGATACGATACGTATACTTGCGTAGAATCCACATTATACATTAAATCATATATCTATATTTAAAGCGGGATCAAGTTTTTGGTACCGTTGCTATAAACATAAATTGCAAACTTATTAAAAGTGGGTCAAGTTTTTGGCGCCGTTGCCGGGGAAGTAAAGAAATTATTTACTAAAGTAAGGGACTAATCTAAAATTTATTTTATAAAATTGTATGCAAAAATTTGGAAACGAAAATTTAATACCTTACGATTCAGAATTAGAGCGTTGTCGGCATATTTTTAGGTTGAGTGTTGTATTTTTTAAAAGGGGTCGCCTACAGAAGTTGTCGGCGAATTTTAAATTTAATTTAAATAAATAATTTGAAAAGTAGTATTTGATTTTGAAAAATAATTTTTTAAATTTGAAGATTTTAAGATATGAAATCAAACTGATCTCACATCCCGAATAGTTTATATAAACGAGCACCGCACCACAAACCGTGTATCTATCCCGAAGAATAGACACCTTGCTTGATGATGGGGCTTGATTAAATAAACTAGGAGATTTGTGACATCCGTTTGGTACGCGAACCAATTTTATAAGCCGACAAATTCCACATGTTTAATATGAAAACATTAAACGGGGTTTATATTACACAGGTTCTTAAAATTCCCTATAAGGGCGAGCCCCTATAGTTAATTACATCTTAAGTGACGGGAATCACCTAAGAAAACTCTCGATAATAATCGGTAGTTCGCTTTCAAGAATTTCAAAGTTTAAGTTTTCAAGGGATTGAATTTTGGAATTTCAATAGGGAATGGATCAAATTTGGAACATTTTATTTTGGGAATTCGAAGGAAGAAAGGTAGGAGAAATCACAGATTCGAAGCGAACTTCGGTAATTTCCCGACTATCCTATTGTTTGGCTTGAATTTAGGAAGGCCCTAATTTTTATTTAATGTTTTGATCTTGCCGATTTTAATTAGTTAGGACTTATATTCGTATGATAAAATCATACGAAATAGCACTCGAAGATGTGAGGGTTTATGTCGTATCGGACGACTACCTCGGAGTCCTAAGACCGGTTAGGGCTTAATTTACATGATATGATCATACAAATGTCTAACGAAGAGTTGAGGATTTATGTTGCACTAGGCGAACTTCCTCGAAGTCACTATGGCTTGGTTGTTTAATTCTAAGAAAGTTTTGCTTGAAGTAGACTCGGGTTTCTGCGATGACGATGGCCGTGCTGCCCACCATGCTCCGAGCTCCTTGTCCAGAGGTTTAGTTTTAGAAGTCATAAATCAGGAGATGAGAGAAGTGTTCTGGTTTAGAGAACGTCTTAATTTCCAAGTGTTTTTTTTTATGTTTTAATTAAAACAAATCTTAAAGTTGATTATAACAACACCGGCTAAGATCCCACGGTTCCATCCTTCCGGCATCGTTATTTTTATCGGATTCACTTAGTCCGGATGAATTTGCTAAACTCAATTGAATGAGTTCCACACTTTCATTTAGACCGTGGGAAATCCCGTTAGCAACACGTAGGTTACATCATCCGAGGCATTCCCGATCATCCAAAAATACGTTTTAATTTAGTTGTAGTTGTAGTTTTGTTGTTCGTTTGTGATTAAATTTTGAGTTGTTTTATATTTTGAAATGTTGTGGCGGTGAATTTTATCTTGTAATGACTTTTAATTTAGTTTTGGTTTCGGTTTAGGGACTATCCTAAAGGTGTGGGTTTTCATGCAACAGTTGTTTATCATGCAAGAAAAGTAAGTGCGATGCGATTAAATAAATTGCAATAAGGTAAATTACAATAAAATAAAAGCGTACCTGGAGGGTCTTCCCGTCATCCCAAGCTGCACTTAAAACACAATTTAGAATATTTAAGCATTTAAAGCAAGTTCCTAGGTAAAGCTAAGGGAAGGGTTATGGTTTTCACCGAGGTCCTAATCCTATAGCTAGTCATCTCCTATGACGTCTAGGTTCTTGTATTTTGGTTTGAGGATGATTTTCTTCATCGAAGAACAATTAAGTTCAATTGTTCTTATAAATATCCTATCATATCGAGGAAGTTCTTAAGACGAGTCTTAAACATCTTTTCGATATTTCTAAGATTATTTTAAGTCGAGAGGATTTAATTATACAAATGAATTAATCGTCCGGGCGTTCAAGTTTGTTATCTTGCTTCGGTGAACTAGGACATTTGAATATCTTATGAATGAAGTAACACTTCACTTAACACTCCATTTAGGAGTTATGACAACAAGAGCTTTCGAGGGCAAATGGATGTTCAAATGATTTATAATTTAACTTAATTTCAATTAATGAGTTTAAGTTTGGAATAGTGTTCAAGTTATTTTAGATTTATTTTTGAATTCTTTATGTCTTAGGTGATGTTATATTTAATTTAATTTAATTTAATTTAATTTAATGTGGTTTAATTTAATTTAATTTAATTTAAGTTAATTTAATATAATATGATTTAATTTAATTTAATTTAATTTAATTTAATTTGATTTAATTTAATTTGATTTAATTTAATTTAATTTAATTTAATTTAATTTAATTCAATTTGATTTAATTTGATTTGATTTAGTTTAATTTAATTTAATTTTATTTAGTTTAATTCAATTTGGTTTAATTTGATTTAATTTAATATGTTTTAATTTAATTTAATTTAATTTTTTTTTAATTTAAATTTTAATTTAATTTTATTTTTAATTTTAATTTAATATTTTATTTTTTATGTTTTAAAGATGATTTAATTTTAATTGTTAAAGTATTAATTTAATTGAAATTTTAAAAGGATTTAATTTAGATAATTTAACTTTAATTTGATTTAATGATTAAGTCTTTTAGCATTTTAAATTTTAAATTTGGTTTATCATTTTAATTAGGAATTAAATATTATTGAGATGATTAATTTAGGAATTCTTAAATTAAAGAATAAATCTCTTCCTAATGACATTCCTATTTTAATAATTCCAAATTTATTATTCTTCCAAATTTAATTAATTATTTGATTAAGGTTTATTTTAATTATTTTTAAATTATTTGGTAGGTTTCTACCCTTTAATTATTTAAATTTCAATCATCCAAATCAGATTAAGATCAAATATTTTACTTTTTCATTTTATTAAGCCTAAAGTTTTAATTAAGGGTTAAAATTTTAATTACCATTTTGCCCTTCAAGCTTAATAATTTCATAACTCACTAAATTGAGCTTAAATGAGTTTGAAATTTTTATGTGACTTCACTCATATGTCAATAAAGACATTAGAGGAGAAAATGTGATTTTTCTGTATTTAATTTATTTATGTAATTATTTTTGGTGGAAAATAGGGATTTCCAAGGAAAATTTAATAATATGACCAAGGGAAAGTTTCTGTCCTTAAGAAAATTATGGGACATTCCTAATGACCAGAGGACCTCTTGGACCAATTTTGGTGATTTTTTGAATTATATTCTTGTTATTATAATTATTTTGAGTTTTGGAGTATTAATTATTTTAAAAATAAAATAAAGGTTGAAAAATGAATTTTATATTTTTCAAAAAATCTCTCTGATATCAAGGAAATCAGAGAACTAATTTTTATAATTTTCTGATTTTTCTTTGATTTATTATAATTTTTTTAGTGGAAATGCTAGAAAATACATTTTTTTTAATTTTAAAATTACCTTAAGGCTTTAAAATTTAATATCTCATCATATAGACTTAAGAAAAATATGGGGTTTGTTCCTAAGTGATTGAAATTCAAAATGTGACATTTTAGTGAATTTTATTATTTTTTTGATTATTATTATTTTTTAATTATTAAAAATATTAAAATAATGCAAAAAATCAACTTTTTTAGAAAATTGCAATTTCAATTTTCTTAAATTCCTCTGATATCAGAGAGGCTCCAAAACCAATTTGGTGAATTTTTGAAAAGTATTTTGAAAGTTATGAATTTTTTAAGTTTAATTTTGGCTAAATGGCTTAATCAGCCCATTTGATAGGGCTAACAAGTCCAATTGACTTCAAACTTTTATGGTGGGTTCCTCTGATCCTAAAGGTCAGTGGAGAATTAATTTCAAGTCAATTTGATGTGTGATTAGCTCTAATTAATTAATGCTCCATTTTGGGTGTTTAAGCCAATTAGGGTTATTCCAAGTGAGTTAACTCAAAACCTATTTTTCCTAGGGTCCTCTAGTCATAATAAACATCACCAAATTTTTCTAGAATTTATTTCACAATATGCTAATTATTGGAATTAAAATACTCGAACTAGCAACCTAGAGTTGAAAAATCAATAACTCTTCATAGGGATGGCCTCTGACTTTGGAAAATTCAGGGAATGTTCCCAAATTCAGAGGCTTCAAAAGCCCTATGGACTCATGCCATGGTGAATTGTATACATGCATGGAGAATTGAAAATGTGCAAAGAGTAAATAAATTATTAAAAATCAAATACTCAATGAAATTGAATGATTTCTTTTCCACATTATTCTCCTCTATTCACTGAGCAAGAGGGTATTTTTATTTTATTTTTCTGATTTTTCTACACAAAGTTATGCATTTTTGAAGTTTAGGGAATTAAATAAATAGAAAAATAACCTATTTTTCTACTTATCCACGCGGCGCCAACTTAACCTAGGCATCTCCGAAACGCCGCGTGTCGTCTTCGATTCGGCGCCCCGTCCGACTCGGCGCTCGGGGGCCGGGCGTATCGTTCCGTCTCCTCATCCGGCGCGATCTGGCTGTACTGTCCGCGCGTGTATTAAATGAACGGCATCCGTTCATCGTCCCCAAGCCTCCTAACACGAGAACCGTCCACACTAAATCCCTAATATCTCACTCAATACTTAACGGATTTTTGTGTTCTTGTGCTACATGGATTCGTCTTGAAGAGACAAATACATCTATACGGTGATCATGCATTGAAATTAAGGCATTTGAAATGGAGAATCTCCAGAAGCTCGGGATAAAGAGTTAGCTCATACCTTTGCTCAGAGAAGTGTGGCTTCGATCTGAGGGTTGTGTCACCTTCGATTGCGTCGAACGAGCTCCGAGATGAAGTCCCTTGGCACAGTGAATTGTCCAGGTATGATTTCGACCAAGCCCGATCACAAAGCTTGGAGTCCGGAACGGATGGGTGGCACGGAGAGGGGGCTTTTGCTGGTGGACTTCTTCCCTTGGTACGGTGAAGGTGTAGGATCAATCGATTTGGGGATTGGTCCACTTGTGAAGAAGTGTCCTGGTTTTGTGCTTGAAATTTGAACTCGAAATTGAGCTCGAGTTGGAGGGAATTGGGGCTGGAATCCAGTGGGAATCAAATGCTCTATGTGTAGAGAGTGGTCTGGAATGATTTTGGCAGAGTTTCCTTAAGGTTGGTTCAGCACCTCTTCCATGGCCGAGAGGGATGGTGTTTAAATAGGAGAGGGTGGAGGGCCTCCCAGGGGGGTTTAAGGACTGGGATCAGCTGCTTAGGTCAAGGGAAGAACAGCCATGGTGGCCATTGGGCATGGGGCAGCTCAGCAAGGGAGAATTGAATTTTTTTGGCTCCTCCCAAGGTCTCGGCCATGGTGTTTTCCGGCGGCCTGGTGGCTGGCCGGCCAGGCACTGGTCACCATCTTGTTCAGGTGGGTCAGGGCTGGGGTTTAGTGCAGCCAATTGGGTCTTGCCATGTGTAAAGGGAATGGCTTAGAATGGAATGGGGAAGAGGCCATTTTGGCTTGGTTTGGGTCAACCCATGTGTTTGGGCTTGGTTCACCTTTCCATGGTCTGATTTTTGGTCAGGGGAATCAGTTGGGTCAGCTGAGAAGGAGTGGTGAAGTCTCCATCCATGGTGAGGTGGCTAAGCATGGTTTAGTGTGTGACATGCTTATGATTAAAAAGGCTTAATGAAGGATTAGGAAAGGAGGCCCTCCTTTTGCCATTAATGGCTTGGTCACATGTCAAACCTTCCATGGCTTCATATGGCTTGTAAATGGCTTGCTCATGGCTTAGGATAAAGCTTGGTCAATTTCATGGAAATAGAATTTAGGAATTTTGGTATTTTGGTGGAGAATTTTCATGAAGCTTGATTTGGAATGGCTTAATGATGATTTTAAAACTTAGGGGTGATTTTGATTAAATGGATGATGTGGGGAAATGTTATGTGGGCTTTGGATTGAAAACTTGGGCTTTTGAAATGGTCTTGGGTGGGCTTTTAAAGTGGTTTAAGGAAGTGGGCCTTTAGGTTTAAGAATGAGTTCATGGATGGGAATTTTTGTAAAAGGTTGGGCCAAATAATTGTTGGGTTTGCTTTAGGGATATTTCATGAGTAATTTGAAATAGATTTGAGGTGGTTTGGGTTTGAATTGGGTTGAATTTGGGCCTCTTTGGTAAATGGGCCAATGTAGGTCAAATTGGGCTAACTTGGGACAATGTTGGGCTAGAGTTGAAATTGGTGTAAAATTAATGTTGGGAAATGTTTATGGGAGTGTTTCAAAGAGATTTTGACTTTGGTTGGGTTTTGATTTTGGGATTTGGGCTTATTTGGGTTAGGTTTGGGCTTAGGTCGAAATTGGGCTTTTTAGCTTTGGGTTGAATTTGAGTGGGGTTTGGGTCTAAATTTTGGGCAAATCATGTTAGTGTTTTGTTTGTGAGGATGTTAGGGAAGGTTTAGAAAAGATTTGGGGTTAATTGGAGTTGAATTGGGTGAGTTTGGGCTAAGTTTGGGTCATGGGTCCAAATTGGGCTTTAAGGTCCAAAGTGAAATTGGATTCAAATGTCAATCAAATTGGGCTTCAATTTGGTCTAGATTGGTGTTGGAGATGTTGAAATGAAGTTTAGAATTGAATTGGGCCAGAACTTGGTCAATTGGGTAGGTTTGGTTTGACATTGGGTTCACTTTGGGTTAAAATGGGTCAAATTGGGGATTTTAACAAAAATGGGGTAAATTGACAAAATTGGCCCATGGTGTAGTTGGACAAAATGAAATTGGGAATATTGGGAATTTTCTGGAATTTTCTGGGAATTTTCGGAATTTTTTAATTTTTTGGCTAAGAGGGGCATTTTGGGTATTTGGAGGGTATTGGGAGGTATTTTTGGAATTTTTGGTATTTTTGGCTATGAATGATCAATTTGAGTGATGTGGGAATGTTTGGGATTGGTTTTGAGAAATTTTGGGTGATTTTGGAGGATTTTAAAAATTTTGAGTAATTTCAAGGGTTTTGGGTAGGCTAGGCGGGTGCACGGTCCCCGAGGTCAAAAATTAAAAATTTGGAAAATTGAAGATTGGGTAAATGTAAGTGAAATGAAATCATTTTGGTTGAGCCATGAAGCCATGTTAAGCCTATATGAGCTATGAGAGGACTCATTTGAGGCATTCACTATGTTGTTCTAACCCTGCTGCGAGGGCTTAGGGGTTAAGGACCATCCATGTGAATCACCTTCATGAGTCGGGAGGTCAAATTGGGTATGGGTGTGGTTTTAGGAGGTGTGTGAAAGTGTAGTGTATAGGTGTAGTGTGTGTGTAAGTCAGCTCCTTCACCAGACCAGGCCACCCAGGGCAGTCCTAAGGCCAAAGAGTCCTATAGGAACTCATCCTTTAAACTTCTACATTTGATTTCAACCCTCTAGGTGATTAGGGGTCTACGTCAGAGGAAGATGTCTACGTCAGAGGAAGATGGGTAACATTTACTCCTGCAAGGGTAAATGAATTGTTTTCTATAGAAAATACCTCTGTTTGTCATTATTCCAACTTTGTGCCTTCAAGATACAATATGAACGAAATCTATAGATACCTGACTAACGAACCAGATGATTGGGAGTTACGAGAAGACGGGTATGTCAGTTTTCTGCATCACTTCTTAACCCTGTCTCGAAGCACTGACATTTCTTTATATCATTAAAATTATTACCTACTATGAGAGTAAATAAAGTTTCAAAGGAATGCGCTATTTTAAATTACTGTATTCAAATTGGATTACCTATCGATGTTGGATCAATAATAGTAAAGTCTGCATTGGGATTAATTGTGCATGGATTTGGACACCCATCTACTATATTTGCTTTATGCAGTCAGTACCAAGTTTCTTATGAGGCTTGGGAAAAGTACTTTTACCATGGAAACCCCTGGATCCTACTGATATGTTTCCCACTTTGGATAACAATGATGAGATTACCGTTATTTCTGACAGAGCATCACAGAACAATCCTTTAGCAAGGCCCTTTACTGATAAGACTAATTTCATTCTGAAGAAGATTAAAGGATTGGAGAAAGAATTGCAAAATGTGATGAATTCCATTGACAATATCTACGATATGTTTGATCATATTGATTGGAGAATGAAGGAGCACTTTGATCATACTGGACATCTGTAGGCTAGTTTTATTCATCTACTAAGATAGAAAGAATGGATTAATGAAGAATCTACTGCAGAATTCCCTTTCAGGCCTTTCTACAATTTATTTGTGCACCTGCGGTGCATCAGAAATATCATAAAAGATGTTAGTTCAGACACTGAAGAGTAGGAAAGATTTCTATATTTTTGTTATATTTGTATATATATGTGTGTTTGATTTGGAGTTAGGTTTTATTATGAGTCGAACTTTGATTTGATCATCTCAGATTTGATGAGACTTTATGTAAATTGTTATGTCTCAGCATTGGAGTATTGTGGTGTGGATTGCGATGCTAAGTATTATGGATTTGAACATTTAAGTTAAGTATGTGTTAAGTTATTAGTGTGAAATTTGTAAATCTCATGGATTTCATATATAAAGTTATATTGTTTGTGTTGTGTGACTTTTCGTGAGTATAAGTATCTAATCTTCGTATTATTATTAAATTAAGTGATCAGAAGATTGATTAAGGGCAATTCGAGGTTGAAAATGATTGACGAATTTCAAAATTTTAAAATATTTGGGAGCTCGCCGACGGCGAGAATTATCTCGCTGACAGCGAAACCGAGCTCGCCAACGGTGGATTTTTCCCAAAACTTTTGCCTTATGAAATTAATTAGCTCGTCGATGGCGAGAAAAATCTCGCTGACAGCGAGAACGCAAAAAGACATATATTTGACCAGTCAACCGACACTATTCATCATCCCTTTCCTCAAATTTTCGAAAAAACCGACCTAGGGCTTGAGAGATCTCAGATTTGAGGCGATTTCAAGACTTTTTGACACCGGATTTCATCTTCCCTTGGTAAGAGCTTCACTCCTATGCAAAAATTTTTTATTTTCACCATTGATTTCTTCTACATTGGAGAATTTTGAAAATTTTCGAAATGTAGAGAAAATACTTGGAAGAATTTCATGGAAATTGATTTAAATGGATTTTAGTTGTTGTAGGAAGCCTTCTTAGTAATATTTTGGAGTTTAGTTAAGATTTTTGCAAATTTCACAGATCGAGAAATGGCTCCACGACAAAAGAGACGAATAGATTATGACGAAACCCGATTCATTAATGCAAGAGCACAAACGCGATATTTTCAAAATATACAAGCAAGAAAATGCATTCAAGATCGAATTTTCAAGAATCCAGGAGGAGAATTTGAGCGAATCATTCAGGAGCGAGGATGGGAAAATTTTTGTTTTGTTACCAACAGAACCGCTGTAGAAGTAGTAAAGGAATTTTATGCAAATTTAACACAGGCTGAAGATGCACCGGTTAAGGTTAGAGGATTTTTTGTAGATTTCAACGCTGCTAAAATAAACGCTTATTATGAAGTACGAGAAACCTATACCGAGTGAATATGAAACTTTTGGAACTATGGAAGGACCACTTGGAAGAGGTGATTGACTTTCTCAGCGATGGGAAAGGAGTCCGGAAGATAAAGCAGCGGGAACGGGTAAACTTCCCTCTCTCTATGCTAAATGCAACATCTAAAGCCTAGCATTATTTTATTTGTTCTACTTTGTTACCTACCTACCACCATAGTGAGGTAACAAGAGATAGAGAGCAGTTCTGAATTTCTGTATTCAGAACCAGAAGAGTATTAATGTGGGAAATGTTATATATAAAAACATATTAGCCACTGCTAAAAATGAAAGTGGAGGAGGACTAGAACATCTCGGTCTTATCTATGCACTTTGCCAATTATGCGGGGTAGAGGCAAGAGATGATGAGGAATGGATTGAACCTATGAAACCCCTTACTCGAGCTAATATAAAGAAATATGAATCCCACGAAGGATGGAGATGCGGGACAAGGGATTATGTACCTTCTTCGAGTAGAGATATACCCTCTACTAGTTATGAACCACCCCCTCGGTACACCACTCCTACCCTTCAAGATCCGATGAATGAATTAACCACGAGTAGAAACAGTTTTGAGTTATTTGGAGAAAATATGGAAAGAAGATTTGAGCATATAGATCAAAGGATCGGAGGCTTTGAGAGAAGACACGATTATGATAGCGAATATCTTCAGCGACATTCAGAGTACGAGATTGCATACTATGAAGCTGAACGTCGATATAGGAGTGGTGATTTAGATGTTGTCTTTCCTGAGTGCCCCCGTTATTCACAGTACCAGCCTGCTCAGCCTTCTCAGCCTGGAGATCAGGGAGATGACATAGCTTGGGATTTTGATGCAGAAGATTAGAGCTTTTGTTTAGTTTGTTTGGTTTGTTTAGATTTGTTGTTGTTTTGGGAAACTTTATTATTTTGGATGTGATTATTTCGTACTTTCTAGGAACTATGGATGTTGATATGTTTGTTTATGTTTTTTATGTTAGATTTCTTGTGTGTTAAATTAGTTGCATTTTTTTTATATATAGGATGTTAGTCTTTCTTTAATGTATTGTTTAAGTTTTAAATGTATGTGTAGTAATAGATTAAGTTTTCTTTGTTATGTTTGATACTTATTTTAAAATTTCATCCCTGCACTTTCTTTTAAATATTATATGTGGAAGAATACTTAACGATACAGTGTTACGTAAGTAATGAAAAAGCCCGCAAAAATTTCAAAGAAAAGAAATACCTAAAGCCCAAAGGTATGATGAATTTTAATATATACTTTCCCTTTTTCACTATGTAGTATAGATAGAAAAATTTAAGTTGGGGGAAGGTAAAAATAAAAAAATTTAATTATTAAAATTGTTCTCAATTCCTATTTTCAAAAATTATTATTAAATGATTTTCTATAGTAAATTTCAATTCAATAAATATGAGTTACTTTATTTAATTATTATATAAAGTTAAAGAAAATATTTCTAGTAATTCAATTAATTAATGGAATAAGATATTTGGTTAAAAAGGAATAAGAATATAGTAAACTATTTAAAGTAAGGAAAACTATATTTTGAAATTAAAAATTCTTAAGTATTTAAGTGAAAAAGAAAGGATAGAAACTCAATAAAGTAAAGGCTATGAAATATATATAAGCAAAGAAATATTTTAAGTTTCAAATTTAGGAAGAGAAATTGAAGTTCAAAATTATTAACAGGCTATCCAGATACAGTAATTCTCACTTAAAAAAAAAAAAGAAAAAAAAGAAAATAAAGAAGGATTGAAAATCAATCCAAAAAGAAAGGAAAAGAAAAGAAAAATATAAAGTGAGGAGAAGCTTGAGGATATGCCTTATCAAAAATTGGCTTCAATGGATTCAACCTAAAGGGTAAAACTTAATTATGTTTCTAAACTTATATTTGTGGATTAGTATTTCACTAAATAGTGTTTTCTTGAACTTCCTATCATCTAAATATCTTACGTCATTTACTATTTTTAATATAGTCATTCCTGAAATAAATAGAAAGCTAGAAATCTTAGACGTGATAACTAAATAATCTTATCTCTATAAAGTTAATTTAATTACTCAGAAATATTTATATTTAACTTTATTATAATGTTATTTAAATTTAATTCATATTATCTGAATTGAAAAATTCTATTATAGAAATCATTATTTTTATTTAGTATTAAAATTACTTGAGGACAAGTAATAATTATGTTTGGGGGATTTTGATCACAGAAAAATACATTAAGAAATTCATATCTATTTTTGATGAAATTGCACTTTAAAGAAAGGTATTTCCTTTATTTTATTGCAGGAATGAAGATTTATAAGTGATGAAAGCAAAAAGCATGAAATGGAGTAAATTTGGATCAAAAAGGAGGAAATTCATGCAAATTGAACTAAGTCGCCGACGGCGAGATCGAGACCGCCGACGGCGAGCTCGTGAGGAGAATTTCTGAAGGAATTATAACTACCTCGCCGACAGCGAGCCCGAGCCCACCGACAGCGAGATCGCGCGGTTTGAAGACCTTCTAGAAGCCCCGCTGACGGCGATGTCGTTTCCGCCGACGACGAGACGAGTTAAAATGCATATACATTGAACCTGGACACTTTTTGAAGAGGTGTTTAAGTATCCCTTGGACCTTTGCCTACCTCTATAAATAGAGGACGAATTTTGGTCATTTGTGTGTGTCTTTTGTGTCTCTTTCTAGTGTCTTAAGTGTCATTTGTGTGTGTCTAATTTAGTGAGTTTGAGTGTGTTTAGTGAGTTCATTAGTTTAATTGAGTGCTATTTAGTTTGCTTTGTACTAGAAGGAAAAGTCGAAAGGAACTTCGAGGAGTACGCTTGGGGAGGAAATTAAGATAAGTATCTTTGTTTATTGTTGTTAACTTTAAATGAAATCCATGTTTTGTTTTATTCCCATGCATTCTGAGTAGTTTTCTTAGTCTTTCTCCTTGTTTTTGAAAATTATGCGGATTGATGAAATTAAATAGAAGCACCTAATATAATATAAATAAATTGTGATAATTTTTACTTAAAACTTAATTTACTTTCAATCTGCCGATTGAATAGTTAAAATATGTTGAATTATCGAACTATAGTAAAAATTACATCCAATATTGAGGGAAGTCAAAAGCCTTGGAAGGCGGGTGCAAATAAATAGGGAAATATTAATTATCGGACGTAGAATTGGACATTTTAGTGTGACGGACTAAAATATTCAATTTGGTCCTATTGTTTGAGAGTCGAAGTGTAGATGTTAGCCCTCGAGGTGAGGGAACGTGGGAGCTACGAAGTGGCGACGAGTATCCTCCCGACTTAGCTGCGGATTCAAGCAATCAAACATAGGATTAGTTAATGTTGTTTGCACCTGGACCAAAGGGTAAAGAATAGGAATGCTCCTCTTTGTCACAATACAATTAAAAAAAAAATCCTATTTAAATTCATCATTCACTTAATCTTCTAAAAAAAAGAGAAGGATACTTTTACTAAATTATTTAAATCAACTTATTTCAAGAATTAGTTTACTTTAGTTTATTATAGTTACTTTGAATTTCCGTTCACTTTATTTGTAAGTAATTCTTTTAAATTTAACTGATAACAAATCTGTTAAAAACTTCCCTGTGGGATCGATAACCAGGACTCCACTAGAGCCCTGTATTACTTGATACGATACGTATACTTGCGTAGAATCCACATTATACATTAAATCATATATCTATATTTAAAGCGGGATCAAGTTTTTGGTGCCGTTGCTATAAACATAAATTGCAAACTTATTAAAAGTGGGTCACTAATCTATATATATAAGTTTAGAAATATAATTAAGTTTTACCCTTTAGGTTGAATCCATTGAAGCCAATTTTTGATAAGGCATCTCCTCAAGCTTCTCCTCACTTATATTTTTCTTTTCTTTCCTCTTTTTTTTTTCTTTTTGGATTGATTTTCAATTCTTCTCTTTTTCTTTTTCAAGTGAGGATTACTGTATCTGGTTAGCCTGTTAATAATTTTGAACTTCAACTTCTCTTCCTAACTTTGAAAATTTAAAATATTTCCTTGCTTATATATATTTTATAGTCTTTACTTCATTGAGTTTCAATCCTTTCTTTTTCACTTAAATACTTAAGAATTTCAATTTTAGAATATAGTTTCCCTTACTTTAAATAGTTTACTATATTCTTATTCCTTTTAATCAAATATCTTATTCCATTAATTAATTGAATTACTAGAAATATTTTATTTAACTTTCTATAATAATTAAATAAAGTAATTCATGTTTATTGAATTGAAAAACTACTATAGAAAATCATTTGATAATAATTTTTTAAAATAGAAATTGAGAACAATTTAATAATTAAATTTGTATTTTTACCTTCCCCCAATCTTAAATTTTTCTATCTATACTAAATAGTGAAAAGGGAAAGTATATAGTAAAGTTCATCATACCTTTGAGCTTTAGGTATTTCTTTTCTTTGAAATTTTTGCAGGCATTTTCATTACTTACAGAACCTGTACTGTTAGTATTCTTCCACATATAGTATTTAAAAGAAAGTGCAGGGATGAAATTTTGAAATAAGTATAAAACATAACAAATGAAAACTTAATCTATTACTACACATACAATCAACTAACCTACTTTTAAAAAATATTAAAACAATCTAAACAATATTAAAAGTTCATAACTTATAAAAAACTTAAACAACACATTAAAGAAAGACTAACATCCTATCTAAAAGAAAAAATATTGCAAACTAATTTAACACACATAAGAAGTCTAATATCACAGCATAAGCAAACATACCAACATCCACAGTCAACAGAAAGTACAGAATAATTACACACAGAATACTAAAGTTTCCAAGATAACAACAAATCTAATCAAACTAAACAAAGGCTCTAATCTTCTGCATCAAAATCCCAGGCTATATCATCTCCCTGATCTCCAGGCTGAGAAGGCTGAGCAGGCTGGTACTGTGTATAGCGGGGGCACTCAGGAAAGACAACATCTAAATCACCACTCCTATATCGACGTTCAGCCTCATAGTATGCAATTTCGTACTCTGAATGTCGCTGGAGATATTCACTATCATAATCATGTCTTCTTTCCAAGCCTCCAATCCTTTGGTCTATATGCTCAAATCTTCTTTCCATATTTTCTCCAAATTGCTCAAAACTCTTTCTACTCAGAGTCAGCTCATTCATCAGATCTTGAAGGGTAGGAGTGGTGTACTGAGGGGGTTCATAACTAGTAGAGGGTATATCTCTACTTGAAGAAGGTACAAAATCCCTTGTCCCAGATCTCCATCCTTCGTGGGATTCATATTTCTTTATATTAGCCCGAGTAATGGGTTTCATAGGTTTGTCGGCATATTTCTAGGTTGAGTGTTGTATTTTTTAAAAGGGGTCGCCTACAGAAGTTGTCGGCGAATTTTTAATTTAATTTATATATATATATAATTTGAAAAGTAGTGTTTTGATTTTGAAAATAATTTTAAAAAATTTTAAGATATGAAGTCAAACCGATCTCACATCTCGAATAGTTTATATAAACGAGCACCGCACCACAAACCGTGTATCTATCCCGAAGAATAGACACACTCGCTTGATAATGGGGCTCGATTAAATAAACTAGAAAGGTTTGTGACATCCGTTTGGTCCGCGAACCAATTTTATAAGCCGACAAATTCCTCGCTTAATATGAAAACATTAAACAGGGTTTATATTACTCGGGTTCTTTAAAATTCCCTATAAGGGCAAGCCCCTATAGTTAATTACATCTTAAGTGACGGGAATCACCTAAGAAAACTCTCGATAATAATCAATAATTCCGCTCTCAAGAATTTCAAAGTTTAAGTTTTCGAAAGGATTGAATTTTGGAATTTCGATAGGGAATGGATCAAGTTTGGAACATTTTATTTTGGGAATTCAAAGGAAGAAAAGTAGGAGAAATTACGGATTCGAAGTGAACTTCGATAATCTCCCGACTATCCTATTGTTTGGCTTGGATTTAGGAAAGTCCTAATGTTTATTTAGTATTTTGATCCCGCCAATTTTAATTAGTTAGGGCTTATATTTATATGATAGAATCATACAAATAGCTCTGGAAGATATGAGGGTTTATGTCGTATCGGACGACTACCTCGGAATCCTAAGACCGGTTAGGGCTTAATTTGCAATGCAAATGCCTAACGAAGAGTCGAGGATTTATGTCGACTAGTGCAAACTACCTCGAAGTCCTATGGTTTTGTTGTTTAATTCTAGGAAAGTTTTGCTGAAGTAGATTCAAGTTTTGTCGACGACGATGGTCGTGCTGCCCACCATGCTCCGAGCTCCTTGTTGTTGCAGAGGTTTAGTTTTAGAAATCATAAATCAGGGGATGAGAGAAGTGTTTTGGTTTAGAGAAGTCTTAATTTCCAAGTGTTTTTTGTGTTTTAATTAAAACAAATCTTAAAGTTGATTATAACAACACCGGTTAAGATCCCACGGTTCCATCCTTCCGGCATCGTTATTTTTATCGGATTCACTTAGTCCGGATGAATTTGCTAAACTCAACCGAATGAGTTCCACACTTTCATTTAGACCGTGGGAAATCCCGTTAGCAACACGTAGGTTACATCATCCGAGGTATTCCCGATCATCCAACAAGACGTTTTAATTTAGTTGTAGTTGTAGTTTTGTTGTTCGTTTGTGATTAAATTTTGAGTTGTCTTATATTTTGAAATGTTGTGGAGGTGAATTTTATCTTGTAGTGTCTTTTAATTTAGTTATGGGTTTCAGTTTTGGTTTCTGTCCTAAAGGTGTAGGTTTTCATGCAACTGTTGTTTATCATGCAAGAAAAATAAGTGCGATGCAATTAAATAAATTACCGTAAAGTAAATCGCAATAAAATAAAAGCGTACCTGGAGGGTCTTCCCGTCATCCCAAGCTGCACTTAAAACACAATTAGAATATTTAAGCAAGTTCCTAGGTAAAGCTAAGGTAAGGGCTATGGTTTTCTACCAAATTCCTAATCCTATAGCTAGTCATTTCCTATGACGTCTAGGTTCCTTGTGTTTTGGTTTGAAGACGACTTTCTTCATCAAAGAACAACTAAGTTCAATTGTTCTTATAAATATCCTATCATATTGAGGAAGTGCTTAAGAAGAATCTTAAACATCTTTTCAATATTTCTAGGATTGTTTTAAGTCCAAATGAATTTAATTATGTAAATGAATCGATCGTCCGAGGTTTTCGAAGTTTTGTTAACTTGCTCAGTGAACTAGGATATTTGAATGTCCTATAAGTGAAGTAATATTTCATTTAATATTTTGTTTAGGAGTTATGATAACTAAAGCTTTTGAGGGTAAATTGGTGTTCAAATGGTTTGTGATTTAGTTTAATTTCAATTGAAAGGTTTAAATTTGGAATAGTGTTCGAAGTTATTTTAAGCTTATTTCTTTATGTCTTAGGTGATGTTATTTAATTCAACTTAATTCAATTTAATTTAATTCAATTTAATTTAATTTAATTCAATTTAATTCAATTTAGTTTGATTTGATGTTACATTGAATTAATTTGATTTAATTTAATTTAAATTTTTTATTTAATTTGATTTAATTTAATTTAATTTAATTTAATTTATTTAATTTAATTTAATTTTTAATTTAATTTAATTTAATTTAATTTAATTTTTAATTGAATTTAATTTAATTAAATTTTTAATTTAATTTAATCTTTTAATTTAATTTTTAATATGATTTAATTTGATTTTATTTAATTTTTAATTTAATTTAATTTTTAATTTAATTTTAATTAAAATCTTAAAAGAGTTTAATAGTTTAATTTTAGTTTAATGATTAAGTCTTTTAATATTTTAAATTTGAATTATCATTTTAATTAGGAATTAAACATTAATGAAATGATTAATTTAGGGATTTTTTAATTAAAGAATAAATCTCTTCCTAATAATATCCCTATTTTAATAATTCCAATTTTATTATTCTTCCAAATTTAATCAATTATTTAATTAAAGTTTAATCATTTTAAATTGCTTAATGGGTTTCTACCCTTCAATCATTAAATTTCAATCATCCAAATCAGATTAGGATCAAATATTTTACTTGTTAATTTTTTTATTAAACCTAAAGTTTTAATTAAAGATTAAAAGAAATTTAATTACCACTTTACCCTTTAAGCTTAATAATTTCATAACTCACTAAATTGAACTCAAATGAACTTGAAATTTTTATGTGACTTCACTCATATGTCAATAAAGACATGAGAGGAGAAAATGTGATTTTTCTGTATTTAATTTATTTATATAATTATTTTTGGTAGAAAATAGAGATTTCCAAGGAAAATTTAATAACATGACCAAGGGAAAGTTTCTGTCCTTAAGAAAATTAGGGGACATTTCTAATGACCAGGGGACCACTTGGACCAATTTTGGTAATTTTTTTGAATTATATTATTTTCATTATAAATATTTTAAGTTCTGGAGTGTTAATTAATTTAAAAATAAAATAAATGTTGAAAAATGAATTTTATGTTTTTCAAAAATCTCTCTGATATCAAGGATTTCAGAGAACCAAATTTTGCAATTTTCTGATTTTTCTATGATTTATTATGATTATTTTAGTGAAAATGCTAGAAAATACATTTTTTAATTTTAAAATTACCCTAGAGCTTTAAAAAATTAATATCTCACCAAATAGGCCTAAGAAAAATATGGGGTTTGTTCCTAAGTAATTAAAATTCAAAATGTGACATTTTGGTGAATTTTATTATTTTTGTGATTTTTATTATTTTTTAATTATTAAAAATATTAAAATAATATTAAAAATCAACTTTTTTAGAAAATTGAAATTTTAATTTTCTTAAATTCCCCTGATATCAGAGAGGTTCCAAAACCAATTTGGTGAATTTTTGAAAGATATTTTGAAAGTTATGAATTTTTAAAGTTTAAAATGACTAAATGGCTTAATCAACCCAATTAATAAGGCTAACCAAGTCCAATTGACTTCAAACTTTTATGGTGGGTTCCTCTGATCCTAAAGGTCAGTGGAGAATTGATTTCAAGTCAATTTGATCTATGGTTAACTCTAATTAATTAAAGTCCAATTTTGGGTATTTAAGCCAATTAGGGTTATTTTGAGTGAACTAACTCAAGTCCTATTTTTCCTAGGGTTCTCTAGTCATAAGAAACATCACCAAATTTTCCTAGAATTTATTTCATAACATGCTAATTTTTGGAATTAAAACACTCAAAACAGCAACATACATTTGAAAAATAAATAACTTTTCACAGAGGTGGCCTCTAACCTTGAAAAATTCAGGGAATGTTCCCAAGTTCAGAGGCTTCAAAAGCCCTATGGTCTCATGCCATGGTGAATTGTGTACATGCATGGAGAATTAAAACAATGCAGGGAGTAAATAAATTATAAAAAATAAAATACTTCGATGAAATTAAATGATTTCTTTTCCACATTATTCTCCTCACGTTCACCTGAGCGAGGGGTATTTTTATTTTATTTTTCTGATTTTCCTACACAAAGTTATGAATTTTTGAAGTTTAGGGAATTAAATAAATAGAAAATACCCCTAATTTTCTATTTATCCGAGTCGGCGCCGCGTCAACCTTAGCATCTCCGAAGGCACACGCGGCGCGCTCCCATTTGACGCCGTCATCCGAGTCAGCGCTCCAGGGGCCCGCTGTATCGCTCCGTCTTCTGGTTCGACGCAATCCTGGCCGTCCGTCCGCGCGTGTATTAAATGGACGGCATCCGTTCATCGTCCCCAAGTGTCCTCACCCGAGAGCCGTCCACACTAAATCCCTAATATCTCACTCGATACTCAATGGATTTTCATGCTCTTATACTCTATGGATTCGTCTTGAGGAGACGAACACATCTATACTGGTTATCATGCATTGAAATTGAAGCATTTGAAATGGAGAATCTCCGAAGCTCGGGATGAAGAATTAGCTCATACCTTAGCTCCGAGAGGTGAAGCCTCGATCGGAGATGCTCGCACGTTCGTTGGAGCTGCAGGAGGCTAGGGATGAAGCACTGGGATGTGGTGAATTGCCTAGGTGTGATTTCCACCAAGGCCGATCACAACCTTTGGAGTCCGGAACAACCGGGTGGTCCGGGAGATGGGGCTTTTGTTGGTGGACACCTTCTCTTGGTCCGGTGAAGGTGTAGGACTAATCAATTTGAGGATTGATCCACTGTGGAGAAGTGTCCCGGTTTTGGGTGGAATTTCGGTTGAGAAATTGGATTTTGTCAGTGGGGATTAGGGCAAATTGACACTGGGAATCAACTGCTCTAAGGGTGGAGAAGGGTTTGGAACAATTTTGGCAGAGTTTCGGCAAGGTTTGTGCAACTCTCCTCTCATGGCCGTGAGGGTGAGGGGTTTAAATAGGAGAGGGTGGAGGGCCTCCCAGGGAGAGTTAGGGCTTTGGATCACACCTGCTCTGGGCATGGGAAGAACGGCCATGCTATCCATTTGGGTTGAGACAAGTCGAGCAATGGAGAATTTCAATGTTGGCTCACATGTGAGCTTTCGGCCATGGTGTTTTCCGGCGACACAGTGGCTGGCCGGCGAGCATTGGTCACCATCTTGTTCGAGTGGGTCGTGGCGGGGTTTAGTGTAGGCGATTGGCAAATGCCATGTGTAAAAGGCTTGGATTAGAATGGAATGGGAGAGGGCTTATTTTGGCTCAAATTGGTCAACCCCTCTATTTGGGCTAGGTGCACCACCCAAGGCTTTGTTTAGGCTGAATAGAAAGTGATTTAGGTCAGCTTAATCAGTGGGGAATGGTCACCATCCAAGTACAATTAAGCTTAAGCAAGATTTAGTGGAATCATGGGAGTGGTTTATCACCTTTAGGAATTAAGGAAAGAGTCTCCTCCTTTTGCCCAAAATGGCATGGTGACATGTAAAGAGGCTCTCATGGCTTCCATGTGGCTCATGCATGGCTTCATGGCTCACCTTTGGCTTGGGAAAAGTCAAGTCGATTTCATGGAAATGGATTATAGGAATTTTTTGGTAATTTGATGGAAATTTGTATGGAACTTGATTTGGAATGATTTGATGATGAATTTAGGACTTAGGTATTGAGTTTAATTGAAAGTATGATGAGGGGAAATGTCATATGGGCTTTGGGACCAATTTTGGGCCTTTGGATGTGGTAAAGGATGGGCTTTTAAAATGGTTTAGGAAAGTGGGCTTTTGAATTTTAAAATGGATTTTGGGATGAAATTTTGGTAAAGGTTTGGGCCAAATAATTGTTGAGTTTGGTTTAGGGATGTGTCATGAGTGGTTTGAAACAAATTTGAGGTGATTTGGGTTTGAAATATGGGCCTTTTGGTAAAGAGGCTAAGGTGGGCCAAAATGGGCTACCATGGGCCAAAGTTGGGCTAGATTTGAAATTGATGTAAAATTAATGTTGGGAAATGTTTATGGGAGTGTTTCAAAGAGGTTTTGGCTTTGGTTAGGTTTTAATTTTGGGATTTGGGTCTATTTGGGTTAGGTTTGGGTTTAGGTCAAAATTGGGCTTTTTGATTTTGGGTTGAATTTGAGTGGGGTTTGGGTCTAAATTTTGGGCAAATCATGTTAGTGTTTTGTTTATGGGGATGTTAAGGAGGGTTTAGAAAATATTTGGGGTTAATTGGAGTTGAATTGGGTGAGTTTGGGCTAAGTTTGGGTCATGGGTCCAAATTGGGCTTTAAGGCCAAAAGTGAAATTGGATCCCAATGCCAATCAAATTGGGCTTGGATTTGGTCTAGATTGGTGTTAGGGATGTTGAATTGAAGTTTAGAATTGAATTGGACCAGAATTTAGGTCAATTGGGTAGGTTAGGTTTGACATTGGGTTTACTTTGGGTTAAAATGGGTCAAATTGGGGGTTTTGATAAAAGTGGGGTAAATTGACCAAATTGGCCCATGGTGTAGTTGAACAAAATGAAATTGGGAATATTTGGGATTTTCTGGAATTTTCTGGGAATTTTCTGAATTTTTGGATTTTTTGGCTAAGAAGGGTATTTTGGGTATTTGGAGGGTATTGGGAGGTATTTTTGGAATTTTTGGTATTTTTGGTTATGGATGATCAGTTTGAGTGATGTGGAAATGTTTGGGAATGATTTTGGAGAATTTTGGGTGATTTGGGAATTTTTGAGAAATTTGGGCTATTCAGGGCTTTGGGTAGGTTGGCGGGTGTAGGGTCCCGGGGGTCAAAAATTAAAGATTTGGAAAATGGAAGATTAGGTGAATGTAAGTGAAATAAAATCATTTTTGTTGAGCCATGAAGCCATACCAAGCCCACATGAGCCATGAAGGGACTCATTTGAGGCATTCACTATGTTGTTCCTAACCCTCTTAGCCGAGGGCTTAGGGGTTAAAGACCATCCATGTGAATCACTCGCATGAGTCGGGAGATCAAGTTGGGTATGGGTATGGTTTTAGGAGATGTGTGAAAGTGTAGTGTATAGGTGTAGTGTGTGTGTAAGTCAACCCTTCACCGGACCAGGCCACCCAGGGCAATCCTAAGGCCAAAGAGTCCTATAGGAACTCATCCTTTAAACTTCCACATTTGATTTCAACCCTCTAGGTGATTAGGGGTCTACAATCAAGTTTGTGGAGTTTGCGGGGAGTTAAGAAGTGGTTTAAAATTCTAGATGGTGGATCCCAATTCTAGTCCTCTAGGATAGTCAAAGGAAAAGCCTAAGGCTAGATCCTAAGTACTAAAGAGAAGAAGAGAAGACCTCATCAAAAATGAGGTCAACAAGGTTCAACCCATTCCTCATCATCTCTTGCCTCTACCCCAGATAATTAGCAGAGTGCATAGATAAGACCAGGATGTCCTAGTCCTCCTCCACTTTCATTTCTTGAGGTGGCTAATATATTCTTATAAATTACACTTCCCACATTAATACTCTTTTGGTTACGAATACGTAAATTTAGAACTGCTTCTATCTCTTGTTACCTCACTATGGTGGTAGGTAGGTAACAAAGTAGAACAAATAAAATAAGTGCCAGGCTTTAGATGTTGCATTTAACATAAAAAGAGGGAAGTTTACCCGTTCTTGCTGCTTTATCTTCCAGACACCTTTCCCATCAGTGAGAAAGTCGATCACTTCTTCCAGTGGTCCTTCCATAGTTCCAAAAGTTTCATACTTGCTGGTGTAGGTGTCTCTTACCTCGTGATAAGTGTTTATTCTAGCAGCGTTGAATTCCACAAAAAATCCTCTAACCTTAACCGGTGCATCTTCAGCCTGTGTTAAGTTCACATAAAATTCCTTTACCACTTCTACAGCGGCTCTGTTGGTCACGAAACAAAAATTTTCCCATCCTCGTTCCTTAATGATTCGCTCAACTTTTCCTCCAGGACTTTTGAAAACTCTATCTTGAATGCATGTTCTGGGTTATATATTGTGAAAATATCTTGATTGTGCCCTTGCATTCACAAAATGAGTTTCGTCGTAATCTACCCGTTGCTTTTGTCGTGGAGCCATTTTCGATCTGTGAAATTTGCAAAAATTTTAACTAAACTCCCAAATATTACTAAGAAGGCTTCCTACAACATCTAAAATCCATTTAAATCAATTTCCATGAAATTCTTCCAAGTATTTTCTCCACATTTCGAAATTTATAAAAATTTCCCAATGTAGAAGAAATCCCTGGTGAAAATCAAAAATTTTTGCATAGGAGTGAAGCTCTTACCAAAGGAAGATGAAATCCGGTGTCAAAAAGTGTTGAAATCACCTCAAATCCAAGATCTCTCAAGCCCTAGGTCGGTTTTTTCGAAGTTTTGAGGAAGGGGATGATGAATAGTGTCGGTTGACTGGTCAAATATAGGTCTTTTCGCGATCTCGCTGTCGGCGAGATTTTTCTCGCCGTCAGCGAGCTAATTAATTTGATAAGGCAAAAGTTTCGGGAAAAATCCGCCGTCGGCGAGCTCGTTCTCGCTGTCAGCGGGTTTTCTCGCTGTCGGCGAGATAATTCTCGCCGTCGGCGAGATCCCAAAATTTTTAAATTTTTGAAATTTGTCAATCATTTTCAACCTCTATTTGCCCTTAATCAATCTTCTGATCACTTAATTTAATAATAGTATGAAGATTAGATACTTATACTCACAAAAAGTTCACACAACACAAACAATATAACTTTATATATGAAATCCATGAGACTTACAAACTTCACACTACAAACTAAACAACATACTTAACTTAAATGTTCAAATCCATAATACTCAGCATCGCAATCCACACCACAATAGTCTAAATGCTGAGACATAACAATTACAAATAATCTCATCAAATCTGAAATGATCAAATTAAAATTCAAATCATAATAAAACCTAAATCCAAATCAACACATATATACACAAATATATGACATAAAATAGAAATCTTTCCTACTCCTCAGTGTCTGAACTATCATCCTCTCTGATATTCCCGATGCGACGCAAGTGCACAAATAAATTGTAGAAAGGCCTGAAAGGGAATTCTGCAGTAGATTCTTCATTAATCCACCCTTTCTGTCTCAGTAAATGAATAAAACTATCCTCTAGATGTCCAGTATGATCAAAGTGCTCCTTCATCCTCCAGTCAATGTGATCAAACATATTAGAGATATTGTCGATGGAATTCATCACATTTTGCAACTCTTTCTCCAATCCTTTAATCTTCTTCAGAATGAAATTTGTTTTATCAGTAAGGGGCCTTGCTAAAGGATTGTTCTGTGATGCTCTATCAGAAATAATGGTAATCTCATCATTGTTATCCAAAGTTGGAAACATATCCGTAGGATCAAGTGGTTTCCATGGCAAAAGTACCTTTTCCCAAGCCTCATAAGAAACTTGGTACTGACTGCATAAAGCAAATATAGTCGATGGGTGTCCAAGTCCATGAACTGACCCATGCACAATCAATCCCAATGCAGAATTTACTATAATTAATCCAACATCGATAGGTAGTCCAATTTGAATACAGTAGTTTAATATAACACATTCCTTTGAAACCTTATTTACCCTCATAGTAGGTAATAATTTTGATGAGATAAAGAAATGCCAATGCTTCGAAACAGGGTTGAGAAGTGATGCAGAAAAACCGACATACCCGTCTTCGCGTAACTCTCAATCATCATGTTCATCGGTCAGGTATCTATAGATCTCGTTCATATTGTATCTTGAAGGCACAAAGTTTGAATAATGATAGACAGAGGTATTCTCTATAGAAAATAATTCATTTACCCTTGAAGGAGTAAATGTTGCCCATCTTCCTCTGACGTAGACATTTCCATTGTTGATCGCATGTATATTAGAGTAAAACTCTTTAACTACTGGAATAACTACAGCGGATGTCGTATAGCAAAATACCTCCCAATGCCGTTGTGCGATCATTTCTTCGATTTTTGTGGTGGAAATCTCTACTCCTCTGTTGACAAATCCCCTTTCTTTAATAAGTCTTTTCTTCATCAAGCCTTTGTTGAAGATACGCTGCGCCTCCGAACTAACGAATTTTCTTCGGTTGAAAACTTCAGTTTTTGTGGTTTCTAAGAGTTTGGTGGCCATTTCGGATTGAAAGGATTGGTCTCTAGTCGTTTCTAAGGAAGAAAACAGTGTAAAATTGGATTTGGGATAATTTCCTACAAAGAAATGGCTTAGAACCGTCCAAAACCGCACGATAATTCTTAAGAAACCAAAATTTCAACTGCCTCGCCGTCAGCGGGAAGTTTCTCACCGTCGGCGAGCTAGTTATAAAACTGAATTAAATCATGGCACACGATCTCGCTGTCAGCGGGCTCTGGCTCACTGTCGGCGAGATTCGCAAAAATCGCCCATTTTCGCTCTGGTCCGAATATTTTCTGATCTCATCATATTGGTTCGAATTTGTGATGATTCTAATTAAAAATTTGAGTAGTAAGATTTGTTTTAATAATACAGACTCACTAATTTGTATATAATTAAAAATAAAAGACTACTATGGGTTGCCTCCCATAAAGCGCTTGGTTTAACGTCGTCAGCCCGACCTAATTTCAGTTAGTAATCGAGTTGACTAAGCATTAAAACCTCTTTAAAATTTGGTCTTCTTCCTTCAAAATATGGTTTTAATCTATGTCCGTTTACCTTAAATCTATGTCCTGTTTTTGGATCTTCAATTTCTATAGTTCCATATGAAAATATTTGAGTTATGGTGAAAGGCCTAAGCATCGAGATTTTAATTTCCCAGGAAATAATTTCAATCTAGTATTATATAGTAGAACTTCTTGTCCTGGTTCAAAATTTCTCTGATTAATCTTCCGATCATGCCATAATTTCATCATTTCTTTATAAATCCTATCATTATCATATGATTCATTCCTTAATTCTTCTAATTCATTTAATTGTAACAATCTCTTCTCACCAGCTTCTTTCATATTATAATTAAATTTTTTAATTGCCCAATATGCTTTATGCTCTAATTCAACTGGTAAGTGGCAAGTTTTTCCATATATAAGCCTGTAAAGAGTCATTACAATCGGAGTTTTATAAGCAGTCCTATATGCCCATAATGCAGTGTCTAGTCTTATAGACCAGTCTAATCTATTAGGATTTACAGATTTTTCTAATATACGCTTAATCTCTCGATTAGAAACTTTAGCTAATCCACTAGTTTGTGGATGATAAACAGTTGATATCTTATGCATAATATTATATTTTTCTACTAGTTTGTGAATATATTTGTTTCTAAAATGAGTTCCTCCGTCAATGATAATCACTCTCGACATTCCAAATCTAGAAAAAATATTTTTCATTAAAAATTTTGAAACACTTTTAGCATCACACCTAGGTAATGCTTGTGCTTCGATCCATTTGGAAACATAATTAACAGCTACTAATATATATGAGTTTCCAAATGAAGGAATAAAATGTCCCATGAAATCTAATCCCCAAACATCAAAAATTTCAACTTCTAATATAAAATTCGGAGGCATTTCATTTTCTTGATATGTTTCCTACTCTTTGGCATTTATCACAAGTTTTTATATATCTATATACATCTCTAAATAGAGTAGGCCAGTAGAATCCAGATTGTAGAATTTTATATACAGTTTTATGTCCCAAAATGTCCTCCAAAATCAGAATCATGACATTTTTCAATAATTGGTTCAGTTTCTTCATAAGGCACGCATCTTCTAATAATTAGATCCTTACATTGCTTATATAAGTATGGTTCATCCCAAAAGTATGTTTTAGTATCATGAATGAATTTTTTCTCGTTGTTGTAAAGTTAACATAGGTGGTCAAATGTCACTTACAATATAATTTACTATATCAGCATACCAAGGTAATTTCCACTCATTTATATTATAAAGTTGTTCATCGGAGAAACCTGTTTAAAATTTCATTATCGGTATCAGTATAATTCATGATTTTCTAATCTTGATAAATGATCTGCAATTTGATTATCGGTTCCCTTTTTGTTAACGATCTCAAAATCAAATTCTTGCATTAATAATATCCATCTAATTAATCTTGGTTTAGAATCTTTCTTTTGCATTAAATACTTTATAGTAGAGTGATCAGTATGTACAATACATTTAGTTCCTATTAGATAATGCCGAAATTTATTAAAAGCATATACGACTGCTAATAATTCTCTTTCTAAGAATCGTATAATTTATTTCAAGCATCATTTAGAGTTTTACTAAGCATAGTATATAACTTTGAAAATCTTATCATATCTTTGCCCAAGAATCGCTCCTATAGCATAATCACTAGCATCACACATAAGCTCAAATGGTTTCTCCCAATTAGGTGAAACTATTATAGGTCTTGTAATTAATTTATCTTTTAATAATTCGAAAGCATTCGAGCATTCGATTGTAAATTCAAATTTCTTGTCCTTTTCAAGAAGTTGGCATAGAGGTTTAGTAATTTTTGAAAAATCTTTAATATAACGTCCGTAGAATCCAAAGCATGTCCAAGAAAACTTCTTACCCCTTTTACCGTAGTTGGAGGTGGTAATTTAGCTATAACTTGAATTTTTGCGAGGTCTACTTCCATGTCATTTTCCGAAATTTTATGCCCAAATACAATGCCGCTCGTAACCATAAATTGACATTTCTCCCAATTAAGAACTAAATTAGTTTTCTCACATACTTCAAATACTTTTTCAAGATGATTTAAGCATGTGTGAAATGTTGTTCCAAATACAGAGAAATCATCCATAAATACTTCTATTCCATTATCAACTAATTTACTAAATATAGACATCATATATCTCTGGAATGTTGCAGGTGCATTACATAATCCAAAAGACATCATTCGAAAAGCGAAAGTTCCATAAGGACTAGTAAATGTAGTTTTCTCTTGATCCTCAGGAGCAATTTATATTTGATGATAACCGGTATATCCATCTAAAAAACAAAAATATTTATGTCAAGCTAATCTATCTAAATCTGGTCTTGAAATGGTAAAGGGAAGTGATCTTTCCTGGTGGCTGTGTTTAATTTTCTATAATCAATACATATTCGCCATCCAAGTAACTTGTCTTATAGGGATAAGATCATTATTTTCATTAGCTTTTACGGTCACTCCTCCTTTCTTAGGTACACAGATGAATTGGGCTTACCTAAGCACATCGTCGAAATAGGATATATAATACCATTATCTAACCATTTTAAAATTTCTTTTTTGACTACTTCTTTAATTATCAGATTTAATCTCCTTTGGGATCTGCTTTAGGCTTATGTTTATTATCTAAAATAATTTTGTGCATACAGATTGAAGGACTAATTCCTTTAATATCTGCTAAAGTCCAACCAAAAATTTTCTTATATTTTTTTAAGGTATCTAAAAGTTTTTGTTCTTGAGATTCATTTAATTCAGATGAAATAATAACTGGTAGAGTTGAAGAATTACCTAAATAAGCATATTTCAAATGATTAGGTAACATTTTTAACTCAAGTTCAGGAGGTTTAATAATCGATAGAACTATATTTTTTCAGTGTTTTCTGTGTTATCCAAAAATTCAAATTTCTCTTGAATATAATCTAGTTCTTCATTTATATCGGTTTTTTCAATTAATTCAGTTTTTTTTTCTAATTTTTCTTCATAATATTCCTTAAAATGTTCTCTTTGTAAATGATCGAGTACTTCCATTCGAAAACACTCATCATTTTTTTCTAGCTCAGGATATTTCATTGATTTAGCAATATTAAAAGTTACTTTTTGGTCATTTACTCTCATAGTTAATTCTCCTTTCTGAACATCAATCATAGCTTTTCCAGTGGCTAAAAATGGTCTTCCTAAAATGATAGGAATTTCTTTATCTTCTTCCATATCTAAGACAATAAAATCTACAGGGAAGATGAATTTATCCACTTTTACTAATACATCTTCAATAACTCCCTTAGGATATGTAACAGAACGATCAGCTAACTGAAGAGTTACTGAAGTAGGTGAAATTTCTCCCAATCCTAATCTTTTAAAAATTGATAGAGGCATTAGATTGATGCTTGCTCCTAGCTTTTCTATAGAATTTTTCTCCAATAGCGCAGGGTATAGTGAAACTACCAGGATCTTTTAATTTTTCAGGAAGTTTTTTCTGAATAATAGCACTACACTCTTCACTAAGTGCGACCATTTCATTATCGGTAAATTTTCTTTTTTTATTTTGAATATCTTTCATGAATTTTACATAGTTTGGCATCTGTTCTAAAGCTTCTACGAAAGGAATATTTAATGTTAAATTTTTCAGAACTTCAAGGAATTTAGCAAACTGTTTATCTTTTTTATGTTGAATTAGTCGTTGAGGAAATGGTGGTGGAGGTTTTTCAACAGAAATTTGCATTGGTATTAAAGGATTTTCTAAGTTTGAATCTTGTTGATTCTTTTCCGTTTCAATTTCCACTTCCTCTTTTTGACTTTCAAGTTCTTTCTGAATTCGAGGTTCTAATTATTTTCCACTTCGTAATTGTATCACCTTAATTTGTTCATTTCCTTTGTCTTTGAGATTTATTTCCACATTACTAGGAAATGTTCCAGGTATTCTATTATTAAGTGTGGTAGCGATATGTCCAAGTTGAGTTTCAATATTTTTAATAGTTGTTCCTTGATTTTGTAATTGGTTTCCTTGTATTTGTAATTGATTTCCTTGATTTTGTAAATGTTGTCCCATATTTAATATTAATTCTTCTATAGATAATTTCTTATCTTTAAATTGTGGGTTATTATTATTAAATCCAGGTGGATAACTAGGTTTATAATTAGAATTTCCTTGATTAGAGGGATTTCCTAATGGTTGTGTTATGTTATTCATCCATAGTTGATTAGTTGTATTATTATTCCAATTAAAATTAGGATGATTTTTCCATCTAGGATTATAATAATTTGCATAAGGATTATTGGGTCTGTTATTAATAGCATTTATAGTTTCATAATGAGATTGGGATTCTATAAGTTGTCCAGATGAATTTTCTTCAAATATAGTTGGAGAGTAATTCATTCCAAAATGATCTAATTTTTTAGATACAGCAGCGATTTGCGAAGCTAACATAGATATTGCATCATTTTCATGAATACTAGCTATCATTTTTGGATTCATTCTATCAGCAGGCCATTGAAAATTATTGGTAGTCATTTCTTCGATTAGTGCATAGGCTTCATCAAATGGTTTTGATATTAATGATCCTCCAGCAGCAGCATCCATGATTGATCTTAAAGATCCTACTAATCCATTATAGAAAGTTTGAATAATTAACCAATCTGGTAATGCATGATGTGGGCATTTCCTAAGAAGTTCTTTAAATCTCCCCCAAGCTTCAAATATTGATTCTCTATCAAACTGACTAAACGAAGTTATATCATTTCTACGCTTAGCAGTTTTAGATGGTGGAAAATATTTGGATAGAAATTTTTGTGATAACTCTCCCCAAGTTTTAATAGATCCAGGTGCTAACGAATTTAACAACATTTTAGCCTTATCCCTCAAAGGAAAAGGAAAAAGTCTAAGTCTAATAGCATCGTTAGATACTCCTACATATTTTAAAGTAGCACATAGTTCTAAAAAACTAGCAAGATGTAAATTAGGATCTTCAGTAGGTGAACCACTAAATTGATTGTTTTGTACCATTTGGATAATTGCGAGTTTAAGTTCAAATGAATTAGCGACTACATCGGGGTTTTGAATAGTTAAATGAATTTCATCTAATGTAGGGTTGGCATAATCTCTTAATGGTCTCTGTTGATTGATATTTTCATTTTCAGGAATATTTGCCATTTGTGTTAAATTTATAATTTCTCTTTTTTGTTTTCTAATTTATTTAATTGTACGCTCTAAATTCTGAATCGTAAGGTATTAAATTTTCGTTTCCAAATTTTTGCATACAATTTTATAAAATTTAGTCTGTTACTCTAGTAAAGATAATCTCTTTACTTCCCCGGCAACGGTGCTAAAAACTTGACAAACTTTTTATATGTTTGCAAATTATGTTAATAGCAACGTTACCAAAAACTTGATCCCGCTTTAATATATTTTATGATGGAATGTATAATGTGGATTCTACGCAAGTATACGTATCGTATCAAGTAATACAGGGCTCTAGTGGAGTCCTGGTTATCGATCCCACAGGGAAATTTTTAGCAGATTTGTATTAGCTATAATTTAAAAGAATTACTTACTAATATAGTAAACGGAAATTTAAAGTAACTAAAGCAAACTAAAGTAAACTAATGCTTGAAATAAAGTTGATTTAAATAATTCAGAAAAAGTATCCTTCTAACTCACTAATTATACTCTAAACTCTTAAATTAGCACACAAACACAAATATACACCAAAAAGAGACACTAAGACTCTCTAAATAGACACACCTAGACACTAGAATTCGACCTTTATTTATAGAGGTAGGCAAAGTTCCAAGGGGTGTTTAAACACCTCTTTAAAAAGCGTCCAGGTTCAATGTATTTTGCATTTTGAACTGTCTCGCCGTCGGCGGGAAACAACCTCTCCGTTAGCGGGGCTTCTAGAAGGTCCTCAAACCGCGCGATCTCGCTGTCGGCGAGGTAGTTGTAACTCCTGCAGAAATTCTCCTCATGATCTCGCCGTAGGCGGGCTCGATCTCGCCATCGGCGACTTAGTTCATTTTGCATGAATTTCTTCCTTTTTGATCCAAATTCGCTTCATTTCATGCTTTTTGCTTCCATCACTTATAAATCTTCATTCCTGCAGTAAAATAAAGAAAATACCTTTCTTTAAAGTGCAATTTCATCAAAAATAGATATGAATTTCTTAATATATTTTTTTGTGATCAGCCATTGTTTTCATTTTACTTTTATTTTACAATGATTAGGATTCATGTTTACGATATCGGGATGAATGCTAAAAGAAGTTTTAATTATAAATGTGATGGTTTTTACTTGCATTTCATTTACATTACAATAAGGGCCCATTGTAGTGTTAAAATTCATTGTAATTTCATGAAGACCCGAGAGGGCGGTGTAATTCTCAACAAAGTGAAACCACATTCAATTTCCATAGATAAGTGATGTAGTTCATGGGGGTTGGTGTAAATAAATAAGGAAATGGTTTATTAGGCGTAGAATTAGAGATTTTAGGGTGACAGACTAAAATCTCTAATTTGGTCCTAGTGTTTGGAAACTCAAGCGAGAGTTAGTCTTGAGGCGAAGGGAAGTGGAAGCTCTAGTGTGAGGGCTAGTATCATCCCAACCTAATGACACGCCTAAAATATATACGCTTTTTGCTATATCATTTTACTTATTTTTGATGATATTACACTTTAAAGAATCGTATTTTGTATGTTTTTTTGGTTTTAGGTACAAAAAAGGTGATTAGAGCAAAAAGAAACAAAAATAGTGCAATTTGGAGCAAAAACGAGCAAGAAATGAAATTTTGCCTGTCGGCATATTTTTAGGTTGTGTATTTTGAAAAGGGGAGTCGCCTATAGAAGTTGTCGGTGAATTTTTTAATTTAATTTAAATAATTTGAAAAGTAGTATTTGATTTTTGAAAGTAATTTTAAGTTTGAAAATTTTAAGATATGAAATCAAACTGATCTCACATCCCAAATAGTTTATATAAACGAGCACCGCACCACAAACCGTGTATCTATCCCTAAGGATAGACACGCTGCTTGATGGTGGGGCTCCATTAAATAAACTAAAAAATTTGTGACATCCGTTCGGTACGCGAACCAATTTTATAAGCCGACAAGTTCCCCTGCTTAATATAAAGAAATTCAGCAGGGTTTATATTACCTGGGTTCTTAAAGTTCCCTATAAGGGCAAGCCCCTATAGTTAATTACATTCTAAGTGACGAGAATCACTTAAGAAAACTCTCGATAATGATCAGTGGTTTTGCTCTCAAGAATTTCAAAGTTTAAGGTTTTCAAAGGATCGGATTTTGAAATTTTCAATTGGGAATGGATCAAATTTGGAACTGTTTGTTTTGGAATTCAAAGGAAGAGAAGTAGGAGAAGTTGAGGATCCAAGAGGAATCTTGGCAACTTCCCGACTATCCTATTGTTTGGCTTCAATTTAGGAAGAATTATTTAGTATTTCGATCCTGTCAATTTTAATTATTTAGGACTTATATTCTTATGACATGATCATACAAACAGCCTCGAAGATGTGAGGATTTATGTCGTACCAAACAACTACCTCGGAATCCTAAGATCGGTTAGGGCTTAATTTACATAATATGAATATGCAAATGCCTAACAAAAGGGTTGAGGATTTATGTTGCACTAAGCAAACTACCTCGAAATCCTATGGCTTGGTTGTTTAAAACTAGGAAAGGTTTTCCTGAATTAGACTCAGGTTTTGCTGATGACGATGACCGTGCTGCCCACTATGCTCCAAGCTCCTTATTTTTGCAGAGGTTTAGTTTTAGAAGTCATAAATCAGGAGATGAGAGAAGTGTTTTGGTTTAGAGAAAATCTTAAAATCCAAGTGTTTTTAATATTTTAATTAAAACAAATCTTAAAGTTGTTTAAACAGAACCGATTAAGATCCCACGGTTCCGTCATCCCGACTACCGTTATTTTCATTGAATTCACTTAGTCCAGATGAATTTGCTAAACTCAACTGAATGAGTTCCACACTTTCATTTAGACCGTGGGAAAGCCCGTTAGCAACACGTGGGTTACATCATCCGAGGTATTCCCGATCATTCAACGAGACGTTTTAATTTAGTTAAAGTTGTAATTTTGTTGTTCTATTTGTGATTAAATTTTGAGTTGTTTTATATTTTGAAATGTTGTGGCGATGATTTTTATCTTGTAATGACTTTTAATTTAGTTTTGGTTTTAGTTCAGGGACTATCCTAAAGGTTTTAGTTTTCATGCAACAGTTGTTTATCATGCAAGAAAAGTAAAGTAAAGTGCATGTAAGTAAATTGCAATAAAGTAAATTGTAATAAAATAAAAGCGTACCTGGAGGGTCTTCCCGTCATCCCAAGCTGCACTTAAAACACATGTTAAGACATTTAAATGTTTCAATAAGTACCTAGGTAAAGCTAAGGGAAAGGTTTTGGTTGTCTACCAAAGTCCTAATCCTATAGCTAGTCATCTCCTATGACATCTAGGTTCTTGTGTTTTGGTTTAAGGATGATTTTCTTCACCAAAGAACAATTAAGTTCAATTGTTCTTATAAACATACCATCATATTGAGGAAGTGCTTAGGACAAATCTTAAACATCTTTTCAATACCTCTAGGATTGTTTTAAGTCCAAGAGAATTTAATTATACAAGTGAATTAATCATCGCGGAGTTTAAGTTTTGTTCTCTTCTCGATGAACTAGGACATTTGAATATCCTATAAGTGAAGTAACACTTCACTTGATACCTCATTTAAGAGTTATAATAATAAGAGCTTTAAAAGGACACATCAACTTATTAAGTATTTTAATGATTTAAACTTAATGATTTAATTTTAATTTTGACTTAATTATAAAAAATTAGTTTAAGTTTGGAATAATGTTTAAGTTATTTTAGATTTAATTCTTAATGATTTCATTTAGGTTTGTTGTTAAATGATTTTAATTTAATTTAATTCAATTTAATTTTAATTCAATTTAATTTAATTTTAATTTAATTTGATTTGATTTTAATTTAATTTAATTTAATTTAATTTAATTTGATTTAATTTGTTTTAATTTAATTTAATTTAATTTAATTTAATTTTAATTCAATTTTAATTTAATTTAATTTTAGTTTTAATTTAATTTTAATTTAATTTTAATTTAATTTTGATTTTAATTTAATTTAATTTAATTTAATTTAATTTTAATTTAATTTAATTTAAATTTTAATTTAATTTAATTTAATTTAAATATTAATTTAACTTTAATTTTAATTTAATTTTAATTTAATTTAATTTAATTTAATTTAATTTAATTTTAGTTTAATTTTAATTTGGATTATTATTTTAATTTTTTTTAAGTAAGAATTAAGTATTATTGAAGTGATTTATTTAGGGATTTTTAAATTAAAGAATAAATATCCTCTTAATAATATCCCTACTTTAATAATTCCAATTTCTATTATTCTTCCAAATTTTCAATTAATTAATTAATTAAAGTTTTATTTTAATTATATTTGAAATGGTTAGTAGGTTTCTACCCTCAATTATTTAAGTTTCAATCATCCAAAATTAGTTTAAAATCAAATATTTTACCCTCCCCTTTTTGATTAATCCTAAAATTTTAATTAAGGGTTGAAATTTTTAATTACCCTTTTACCCTTCAAGCTTAATAATTCTATGACTCACTAAATTAAGCTCAAATGAACTTAAAATTTTTATGTAACCTCACTCACATGACAATTAAGACATTAGAGGAGAAAATGTGATTTTTCTATATTTAATTTTTTTATGTAATTATTTTTAATGGAAAATAGGGGATTTCAAGGAAAATTCAATAACATGACCAAGGAAATGTTTCTATCCTTAAGAAAATTATGGAATGTTCCTAATGACTAGAGAACCATTTGAACTAATTTTGGTGATTTTTTGAATTATATTTTATTTATTAGAATTATTTTGAGTTTTGGAGTATTAATTAATTTTAATATAAAATTAAAGTTGAAAAATGGATTTTATATTTTTCTTCAATCTTTCTAATCTCAAGGAGTCCAGAGAAATAAATTTTATATTTTTATGATTTTTCTTTGATTTATTAGAATTATTTTAGTGAAAAGGTTGGAAAATACATTTTTTAATATTAAAAATTACATTAAGCCTTTAAAATTCAATATCTTATCCTAGGGACTTAAAAAAAATATTTGGTTTGTTCCTAAGTGATTAGAATTCAAAATTTGATATTTTGGTGATTTTTAATATTTTTATGATTTTTATTATTTTTTGATTATTAAAAAAATTAAAATAATGATAAAAATCAACTTTTTTAGAAAATTACAATTTTAATTTTCGTAAGTTCCTCTGATATCAGAGAAGCTCCAAAACCATTTTTGTGAATTTTTGAAAAGTATTTTGTGAGTTATGAATTTTTAAAGTTTAATTTTATCCATTTTGCTTAAGAGGCTTAATCAACCCATTTGGTGGGGTTAATCAAGTCCAATTGACTTCAAATTTTTATGTGATGTTCCTCTGATCCTAAAGATCAGTGGAGAATTATTTTCAAGTTAATTTGATGTGTAGTTAACCCTAATTAATTAAAGTTCAACTTTGCGTGTTTAGGCCAATTAGGGTTGTTCCATGTGAATTAACTCAAGACCTATTTTTCCTAAGTTCCTCTAGTCATAAGAAACATCAAAAATTTTCCTTGAATTTATTTCTAAACATGCTAATTATTGGAATTAAAATACTCAAAACAGTAACATGCAATTGAAAAATCAATAACTTCTCATAGGGATAGCCTCTGTCCTTGGAAAATTCAGGGAATGTTCCCAAGTTCAGAGGCTTCAAAAGTCCTATAGTCTCATGCCATGGTGAATTGCCTATGCAAATGGAGAATTAAAACAATGCAGAGAGTAAATAAATCATTAAAAATAAAATACTCAATGAAATTACTTTATTTCTTTTCCACATTATTCTCCTCTATTCACTGAGCAAGAGGATATTTTTATTTTATTTTTATGATTTTTCTACACAAAGTTATGCATTTTTGAAGTTTAGGGTCAAAAATAAATAAAATATTTCATTTTCCCGCTCAATCGCCACGTGTCGCTCCCTGATTTGCTGGCGCGGTTCTGTTCATGGATGCGACTACCGTCCAACTCCATCTCGCGCCGTCCGTTGGATACACGCTCGATCGGACGAGCCGCCGCTTCTCTCCCTAGTTCTATTCACCCAAAACCGTCCAAATTCAAACTTGATATCTCCCTTGATTCTCAACAAAATTGAATGAATTTTTTTTTTAAAATGATCGTCTAATTGAGTAGCACACATCTAAACAGTGATGATATACTTAAAACATGTGAATAATTACAGAAAATTAAAACATGCTCGGTTGGAGGAGAAAAAATTTGATACCTTTATCCAAGAGGTGAGACCTCAATTGGAAATGATTGGATTGAGCTTAGGAGTGCTTAGAGAAGCTTTGGGAACAATTTGGCAGAGTTTCCCCAAGGTAATCTTTTTTATTTTCTCTCCTTGGTCATGAAGGTGGGGTTTAAATAAGGAAGGTTATGCTGGAGCTTGGGTGGCCATGAGGGTTGGCTTGGTTCATTCACGAAGGTTTTTTGGCTGAGAAAAACTCACATGATTGAGCTTGATCTTGGTGCAATCAATTGGGTTATGCCATGTGTAAAGTCAAGGATTTAAATGGCATGGGTGTAAGAAGCATTTTTGGACCAATTTGGGTCAATTCATGGTTTTGGCTTGGTTCACTCACCAAGGCTTGATTTGGGCTGATGTGAGATCATTTGGGTAAGCCTCACATGTGTGGTGAAGTCCCCATCCAAGGTGAGGTGGCCAATTTTGGTTAAAGTATATCATGAATGGGGTTAAAAAAGGTTTAGTGAAGGCGTAGGAAAGGCTCCCCTCTTCTTGCCATAAGTGGCATGGTGAGGTGGAAAGGGCTCCCCATGGCTTGCATATGGCTTATGCTTGGCTCCATGACTTCATTTGGCTTGCTCATGGTTTGGGAAAAGGTTGGCTCACTTGCATGGAAAAGGGTTATTTGGAATTTTGAAAACTTTGGATTCCATTGATGGGATTTTTTATGATGCTACAAATGGGTTGATTTCATGATGGTTTAAGACTTTGGTCAAATAGTATTATCAAAGGAATGATGAAGAAAAGGTTTCATGTGGGCTTGGGAATGGACTTTGGGCTTTTAAAATTTGGTAAAGGTGGGCTTTTAAAATGGTTTAAGGGAATGGGCTTTTATGTTTCAAAATGGGCTTTTAGATAAAAAAATTTGTAAAGGGCCATGCCAAATAAATGTTGGGTTTAGTTTAAGGATATGTCATGAGTGATTTAAAACAAATTTGGAGTGATTTGGGATTGAATTGGGTTGGATTTTGGTTTATTTGGTAAAGGGGCTAAGGTGGGCAGAATTGGGCTAACTTAGGCTAAGGTTGGGCTAATGTTAAAATTGATGTAAAATAGATTTTGAGAAATGTTTAGGGGAATGTTATGAAGAGTTTTCAACTTTGGTTGGGGTTCAATCTTGGGATTTGGGCCTATTTGGGTTCATGGTGGATTTAGGCCAAATTAAGGAATTTTGGGTTTGGGTTGAATTTGAGTAGGCTTGGGTCCAAATTTTGGGCAAATTATGTTAGTGTTTTGTTTATGGAGATGTTAGGGAAGATTTAGAAAAGGTTTGGGGTTAATTGGAGTTGAGTTGGGTTAGGTTTGGGCTAAGTTTAGCTCATGGGTCAAAATTGGGCTTTAAGTTTAAGAATGAAATTGGACCTAAATGTCAATCAAATTGGGCTTAAATTTGGTCTAAATTGATATTGGAGATATTGAATTGAAGTTTAGAATTGAATTGGACCAAAATTGAGGTCAATTAGGGAGGTTTGGTTTCACATTGGGTTCATTTGGGTTAAAAATGGGTCAAATTGGGTATTTTCGTAAAAGTGGGGTAAATTGACAAAATTGGCCCATGGTGTAGTTGAACAAAATGAAACTGGGAATATTTAGGATTTTCTGGATTTTTTTGGGAAGTTTTGGAATTTTTGGAATTTTGGGTCAAGAGGGGCATTTTGGTAATTTGGAGGGTATTGGGGGTATTTTTGGAATTTTTGGAATTTTTGGTCAAAGATGATCACTTTGAATGGTGAGAAATGTTTAAGGACTGATTTTGAGGAATTTTGAGGAATTTGGGTAATTTTGCAAATTTTGGGTCATTTCAAGGGCATTTTGTAGGTTTGGCGGGTCCGGAGCCCCGGGGGTCAAAAATTGAAATTTTGGAAAAATGAAGATTGATTGAATGTGAGTAGAATGAAATCACTTTGGTTGAGCCATGAAGCCATATTAAGCCCATATGAGCCATGAGAGGACTCATTTGAGGTATTCACTATGTTGTTCCTAACCCTCTTAGCCAGGGGCTTAGGGGTTAAGAACCATCCATGTGAATTACCTACATGAGTCAGAAAGTCAAGTTGGGTGAGAGTGTGGTTTTAGGACTTGGAATGTGTGTGAGAGTGTGGTGTATGTGCAAGTCAACCCTCACCAGACCAGGCCACCCAGGGTATCCCTAAGGCCAAAAAGTCCTATAGGGAACTCATCCTTTAAACCTCCACATTTGATCTCAACCCTCTAGGTGATTAGGGGTCTACCATCAAACTTGTGAGGTTTGCAGGGAGTCAAGAGGTCTTTGAATTTCTAAAGGGTGGGTTCCACTTCTAGTCTTCTAAGATTAGTCAAAGGAAAAGCCTAAGGCTAGATCCTAAAGACTAAGGAGAGAGAAAAGAAAAGACCTCATCAAAAATGAGGTCAACAAATGGACCCCCAATAGGTGTGGTGTGCTAACCAAGCACACCGAGTGTATTGGCGTTGACCGAAGAGATCAGCAAGACCAACACAGATGTCCAAGTGACGCACTTAGGACAGAGTAGAAGAATTCCTGTTGGGGATATATTTCCAAGACTGGAGATCCCCGAACTCTCGCCGGGAATGAAAAGGAGGTGAATTCCAAATCACAAGATCTGGGGAATTCGATTTAGATTTCGTTTCATTTTAATTTCATGTTTCAATGTGTGAGTTTAAATTTCGATTTGTTTTGAGTTTCAATTTCGATTGAGGTTTAATTTAAAATCAATTTAAGGAAATTTTGAATTTGAAATTTGGATTTGAAATGAGGATTGAAACTTAGGTTTCAACCTCGGGATTGCGAAGAGAACTGGAATTTAGATACCAGCCTCAGAAATTTAGAGGGTTGAAATTTAGGTATCAACCTCGAAAGAGGATTGAAATTTAGGTATCGATCTCGAATGAGAGTCGGAATTTAGGTATCGACCTCGAAATTTCAGGGGTGCAGAAAAGCTTCTCGGAAGAGTGCTAGTTTAGCGGACACCGAGATCGGGATGCCATGTAGGTCCTATACCCAAGTTGAAGGGTTGACACCGAGGTCAGGATGCCATGTAGGTCTTATACCCAAGTCGGAGGATTAACACCGAGGTCAGGATGCCATGTAGGTCTTATACCCAGGTCGGAGGATTATAGGTCTTATACCCAGGTCGGAGGATTAACACCGAGGTCAGGATGCCATGTAGGTCTTATACCCAGGTCGGAGGATTAACACTGAGGTCGGGATGCCATGTAGGTCTTATACCCGAGGTCGGAGGATTAACACCGAGGTCGGTCGCCATGTAGGTCTTATACCCAGGTCGGAGGATTAACACCGAGGTCAGGATGCCCTGTAGGTCTTATACCTGAGTCGGAGGATTAACACCGAGGTCAGGATGCCATGTAGGTCTTATACCCAGGTCGGAGGATTAGAGTACGGAAAAAATTTCTCGGAAGAATGCGGGATTAGCGGAAATTCAGAGAAGAGAGTCGAAGATTGAGTATCGATTTCAAAATGAGAACTGGAAGTTAGGTACCAGTCTCAGAAGGACAGAAACTAGAAGTTAGGTACCGGTCCCAAAAGTTAGTATTTGATTTAAGTTTTGAAGATTCTGCTGAAAATTTAGTGTAGTAGAAGATTTGAATGAGATGTGAAAGTGTTTCACATCTCCAGAGGGTTAATCAAAGTTTGATTATTTGGCGAAGGATGTGAATCCATGCCATCAGAAAAAAATCAAAAATTTCGTGGTTATGTGTCAGTAGACTCAGTCGACCTTCTCAAAAAGAGGAAAGGGATTGCGGGGAGTCGAAGAGATTTCGAGAACAGCCAGAGGCTGGGGATATCGGATTCGGAGAATCGTTTTCATTGTTTTTTTAGTGATTTGATTTTGTTTTGTTTTGATTTTCAAGTTATTTTGTTTTATTTGGATTTTGAATTTGGATTCTTGTTTTTATTTTTTTTTTAAAAGTTTCGTCTTCGATTGAAATTTTCACTTTGATCTGAATTTTCATTCATTTATTTGATTCACAACTTGACGTTTTAAGTAGATTTGCTTTGAATTTTGGTTTGTGTTTTATTAAGACTTTGAATTCAATTTTATTTTGTTGTTATTATCTCATTCAAATCGTTCTTCGTTCAACTTTTTTTTTAAAGCCGAGTTAAACCCAGATCTGGTCGCGTTTGCAGTCAATTGCACAAAACTGAAGGCAAAACACAAAATTCATTTCCATTAAAATGTTGAAGACACATCAGGTGATTCCATCGAAACATTTCTGATGACATTCTTCTGAAACACACTTTTATAGAAGTTCATATATATCTGAATACAGACTGCACTAATATCTTCATGTATTCTGACAAAACTGTCTGTTCGATCCATCCATGTCTGAAAAGTAGACTACACAAGTAATAACATCACCTTCTAAGCCACTTTATGGAGGAGAATCCCACGTAGGTGGTTTTAGAGGTGTGCTACTACTATGTAGCCTACAACTCGTAGGGCTGCAGATTCTCTAGTTCTGGATCTGGCTGGAAATAGATCGAAATCTTACTCTCATCCATCCTTCTGAGGGTGATGGAGATTCGCTCGTAGGGAACTCCCGGTATGCAGTGCTTTGCTACATCTGCACCATTTCCTTGCAGAACGAGAACAGAGCCTACCGGTAGAGGTATCTCGACCGGCCCTCGGAATTCTCCGGGGCCAACTATCCGGACTTCTGTCCCGAACATAATGCTGCATGTGTTGATGAAGGAAACGGTACAAAAGGGCCTTACAAAATCATGATGATCTATGTGAGGTGGGATGCAGTCTCCTTTTGCGTAGATGTTGATAATACAGCTGTTCGGTATGCAATCGACAGGTAAGACTCGCCAAGCAACCATCCTCTTTATCATTTTCTTAATCAGCACTGGCATTGGATCCACTTCATCGTAGCGGAGTATCCCCGACGGATTTCCTTTCTTTTCATCAGCAAAGTTGTAACAGCATCCGAATTAGAGTGTAATCCTCCCTTTGCCTCGTTTCCATTTCTTTGGCTCAGATAGGTCTTGCTTAGGAGTCGTCCTGCACGACCTAGTTTCTTCTGTTCCATGACGTAGTCTACAATCTCACTCTGCTCGTAGTGAGAGAAAACATCTGTATGTAACTCCAGTCCTTCCAGGATGTTGACATATCTGCCTCTGATTCTCCGAAAGTACTCAAAATTCTGCTTCCGCACCCTCTGGATCATTTCCAGCTCGTGCTCTGAAATTATCTGTAGCTGTCGGGGCCTAGTGACGTATTGTGGGATATATGGCTCCACACCGTCACGCTCTCCTGGAATCATCACTATCCCAAGTGCAGGCTCTATAGTAGTCTCCTCTGGAACAACCTCTGCTATGGTGCTCCTGAGGGCTGGCCTCCTTGGGGCAACTGCTGTGGTCATCGGAAGAGTCGTCACTATCTCAGGTGCAGGCTCTGTAGTAGCCTCCTCTGGAACAACCTCTGCTATGGTGCTCCTGAGGGTTGGCCTCCTCGGGGCAACTGTTGTAGTCATCGGAATTTCTTCCTTGTTCTATTCCTCTGTTAATTTCTTTAACATTTTGGCGATACGCCGATTCTTGTTTCTTCTTTGGGTTGCTTGTCGAGTGGCTCTTCTTTCCCTTGAATCTCGGTAGGGGCAGCATTGACAAGCTTTCCTCCTGTAGTAGTTATCACTGATTTCATCTTGTTATCTTTGGTCGCGTTTATCTTCCTTTTCTTGTTTGCAGTATGGGGAACTTTCTCATTAAGCCTCATCACTGTCTTTCCATGGGACTACCTGGGATCCACCGTAGTCCAGGCAGTTTGTTCATATTCCAATTCCAGCTGTGCAAATTCCGAGTCAATCTCTATCACATCATCAGCTTTCAGTTCTTCTACGTTAAGTGCAAGGCTTACGCCATCCTTAAAGTTCAGGAACAACCGCCCGTTCGACATTTCCCTGAAAGAAAAAATAAGGAAAGGATCAGGGGCTGTACTCAGAACGAGAACAATAAGAAAGTTGCTTATTAATGGAGAATTCTTATTTTATTATTTCAAATTTCACAAGAGCAAGAAAAGATAAGAAAAGATAAGGAATGGGTTTGATTGAGAAGGAAGGGTTAAAATTTTATTATTACAAGTTCACATGTTTTCTTTTTAGCACATTTTTTATTTTATCATTCATCCCTTTTTATTTTGTTTTATTTTATTTTGGGTTCGGACCCGATTCATAAGTGATTACTCTACCCGTGCTTCTAGGAATGAGATTTCATTCTTCGAAACATCAGGTCGCGTAATACTTTTTCAAATATTGTCCATTGATCGGAAGCATAGATCGTTCCCCACGGCAATTCACAAGCTGGTAGGAACCTCCTGAGTATACTGTCTCGACCATGAACGGCCCCTCCCAATTTAGTTCAAATCTGCCTCCTATCTTGCGGTGTACAAGAATAAGTCTCTTGAGAACTAGAACTAAATCACCGACTTTGAATGCTCTTGGGCGGACCAGTTTATCGTGGGCCTGGATCATCTTGGCTTGATATAGTTCCAGATTCTACTGGGCTGCAAGTCGCTTCCCTTCCAAACTTTCCAGTTCTTCCAATCGTAGTCTGGCCTTCTCTTCTGTGGTAATCTTGTTCGCAACTGCGATTCGGAGTGACGGAAGCTGAACCTCCAAAGGTAAAACGGCCTCGGACCCGTACACCAGAGCGTAGGGCGTGGGCGGGTAGGAGTTCTGAAAGTCGTCCTGTAGGCCCATAAGGCTTCTAACAACTTCTCGTGCCAATTTCTCTTGTTGTCGTCCAAAGTTTTCTTTAGGATTTGGACGAGAGTTTAATTAAAGTCCTCGGCCAAGCCGTTTGCTCTTGGGTAGTAGATCGTCGAATATCGTCAGTCGATCCCGTGCCTTCTGACAAAATTGTTGATCTTCGTACTTCTGAATGCTGACCCATTATCCGATATAATTCTGCGCAGTACTTCGAACGGTAGACCACCTGATTCTTGAAGAATTGTAACACATGGTGTGCTTTAACTTCTCTGAGCGGTATAGCTTCTGCCCATTTGGAAAAGTAATCTGTTTCTGCAAGAATGAAGCGATGTCCTCTTGAAGAAGGCAGTTCTATCGGACTCACTATATCTGTGCCCCAACACTCAAATGGCCACGACGCAATCGTCGGATGTAGCACATTTGGAGGTTGATGTAGAATCACTCCATGCACTTGGCACTGGTGACAGCTTTTGGCAACTTTCATGCAGACGGTCATCATCGAGGGCCAGTAGTACCCTAGTCTTTTAATCTTCATTTTCATTTTCTGACAGACTGATGAGCGCCACAAAGTCCTGAGTGCACCTCTTTAACAATTTCACGAGCCTCGGACCCGCTCAGGCACCTTAGCCACATCTGGTCAAAAGACCTTCTGTATAACGTATTATGTATTAATGCGTAAGATAGAGTTCTTTTCTTGATTTGATGGGCTAACGACTTATTGTCTGGTAGGTTTCCTGTTTGCAAGTAGTCTATTAGCGGTTGTCGCCAATCTTCTGCATTCTCTGCTATTGTTGCAACCGATTCTTCTCGCCTTTTCGATTCGGACATTGCGTCCATGTCGAGCTGTGATAGGAACTGTCGTCCCTGAACTGACACTTCAACTGACTCATCCTATGGGCAGGCAAATTCTTTTGCAAGGCGAGCTAGAGCATCTGCAAGAGCATTTTCTTTTATGGGAATTTTGTAGATTGTCACATTTGGAATTTGCTCCAACAGTTTCATGGCATACTGAAAGTACTGCTCGAGTTTTGGCTTTACAATCCTGTACTGTCCGGCGATCTATTGAATGATCAACTGCGAATCCCCGTAGATGTTGATATATGTTATCCCCATCTGAATGGTTAACTCCAATCCAGTTATGAGAGCTTCGTATTCTGCTTCGTTGTTTGTACACGGTTTTGTTAAGTGGTAGGAGTATCTTAACATCCCCCGCTCCGGTGTTATAAAGATTAGTCCGTTTCCTGCCTTACCGGGCTCTATCGTTTGCAATTCTCTGTCTTTCTGTGCTGAAGATGCTCCATCGAAGTACAGTTCCCAACACTGATCATCGAGGTCTTCTAAATTCATTATTTCCTCGTTAGGCAAGTCGTCGTTGAGAGGCGATTCTGCTGGCAAAGGGTGTGCTGCAAGGAAGTCTGCTAGGACTTGTCCCTTTACGGCACGAAGAGGCACGAAAGTTATATCGAATTGCAATAGTATCATCGACCACCTGGCAAGTCTGCCAGAAAGTGTTGGACGGGTCATCAAATATTGCAATGGATTAAACTTTGAAATAAGGTTAACCTTATGAGAAAGCATGTAATGCCTGAGCTTCTGAGCGGCAAAGATCAGTGCCAAACAATGCTTCTCAATAGGAGGATATTTGACTTCCGTTGGAATCAGACGACGACTTAAGTAGTAGAGAGCATTTTCTTTTCCCTTGTCATTGACCTGGGCTAGCAGGGCTCCAAGGGAGTCGTCTAAAGCCGCGATATAAAGTATTAAAGGTCGACTCGAGACCGGGGTCGCTAAGACAGGAGGTGTCATTAAATACTGCTTAATGTCCTCGAAGGCCCGCTGACATTTCTCTTCCCAAACGAATTTAGCGTCCTTTTTAACTAATGCCGAGAAGGGCTGACACCTACCTGACAAGTTCAAGATAAAGCGTCGAAGATATGCCAATTTCCCTTGAAAGGACCGTAGTTGTTTCAAGGTTTTAGGAGGTGGCATTTCTAAGATAGCTTTAATCTTTTCCGGATCGATTTCAATTCCACGATGTCGGACAAAAAATCCTAAGAATTTCCCAGAGGTGACGCCGAAGGCGCATTTCAGAGGATTCATCTTAAGGTTATATTGTCTTAATCGCTCGAAAACAGTTCTCAAATCATACAGGTGATCTTCTTTCAGTTTGCTTTTGATAACCACGTCATCCACGTAGCACTCGACTTGGTTGTGAATGAGATCATCAAAGATCCTCGTCATTGCTCTTCGGTAAGTTGCTCCTGCGTTCTTCAGTCCGAAAGGCATTACTGTGTAGCAGTACACTTAGATTGGCGTTCTGAATGCTGTGAGCTTTTCGTCTTCTGGTGCCATCTTTATTTGATTGTATCCTGATGATCCATCCATGAAAGAGAAGATTTCATGTGTTGACGCTATGTCGATCATCAGTTCTAGAATTGGTAGCGGAAATTCGTCTTTTGGACATGCTTTATTTAAATCTCTGAAATCCACGCAGACTCTGATCTGACCATTCTTCTTTCTGACTGGTACGACGTTGGCTAACCAAGTCAGGTATTGCTCTTTACGGACAAATTTAGCGTCTATTAGCTTCTTAACTTCAGCTATTACTTGTTGTTCGATTTCTAGACGCATTCTTCTCGAAACTTGTCTAACTGGAATGGAAGTAGGATCCACTCCTAGCCTGTGAACTGCAACTTCTGAGGCTAATCCTGGCATTTCGTCATAACTCCAAGCAAAACAGTTCTTGAATTCCATTAACAGCTTGATTATGTTCTCGGAGTCTTGTTTGTTGAGTAAGCAGCTAACAAAGGTAGGCCTAGGCTCTTCGCTAGTACCTAAGTTAACTTCCATTAACTCGTCTATCATGGATTTAATTTCTTCTTCGAATTCTGGTGGAGCGTCTCCAATTTGTAGATCTTCGAGATCTTCTGAAGCTTCCAAGCAATCTTCATTGGATTTGCAAGTGACAACCAAGAAAAATTCTGAATCATCAACTGGTGCTACTGTGCCGAATCCAAGACCATGTTTTGAATTGGGAGGCCGACTGGCGTTATTCCATAACCTTTCAAAGCGTTGTGATTGACCTTTTGTCCACTGCTTAGGCAAAATACCGCGCTGAATTAAATTTTGGACACAGGGAGAATACCACTCAAACGACAATTCTATTATTTCAGAAGAAGTAACATCTTCAAATTGTACATCATTTTCAGTTTTGGAGGAAGAAGCACCACGGTAGAACTTGATTGGCTTGGTACCGCCACCATGTACCTCTTTGACCACCATACCCTCGACTTTATTAGAATGGATCGGGGTTAGGGTCATAGTATGCACACAGCGATTTATCTTCTCGTACATTGATTTGTATTCTTCATTCTTTTCATCTTCAAGAGAAATTTTGAACTGGGGTTTCTTTTGACTTATTGTCGCTGCTTCTTTCTTGATTTCTTCTTCTGCTTCTGAACTGTTCTCCCAATCAACGTGGATGAAGGGTTTCTTCTGTCCAATTGTCCCAACTTCTCTTCCACGAGCTCGTCCCCGGCCTCGACCTCAGATACAAGTTCTGGAGAAACCTTCACCATCTCGCCGTAAGGGAGTGGTGAGTGACTGTTGGACTAGAACCTCAAGTTCTTCGTCGTCTCGAATTTCTTTTGCTTCGTTGGATGTGGCATCTCTGGAAAAGATTGTTTTCTTCGGGGTGCGTAGTAGGCTGCATCTTCATGTATTCCGATTTCATGTACAGAGAACGGTTGCAAATCACCTTTAATACACTGTTCTTGTCCTCCTTCATAATATTTTATGCACTGGTGCAGAGACGACGGTACCATCCGGTTTTCATGCATCCACGGTCGACCCAGTAGAGCGTTGAAGGATGTCTCAGAATCAATTATGTGGAACTTTACGGTTGTCTTGGCCAACTCACCGATCTTCATTAATAGGGTTATTGATCCGAAAGCTCTTTCTCCTTTCTGGTTGAAGCCTCTTAGCATCATCTTGTCTGCTTCGAGATCACGGGCATCAATCTTTAAATAGGCTAGAGTCCGGAGGTTCATTATATTAATCGATGCTCCCGGATCAACTAACACCCTGGAGAGCGTGAACTTTCCAATACTAACTGAAATGTACAGTGGTCTGTTGTGATCTGCTATTCCAAGTAGTAGATCATCATCCGTGAAGGTAACACCACGCTGTCCTTTTAATGAGAAAACCTCGTCGAAGGAATTACCGGACATTTGAGCTAAGCAAATTTCTGGATCAAGTAAGGCCTTGATCAGAGCTTCCCTCATCTCCTTTGACAGGATCAGAGCATCGTAGATGCTCAGTTTGGCTGGTAGTTTCCTAAGATGGGCTAGCACATTATAGTCCACTTTGTTACCAGAATGTTCAGTTTCTTCCCGGAGGGGCAACTCTTCTGCTGGGGTTGGCTCTTCCTGAGCAACCACCTGCTTTCCTTTATCCTTCGGACCCATTCTCGAGGGTAGAATTTTTCCACTTCTTAGGTTGACCTCTGTAATTTCTTCTGAATCTGCCGGTGTCTCTTCTTGAATAGGAACGACTAACTCTTCTGAAGTTGCTTCGGCGTCTAATAATACTAACTCTATCGTGATCGGAGCTCCTCGGAATTCACAAATAGACTCGTGACTTACTGAACTTTCGTAGCCATCTTTGTGAATGTCCTCCTCTTCGTCACGGCCATCTAAGTTCTGTATGATTTGAGAATCGTTTATCGTATCGAAATTAAGATCCAGATTAGGTTGGTTGTCGTTAGTTACGTAATCATTAGAAACAGTCAAGACGTAGCCAACACCATAACTCTTATCATTATAAGATCCCACCGGGGCGAGCAAATAATCATATAGAGTCAGAGGTTCGAGGGATTTTTCCCCCGAATCAGAAACAACCATCCTAGGATAAGCAGCCCCTAGTCTACCCTTCGGAACCTTGGTCTTTTCTTCTTCCACGATCTTCTCCTCCTCCTGGGGCGGTTCTTCAATTGCTAGCAATAGTGCCGGCTTAGCAGGTTTTGAACTTTGAGTTGAAGCGCGCACCGAAGCGGTTCGGATGTGATCCAAAATTTTCTTCGATGACTTCATACAAATTGTGCTCCATTCATTGTCAGACGTGTATGGGTCTATCGGAACAATGGGATCCGTCGAAATAACATTGACGGAACCTACTTTTTGGGGCTCCTTCATGTATTCTATCGGGATCGTTATGTTCCCTCTTCGAAGATTACTTTCGAGCCAATTCTTGAAGGTGAAGCAGTCTTCTATCTTATGTCCGATCATCCGGTGGTATGGGCAGTACATCAGGTGATCTTTCTTGTCGACTTCCTCGGGCTTCCTAGGCTCGCAGTAACTGAAAGTCGGGCGTCTTCATCAAGCTACGAAACATTTTTGCCACTACTTTAGTCTTGAACGGGTATTCTCTATTTAGAAGTTCTCTCAGGGTACGCTGCGGACGAGGCGGCTGTTCATAATGCTGAGGTGATTGATAGCTCGGTCGAGGTTGTTGGTGGCCCTGTTGAGGTTGCTGATATGTCCGTTGCGGTGGTGGATAACTGGGTTGTGGTCGCTCTAGCGGTATTTGCACTGGCTGCTTGCCCTTATCTACTACCGCGACGAGTCCGGACTTCTTTTCGAACGCTTTAACGGGCTTCTGTTTATCAGTCTTGTCTACAAAACTTAGCTGTTTCGCCTCCTCTTGTAAGCTCCCGGCCTTGCTAAGCAACTTCTCAAAAGTCTTGATGGTAAATCCTTTGAGGAGAAGTGCTATCGGGCCGTGAATATTCTTAAAGCAGGATGCCGACTACATGCTGTTCCTGAAGTTGTGGTTCACACTTCATACTTAAGTTTCTCCATCGAAGTATGTAATCCACTAAAGTCTCGTTCGGCTTTTGCTGCTCCACCACTAGATCACCAATAGTGATGTGGTGCTGAGCTCCGGCAAATCGTTTAATGAAGAGATTCCCGGCTCCGAAAAAGTCTTCACCGAGCCGTTCGGCACTCCGCGTACCGGCCGAAGGCGATCCCTGACAAACTGCTGACAAACTGGCGGAAGAGTAAAGCGTCGCTTCCACCGGCATTGCAGCAACTAGCACGAAAATGTGCAACATATTGCCGGGGGTTTCCTGTTCCATCAAAGGTCTTAAACAGAGGTGGTACGAAGCCTTTCGGGTATTAGACTGCATCGAACTCCTCGGGGTAAGGTCTACCAGTCTGAATAGATGCTCCATTCTTGGATTGTGGTAAAGCTTCTCGCACCTGCTGTTCTACCATGTTTTTAATATCCTTTTATGGAATCACGCTTTGTGTAGAATCCTTCTTTGGTTGCTCGTCCCCATAGACGGATGTGATCTCTTTTCCTCCATCCGCAATATGGATGATCTCTGGGGGTGTCTCTTTCGATGCTTGGGCCCGACTGCGGAGAGTGGATAAGGCGGCAGCCCATCTCTTCCATCCTCTTTGCCATCTGGGAAATTGTATCATCTCTTTCCCGAAGCTGTGCTCTCAACACTTCTGGTTTATCTCTTTCCGCAGCTGATGGGGCACCTTGTGAAGCTGACGATGCCCGTGTCTCAACCATGTTGATCTCAGCATGCTTGTCATCCATAAATTCTGATGAACCAACTTCATCTTCTACCTTCTCTTCTCTTTCTTTTGCTAACCGTTGGATGTCGGTTCTTAACTTGTCTATGGCATCTTCTAGTGGCCTTTTCCGCACGGTCTCGCAGTTGTCATGTGACGATTGTCGGACTTCCTCTTCAGGAGTCTCCTTCATCGCAGTAGAACTTTCTTCGGACACGAGGATCCTGATAAGACTTTTCTTCTCAGGACATTGTTTTGGCCTCAGCACACCAGTAGTAGGTCGCCATACCATCCTTCTTGCAGCCGGAAGCCTAGGACTAGATGGTCTGTCGGCTATGTGCTGGAAGGTGGTATCCTCCCTAATTTGCGGCCACGATACGATAACAGGTGAACCTCTTTCACTAGCTTGGACTTTCTTCTTCGGCCTTTCTACGGCAGTGGCAGGCTCCACTCGTGGTCTGAGGCGGGATTTAATTGGCACTCGTCTCATCCTTCTCAGAATCTCTGACACAGGACATCCTTCCTTCCTGACCAATTTCTCGACTACTGCTCGCAATCGGGTAAGCGGTGTAGCCTTGCTCTTCTTCTTCCTGCTATCACTGTAATATGCGGGCTGAGGTAACGCAGCAGTAATCCTTCTGGCATCTTCCTCATCAGATGCGGCAGAGAGCGGGTGGAATCTACTTCCTTCTAACAGTGGCGAGTATTCTGGCAACAGCGGCAAGTATTCTGGCAGTTCTTCTTTTTCTTCAGGGATTCCTTCAAGAAAGGCGGCTTCAGCTTCTCTGACTTTCCTGATCTTAACAATCTTTATGTTCTTATTCCTTCTTTGTGTCCGGGTTAAGGGTCTATACCTCGAACTGGACCCTATCTCGAAAACAGACGGTATTGCGGCTGATCACAGAAAAATATGTTAAGAAATTCATACCTATTTTTGATGAAATTGCACTTTAAAGAAAGATATTTTCTTTATTTTATTGCAGGAATAAAGATTTATTGGTGATAGAAGCAAAATGCATGAAATGGAGCAAATTTGTATCAAAAAGTAAGAAATTCATGCAAATATAACTACTTCTCCGACGGCGAGATCGAGGCCGCCGACGGTAAGATCGTGAGGAGAAATTTCTGAAGGAATTATAACTACCTCGCTGACAGCGAGCCCGAGCCCGCCGACAGCGAGATCGCGCGGTTTGAAGACCTTCTAGAAGCTCCGCTGACGGCGAGGTCGGTTCCCGCCGACGGCGAGCTAGTTCAAAATGCATATACATTGAACCTGGACACTTTTTGATGAGGTGTTTAAGCACCCCTTGGACCTTTGCTTACCGCTATAAATAGAGGCCGAATTCTAGAGTCTAGGTGTGTCTTTTGAGTCTTCTGTGAGTATATTTCTAGTGTCTTAAGTGTAGTTTGAGTGAGTTTAGTGAGTTTATTAGTTTAATTGAGTACTATTTAGTTGCTGTACTCGAAGGAAAAGTCAAAGGAACTTCTAGGAGTACGTCAGGAAGGAAATTAAGATAAGTATCTTTGTTTATTGTTTTTAACTTTAAATGAAATCCATGCTTTGTTTTATTCTCATGCATTTTGAGTAGTTTTCTTAGTCTTTCTCCTTGTTTATGAAAATTATGTGGTTTGATGAAATTAAATAAAGACACTTAATATAATATAAATAAATTGTGATAATTTTTACTTTAAACTTAATTTACTTTCAATCTAGCCAATTGAGTAGTTAAAATATGTTGAATTATCAACTATAGTAAAAATTACATCCAATATTCAGGGAAGTCAAAAACCTTGGAAGGCGGGTGCAAATAAATAGGGAAATATTAATTATCGGGCGTAGAATTGGATATTTTATTGTGACATACTAAAATACTCAATTCTATCCTACTGTTTGAGAGCTGAAGTGTAGATGTTAGCCCTCAGGTGAGGAGAACGTGGGAGCTCTAAAGTGGCAGCCAGTATCCTCCCAGCTCGTACTGCGATTCGCAATCAAACATAGGATTAGTCAATGTTCTTTGCACCTGGACCAAAGGGTAAAGAATAGGAATGCTCCTATTTGTCACAATACAATTTAAAAATTCTAATTAAATTCATCATTTCACTTAATTTTCTAAAAACAAGGAGAATGATACTTTTTCTGAATTAATTAAATCAACTTATTTCAAGCATTAGTTTTCTTTAGTTTATTATAGCTTACTTAGAATTCCGTTCACTTTATTAAGTAATTCCTTTAAATTTAGGCGATAACAATTATGTTAAAAACTTCCCCGTGGGATCGATAACCGAGGACTCCACTAGAGCCTCGTATTACCCGATACGATACGTATACTTGCGTAGAATCCACATTATACATTAAATCATATTCCTATATTTAAAGCGGGATCAAGTTTTTGGTTCCGTGGCTATAAACATAAATTACATACATACAAAAAGTGGGTCAAGTTTTTGGCGCCGTTGCCGGGGAAGTAAAGAAATTATTTACTAAAGTAACGAACTAAGCTAAAAATTTATTTTAAAAATTGTATGTGAAAATTTGGAAACAAAAATTTAATACCTTACGATTCAGAATTAGAGCATACAATTAAAAGAAATAGAAAACAAAAAAGAGAAATTATAAATTTAACACAAATGGCAAATATACCTGAAAATCAAAATAACAATCAACCAAGACCATTACGAGATTATGTCAACCCTACATTAGATGAAATTCATTTAACTATTCAAAACCCTGATGTAGCTGCTAATTCATTCGAACTTAAACCTGCAATTATCTAAATGGTACAAAACAATCAATTTAGTGGTTCACCTACTGAAGATCCTAACTTACATCTTGCTAGTTTTTTAGAACTATGTGCTACTTTTAAATATGAAGGAGTATCTAACGATGCTATCGGACTTAGACTTTTTCCTTTTTCTTTAAGGGATAAGGCTAAAATGTGGTTAAATTCGCTAAGCACTCGGATCTATTAAAACTTGGGAGAATTATCACAAAAATTTCTATCCAAATATTTTCCACCATCTAAAACTGCTAAGCTTAGAAATGATATAACTTCTTTTAGTCAGTTTGATGGAGAGTCGATATAAGAATCTTGGGAGAGATTTAAAGAACTTCTTAGGAAATGCCCACATCATGCGTTACTAGATTGGTTAATTATCCAAACTTTCTATAATGGATTAGTAGGATCTTTAAGATCAATCATCGATGCTGTTGCTGGAGGATCATTAATGTCAAAACCATTTGATGAAGCCTATGCACTAATCGAAGAAATGACAAAAAATAATTTTAATGGCCTGCTGATAGAATGAATCCGAAAAAAATAGCTAGTATTCATCAAAATGATACAATATCTATGTTAGCTTCACAAATTGCTGCTATATCTAAAAAATTAGATCATTTTGGAATGAATTACTCTCCAACTATAACGAAGAAAATTCATCCGGACAACTTATAGAATCTCAATCTCAATATGAATCAATTAATGCAATTAACAACGGACTCAATAATCCTTATGCAAATTATTATAATCCTGGATGGAAAAATCATCCTAATTTTAATTGGAATAATAATAATACAACTAATCAACCATGGATGAATAATATGACACAACAATTAGGAAATCCATCTAATCAAGGAAATCCTAATTATAAACCTAATTATCCACTGGATTTAATAATAATAACCCTCAATTTAAAGATAAGAAATTATCTATAGAAGTGTTAATATTAAATATGGGTCAACATTTACAAAATCAAGGAAATCAATTACAAAATCAAGGAACAGCTATAAAAAATATTGAAAATCAACTTGGACATATCGCTACTGCACTTAATAATAGAATACCTGGAACATTTCCTAGTAATGTAGAAATAAATCCTAAGGACAAGGGAAATGAACAAATTAAAGCGATACAATTATGAAGTGGAAAAGAATTAGAACCTCGAATTCAGAAAGAACTTGAAACTCAAAAAGAGGAAGTGAAAATTGAAAAGGAAAAGAATCAACAAGATCAAAACTTAGAAAATCCTTTAATACCAATGAAAATTCCTATTGAAAAACCTCCACCACCATTTCCTCAACGACTAATTCAACATAAAAAAACAAACAATTTGCTAAATTCCTTGAAATTTTGAAGAAATTAACGATAAATATTCCTTTCGTAGAAGCTTTAGAACAGATGCCAAACTATGTAAAATTCATGAAAGATATTTTAAATAAAAAAAGAAAATTTACCGATAATGAAATGGTTGCACTTAGTGAAGAGTGTAGTGCTATTATTAAAAAAAAACTTCCTGAAAAATTAAAAGATCCTGGTAGTTTCACTATACCCTGCGCTATTGGAGAAAAATTTTATGGAAAATCTTTGTGTGACTTAGGAGCAAGCATCAATCTAATACCTCTATCAATTTTTAAAAGATTAGGATTGGGAGAAATTTTACCTACTTCAGTAACTCTTCAGTTAGCTGACCGTTCTGTTACATATCCTAAGGGAGTTATTGAAGATGTATTAGTAAAAGTGGATAAATTTATCTTCCCTGTAGATTTTATTGTTCTAGATATGGAAGAAGATAAAGAAATTCCTATCATTTTAGGAAGACCATTTTTAGCCACTAGAAAAGCTATGATTGATGTTCGTAAAGGAGAATTAACTATGAGAGTAAATGACCAAAAAGTAACTTTTAATATTGCTAAATCAATGAAATATCTGCCGCTAGAAAAAGATGATGAGTGTTTTCGAATGGAAGTACTTGATCATTTACAAAAAGAACATTTTAAAGAATATTATGAAGAGAAATTAGAAAAAGAAAATATTGAATTAATTGAAAAATCCGAGATAAATGAAGAATTAGATTATGTTCAAGAAAAATTTGAATTTTTGGATAACACGAAAAACACCGAAAAGAATATAGTTCCATCAATTATTAAACCTCCTGAACTTGAATTAAAAATGTTACCTAATCATTTAAAATATGCTTACTTAGGAAATTCTTCAACTCTACCAGTTATTATTTCATCTGAATTAAATGAATCTCAAGAACAAAAACTTTTAAATACGTTAAAAAAGTATAAGAAAATTTTTGGTTGGACTTTAGCAGATATTGAAGGAATTAGTCCTTCAATCCGTATGCACAGTGATTATTTTAGATAATGAACATAAACCTAAAGCCGATCCACAAAGGAGATTAAATCCGATAATGAAAGAAGTAGTCAAGAAAGAAATTTTAAAATGGTTAGATAATGGTATTATATATCCTATTTCGACGATGCTTGCGGTAAGCCCAATTCATCGTGTACCTAAAAAAGGAGGGGTGACTCGTCAAAGCTAATGAAAATAATGATCTTACCCCTATAAGACAAGTTACTGGATGGCGAATATGTATTGATTATAGAAAATTAAATTTAGCCACTAGAAAAGATCACTTCCCTTCACCATTTATAGACCAGATGTTAAATAGATTAGCCGGACATAAATATTTTTGTTTCTTAGATGGATATACCGGTTATCATCAAATACAAATTGCTCCTGAGGATCAAGATAAAACTACATTTACTAGTCCTTATGGAACTTTCTCTTTTCGAAGAATGCCTTTTGGATTATGTAATGCACCCGCAACATTCCAAAGATGTATGATGTCTATATTTAGTAAATTAATTGATAATGGAATAGAAGTATTTATGGATGATTTTTCTGTATTTGGAACAACATTTGACACATGCCTAAATCATCTTGAAAAGGTATTTGAAGTATGTGAGAAAACTAATTTAGTTCTAAATTGGGAGAAATGTCAATTTATGGTTACGAGCGGCATTGTATCGGGGCATAAAATTTCGAAAAAGGCATGTAAGTAGACTCTCGCAAAAATCCAAGTAATAAGCTAAATTACCACCTCCAACTACGGTAAAAGGGGTAGGAAGTTTTCTTTGACATGCTGGATTTTACAGGCGTTATATTAAAGATTTTTCAAAAATTACTAAACCTCTATGCCAACTTCTTGAAAAGGAGAAGAAATTTGAATTTACAACTAAATGCCTAAATGCTTTCGAATTATTAAAAAATAAATTAATTACAGCACCTATAATAGTTTCACTTAACTGGGAGAAACCATTTGAGCTTATGTGTGATGCTAGTGATTATGCTATAGGAGCAGTTCTTGGCAAAGATATGATAAGATTTTCAAAGTTATATACTACGCTAGTAAAACTCTAAATGATGCTGAGATAAATTATACAGTTACTGAAAGAGAATTATTAGCAGTTGTATATGCTTTTAATAAATTTCAGCATTATATAATAGGAACTAAATGCATTGTGCATACTGATCATTCTGCTATAAAATATTTAATGCAAAAGAAGGATTCTAAACCAAGATTAATCAGATGGATATTATTAATGCAAGAATTTGATTTTGAGATAGTTAACAAAAAGGGAACTGATAATCAAATTGCTGATCATTTATCAAGATTAGAAAATCATGAATTATATAATGTTGATAATGAAAATTTAGACAGCTTTCCTAATGAACAACTTTATAATATTAATGAGTTGAAAATACCTTGGTATGCTGATATAGTAAATTATATTGTAAGTGACATTTTACCACCTATGTTAACTTCGCATCAATAGAAAAAAATTCATTCACGATACTAAATCATATTCTTGGGATGAACCATACTTATATAAGCAATGTAAGGATCTAATTATTAGAAGATGCGTGCCTTATGAAGAAATTGAACCAATTATTCAAAAATGTCACGATTCTAATTTTGGAGGACATTTTGGGACGTATAAAACCGCATATAAAATTCTACAATCCGGATTCTACCGGCCTACTCTATTTAGAGATGTATATAGATATATCAAAACTTGCGATAAATGCCAAAGAATAGGAAACATTTCAAGAAAAATGAAATGCCTCTGAATTTTATATTAGAAGTTGAAATTTTTTATGTTTGGGGATTAGATTTTATGGGACCTTTTATTCCGTCATTTGGAAACTCATATATATTAGTTGTTGTTGATTATGTTTCCAAATGGATTGAAGCAAAAGCTTTATCTAGGTGTGATGCTAAAAGTGTTTCAAAATTTTTAATGAAAAATATTTTTACTAGATTTGGAATGCCGAGAGTGATTATTACTGACGGAGGAACTCATTTTAGAAACAAATACATTCACAAACTAGTGGAAAAGTATAATATTATGCATAAGATATCGATCGCTTATCATCCACAAACTAATGGATTAGTTGAAGTTTCTAATCGAGAGATTAAGCGTATATTAGAAAAGTCCGTAAATCCTAATAGATCGGACCGGTCTATAAGACTAGACACTCGCATTATCGGCATACAGGATCGCTTATAAAACTCCGATTGAAATGACTCCTTATAGGCTTATATATGGACAAACTTGCCACTTATCAGTTGAATTAGAACATAAAGCATATTGGGCGATTAAAGAATTTAATTATAATATGAAAGAAGCTGGTGAGAAGAGATTGTTGCAATTAAATGAATTGGAAGAATTAAGGAATGAATCATATGATGATGATAGGATTTATAAAGAAAGAATGAAATTATGGCATGATCGGAAGATTAATCAAAGAAATTTTGAACTAGGACAAGAAGTTTTGCTTTATAATACTAGATTGAAATTATTTCCTGGGAAATTGAAATCTCGATGGTTAGGACCTTTCACTATAACTCAAATATTTTCATATGGAACTATAGAAATTGAAGATCCAAAAACAGGACATAGATTTAAAGTAAATGGACATAGATTAAAACCATATTTCTAAAATAGACGACCAAATTTTAAAGAGGTTTTAATGCTTAGTCAACTCCGAACACTAACTCGAACTAGGTCGGGCTGACGACGTTAAATCAAGCGCTTTATGGGAGGCAACCTATAGTAGTCTTTTATTTTTTATATATCTACATATTAGTGAATCTATATTATTAAAATAAATCTTACTACTCAAATTCTTATTTAGAATCATCACAAAAATTGAACTTATTAGATGAGATCAGAAAATATTCAGACAAGAGAGAAACCAGGCGATTTTTACCAATCTCGCCGACAGCGAGCCCGATCCCGCTGACAGCGAGATCGTGGACCATTTACTAATTCAGTTTTATAACTAAGTCGCCGACGGCGAGGAACTGCCCGCCGACGGTGAGGCAGTTGAAAATTTTGTTTCTTAAGGATTTTTCATGCGGTTTTGGACGGATCTAAGCCATTCCTTCGTAAGAAATTATTCCAAATCCGATTTTACACCATTTTCTTCCTTAGGAACGACTAGAGACCAATCCATTCCATCCAAAATGGCCTCAAAATTCCTAGAAATCACAAAAACTGAAGTTTTCAACCGGAAAGAATTTGTTAGTTCGGAGGCACAACAAATCTTCAACAAAGGCTTGATGAAGAAAAGACTTATCAAAGAAAGAGGATTCGTCAATAGAGGAGTAGAGAATGCTACTACAAAAATAGAAGAAATGATCGCACAACAAGATTGTGAGGTATTTTGTTATACAACTTCCGCTTGTAGTTATACCAGGTAGTCAAAAGAGTTTTACTCTAATTTACATGCGATCAACCATGGAAATGTGTACGTCGAGAGGAAGATGGGTAACATTTACTCCCGCAAGGGTAAATGAATTGTTTTCTATAGAAAATACCTCTGTTTGTCACTATTCCAACTTTCGTGCCTTCAAGATATAATATGAACGAGATCTATAGATATCCGACCGATGAACCGGATGATTGGGAGTTACGAGAAGACGGGTATGTTAGTTTTTCCGCATCACTTCTAAACCCCGTCTCAAAGCACCGGCATTTCTTTATATCATCAAAATTATTACCTACCATGAGAGTAAATAAAGTTTCAAAGGAATACGCTATTTTAAACTACCGTATTCAAATTGGATTACCTATCGATGTTGGATCAATAAGTAGTAAAGTACGTGATGGATTAATCGTGCATGGGTCAATGCATGGACTTGGACACCCATCTACTATATTTACTTTATGCGATCAGTACCAAGTTTCTTATGAGGCTTGGGAAAAAGTACTTTTACCATGGAAACCCCCGGATCCTACCGATATGTTTCCCACTTTGGATAACAATGATGAGATCACCGTTATTTACGACAGAGCATCACGTAACAATCCTTTAGCAAGACCTATTACCGATAAGACTAATTTTATTCCGAAGAAGATTAAAGAATTGGAGAAAGAATCGCAAAATGTGATGAATTCCATCGACAATATCTTTGATATGTTTGATCATATTGATTGGAGAATGAAGGAGCACTTTGATCATACTTGGACATCCGGAGGCTAGTTTTATTCATCTACTAAGACAGAAAGGATGGATTAATGAAGAATCTACTCGCGAATTCCTTTCGTGCCTTTCTACAATTTATTTGTGCACTGCGTCGCATTGGGAATATCGGAGAAGATATTAGTTCGATACATCGAAGAGTAGGAAGGATTTATATTGTTTATGTTATATTTGTATATGTGTGTGTTTGATTTAGGTGTTTAAGTTTTATTATGAGTCAAACTTTAGATTTGATGAGATTTTATGTAAATTGTTATGTCTCAGCATTTAGAGTGTTGTGGTTTGGATTGCGATGCTGAGTAGCATGGATTTAAACAATTAATTTAAGTATGTGTGAAGTTGTTAGTGTGAAATTTGTAAGTGTCATGGATTTCATTTATGAAGTTATTTTGTTTGTTTTGTGTGACTTTTTGTAAGCATAGTACCTAATCTTCTTATTAATATTCAAATTAAGTGATCGGAAGATTGATTAATGGCAATTCGAGGTTGAAAATGATTGACAAAATTCAAAAATTGAAATTTTTGGGACCTCACCGACGGCGAGAATTATCTCGCCGACAGCGAGAAAACCAGCTAACAGCGAGACCGAGCTCGCCGACGGCGGATTTTTCCCGAAACTTTTGCCTTATGGAATTAATTAGCTCTCTGACGGCGAGAAAAATCTTGCTGACAGCGAGAACGTAAAAAGACCTATATTTGACCGGTCAACTGACACTATTCATCATCCCTTTTCTCAAATTTTCGAAAAAACCGACCTAGGGCTTGAGAGATCTTGGATTTGAAGCGATTTCAACACTTTTTGACACCAGATTTCATCTTCCCTTGGGAAGAGCTTCACTCCTATGCAAAAATTTTTGATTTTCACCATTGATTTCTTTTACATTGGGATATTTTGAAAAATTTTGAAATGTGAAGAAAATACTTGGAAGAATTTCATAGAAATCGATTAAATGGATTTTAGTTGTTGTAGGAAGCCTTTTTAGTAATATTTTGGAGTTTATTTAAAAATTTTTGTAAATTTCACAGATCGAGAAATGGCTCCACGACAAAAGCGACGATTAGATTTTGACGAAACTCGATTCATTAATGCAAGAGCACAAACTCGATATTTTCAAAACATACAAGCAAGAAAATGCATTCAAGATCGAGTTTTCAAGAATCCAGGAGGCGAAGTAGAGCGAGTTATAAAGGAGCGAGGATGGGAAAACTTCTGTTTCGTTACCAACAGAGCAAGTTCGTAGTAGTTGTAAAGGAATTTTATACAAACTTAACACGAGCGAGAAGATGCATCGGTTAGAGTTAGAGGATTTTTCGTAGATTTTAGTCTGTCTTAGAATAAACGCATATTATGAAGTTCAAGACACTCGGAGCGAATATGAAACTTTTGGAACTATGGAAGGACCATTAGAAGAGGTGATCGACTTTCTCACCGATGGGAAAGGAGTCCGGAAGATAAAGCGAGCGAGAACGGGTAAACTTCCCTCTTTCTATGCTAAATACAACATCAAAAGCTTCGGCATTATTTTATTTGCTCTACTTTGTTACCTACCTACCACCATAGTGAGGTAACAAGAGATGAGAGCGCTTCGAATTTTTGTATTCGAACCGAAGAGTATTAATGTGGGAAATGTTATATATAAAAACATATTAGCTCATCGCTTAGAAATGAAAGTGGAAGAGGACTAGGACATCCCGGTCTTATCTATGCACTTTTCCAATTATCCGGGGTAGAGGCAAGAGATGATGAGGAATGGATAGAGCCTATGAAACCCCTAACTCGAGCTAATATAAAGAAATATGAATCCCACGAAGGATGGAGATCTGGGACAAGGGATTATGTACCTTCTTCAAGTAGAGATATACCCTCTACTAGTTATAAACCACCCCCTCAGTACACTACTCCTACCCTTCAAGATCTGATAAATGAATTAACCCTGAGTAGAAAAAGTTTTGAGTTATTTGGAGAAAATATGGAATGAAGATTTGAGCATATAGATCAAAGAATTGGAGGCTTGGAGAGAAGACACGATTATGATAGCGAATATCTCCAGCGACATTCGGAATACGAGATTGCATACTATGAAGCTGAGCGTCGTTACAGGAGTGGTGATTTAGATGTTGTCTTTCCATAGTGCCCCCGATATACACAGTACCAGCATGCTCAGTCTTCTCAGCCTGGAGATCAGAGAGACGACATAGCTTGGGATTTTAATGCCGAAAATTAGAGTCTTTGTTTAGTTTGTTTGGTTTGTTTAGATGTGTTGTTTTGCAAACTTTATTATTTTTGTGTGTAATATTAGTACTTTCTGTGGACTTTGGATTTGATATGTTGTTTGTTTGCTTGAGTAGTGATGTTAAATTTCTTATGTGTTAAATTAGTTGCAAATTTATATATATATAGGATGTTAGTTTTTCTTTAATGTATTATTGTAAATGTATGTGTAGTAACAAATTAAGTTTTCTATGTTATGTTTGATACTTATTTTAAAAATTTCCATCCCTGCACTTTCTTTTTAAATATTATATATGGAAGAATACTAACAGGTACATGTTCAGTAAGTAATGAAAAAGCTCGCAAAAATTTCAAAGAAAAGAAATACCTAAAGCTCAAAGGTATGATGAATTTTATTTATATACTCTCCCTTTTTCATTATATAGTATAGATAGAAAAATTTAAGTTTGGGGGAAGGTAAAAATACAAATTTAATTATTAAATTGTTCTCAAATTCTATTTTCAAAAATTATTAAATGATTTTCTATAGTAATTTTCAATTCAATAAATATGAGTTGCTTTATTTAATTATTATATAAAGTTAAAAAAATACTTCTAGTAATTTAATTAAATTAATAGAAGAAGATATTTGGTTAAAAGGAATAAGAATATAGTAGACTATTTAAAGTAAGGGAAACTATATTCTAAAAATTGGAAATTCTTAAGTATATAGATGAAAAAGAAAGGATAGAAACTTAATGAAGTAAAAATTATGAAATATATATATAAGCAAAGAAGTATTTTAAGTTTCAAATCTAGGAAGAGAAATTGAAGTTCAAAATTATTAACAGGCTTTCCAGATACAGTAATCCTCACTTGAAATAGAAAATAAAAAGAAAAGAAAAGAAAAGAAAAGAAAAGAAAAATATAAGTGAGGAGAAGCTTGAGGAGATGCCTTATCAAAAATTGGCTTCAATGGATTCAACCTAAAGGGTAAAACTTAACTATATTTTTAAACTTATATTTATGGATTGATGTTTTACTAAATAGAGTTTTCTTGAATTTCCTATCATCTAAATATCTTAAGTAATTTATTAATTTTTAATATAGTCTTTCCTGAAATAAATAGAAAGCTAGAAATCTTAGACCTAATAACTAAATAATCTTATCTCTATAAAATTAATTGAAATTACATAGAAATATTTCTATTTAACATTATTATAATGTTATTTAAAATTAATTCATATATTATTTGAGTTGAAAAATTCTATTATAGAAATCATTATTTTTATTTAGTATTAAAATTACTTGAGGACAAGTAATAATTAAGTTTGGGGGATTTTGATCACGTAAAAATATGTTAAGAAATTCATACCTATTTTTGATGAAATTATACTTTAAAGAAATGTATTTTCTTTATTTTATCGCTGTGAATGAAAATTTATTGGTGATAGAAGCAAAATGCATGAAATGGAGCAAATTTAGATCAAAAAGTAAGAAATTCATGCAAATATAACTACTTCGCCGACGGCGAGATCGAGGCCGCCGACGGCGAGATCGTGAGGAGAAATTTCTGAAGGAATTATAACTACCTCGCTGACAGCGAGCCCGAGCCCTCCGACAGCGAGATCGCGCGGTTTGAAGACCTTCTAGAAGCCCCGCTGACAGCGAGGTCGTTTCCGCCGACGCAAGCTAGTTCAAAATGCATATACATTGAACCCGGACACTTTTTGAAGAGGTGTTTAAGCACCCCTTGGACCTTTGCTTACCTCTATAAATAGAAGCCGAATTCTAGAGTTTAGGTGTGTCTTTTGAGTCTTCTGTGAGTCTTTTTCTAGTGTCTTAAGTGTAGTTTGAGTGAGTTTAGTGAGTTTATTAGTTTAATTGAGTATTATTTAGTTGCTGTACTAGAAGGAAAAGTCAAAGGAACTTCAAGGAGTCTGATTGGGAAGGAAATTAAGATAAGTATCTTTGTTTATTGTTTTTAACTTTAAATGAAATCCATGCTTTGTTTTATTCTCATGCATTCTGAGTAGTTTTCTTAGTCTTTCTCCTTGTTTATGAAAATTATGTGGTTTGATGAAATTAAATAAAGGCACTTAATATAATATAAATAAATTGTGATAATTTTTACTTTAAACTTAATTTACTTTCAATCTAGCCAATTGAGTAGTTAAAATATGTTGAATTATCAACTACAGTAAAAATTACATCCAATATTCAGGGAAGTCAAAAACCTTGGAAGGCGGGTGCAAATAAATAGGGAAATATTAATTATCGGGCGTAGAATTGGATATTTTAGTGTGACATACTAAAATACTCAATTCGATCCTACTATTTGAGAGCTGAAGTGTAGATGTTAGCCCTCGAGTGAGGGAACGTGGGAGCTCGAAGTGGCAACGACATCCTCCCGACCTAGCCGCGATTCGCAATCAAACATAGGATTAGTCAATGTTCTTTGCACACTGACCAAAGGGTAAAGAATAGGAATGCTCCTATTTGTCACAATACAATTTAAAAATTCTAATTAAATTCATCATTTCACTTAATTTTCTAAAAACAAGGAGAAGGATACTTTTTCTGAATTAATTAAATCAACTTATTTCAAGCATTAGTTTACTTTAGTTTATTATAATTACTTAGAATTTCTGTTCACTTTATTAAGTAATTTCTTTAAATTTAGCTGATAACAATTCTGTTAAAAACTTCCCTGTGGGATCGATAACCAGGACTCCACTAGAGCCCTGTATTACTTGATACGATAGGTATACTTGCGTAGAATCCACATTATACATTAAATCATATTCTTATATTTAAAGCTGGATCAAGTTTTTGGTTCCGTGGCTATAAACATAAATTACATATATACAAAAAGTGGGTCAGCGGCAAAGTCCGAACCCTCCATGGTGATAGGCTCATAACCAACTTGGATTTCCTTTCCCTTCAGTTTGGAGGGAACGAGGGTAGGTGCAGTAATGACCAGACCGATGGGGGTAGAGACAACGGCTTCGGGGACACCGACTAACTTCCCGCGAATGACGTTGTTTCTTTCGGTCGGGACCCTTTGCAGGGGAGGGAACTCCTGAGTTGATTTCAAGTTGAATTCAATCAGAGGTTTCTCAGTTTCAGGCACTTTTTCTGTAAGTGCGAAGAGAGTGGCATCAGTGATCTTGACATCTGTATTTTCGAATCCTTGCCCGAAACAGATGACCCCATTGTCAGGCAGCTCCTCCTTGTAGACAGCTAGGTCCGATCCGTTGGTGAAGGAGAAAATCAGCTTTGGGGCAGACATTTTCTGCAAGGTAGATTCTGATCGTCAGTCCCAAATTATGCTTCCTCTCATCGGGACGAAAAGAAAGAATCGAAAAGAGTCTGAACACATTCTTATTTATCTTTTCGTTTTATCTGTTTTATTCATGTATTTGTGATTTAAAACAAGTTTGTTTGTTAAGAGGTTGGTTTATTCATTAGGAATGGAAGGAGATTAGAAAGAGTAAAGGACCCGATCCAAGACTTGAAAAAGAAGAGAAAATCTCGTATGATTTCTCAACCCGAAGGAACGCTCCTAAGCTAACACCTATTGGGGGTCCACCCCACCTCTTTGGAGAGGTAACAAAAGGAGGATTTCGGAACCTCTCTGTTTAGGGGTGTCTAAACAGTGGTTCCAAAATCCAAGAGGTGTTGGCTGTACCCGTTCAAGATAGAAATGAACGTGGTATGCCAATAGAAAGAATGATAGTTTGGTCCACTATGGGCATGGACTCACTACCGATTTATGAAAGCAAAACCATCTGATCAAAATAGAGAGAGGAACTAATCCCCAGCGGAGTCGCCAGAAGTTGTCGGCATATTTTTAGGTTGTGTATTTTGAAAAGGGGGGTCGCCTACAGAAGTTGTCGGCAAATTTTTTAATTTAATTTAAATAATTTGAAAAGTAGTATTTGATTTTTGAAAGTAATTTTAAGTTTGAAAATTTTAAGATATGAAATCAAACTGATCTCACATCCCAAATAGTTTATATAAACGAGCACCGCACCATAAACCGTGTATCTATCCCTAAGGATAGGCACGCTGCTTGATGGTGGGGCTCGATTAAATAAACTAAAAGATTTGTGACATTCGTTTGGTATGCGAACCAATTTTATAAGCCGACAAGTTCCCCTGCTTAATATAAAGAAATTAAGCAGGGTTTATATTACCTGGGTTCTTAAAGTTCCCTATAAGGGCAAGCCCCTATAGTTAATTACATTCTAAGTGACGAGAATCACTTAAGAAAACTCTCGATAATGATCGATGGTTTTGCTCTCAAGAATTTCAAAGTTTAAGGTTTTCAAAGGATCGGATTTTGGAATTTTCAATTGGGAATGGATCAAATTTGGAACCGTTTGTTTTGGAATCCAAAGGTAGAGAAGTAGGAGAAGTTGACGATCCAAGAGGAATCTTGGCAACTTCCTGACTATCCTATTGTTTGGCTTCAATTTAGGAAGAATTATTTAGTATTTCGATCCTGTCAATTTTAATTATTTAGGACTTATATTCGTATGACATGATCATACAAACAGCCTCGAAGATGTGAGGGTTTATGTCGTACCAAACAACTACCTCAAAATCCTAAGACCGGTTAGGGCTTAATTTACATAATATGATTATGCAAATGCCTAACAAAAGGGTTGAGGATTTATGTTGCACTAAGCAAACTACCTCGAAATCCTCTGGCTTGGTTGTTTAAAACTGGGAAAGGTTTTGCTGAAGCAGACTCAGGTTTTGCTGATGACGATGGTCGTGCTGCTCACTATGCTCCAAGCTCCTTGTTTTTGCAGAGGTTTAGTTTTAGAAGTCATAAATCAGGAGATGAGAGAAGTGTTTTAGTTTAGAGAAAATCTCAAAATCCAAGTGTTTTTAATATTTTAATTAAAACAAATCTTAAAGTTGTTTAAACAGAACCGATTAAGATCCCACGGTTCCGTCATCCCGACACCGTTATTTTCATCGAATTCACTTAGTCCGTATGCATTTGCTAAACTCAACTGAATGAGTTCCACACTTTCATTTAGACCGTGGGAAATCCCGTTAGCAACACATGGGTTACATCATCCGAGGTATTCCCGATCATTCAACGAGACGTTTTAATTTAGTTAAAGTTGTAGTTTTGTTGTTCTGTTTGTGATTATTTTGAGTTGTTTTATATTTTGAAATGTTGTGGCGGTGATTTTTATCTTGTAATGACTTTTAATTTAGTTTTGGTTTCAGTTCAGGGACTATCCTAAAGGTTTTGGTTTTCATGCAACAGTTGTTTATCATGCAAGAAAAGTAAAGTACAAGTGCATGTAAGTAAATTGCAATAAAGTAAATTGCAATAAAATAAAAGCATACCTGGAGGGTCTTCCCGTCATCCCAAGTCGCACTTAAAACACATGTTAAGACATTTAAATGTTTCAACAAGTACCTAGGTAAAGCTAAGGGAAAGGTTTTGGTTGTCTACCAAAGTCCTAATCCTATAGCTAGTCATCTCCTATGACGTCTGAGTTCTTGTGTTTTAGTTTAAGGATGATTTTCTTCACCAAAGAACAATTAAGTTCAATTGTTCTTATAAACATCCCATCATATTGAGGAAGTGCTTAAGACGAGTCTTAAACATCTTTTCAATACCTCTAAGATTGTTTTAAGTCCAAGAGAATTTAATTATACAAGTGAATTAATCATCCAGGAGTTTAAGTTTTTGTTCTCTTGCTCAGTGAACTAGGACATTTGAATATCCTATAAGTGAAGTAACACTTCACTTGATACCTCATTTAAGAGTTATAATAATAAGAGCTTTAAAAGGGCAAATCAACTTATTAAGTATGTAATGATTTAAACTTAATGATTTAATTTTAATTTTGACTTAATTATAAAAAATTAGTTTAAGTTTGGAATAGTGTTCAAGTTATTTTAGATTTAATTCTTAATGATTTCATTTAGGTTTGTTGTTAAATGATTTTAATTTAATTTAATTCAATTTAAGTTTAATTCAATTTAATTTAATTTTAATTTAATTTGATTTGATTTTAATTTAATTTAATTTAATTTAATTTAATTTGATTTAAATTAATTTTAATTTAATTTAATTTAATTTAATTTAATTTAATTTAATTTAATTTTAATTCAATTTTTATTTAATTTAATTTAAATTTAATTTAATTTAATTTAATTTAATTTAATTTAATTTAATTTAATTTAATTTAATTTTAATTTAATTTTAATTTAATTTTAATTTAATTTTGATTTTAATTTAATTTAATTTAATTTAATTTAATTTTTAATTTAATTTAAATTAAATTTAATTTTAATTAATTTTAATTTTAATTTAATTTAATTTAATTTAATTTTAATTTAATTTAATTTAATTTAATTTTAATTTAATTTTAATTTAATTTAATTTAATTTAATTTTAGTTTAATTTTTCTTTGGATTATTATTTTAATTTTTTTAAGTAAGAATTAAGTATTATTGAAGTGATTTATTTAGGGATTTTTAAATTAAAGAATAAATATCCTCTTAATAATATCCCTACTTTAATAATTCTAATTTCTATTATTCTTCTAAAATTTCAATTAATTAATTAATTAAAGTTTTATTTTAATTATATTTGAAATGGTTAGTAGGTTTCTACCCTCAATCATTTAAGTTTCAATCATCCAAATTCAGTTTAAAATCAAATATTTTACCCTCCCCTTTTTGATTAATCCTAAAATTTTAATTAAGGGTTGAAATTTTTAATTACCCTTTTGCCCTTCAAGCTTAATAACTCTATGACTCACTAAATTAAGCTCAAATGAACATGAAATTTTTATGTAACCTCATTCACATGTCAATTAAGACATTAGAGGAGAAAATGTAATTTTTCTGTTTTAACTTATTTATGTAATTATTTTCAATGGAAAATAGGGGTTTTCAAGGAAAATTCAATAACATGACCAAGGAAATGTTTCTGTCCTTAAGAAAATTATGTGATGTTCCTAATGACCAGAAAACCATTTGGACCAATTTTTGTGATTTTTTGAATTATATTTTATTTATTAGATTTATTTTGAATTTTGGAGTATTAATTAATTTTAAAATAAAATTAAAGTTAAAAAATGGATTTTATATTTTTCTTAAATCTCTCTGACCTCAAAGAGTCCAAAGAAATAAATTTTATATTTTTTTTATTTTTCTTTGATTTATTAGAATTATTTTAGTGAAAAGGTTGGAAAATACATTTTTTAATATTAAAAATTACATTAAGCCTTTAAAATTCAATATCTTATCCTAGGGACTTAAAAAAAATATTTGGTTTGTTTCTAAGTGATTAGAATTCAAAATGTGACATTTTGGTAATTTTTAATATTTTTATGATTTTTATTATTTTTTAATTATTAAAAATATTAAAATAATGATAAAAATCAACTTTTTTAGAAAATTACAATTTTAATTTTTGTAAGTTCCTCTGATATCAGAGAAGCTCGAAAATCATTTTTGTGATTTTTTTAAAAGTATTTTGTGAGTTATGAATTTTTAAAGTTTAATTTTATCTATTTTGCTTAAGAGGCTTAATCAACCAATTTGGTGGGGTTAATCATGTCCAATTGACTTCAAATTTTTATGTGATGTTCCTCTGATCCTAAAAAATAGTGGAGAATTATTTTCAAGTTAATTTGATGTGTAGTTAACCCTAATTAATTAAATTCAATTTTGGGTGTTTAGGCCAATTATGGTTGTTCCATGTGAATTAACTCAAGACCTATTTTTCCTAGGTTCCTCTAGTCATAAGAAACATCACCAAATTTTCCTAGAATTTATTTCTCAACATGCTAATTATTGGAATTAAAATACTCAAAACAGTAACATGCAATTGAAAAATCAATAACTTCTCATAGGGATAGCCTCTGATCTTGGAAAATTTAGGGAATGTTCCCAAGTTCAGAGGCTTCAAAAGCCCTATGATCTCATGCCATGGCGAATTGCCTATGAAAATGGAGAATTAAAACAATGCAGAGAGTAAATAAATCATTAAAAAAAAATACTGAATGAAATTACTTTGTTTCTTTTCCACATTATTCTCCTCCGTTCACTAAGAAAGACAGTATTTTTATTTTATTTTTATGATTTTTCTACACAAAGTTATGTATTTTTGAAGTTTAGGGTCAAAAATAAATAAAATATTTCATTTTCCCGCTCAATCGCCACGTGTCGCACCCTGATTTGCTGGCGCGGTTCTATTCATGGATGCATGCATCGTCCAACTTCATCGGCGCCGTCCGTTGGATACACGCCCGATCGGACGGTCGTCGCTTCTCTCCCTAGTTCTATTAACCCAAAACCGTCCAACTACAAACCTTGATATCTCCCTCGATTCTCAACGGAATTGAATGAATTTTTTTTTAAAATGATCATCTAATCGAGTAGCACACATCTATATGGTGATGATATACTTAAAACATGTTAATAATTACAGAAAATTAAAACATGCTCGGTTGGAGGAGAAAAAATTTGATACCTTTGTCCAAGAGATGAGGCCTCAATTGGAAATGATTGGATTGAGCTTAGGAGTGCTTAGAGAAGCTTTGGGAACAATTTGGCAGAGTTTCCCCAAGGTAATCTTTTTTATTTTCTCTACTTGGTCATGGAGGTGGGGTTTAAATAAGGAAGGTTATGGTGGAGCTTGGGTGGCCATGAGAGTTGGCTTGGTTCATTCACCAAGGTTTTTTGGCTGAGAAAAACTCAAATGATTGAGCTTGATCTTGGTGCAATCAATTGGGTTATGCCATGTGTAAAGTCAAGGATTTAAATGGCATGGGTGTAAGGAGCATCTTTGGTCCAATTTGGGTCAATTCATGGTTTTGGCTTGGTTCACTTACCAAGGCTTGATTTGGGCTGATGTGAGATCATTTGGGTCAGCCTCACATGTGTGGTGAAGTCCCCATCCAAGGTGAGGTGGCCAATTTTGGTTAAAGTATATCATGAAAGGGGTTAAAAAAGGTTTAGTGAAGGCTTAGGAAAGGCTCCCCTCTTCTTGCCATAAGTGTCATGGTGAGGTGGAAAGGGCTCCCCATGGCTTACATATGGCTTATGCATGGCTCCATGACTTCATTTGGCTTGCTCATGGCTTGGGAAAAGGTTGGCTCACTTGCATGGAAAATGGTTATTTGGAATTTTGAAAACTTTGGATTCCATTGATGGGATTTTTCATGATGCTACAAATGGGTTGATTTCATGATGGTTTAAGACTTTGGTCAAATAGGATTATCAAAGGAATGATGAAGAAAAGGTTTCATGTGGGCTTGGGAATGGACTTTGGGCTTTTAAAATTTGGTAAAGGTGGGCTTTTAAAATGGTTTAAGGGAATGAGCTTTTATGTTTCAAAATGGGCTTTTAGATCAAAAAATTTGTAAAGAGCCATGCCAAATAAATGTTGGTTTTAGTTTAAGGATATGTCATGAGTGATTTAAAACAAATTTGGAGTGATTTAGGATTTAATTGGGTTGGATTTGGGTTTATTTGGTAAAGGGGCTAAGGTGGGCCAAATTGGGCTAACTTAGGCTAAGGTTGGGCTAATGTTGAAATTGATGTAAAATTGATGTTGAGAAATGTTTAGGGGAATTTTATGAAGAGTTTTCAACTTTGGTTGGGGTTCAATCTTGGGATTTGGGCATATTTGGGTTCATGGTGGATTTAGGCCAATTTAAGGAATTTTGGGTTTGGGTTGAAATTGAGTAAGGTTTGGGTCCAAATTTTGGGTAAATTATGTTAGTGTTTTGTTTATGAAGATGTTAGGGAAGATTTAGAAAAGGTTTGGGGTTAATTGGAGTTGAGTTGGGTTAGGTTTGGGCTAAGTTTAGCTCATGGGTCAAAATTGGGCTTTAAGTTTAAGAATGAAATTGGACCTAAATGTCAATCAAATTGGGCTTGTATTTGGTCTAAATTGATATTGGGGATATTTAATTGAAGTTTAGAATTAAATTGGACCAAAATTGAGGTCAATTGGGGAGGTTTGGTTTGACATTGGGTTCATTTAGGTTAAAAATGGGTCAAATTGGGGATTTTAGTAAAAGTGGGATAAATTGACAAAATTGACCCATAATCTAGTTGAACAAAATGAAATTGGGAATATTTGGGATTTTGGGGAATTTTTTGGGAATTTTTGGAATTTTTTGATTTTTGGGTCAAGAGGGGCATTTTGGTAATTTGGAGGGTATTGGGGGTATTTTTGGAATTTTTGGAATTTTTTGTCAAAGTTGATCACTTTGAATGGTGAGAAATGTTTAAGGACTGATTTTGAGTAATTTTGAGGAATTTGGGTAATTTTGCAAATTTTGGGTCATTTCGAGGCATTTGGTAGGTTTGGTGGTCCGAGGACCTCGGGGTCAAAAATTGAAATTTTGGAAAAATGAAGATTGATTGAATGTGAGTAGATTGGAATCACTTTGGTTGAGCCATGAAGCCATATTAAGCCCATATGAGCCATGAGAGGACTCATTTGATGTATTCACTATGTTGTTCCTAACCCTCTTAGTCAGGGGCTTAGGGGTTAAGAACCATCCATGTGAATTACCTACATGAGTCAGGAAGTCAAGTTGGGTGAGAATGTGGTTTTAGGACTTGGAATGTGTGTGAGAGTGTGGTGTATGTGCAAGTCAACCCTCACCAGACCAGGCCACCCAGGGTATCCCTAAAGCTAAAAGTCCTATAGGGAACTCATCCTTTAAACCTCCACATTTGATCTCAACCCTCTAGGTGATCAGGGGTCTACCATCAAACTTGTGGGGTTTGCAGGGAGTCAAGAGGTGTTTGAATTTCTAAAAGTTGGGTTCCACTTCTAGTCTTCTAAGATTAGTCAAAGGAAAAGCCTAAGGCTAGATCCTAAAGACTAAGGAGAGAGAAAAGAAAAGACCTCATCAAAAATGAGGTCAACACCGCCCTGACACCTTTCGATAAGTCTTTTGATGTTTAATCTCTTTTACACTTCTTGCATATTTTTGAATGAGATTACACTTTAAAGAAAGGTTGTTTTTTTGTTTATTTTGTAGGGCTATCAGTTACGAACGTAACACAACTGAATTGGGGCAAAACGGAGTGAAACAGTGGAGCTGCGCAGGAATCTCGCCGATAGCGCCCTCAAGCCCGCCGAAGGCGAGCCTTAGTAGTTAGCCCATGTTCTAGAAGCCCGCCGACGCGAGAACGAGCCTGCCGACGGCGAAGAAGGTTGGTTCAAGCACAGATTCATCGAATATGGACGCCTTTTGAAGAGGTGCTTAAGCAAACTTTGGGATTTTTCTACCTCTTTAAAAACAGATGAATTTAAGTAGAGAAAAGAGGAGAAAAGTGAAGAAAAACTCGAGGAATGTTTAGGATTCTTAGATTAAGAGTAGAAATGTAGATTTCTACCCTTTTGGAGAGATTGGAGAGGAGATTTTGAGAGAATTTGTAAGGGATTTCGCTAGCATTGCATGGATCACTGGGAGACTTTGTGGGAGAGATCTTCGTCTTTCTTTCAAGGGGAAAAAGCTAAGTATTGTTCTTCATTATCTTATAATTTTGTAAACAATTACCTAGTGGATTTGCTTTTGTTTGATGAAGTTTCTGTTGTGTTTTCTTCATGCTTTGTGACACATCTCTCTTACTCTTTCTTCTTCTTTAGAAATAGTGGCATGAGAAGATTATGCCATTCTTTTCATTTTACTTTTCTTTTGCAATGAGTAGGATTCATGATTAGGATATTGGGATGCTTGCTAAAAGATGTTTTAATTATAAATGTGATGGTTTTTACTTGCACTTCATTTACATTGCAATAAGGGCTCATTGTAGTGTTAAAATTCGTTGTAATTGCGTTAAGTCCCAAAGGGGCATATGTAATTCTCAACAAAGTGGAACCACATTCAAATTTCATGGATGGTGAAGTTCATGGGAATTGAATGCAAATAAATAGGGAAATAATATTAATCGGGCGTAGAATTAGAGATTTTAGAGTAACAGGCTAAAATCCTTAATTCAGTCCTATCGTTTAGGTGTTGAAGTGTAGATGTTAGCCCTCAGGCGAGGGGAACGTGGGAGCTCCAAAGTGAGAGCCGGTATTCTCCCGGCCTAGTCGTAGATTTAGTAACCAAACATAGGATTAGTCAATGTTCTTTATGCCTGGACCAAAGGGTAAAGAATATGATTGCTCCTATTTGACACATACAATATTTAATGCATCTCATTCCTATACATTATCTATTTCATTACATAAGAATAGTAGTTTTTAATATCTTAAAATTCTCCAAACCAACTCATCCAAAAAGTGTTATCTTTAGAATTATTATTTTCATTTAGTTATAGTTACTATTACATTTAACTCTTGTATTTAGGAGTAGTTTCTAGATAAAACACAATTTTAATCGACATTCCAAACTAAGGACTATTAGTAGTAGACTAGAATTTGACTAAAGACCTCTTACTTCACTTCCTCGTGGGATCGATATTGCGGTTTTTAGAGAAAACTTTATATTACTTGAAATGATACGTATACTTGCGTAGTACCCCTAGTGTGTAAAATATTTTTTAATTTTTATATCATTTAAGATTTTGCACACTAGCCGCTATTTATAAATCGGTTCAAGTTTTTTGCCATCTTTTGAAAGTTAAATTACTGTGTAATTGCGGGTCGGGCCAAGTTTTTGGCGCCGTTGCCGGGGAAGCTTCGGTAAGAACTTTAGAAAAATTTTAGTTGAAGTAATTAGGCTTAGAATTGGAAAACTTTAGTGTCGTAAAAACTGTTTTGTGTGAAAAGTGTTTTTATATGAAAAAGTGTTGTGAAAAAACTGTTTGTGTGAAAAATATGGTGTTCGTGAAAATGTTTTGTTGTGTTGAATGTATTTTTCATTTAATTTATTTAATTGTTAATGTATTGTTTGTTGTGTTATGTATGCAAAACAAAGGATCTGCAGGACTTGTGCCTTATGATCCCGAGTTTGAAAAAAATAAAAAAATAAAAGTACAAAAAGGACTCGAAAAATTAGAAATGGAAATGGAAAACTTTCAAGATAATAACTTGGAAAATCATCATAAATCATTGAGGAATTTTGTAAATCCTATGACAGATGAAATTCACTTATGTATACAAAACCCTGTCGTAGAAGCTGATTCATTTGAAATAAATCCTGAGATTATCCAACTGGTGTAGAACAATCAGTTTGGAGGAACTCCCTTGGAGGATCCCTATTTACACTTATCAAATTTTCTAGAACTTTGTGCTACATTTCGTTATAATGGCATGTCAGACGATGTTGTTAGGCTAAGGCTTTTTCCTTTCTCTCTAAGGGATAAGGCTAAAATGTGGTTTTATTCATTAGCACCTGGCTCTATTCAACATTGGGAGGAGTTAAGTCAGAAATTCCTAGCTAAGTATTTTCCACCTTCAAGGACTACTAAACTTAGAAACGATATTATCTCATTTTCTCAATATGAAGGGGAATCAATATACGAAGCCTGGGAATGATTTAAGGAACTCCTAAGAAAGTGTCAACAACATGATCTGCCCAATTGGTTAATCATTCAAACTTTTTATAATGGGTTAGTAGGATCCCTTAGGTCTATAATTGATGCTACCACTAGTGGATCATTAATGTCAAAATCATTTGATGAAGCGTTGCATTAATTGAAGAAATGGCTACAAATGAATTTCAATAGCCCTTTACAAGGGTAAATCATAAAAATGTAGCTAGTATTTATGATACGGATACGATTACAATTTTTGCATCTCAGATTGCTGCAATATCAAGGAAGTTGGACCAATTTGGAATGAACCAACCTCAATTTACTCCTGTAAGTGAGGAAAGTTCATTAGGGCCTATAATTGATTCTAAATTATCATATGAGACTTTAAATACCATAAACAACCCGTACTCTAACTTTTACAACCCAGATTGGGAGAACCATCCTAAATTTAACTTGAATCATACTACTAATGGTAGAAACCTAAAATGGGAAAATAATCATGCAAATCCTAATGGAAGTTGGAATAATCAGGGGAACACAAACTATAGACCTTCATATCCACTAGACTCTAACAATGATCAACAATTTGAGGATAAGAAAATGTCTATGAAAGAAGTGGTATTGCAAATGGGAAACCGGTTGCAAAGTCAAAATGTTGCGATTAGAAACATAGAGAATCAACTGAGACAAATTGCTAATTCACTTAGCAATAGACACCAAGGAACACTTCCTAGCAACAATGAGATCAACCCTAAAGAGAACACTAATGAACAAATAGAAGCTATCCAATTAAAAATTGGAAGAGATATAGAGGATGTGGTTCGAAAAAAGAAAGATGTTGTGAGAGAAACAAAGGAAACTAAAAGACCTAAAGAACATGTTTATAAGAATCTGGAAAAATTAATATCTCCAACTAAAATCAGTTTGGAAAAACCACCACCTCTATTTCCTCAAAGACTTAGACAACATGAGTTGGATAAAAAATTTTCAAAGTTCATAAAAGTACTTAAGAAGTTAACGATAAATATTCCTTTCACTGAAGCTTTGGAATAGATGCCAAGTTATGCAAAGTTTATAAATGATATATTTAACAAGAAAAGGAAATTTGGGGATTACGAGACAATTGCACTAAGTGAGGAGTGTAGTGCTATACTTCAAAAAAATTTTCCTCAGAAACTTAAAGATCCTTGTAGCTTTACAATTCCTTGTGCTATTGGAAAAAGATTATGTGAAAAAGCTTTATGTGATTTAGGAGTGAGCATTAATGTGATGCCTCTATCTATATTTAGAAGGTTAGGTTTAATCGATATTTCTCCCACTACTGTAACCCTTCTATTAGCTGATCGATCTATCATTTATCCAAAAGGAGTTATAGAAGACGTGCTTGTTAAAGTGGATAAATTTATCTTTCCTTTCGACTTTATTGTATTAGATATGGAGGAAGATAAAGAAATTCTAATTATTTTAGGGAGACATTTCCTTGTTACTGGACAAGCTATGATAGATGTGCAAAAAGGAGAGTTGGCAATAAATATTAATGACCATGTAGTTACTTTTGATGTATTAAAGACTATGAAATATCCAGCTGAGAGAAAAGATGATGATTGTTTTTAGATGGATGAAATTGATTATCTAAGTAAAGAACATTTCCAAGAAAGTTTTGAGAGTAAGTTAAAAGATGAGATTGAAATAGATTTTCATGTTGATTCAAAAACATTACTTAAAGAAGACTGTATGTATGTTCAGGAGAGGTGTGAAATGATGGACGCTACCAAAAATAGTAAACTTTTAATTCCATTTGTTGAAAAATCTCATGAACTTAAGATGGATGTACCCCATACAATTTTAAAGCCTATCTATTTAGAGAATTCATCTACACAACCAGTCTTTATATCTTTAGATGCGACTCAATCACAAGAAAAACCTGAATTGAATATTGAACAAGATAAAATTATTAAACTAGGACTTGGAAGAGAATTTGAGGATAAATTTCAAAAAAACTTTGAGTTAAGAAAAAAGGATAAGGATATTGGAAGACCATTGGAAGAAATTCCTAAGGAACTAGAAAAACCTATTTCCTCAACTAAGATAGATCTTCAATCATTTAATAATTATAAAGGGGAAGAATTGGAAGATAACTTGAATTATAAGAGTGACATAGAAGAATTTGATCCAGAATCTGAATTATATAGAGAGAATCTAATACAAAATTTGGGAGATCTTGAATTATCTTATATAGATCCATTTCTTATGAATTTCAAGGATGATATTAATATGCGGATTGAGAAAATCAATAGAAGAATATTGGATCTAGAAAGAAATATGAGGAATTATGATATAAATCAAACTGAAAATGAAGAGCAAAATGAAAAATTAAAATTTGAGGATTTTATAGGAATCCCTGGATCTGAAAATGATTGGGTGATTGATCAAGGATTACTTAATTGGAATTTTGATCCAGGCGGAATCATTTGTCGGGCCTGTGACGTTAAAACCAAGCGCTTTGTGGGAGGCAACCCATAGTTATCATTGTGCTTAAGAGTCATGATTGTTAGTAATCTATTGTATTTGCTTTATAGTGGATTGATCAGTTTGATTGATGATTGGTAGATGTTTGGATTATTAGTAGTTTGATTTGATCTTTGTGTGTCTTGAAGGAAGTGATTCCTTAACTTCATATTATGGCTAGACTTGATCTCTTGTAGTAGTTGGATTAACGAGTCCACTGTGACTTGGGTCTCACCCAGACTTGAGTTTTACAAGAGATATCATGAATTTAAACAGTGTTAGATCCATCTTAAATGTGTTGCTTCCTTTCTATAACTTTATTTTCATTAGGTAGGAGTCGCGAACCTATTTGATGAACACCATATGGATGATTTTAGACTATCTTTATAACTGTTAGAGGTACTTAATTATAAGGATTAGGTGATGCCTGAATTGGTGTCCAGAAACCAATTTATCAGAGGTAATCTTATCTTTGAGATTATAATCTATAAAATCTTTTAAAGTGCCTAATTTACTAGTGTAGTGATTCCGTTAGAAATTGGAAGTAAATTAGTAAGATGCAATGAGTTAAAGGAAGAATTGACCTCATTTGTCATTTGTGATTGTATTTGAATTCTGTGTTTATGTTTGTGTTACAAATTTATTTAGGTCTTGAAGAACATTTTTATATTCCCTTGCTGATACCTGCTATGCTAGTTAGACTTTGGTTTAGTTAATTTCATTCTGGCATGATTAGTTTAGATTTACTTTCTGCTGCATATTGTTCTGTCCTAATGAATACTTTTAAATGGTTTTGATAGACATTTGTGGTAGATAGAATTTCTAAATTATTTTTCTTCCTGCTTATATTTTCTGTATTGAATGCTATATATGTTAAAAATTAAGTTTGGGGAAAAACAAAATTTTAATGTGAAAATACTTCCTTTTAGTGTAATTTTATTACAAGTATTTTTTAGGTTAAATTTACTTTCTCCTACAGTCATTTTATCTTGATTAGGCATGATATGAATTTGATAGGTGACCCGACCCGCAATTACACAGTAAATTAAATTCCAAAATATGGCCAAAAACTTGACCAAATTTATAAATAGCGGCTAGTGTGTAAAATCTTAAATGATATAAAAATTAGAAAATATTTTACACACTGGGGTACTACCCAAGTATACGTATCGTTTCAAGTAATATAGAGTTTTCTTTAAAAACCCCGAGTATCGATCCCACGAGGAAGTGAAGTAAGATGTCTTTAGTCAAATTCTAGCCTACTACAATTACTCCTTAGGTTGGAATGTCGATTAAAATTGTGTTTTATCTAGTAACTATTCCTAAATGCAAGTGTTAAATGTAATAATAACTATAACTAAATGCAAATAATAATTCTAAAGATAACCCTTTTTGGATGAATTGGTTTGGAGAATTTTGAGATATTAAAAACTACTATTCTTATGTAATGAAATAGATAATGTATAGGAATGAGATGCATTTAATATTGTATGTGCCAAATAGGAGCAATCCTATTCTTTACCCTTTGGTCCGGGCATAAAGAACATTGACTAATCCTATGTTTGGTTACCGAATCACGTGCTAAGCCGGGAGGATACCGGCTGCCACTTCGGAGCTCCCACGTTCCCTCGCCCGAGGGCTAACATCTACACTTCGAAGCACCCAAACGATAGGACCGAATTGAAGATTTTAGCCTGTCTCTCTAAAATCTCCAATTCTACGCCCGATAATTATATTTCCCTATTTATTTGCATTCAACTTCCATGAACTTCACCATCCATGGAATTTGAATGTGGTTTCACTTTGTTGAGAATTACACCGCCCTTTCGGGACAATGCAATTACAACAAATTTTAACACTACAATGGGCCCTTATTGCAATGTAAATTAAGTGCAAGTAAAAACCATCACATTTATAATTAAATTTACTTCTACCATGCATCACAAAATCCTAAACATGATTTCTACTCATTACAAAAGAAAAGTAAAAGGAAAACAATGGCATAATCTTCTTATGCCACTATTTCCAAAGAAGAAGAAAGAGTAAGAGAGATGTGTCACAAAGCACAAAGAAAACATAAAGGAAACTTCATTTAACAAAAGCAAATCCACTAAATAAATGTTTACAAAATTATAAGATAATGAAGAACAATACTTAGCTTTTTCCCCTTGAAAGAAAGACGAAGATCTCTCCCATAAAGTCTCCCGGCGATCCATGCAATGCTAGCGAAATCCCTTACAAATTCTCTCAAAATCTCCTCTCCAATCTCTCCAAAAGGGTAGAAATGTACATTTCTACTCTTAATCTAAGAATCCTAAACATTCCTCTAAGTTTTTCTCTCCTTTCCTCTATTGTTTCTCTCCTCTAATCAACACATTTCTAACACAAATTTGCCATTTTTAAAGAGCATAGACGAATTCCGAAGAGTTTCCTTAAGCACCCCTTCGAAAAAGCGTCCAAATACGTCGAATATTGGCCAAAAACCGCCAAAAGTCGGTTCATGGTCGTCCGGGCCGCTGTCGGTGGGTTCGAACTCGCTGTCGGCGAGCTTTTCGGGCTTATTTCGGTGCTCTCGAGTAAATCTCGCCGTCGGCGAGATCGACCTCACCGTCGGCGAGCAGGCTGCTGCGCGGCTCCACCGTTTGGCTCCGTTTTAGCTCCGTTTCGCCCCATTTCAGTTGTATTGCGTTCGTAACAGATAACCCTACAAAATAAGCATAAAAACAACCTTTCTTTAAAGTGTAATCTCATTCAAAAATATGCAAGAAGTGTAAAAGAGATTAAGCATCAAAAGACTTATCGAAAGGTGTCAGGGCAGAATTTCATTTCTTGCTCGTTTTTGCTCCAAATTGCACCGTTTTTGCTTCTTTTTGTTCCAATCACCATTTCTTGTACCTAAAACCAAAAAACATACAAAATACCTTCCTTTAAAGTGTAATATCATCAAAAAATGAGTAAAATAATATAGCAAAAAGCGTATATATTTTAGGAGTGTCAAAATCCCCCAAACTTAACTGTTACTTGTCCTCAAGTAATACTTTTACTACATAAAAATATAACTTAAGACAATGTACTTTTCACCTGTAAGACACTAAATTTTTTTTATTTAAAAGAATATATTGGTTAAACTTTTAGAAAGAAATTCAGTAACTCAGGTTAATGCTACAGGTATAAGAATATTTAGCAATCAAGTCAAAGGGTTCTAGTCTTCTATTTATTTCAAGATAAACCATAATTTGTCACATTAAGAATGCCTTGAAAGATTATGTGAAAAAGGAGTTCATGTAAACTTCATCAGAATGTAGGCCAATACTTTAAATATAAATTCAGAAATGAAATCAAGTTCTCCCTTTAGGGAGACTCAAGTGAAGCCAATTTTTGATTAGGTATCTCCTCAAGTTTCTCCTCATAAATATTTTTCTTTCTCTTTTTTTTTTTTTTTTCTTTCGGGATCACTTTCAATCCCTTTTTTTTTCACTTGCTTTTTTTCTTTATTATTTTTTTTTTATATATGAGGATTACTGTATCTGGAGAGCCTATAATGATTTTGAACTTCACTCTCCTCTTTCTAAAGTTCAAATTTAAATCATATCCTTACTTTATAATTATGTATGAGCTTTATTATTCATCATAAAGTCACAATCTCATCTTAACACATAATACTATAAGTCTCTTAATATTTCAAAAATACAGTTTTCTTTACTTTAAATAGTTAACTATAATCAAATTCTTTCCTACCAAATATCTTACCCTTATAAAATTAACTTTTATTACTAAAAACTTTCATCCAATCATTCCATAATATTCAATTAAAATAAAAAGGTTTTAGTTATCTCAAGCAAGTTTCAATTGCCAGAAGTTATGCTAATAATTTTTTTGAAAATATAACAATTGAGAACAAATAAGAGTTAATATTTTTCTTCCCCCCAAACTTAAATTGTAAAATATTTTGCAATTAATTTCATAAAATATAGCATGAAGAAAAAGTAAAGATTGAATATACTTACTACTACAACATTCTATCAAATGCATATTCATGCATAACCAGGATAAAATGACTGCAGAGAAAGTAAATCTAGCCTAAAATATATTTGTAATAAAATTACACTAAAAGGAAGTATTTTCATATCAAAATTTTATTTTTCTTCCTACCCCCAAACATAATTTTTTACATATATAGCATTCAGTATAGAAAATATAAGCAGGAAGAAAATAATTTAGAAATTCTATCTACCACAAATGTCTATTAAAATCATTTGCAAGTATTCATTAGGACAGAACAATATGCAGTAGAAAGTAAATCTAAACTAATCATGTCAAAATGAAATTAACTAAACCAAAGTCTAACTAGCATAGCATGTATCAGCAAGGGATTATAAAAATGATCTTCAATTCCTAAATAAAGTTGTAACACAAACATAAACACAAACACATAATTCAAATACAAACACAAATGATAAATGAGGTCAATTCTTCCTTTAACTCATCCAATCTCACTATGTTACCTTCAATTTTTAACGGAATCACTACACTAGTAACTTAGGCACTTCAAAAGATTTTATAGATTATAATCCCACGGACAAGATTATCCTTGATATATTGGCTCCTAGGTACCAATCTCAGGCATCACCTAATCCTTATAATTAAGCACCTCTAATAGTTACATATTGTAGTGTAAGATCATCCATATGGTGTTCATCAAATAGGTTCGCGACTCCTACCTAATGAAAATAAAGTTAGAGAAAAGAAGTAACAAATTAAGATGGAACTATCAATGTTTAAATTCATCATTTCTCTTGTAAAACTTAAGTCTGGGTGAGACCCAAGTCACAGTGGACTCATTACTCCAACTACTACAAGAGATCAATTCTAGCCATAATAAGAAGTCAAGGAATCACCTCTCTCATGACACACAAAAATCAAATAAAATAACAAACAATCCAAACATCTATCAACAACAATCAAACTAATCAATCCACTATAAAGCAAATACAATAGATCACTAACAATCAAGACTCTCAGGCACACTAAATCAAATCACACTGATAATTATGGGTTGCCTCCCATAAAGCGCTTGGTTTAACGTCATTAGCCCGATAGATGATTCCTCTTGGATCAAAATTCCATTTAAGTAATCCTCGATCAATCGCCCAATCTTTTTCAGATCCAGGGATTCCTATAAAATCCTCAAATTTTAATTTTTCATTCAGCACTTCTTTTTTAGATGAATTTATATCATAATTCCTCATATTTCTTTCTAGATCCAATATTCTTCTATTGATTTTCTGAAATTGCATATTAATATCATCCTTGAAATTGATAAGAAATGGATCTTTATAAGATACTTCAATATCTCCCAAATTTTGGATCAGATTCTCTTTAAATAATTCAGATTCAAGATCAAATTCTTCTATGTCACTCTTATGATTCAAGTTATCTTCTAATTCTTCCTCTTTATAATTATTAAATGATTGAGGATCTATCTTAGTTGAGGAAATAGGTTTTTCTAATTCCGTAGGAATTTCTTCCAATGGTCTTCCAATATCCTTATCCTCTTTTCTCAACTCAAAGTTCTTTTGAAATTTATCCTCAAATTCTCTTCCAAGTCCTAGTTCAATAATTTTTTCTTGTTCATCATTCAATTCAGGTTTTTCTTGTGATTGAGTCGCATCTAAAGATATAAAGACTGGTCCGTATAGATGAATTCCCTAAGTAGATAGGCTTTAAATTTGTATGGGGTTCATCCATCTTAAGTTCATGAGATTTTTCAACAAATGGAATTAAAATTTTACTATTTTTTGTAGAGTCCATCATTTCACACCTCTCCTGAATATACATACAGTCTTCTTTAAGTAATGTTTACGAATCACCATGAAAATCTATTTCAAACTCATCTTTTAACTTACTCTCAAAACTTTCTTGGAAATGGTCTTTACTTAGATAATCAATTTCATCCAAAAAACAATCATCATCTTTTCTCTCAGCTGGATATTTCATAGTCTTTAATACATCAAAAGTGACTTCATGGTCATTAATATTTATAGTCAACTCTCCTTTTTGCACATCTATCATAGCTTGTCCAGAGTAACGAGGAAAGGTCTCCCTAAAATAATTGGAATTTCTTTATCTTCCTCCATATCTAATACAATAAAGTCCAAAGGAAAGATAAATTTATCCACTTTAACAAGCACGTGTTCTATAACTCCTTTTGGATAAATGATAGATCGATCAGCTAACGTAAGGGTTACAGTAGTGGGAGAAATATCGATTAAACCTAACCTTTTAAATATAGATAGAGGCATCACATTAATGCTCACTCCTAAATCACATAAAGCTTTTCCACATAATTTTTCTCCAATTGCACAAGGAATTGTAAAGCTACAAGGATTTTTAAGTTTTCGAGGAAAATTTTTCTGAACAATAGCGCTGCACTCCTCACTTAGTGCAACTGTCTCGTAATCCCCAAATTTTCTTTTCCTGTTTAATATATCCTTTATAAACTTTTCATAACTTGGCATATGTTTCAAAGCTTCTGTGAAAGGAATATTTTTCGTTAACTTCTTAAGTACTTTCATGAACTTTGAAAATTTTTTATCCAACTCATGCTGTCTAAGTCTTTGAGGAAATGGAGGTGGTGGTTTTTCCAAACTGATTTTAGTTGGAGATATTAATTTTTCCAGCATCCTTAGAAACATATTCTTCAGGTCTTTTAGTTTCCTTTGTTTCTCTCACAACATCTTTCTCTTTTCTAACCACATCCTCCATATCTCTTCCAATTTTTAATTGGGCAGCTTCTATTTGTTCATTAATTTTCTCTTTAGGGTTGATCTCATTGTTGCTAGAAAGTGTTCCTTGGGGCCTATTGCTAAGTGAATTAGCAATTTGTCCCAGTTGATTCTCTATATTTCTAATCACAACATTTTGACTTTGCTACTGGTTTCCCATTTGCAATACCACTTCTTCCACGTGACATCTTCTTACCCTCAAATTGTTGATCATTGTTAGAGTCCGGTGGATATGAAAGTCTATAGTTTATGTTCCCGTAATTATTCCAACTTCCATTAGGATTTGCATGATTATTTTCCCATTGTTGGTTTCCACCATCGTTAGTATGATTCCAGGTTAAATTTAGGATGGTTCTCCCAACACGGGTTGTAAAAGTTAGAATATGGGTTGTTTATGGTATTTAAAGTCTCATATGATAATTTAGAATCAATTATAGACCCTAATGAACTTTCCTCACTTACAAGAGTAAATTGAGGTTGGTTCATTCCAAATTGGTCTAACTTCCTTGATATTGCAGCAATCTGAGATGCAAGAGTTGTAATCATATCCGTATCATAAATACTAGCTACATTTTTATTATTTACCCTTGCAGAGGGCCATTGAAATTCATTTGTAGCTATTTCTTCAATTAATGCATACGCTTCATTAAATGATTTTGACATTAATGATCCACCTGCGGCAGCATCAATCATAGAGCTAAGGGATCCTACTAACCCATTATAAAAAGTTTGGATGATTAACTGATCGGGCGAGCATGGTGTGGACACTTTCTTAGGAGTTCCTTAAATCTTTCCCGAGCTTCGTATATTGATTCCCCTTCATACCGACAAAATGAGATAATATCGTTTCTAAGTTTAGTAGTCTTGAAGGTGGAAAATACTTAGCTAGGAATTTCGACTTAACTCCTCCCGATTTTTAATAGAGCCGTGTGCTAATGAATATAACCATATTTTAGCCTTATCCCTTAGTGAGAAAGGAAAAAGCCTTTGTCTAACAGCATCGTCTGACATACCGTTATAATGAAATGTAGCACAAAGTTCTAGAAAATTTGATAAGTGTAAATAGGGTTCCTCCAAAGGAGTTCCTCTAAACTGATTGTTCTGCACCAGTTGGATAATCTCAGAATTTATTTCAAATGAGTCAGTTTCTACGACAGGGTATTGTATACTTAAGTGAATTTCATCTGTCGTAGGATTTATGCAATCCCTCAATAATTTATGATGATTTTCCAATTTATTATCTTGAAAGTTTTCCATTTCCACTTCTAGTTTTTTTGAGTCCTTTCTGAATTTTTATTTTTTTATTTTCTTCAAACTCGGGATCATAAGGCACAAGTCCTACAGATCCTTTGTTTCGCATACGTAACACAACAAATAATATATTAACAATTAAACAAATAAACGATGAAATATATTCAACACAACAAAATATTTTTACGAACACCATATTTTTCACATAAACAATATTTTCACAACAATGTTTCATACAAAAAAAAATTTTCACACAAAAATAGTTTTTACTACACTACAGTTTTCCAAATCTAAGCCTAATTGATTCAACTAAAAATTCTCCTAAAGTTCTTACCGAAGCCTCCCCAGCAACGGCGCCAAAAACTTGACCCGACCCGCAATTACACAGTAAAGTAAATTCCAAAATATGGCCAAAAACTTGACCAAATTTATAAATAGCGGCTAGTGTGTAAAATCTTAAATGATATAAAAATTAGAAAATATTTTACACACTAGGGGTACTACGCAAGTATACGTATCGTTTCAAGTAATATAGAGTTTTCTTTAAAAACCCAAGTATCGATCCCACGAGGAAGTGAAGTAAGATGTCTTTAGTCAAATTCTAGTCTACTACAATTACTCCTTAGGTTGGAATGTCGATTAAAATTGTGTTTTATCTAGCAACTACTCTTAAATGCAAATGTTAAATGTAATAGTAACTATAACTAAATGCAAATAATAATTCTAAAGATAACCTTTTTGGATGAATTGGTTTGGAGAATTTTGAGATATTAAAAACTACTATTCTTATGTAATGAAATAGATAATGTATAGGAATGAGATGCATTTAATATTGTATGTGTCAAATAAGAGCAATCCTATTCTTTACCCTTTAGTCCAAGCATAAAGAACATTGACTAATCCTATGTTTGGTTACCGAATCTGCGGCTAGTCGGGAGGATACCGGCTGCCACTTTGGAGCTCCCACATTCCCCTCGCCTGAGGGCTAACATCTACACTTCAGCACCCAAACGATAGGACCGAATTGAAGATTTTAGCCTGTCCCTCTAAAATCTCTAATTCTACGCCTGATAATTATATTTCCCTATTTATTTGCATTCAACTTCCATGAACTTCACCATCCATGGAATTTGAATGTGGTTTCACTTTGTTGAGAATTACACCGCCCTGTCGGGACAATGCAATTATAACAAATTTTAACACTACAATGGGCCCTTATTGCAATGTAAATTAAGTGCAAGTAAAAACCATCACATTTATAATTAAATTTACTTCTACCATGCATCACAAAATCCTAAACATGATTTCTACTCATTACAAAAGAAAAGTAAAAGGAAAACAATGGCATAATCTTCTTATGCCACTATTTCCAAAGAAGAAGAAAGAGTAAGAGAGATGCGTCACAAAGCACAAAGAAAACATAAAGGAAACTTCATTTAACAAAAGCAAATCCACTAAATAAATGTTTACAAAATTATAAGATAATGAAGAACAATACTTAGCTTTTTCCCCTTGAAAGAAAGACAAAGATCTCTCCCATAAAGTCTCCCGGCGATCCATGTAATGCTAGCGAAATTCCTTACAAATTCTCTCAAAATCTCCTCTCCAATCTCTCCAAAAGGGTAAAAATCTACATTTCTACTCTTAATCTAAGAATCTTAAACATTCTTCTAAGTTTTTCTCTCCTTTCCTCTATTGTTTCTCCCCTCTAATCTACACATTTCTAACAAAAATTTGCCATTTTTAAAGAGCATGGACGAATTCCGAAGAGTTTCCTTAAGCACCCCTTCGAAAAAACGTCCAAATACGTCGAATATTGGCCCAAAACCGCCAAAAGTCGGTTCATGGTCGTCTGGGCCGCTGTCGGCGGGTTCGAACTCGCTGTCGGTGAGCTTTTCAGGCTTATTTCGGTGCTCTCGGGTAAATCTCGCCGTCGGCGAGCAAGCTGTTGCGCGGCTCCACCGTTTCGCTCCGTTTAGCTCCGTTTTAGCTCCGTTTCGCCCCATTTCAGTTGCGTTGTGTTCGTAACAGATAGCCCTACAAAATAAGCATAAAAACAACCTTTATTTAAAGTGTAATCTCATTCAAAAATATGCAAGAAGTGTAAAAGAGATTAAGCATCAAAAGACTTATCGAAAGGTGTTAGGGCAGAATTTCATTTCTTGCTCGTTTTTGCTCCAAATTGCACCGTTTTTGCTTCTTTTTGTTACAATCACCATTTCTTGTACCTAAAACCAAAAAACATACAAAATACCTTCCTTTAAAATGTAATATCATCAAAAAATGAGTAAAATAATATAACAAAAAGCGTATATATTTTAGGCGTGTCAATAGGATGTTGTAGTAGTAAGTATATTCAACCTTTACTTTTTCTTCCTGCTACATTTTATGGAATTAATTGCAAAATATTTTAAAATTTAAGTTTGGGGGGAAGAAAAATATTAACTCTTATTTGTTCTCAATTATTATATTTTCAAAAATTATTAAGCATAACTTCGGCAATTGAACCTCGCTTGAGATAACTAAAACTTTTTATTTCAGTTGAATATTATGGAAGGATTGGATGAAATTTTTTAGTAATAAAAGTTAATTTTATAAGGATAAGATATTTGGTATGAAAGAATTTGATTATTGTTAATTATTTAAAGTAAAGAAAGTTGTATTTTTGAAATATTAAGAGACTTAAAGTATTGTGTATTAAAAAGAGATTTGTGACTTTATGATGAATAATAAAGCTCATATCTAATTATAAATTAAGGATGTGTTTTAAGTTTGAACTTTAGAAAGAGGAGAGTGAAGTTTAAAATCATTACAGGCTCTCCAGATATAGTAATCCTCATTAAAAAAAAAGAGAAAAAGAAAAGAGAGAGAAAAAAAGGGGATTGAAAATGATCCCGAAAAAAAAAAAAGAAAGAAAAATATTTATGAGGAGAAGCTTGAGGAGATGCCTAATAAAAAATTGGCTTCACTTGAGTCACTCTAAAAGGAAAACTTGATTTCACTTCTGAATTTATATTTAAAGTATTGGCCTACATTCTAATGAAGTTTACATGAACTTTTTTTCACATAATCTTTCAAGGCACTCTTAATGTAATAAATTATGGTTTATCTTGAAATAAATAGAAGACTAGAACCCTTTGACTTGATTGTTGAATATTCTTATACATATAACGTTAACCTGAGTTACTGAATTTCTTTCTAAAAATCTAACCAATATATTCTTTTAAATGAAAAATTTTAGTGTCTTACAGGGGAAAAATACGTTGCCTTGAGTTATATTTTTATGTAGTAAAAGTGTTACTTGAGGACAAGTAACAGTTAAGTTTGGGGGATTTTGACACGCCTAAAATATATACGCTTTTTGCTATATCATTTTACTCATTTTTGATGATATTACACTCGTAAAGGAAGGTATTTTGTATGTTTTTTTGGTTTTAGGTACAAAAAATGGTGATTAGAGTAAAAAGAAACAAAAACGGTGCAATTTGGAGTAAAAACGAGCAAGAAATGAAATTCTGCCCTGACACCTTTCGATAAGTCTTTTGATGCTTAATCTCTTTTACACTTCTTGCATATTTTTGAATGAGATTACACTTTAAATAAAGGTTGTTTTTTGTTTATTTTGTAGGGCTATCAGTTACAAACGCAACGCAACTAAAATGGGGTGAAACGGAGCGAAATGGTGGAGCTGCGCAGGAATCTCGCCGACAGCGCCATCGAGCCCGCCGACGGTGAGCCTTAGTAGTTAGCCCATGTTCTAGAAGCTCGCCGACGGCGAGAACGAGCCCGCCGACGGTGAAGAAGGTCGGTTCAAGCACAGATTCATCGAATATGGACGCCTTTTGAAGAGGTGCTTAAGCAACCTTTGGGAATTTTTCTACCTCTTTAAAAAGAGACGAATTTAAGTAGAGAAAAGAGGGGAAAAGTGGAGAAAAACTTGAGGAATGTTTAGGATTCTTAGATTAAGAGTAGAAATTTAGATTTCTACCCTTTCGGAGAGATTGGAGAGGAGATTTTGAGAGAATTTGTAAGGGATTTCGCTAACATTGCATGGATCGTTTGGAGACTTTGTGGGAGAGATCTTCATCTTTCTTTCAAGGGGAAAAAGCTAAGTATTATTCTTCATTATCTTATAATTTTGTAAACAATTACCTAGTGGATTTACTTTGGTTTAATGAAGTTTCTGTTGTGTTTTCTTCGTGCTTTGTGACGCATCTCTATTACTCTTTCTTCTTCTTTGGAAATAGTGGCATGAGAAGATTATGCCATTCTTTTCATTTTACTTTTCTTTTGTAGTGAGTAGGATTCATGATTAGGATATTGGGATGCCTGCTAAAAGATGTTTTAATTATAAATGTGATGGTTTTTACTTGCACTTCATTTACATTGCAATAAGGGCCCATTGTAGTGTTAAAATTCGTTGTAATTGTGTTAAGTCCCGAAGGGGCATATGCAATTCTCAACAAAGTGGAACCACATTCAAATTCCATGGATGGTGAAGTTCATAAGAATTGAATGCAAATAAATAGAGAAATAATATTAATCGGGCGTAGAATTGGAGATTTTAGAGTGACAGGCTAAAATCCTCAATTCAGTCCTATTGTTTGGGTGCTGAAGTGTAGATGTTAGCCCTCAGGGAGGGGAACGTGGAGCTCCAAAGTGAGAGCCGGTATCCTACCGCACCTAGCCGCATATTCGAGAACCAAGCATAGGATTAGTCAATGTTCTTTATGCCTGGACCAAAGGGTAAAGAATAGGATTGCTCCTATTTGACACATACAATATTTAATGCATCTCATTCCTATACATTATCTATTTCATTACATAACAATAGTAGTAGTTTTTAATATCTCAAAATTCTCCTAACCAACTCATCCAAAAAGTGTTATCTTTAGAATTATTATTTGCATTTAGTTATAGTTACTATTACATTTAACTTTTGTATTTAGGAGTAGTTGCTAGATAAAACACAATTTTAATCGACATTTCAAACTAAGGACTATTAGTAGTAGACTAGAATTTGACTAAAGACCTCTTACTTCACTTCCTTGTGGGATCGATACTAGGGTTTTTAAAGAAAACTCTATAATACTTGAAATGATACGTATACTTGCGTAGTACCCCTAGTGTGTAAAATATTTTTCAATTTTTATATCATTTAAGATTTTGCACACTAGCCGCTATTTATAAATCAGGTCAAGTTTTTGGCCATCTTTTGGAAGTTAAACTACTGCGTAATTGCGGGTCGGGCCACCTAACCACAAATTTAGGGACTAAACCTAGGATTAATTGATGTTCTTTATGCACTCGGAAGAGGGTAAAGAATAAGATTGCTGCTATTTAGCACATACAATAATTAATGTATCTCATTCCTAAATATTATCTAATTTGTTACATAAGAACAATAGTTTTTAACATCTCAAAATTCTCCAAACCACTTCATACAAAAAGGGTTATCTTTAGAATTAATATTTTCCTTTAGGAGTAGTTATTAGTTATTTCAAATTTAAGCTTACCTTTAGGATTATTTGTTAGAAAAATCACTTAAATCGACCTTCCAAACTAAAGTCTGATAGTAGTATACTAGAATTTGACTAAGGACCACTTACCTCGCTTCCCTGAGGGAGCGATAAATAGGACTTCACTAGAGCCCTGTATTACTTGAACGATATGTATACTTGCGTAGAACCTCTATTTTGTGCTCATACATATGAACATAAAACACGCAAAAAAACAGCACACGCCAGAGGCGCATCACTTGGCAACATCTATGGGACCCACGATATGAATTTATGTACAGGCCGAAATACCACCACCGTACCTAGATACTTTAGGTGTACAGTATGTAATTATACGATGAGTCCTTCCAAAAAATAGGTGATCTATACCATGAATAAAGGTTAGGTTATTGTTCATAACTGTATTATTGCTCTCCTCTTCCCCCAATCCTTCAGCTCTCTATACCTTCGGCAGATCTCCCAAACATATTTGGATCCAACATTCTAAAAGGTGTAATGACCGTGAAACCATGTCGTCGACAAGAAGAGGAGCACGACGATCGCAAAGTGAAGGGAGCAACCAAAGAGTAGTAGCCAATGTCGATCCCCATGAGATGGATCTTGGAATGCTTGTAGAGAGAAATGTAGAAGATGTGAACTCAGATTATGGAGCATGAGTCAGGCCATATTGCCGAAGTCTTGAGCGTCATCACAGCCCTGAAGGCAAATCGGGCCCCAAAGGAGCAAAACCAAGAAAGGAAGTGGCACTGGTGTGCAACGATGGGAGTATGAACCACGGTCCTGAGGAGGCTAGCGAATCGCAGTACCAAGACAATGCAGGATCCGCATAAGTGGAAAGGCAATGCGTAGGCCATACTGAGGTGCCATGTCAGCTAGAGAATGGTTTCTTATTTTAAATCTCTAAAGCAAAGCCCCCAATAAAATTCAATGAACTGGCCTAGGAAGATTACAGAGGGCGGCAGACCACCTAACAACCATATCGTCGAATTTGAGCCGGTCGCGTGCCTGCTCAAAATCTCAGATGTGTTCAAATGTCATCTGTTTTTCACCACTTTAAGGTTTTCACGATTGAAGTAGTTCCATGTGTGCTCATGTAGGAACATCAACAGCTTTGATAATCTTAAGATATTATTTTGAGTGCATTTCTCCAGTGTCCGGAAACCCACCAAGAGCATGCAGTCCTTGTGGCAGCTCAAATAAGGTGAGCACAAGAGCCTATGAAAAATCATTGCACACTTCTAGAGGGAGATGTTGGAGGTGAAAGACTTTAAAGTTGATGTAGTTGTAGCCACCATGAAACAAGCCTTGAGGTTCAAGAGATTTTCATACGAACTCAGCATTAACAAACCCCAAGACTTGGTTGAGCTGTTCGAAACGACCAACATGCACATGTTAGCGAAGAAAAATGATAACAAATGAGAACCAGAAAGGTTCCAAGCCAAACAATGAGCTCCCCTCAACGACGGGTCGAAACTAAGGGAGGAAAGCAGATCGCCCATTCGATGTCGTTTCAAAGATAACAGTCCTCTCGTAATGGTGGAAGGACGATACAATAAGACCAACAAGGTGGTCAAGCGAGGAATTGAGATCCATGATTGGCCCAATACTATGAGAGGCTATCATTGCATTATGAACAGTTGCACGGAGAATATGAGGGCTTGTGTGCAAGCCCCTTTAGGGTGTCAACGGTGAAAATCATAGACGCCATCCAAGACAAAGAGTATTTCAAGTAGCCCGCACCAATGAAAGCAGAAAGTTTTCTCCAAGACGCAAGGAAGTATTCCATGTTTCACCAAGATCACAAACACTACATAGACAAATGTAGGCTTCTACAGAGTCCCCTCGAGGAGTTGATCAAAGCTGGGAAGCTCAAAGTATTTATGCTTGGGGACACTCGGGTTAGAGACATGGGAAGGCGCTAGTGTTAGAGGCTCCCCAGGTTTGTCCGTTCGAATGTCATCCATGTCATCGAGATAGTCCAGGCTATCATCGGAGGAATAGATGCCTCTAATGATGCAAAAGATCGACAGGTGGGACCAAGGGTATACAAGCTAAAGACGCATGCAAGGAATGGGGTCCCCCAAACTTGAAGTGGGTATGATCTCAAAAAATTTTTTACTTGAATTCCACTCTGTATTCCATATGGACAATCATGAAGAAAAAATGTTTCGTCACTTTGTTTCGAACACAAAGATTCTCTACAACTAAAAATGTGTTACTGAAAGCTGCTCTAACTGAAAATCCAAAACTTTAGATCAAAAAAAAAGATTAGGGAATTGGAAAAATCAGATAATCAAAATCAGTCTGACAAAAAACTTAAGGAATGAAGAATGGAGAACTGTGACACCAAGATCGCTTGGTCAGACCTAAGAAATGAAGACAAGCAACCGTGGCACCATGATCTCCTTGCTAAGGACTAAACAAAGACTAGCTAATCATAGCACCAAGATCATCGGGTCAAACTCGAGAAATGAAGAAAGTCAAGCATGGTGCCAAGATCGTTCAGATGAGTTCTATTTGACGAATGTCAGACCGTGGCACCAAGATCGTCTGGTCCGACCTGAGAAATGAAGATAGACAACTGTTGTGCCTATATCACCTGGCTGAGCACTAAATGAATAACGACAAACCATGAAACCAAGATCACTCAGTCCAAACAGAGAAATTAAAAAAGCCAACAGTGGCACCAAGATCGCCTAATTAAGCACCAAATGAGAACCTGGCGGATTGCAGTGCTAAGATTACCCAGTCTGACTCGAAAAATGAAGATAGCCAGCTGTGGCACTAAGATCACCCAACTGAGCCCCAAATGAAGACTGGTGGAGTGCGACACCAATATTACCCGATCCGACTTGAGAAATGAAGACAACTAGTCATCACACACAGATCTCTAATCTGAGCTCCAAATGAAGAACTGCAAACTAGAGCGCCAAGATCGCCGGTCCGATCCGAGAAATGAAGAAAACTAGCGTGGCACCATGGTCGCCCATATTGTGGTACCTTTTTTCATTCTTTTCGTAACTCAGAGTCGCCAGCATGTCTAGTCATCGCCTTAGGATTCCCTTTTCCAATAGACCCACTTATTTGAATACTATGAATGATTCAGAGTAGAAGGATCGGAAAAGAAGAAATTAAGATAGAGACTAGGAAGACAAATTGGAAAAGAACCTGGAGAGCTTGTGTGTGGTAAATCTCATGCAATAGGTCAAGGGTGTTCATCCAAACAGGATCATATTGAAACACCTCAAACCAGATATCCATGAAAGAATGCCTACATAAGCTACCTAATAACCAGAGAACCAACAGAACATTTTATTTTGGATTCAAGACCATCTCCCAAAGGAATGTATCCATTTAGTTGATTACATCTTGGGGATGGCCCAAGAATAGTATCTATTAGAGATGTCCTTACATTTAGGTGACAACTAGTATAGTGTGTCATAAAAGAAAGTTACCTCATAGGAACATCTCGTGGCTTTTAAATCTCTCACTAAGTCACAAAGCTGAGAGTGAATCTCTCACATCCTAAATGGGTAGTAACTCATTATCATACGAGGTCCGTGAAGTAACTTGATTGACTTGTAGGATCCATACTATGATTCCAAAGCCAAACCGGATCATAAGGGCAGAGGGTGAATCACCGTATCCCAAATGGGCGATCATAGCTCGACTCGTTTATGTTTTTCTATTCTCTCTCCGAGCTAAAATTTGTATCAATCTTCAAGCAGTTAACGATGTTCGAGCTAAATTTACACTAAATGTAACTCAATTTAAATAAGAAAATATTTATCTAACCTCCTATTTGATAAACCCTAAACCTTAAATTTATTCCTCAAAGAAAATGAAAATAAAAATGAAAATGAACATAACAAGGTACCTTTCTCGGTCTTTTCGAGTTGCAAATGAGCGAAAGGTGGATAAAAAATGGAGTTCCTAGTCACTGTAAGCTGCAAACCCACCACTGCGTCCCAACAATAAAAGCCGTTGATAGCCTTCGGAACTAATCCTATATCCTGTTTAAAATCATCTCTCTCGGTTTTGTCCTAATCTCTCCTCTTGACCCTCATCTTCTCCTTCGCCTCTCCCAAAACCTTCACATGTCTCTCTCGCATGTCCCTCCCGACCCTCACGAATGTTATTGCTTCGGTTATTAAAACTATTACTGACAATCTTTCTTGTTGCTTAATAATAAAATGTGTCTGTTAAAACACTGCGACATGGCAGGTTTGTAGATAACTAACGATCTATAGTCGTCGGTTAGTATTTGCTTATAACCGACATGTTATTTTGTCAGTTGTATTTAAAAAATAGTCAAAAACAAAATAATTTGATAAGCGACGGTATATGTTGTAGTTATGTCGTCGCAAGTATCCAAAGATAAAAAACAGTCCCAAAACGGTTGGTACTTAGAACATTTTTTCTGACGTGTAAAAAGCCAATGATTTTTCCATCATTTTTTTTGTTGTGATAGTAGAGTAGATCAATCATTCTATATTAATTATAGCATGTTTGACCAAAAAAAAAAAAATTGTTCTTCTCAAAGATCAACTTTGGATATTGCCCACCAATAACCAATGAACATTTCAAGAGGATCAACTGTAAAAGCTTTAAAAAGATCTTTTGCTTATCCTAGTCCCTTAACATATGTATGACCTTCAACATCACATAAGGGTATTATGCTCTACATTGGACTACTTCTGAGGGAGGAGACTTCGATTTGCAGTTTCATATAAGGCCTGAGTTTAGTGTACCTTCACTCTACATGCAACAAAAGACTTCAGTTGCCCAATTAAGACTTCAGTTGCCCAATTAACTGGAGAAGAGATATAGAATGACCGTCTGAACGCCATCAAGATATACTTCACGATCAGACACTATACCACCAAGCCGAAGAAGATAAATTTGCATTACTTCTAAAATTTTGATTTCTTGTATGTACTATTATTTTAATATTTTTGAAAGTTATTTTGAAACATATTGTAATATTCAAAATTTTTAATTTTCAAAGTTCAAATTTATGAAATAGCAGACTATTTAAACAATTTAAATTATCTTCATTACTATCCAAATATTTTAATCCTTATTTTCCTTTAATTAGCTTAATTCTATAAATTTATTTTATAAATTAAAAAGAGTAAATAATAGTAGCATTAAATAAATCATTTAGTTATAAAATATATTTTAAATATAATCCATTAACTAATATAACTATGTAAAAAATTAATTTAATTATCATCTAAATAATTTAATACAAAATTTTTCTTAATTTACATAACTTTAGAAGTTTAATTTTTAACTTAAAAATTAATTTACTACAATATAATAAAATAAACTAATTTAATTTTAAAAAAATTAAAATATAAACCATTGAAAAATATAATATTCTAATTATGTATTTTTAAAATTTATATAATTTTATAATTTTAATATTAACTTAAAAACTATTATAACATCATTAAATAAAGCATATAATTAAAAACTTTTGTTTAAATATAATTCATTAACTAATATAACTTTGTGAAAAAATTAATTTCATTAATATCTAAAAAATTTAGTACTAATTTTTCCTAAATTTTCATAATTTTAAAATTTTGATATTTTTAATTGTCCATTTGCATACATGCCGATCAGGTGGTCTGGTGGACGAGTAAAGAAAAAATTGAGAGGGATACACTGATTCGAGGTACAGTGATTTGTGATAGCATGAAAATTATTTTATTTTACCATTGATAAATTAAATACTAAATCATTATGTTAGGATTAATTCAGAAGAAAATGAAAAAATAGCCTGTTAAAGCTCTAAAATTAATATAATAATAATAAAGAAAAAAATGATCGCATAAGTGTATCAAACTAAAAAAGTATGACTCAAGAAATACAGAAAAAAAAAAATTAAGAAGAAGCTTAGAGAAAAAGTGTAGTAGCTTATAGATTACATCAATTCTAAAAGAGAATTGCCATCACGTAACGTGTTATCTAGAGAGTAGCATGTCGTTATTACACAACAAAAAAGAATTATAAAAACCGCCTCGCCAAATATGATACTTAGGGCTGTCAAAATGACTCGTTGTTTGAGAACAATTAATGTTTGGCTCATTGAGAAACTCGTGTTCGATTCGTTTGCTAAGTTAACAATCCGAACACGAACAATTTTTTTGTGCTCGATATATAAACCAGCCAAACACGGAGGAAGATTTGTTCGTACGTGTTCAACTCATTACACACGCGCGCGCACACACACACACATTAATGAGTTGTATTGTTTAAAAATTTATATGACTACAAGGCTATAAAGATTAATAATCAATTAAAATTATTAATTAGAAGAAAGAATAAAATTATATTAATTTATATTTAAATGATGGTTTAATATAATTAATAATATTTAAAACTTGCCCAAACCTTAATTAATTATAATTTTGATGCTTTTAGGGATCAAATTGAGCGTCACACCGAGAAGAACCAGTGAAGCCCAAGATTGCTCAAATTCGAAATCACAATGGCACTAAAATTGTCCATCGAATGTCATCCAATCAAGGAGACCTCTGTGAGCCATCTGATCAAGAATGTTTGGATTCCTTCCTTTTTTGTAACCTGGACCCTATAAATAGCATTGTACCCCCTCATGAGAAGGGGACTAGCCTAGAGCAAGAGAGAGGTCAGAGCTTGGAGAGAAGGAGCTGAAGTCTAGTATACTTCACCAACGATTCGGTGTGCACCTTACACTCTTGTAGCAGCCAAACACTGTCGAGCATGGTCAGCCTCCTACTCCTGCAACCACAAATCATCGTTTTCCCTTTTGTACCTATATTTGCCAAACGCAGTGAACATCGGTCAAAGTTCGTCACCGACTACCATCAGCCTCCCATTTTTGCAGCCGCTAGATAACTCTGGCTGTCACCGCTTCTGGCTAACTCTAGTCATCTCTGCCTCCAACTAACTTCAGCAGTCACCACCTTCAACCAGTTCTAACCTCCTTTGTTGTCGCTTGACACCTTTGACAGCCACCGCCTCCCTAACGTTTGACCACTACCGCTTCCAACCGACTTCTTATCATAATCGCCTCTAGCCAACACTGGCTTCCATCACTTCCTTCGACAGCTACCACCGCCACCAGCCAACATCAACCATCATCGGTCATCACATGCACCTTGCAAAGAAGCCCCTTGTGAAGTCTCAATGTGCATTGTGGAACCTCGATATATATTGAAAATTAATAGCGTACCCTCTTATGGTTCAAATACATGTCTTGAAGACTGCATAAAAATACACCTCAAAGATGGTGACTTTATGTGGAATCTTAATGCTCCTTCTGTGTAGCTTCCAGCTCTATTCTAAGAGACCTACGAACATCATCACAACTCACCACTGCAATCTATGTTACCAACTGCAACTTGCATCTTCCATAATTCATGCAAGCTACCGAATCCTACCCTTACGACCGACAAACGAAATCTCAACTCACCACCACGGCTTGCATGACCAGGTATGATTTATGTGGTCCACTGCTCATGTACCTCCCGACTTTGACTCTTACGACCTACGGACGTCATCTCAGCTCACCATTATGGTCTAAATCTACAACCTACATAGTCCACAGCTCGTGCAACTTCTGACTCCAGCCCCTACGGCCTACGAAAGTTATCATTGCTCGCCACTTTAGTCTACATGACCAACTAAGCCTACGCGATCCACAGCTTGTGCAGCTCCCAACTCCTACCCCTGCGGCCTACTAACATCTTCATAGTTCACCACTATGACTTACGTGACTATCTGCGACCAACATGACCAACTACATAGTATGTGGCGTAAAGCTCATGCAACTCCCTACCGCATCCCATGCGGCCTACGGACATCGTCACAGCACACCACTATGGCCTACGTGACAAACTATGAATTACGTGGCACACAACTTGTACAGTTTCTGACTCATTCCTCTGTGTTTTATGAACTTCATAACAAGTCACCACTATGGTCGATGCGATCAACTATGACCTACGCGGTGTTCAACTTATACAACTCCCAACTCCAATCCTTGCCAGCTATAAACATCATAGTGGCTCACTACTACAACATATGTGACCAACTACGACCTGCGTGGTTCACAGACCATGCATCTCCTGACTCCAGCTCTTGCGATCTGCGGACGTCATCGCAACTAGCCACTACAGTATATGTCATCAACTACAAACTATGCAATCCACATCTTGTGCAACTCCCAACTCAGACCCTTGTGGCATGTATGACTAACTTTAACTTAAATGGTTCACAACTAGTGCAGCTGCTGATTTCAGTCATTGCAAACTACAAACGTCATCGCATCTCACCGCTACAACCCATGTGACTAACTTTGGCCGATGTAGATCACATCTTCTGCAGCTTCCAACTATAACCTCGATGGCTAACCAATGCTCCTAAAACAACCATTTATGACTCACATGACCAACTACTATCATAGTATTCAACTATGGCCTATACAATAATTTGGAGCTATGACAACCGTCTGCAAAATTAACGAGGGATTATTACCTCCATAAGAATGGACTACGGACCTCGCAGTTTATTTTCATTAAGAACTACATTCATTACAGTCATAATGTTTATTAGCAATGAATTATTATTGTACATTGATAATAATTATCTTTGTATCTCCATCTTTCTTAATTTAAAACAAGAGTAGACTCGTGTATTCCAAAATTACATAGTGAATCATTTCAACTGGGCTAGAGCACGTGAATTTTTTCATTTTATAAGATGTTTCAACTAAGAAGTTCAGGTCTTAGTTCAGGTGTCTCCTCCTACTTATTTCTCTCTTTAAGAACCCGAGTCTGTGTCGTGTTTCTGTTCAACGCTAAGATGCTAATTTATTACTCTTCCACCGTGGACCTTCCGACATGCATCAAGTTAATTTTGATTTTCATTTTACTCTATACTATTTCTATAACTTATTACTTAAACTTAGCATAAATTTCTTTAGTTTTGTCCCTGTAGTGTATCTATTTCATACGATATTATATGCATGGCCCACAACCTTCCTTTAAAAAAATATATTTTTTTTTATTTAAAAAGTTAGTTTAAGAAAAGAAGTGAATGATGCGCCAACAAAATAATCCATGAAAAGCCAAGCCACTGCAATTGAATCTCATTGAATGAAAAAATCAAAAAAAATTCCACAAGGATTTGGACATGGAAATCTAATACAATTCTAGCCATGGATTAAATGGGAGTGATAGCTGGCCATCTTTCATTTGAAAGAGAGAGAATTGTTTCTCCTTAATTTTTCTTCTTCAGCATTAATTTGTTTCACGTAATGTAAGTCCTGCATGACAATTATGATATCGTCATTTAGAATTTTAGAGCTCGTTCGTAGTAGAATTATTTGGCCATGGCGTATTAAAACGCACCTACTGCTCAAGCAATCGTGCTGTATAGCTATGCGTTTTCAAAACGCAAAAACAACTTTTTCATACCGCACATATCTAAGTGCGGTGACGGCTTTCTGGCTACGGTCTGGTTTTTCCAAAAAAATAAAATTTTGTAATAGCCACCACACCTAATTTATCAGCATATTATTTTTAATCAGCTTATCAGCAGATTATTCAATAAGCTACAGCTGCCCCAAACAGATCCTTAGATTTGCACTTTTGCCGCTGTGGTTGAGCCGGGGGGTCTTATTCTCTTTTTTGCATTAATATTTTAAATTTATTTTGCTCGATGTCGTTTTATCAACTGTTGACTTAAATTTACTTCTTAATTTAACTTTATTCTATCTTTGATCGATAGGTAATTTTCTTTTTTCTGGCCTCGTATTATAAAGCTTTCTAATACAAATGAAATTAAGAGTGAGCCCACAAGATCCCCAAAAGATATTACTACTTTTATTTAAATTATATAGTCACTGATTCACAGTTGTGCACAAAAATAATTCCTTGAAAGCTAAAGCCACTATCATGAATATCATTGAATACGAAATATATATATATATATATTAAAAGAATCGGTATCTAGCAAATACTTATTAAAAGAATCGGTATCTAGCAAAGACTTATACACCGATTTCTGTACACGCCATGTACTATAATGTATGCCTCGACGCCTACGTGCCTATATATTCGAGAACCCCGCGCCACGAGGGCTTAACTCGTGATCTCGCAGGACTTGACAGAGCCCTCGCCAACCAACGGCGCCACTGTCCATATATATATATATGTCTATCTGTGTGTACATATATGTATGTATGTATATATGTATGTACACACGCACGCACGCACGTTTAAAAAGGACTTGAGCTTTGTATGAAATCTACTAAAATTCTTGCAATGAATACAATAGTTGTAGCCATCTTGCCTTAAATAGCATGACAGCGAAGTATTTATGCTTTCTTATATCAATTTTTTTTCAAAATTTAAAATAATTCAATGATAAAATAGGCACTTCCTATTCAAAACTCTCAACTAATAGATTAAGATGGTATGCGTTTCACACAAAGAAATCAACCCAATATAGAACGTTTTCTACTCGCTGGCATGTCATTAAAGCTCCACCCGTCCCACAGACGCGCTCATTGACTGTAAACGTCTCCGAGTCTCCGTTAGTCCTCCGTTAGGTGTTAAATAATGCTACGTTGAAAAGAAAATTTAAATCATATTTACAGCGCAGAATGCTGACGTCATCCGTAGCACGTCAATCTTCTGTCGTCTGCTATAATTAGAAAGCATGTTCGGGTCGTGAATGTTGTAATGCCGTCATCCAGGTCACTACTGCCTGCTTTGCCTCTAGGGCTTTCACCCTTTACAGCCACCATTCTATATACCTCTCTACTTATTACTTGTATAACAGATACAATTTTATCTGTTTTTCTAAACCCATTTTAAATGTTGTTTTTTTTCTTACTTATTTTCATACTCATAGGCCTTATAATGTACTTTTCTGTGTTTTATTTTAGCAATTTTTTTTAAATGTTTTTAAATGAGCGCTGTCAAAAAATAATTTATTCGTAGTTATATATATATATATATATATATATATATATATATATATATATATATATATATATATATATATATATATAGTTCAAACAGGTGACATTTGGCATGCCAATACATGAAAAGATAATATTGACAAATTATCATTGCTCTTAGTTAAAAACTTAAGACTTTAATAAAATGGCCTCTAAAAAATTCGAGATATTATACATAGACATATTGTTGCGTCCAAGAAAATTTCTAACAGTATAGTGGTAATTAAATGCCTTCGCGTTGTATGTCGATCAATTAAGTACACATAAAAGAAAAGTAGCAGGAGAAGATATAAAAATTTTACATGAAAATTTTCGGAAAGAAATGAAAATCATGATGCTTAGCGCAGTCAAAGCAATCCATTATGTGTTTAAAAGTACAAGGTTGCACCCTTCTCAAGCAATAGAAAGAACATGGTTATAATCTTACCCCGAGAATTACAATTATCACAAAAAAAAAAAAAAAAAATACAGTGTTAGATGCAACATCAGTATTTGAATTACTTTGGGCGCAAGAAGGGGTCACTTGGGGCTGGTGGACGTTGGCTACAGTGAATACCGATTTCTTATGCGCTACAGCCCTATGATGGAGGTCTGACGCCATGTGCATATATATTCGAGAACGCCACGGGGTATCGAACCCGTGACTTGAGGAGACTTACAAAATACCCCGTAGGCCACAGCGTCCGGCACACACACACACACACACACACACATATATATATATATATATATATATATATATATATATATATATATATATAGATACACATACATACATACATACATACATACATATAAAAAAATTTTGGAACTTAGTATAAAATCTAATAAAATTCTGACAATGAAGATAATAGTTGTAGACATCTTGCTTTAAATAGCATGACACCGAAGTATTTATGCTCTTATATTGATTTCAAAATTTAAAATAATTCAATGATAAAGATACGCACACTGCATATTCAAAACTCTTAACTAGCAGATTATAAGATGGTATGCGTTTCACACAAAGAAAGTAACCCCACAGAGAGCTTTTTCCACCCGCTGGCATCTTCATTAATGCTTCACCTGTCCCAGACAAACACGCTAGCTCATTGACTGTAAACGTCTGACTCTCCATTAGGGCAAAATAGTCGGTCCAGAGTCCGGAAGCACAATCATGTCTGGACTCCAATCAAATATCGACAACTCTTTGTGTTGGCCCTACATTTGAAAAAATTTAATACTTGGCCTGGCCCGACCCAGATGAGTCAATGAAAAAAATATTTTTTATGTCACTTTCCCGCTTAACACGAGTGGCCCGAACCCAGTCCACTATAAATTTAAACCTCCGAAAATAAAATGGCAGGATGCATTGAACAGACGCGTCCTCTATTTCTTCTTCCTCCCAATCGCTGGAACGACAATATCGAGCTCGACCACGATCGCTCAATGGAACCAAACAAGGTAACCGAGGAGACCGAACTCCCGATGGAAATGCGAACTACAGAGAAGAAAATGCTACAAAGAGGAAGGTGAAGGGGTGAAATAGAAGGAGAAGAAGGAGATGAAAAGCCATGAAAAGGCATCGCGGTAATATCTTTTTCTGTTGTAGTTTCACTCAAAACTAGCATTGCATTGTATAGTGTCCTATTACATGTTTGAAACTATTAACTTATCACCAAAAAAAGAATTTTAGAAAAAAACCGCAATAAAACCTAAAAAGTCGAAAATAAAACCATAATTTATAAAACAATAATGATGCTTTTTGTGCATGAGTAATACTAAACAAAATAATACCAAGACAATACCTAAATAATACTAAAATAATACTAAAATAAAATAATAGTAATATTGAAATAATACAAAAATAATACCAAAATAATATCAAAATAAAACCGTAATACACCAATATGAATAACACCATAATAATTCCATAATAATATCATAATAACACCAACACCGTAATAACACCATAACAGGACCTTAATAATACCATAATAAAACCATAATAATGCTTCAATAAGACTTCATGAATACTGAAAGATCACCCCAATAAAACTTGAATAACACGTCAATTTTTTTTTTTATATTGTTGAGGTTTGATTTTTTGTTGTTGCATTCATTTTCTTGATTTATAGATAGTTAATTGGCTTTATTTTTTCTATTGACTTTTTCGTAGGTTTGTGAATCCAAGGTCCTTCAGTTGTATATATTGTCCATCTATTGTAAGAGACGTACTTGATAAGGTCAAGCCCCACTTATCAGAGAAGAGCAGGGATAGATTGAGACTACTGAATGTAGATCAATTTTTTGATCTCCCTCCATACCCTCAAGACAATGTTCTGACACTATAGATATTAAATTGTTGGCAATATGAATGAATGGTATTCAGAATGTGTGGGAAAGAACTTAGAATAAGCCCTGATGAAATTGCACTTTTGATAGACATGTCGAATAGAGGAAAAGAGGCAAAGTGGAAAAAAATTCCCTCTTCAAAAGTGGATGCATTGGACATTAAGAATGAGATATTGATGTTTCAAGCGGGGAGTGTTCTACACCTTTTGATGAATTTTTTTTTAAATTTTTGTTATCAAATTTATTTTTCCTTTCTAGTAACGGTAGTTTTCCCAAAGAACTTTGCACCTTGCTGAGAATGTACAGATCTTCAGCTCATTTAATTGCTATGCTGTGTTATGTGATTTCCTAGTTGAGCAAATAAATGCAGTAGCCATTAAAATAAGGCGGGAACGGTCTTTGGGATATATAAATCGTTTTCTTTATCTCCTTACGGTTAGTGTATTTTATGAACCTCATCAAACGTCATTCATTTTGTTCAAAGCATAATATAACATTACTTATACATAGCTTTGGTTTTACGAGCATACAAATTTGTTCACTCCTACCAATCCTGAGGCCAGACCCAGAATGTTGAGGTGGCCAACCGATGCAAAATGGAATTCGTCGCAAATTGACGTAGCCTTCAAGAGGCTTAGTCCAGCATAAGTGAGTGATTTAACAAATTAATTTAACTTTTTAGCATTCATGTGTTAATCTATTGTGTTTTTCATGCCCCATAATTGTGGTTTAACCTACTAATGTGTATTAATTCTTAATTACTTTGTAGGTTCATGATAAATTTTTTGGATTTGAAAGAGGATAAACGCAATTTGTTAGCCAATCCTGACGAAGGATTACCCAGTCCGGTAAGGCCATTCCCACGCCAAGAAGCTCAAGAAAAGCCACAATCACCTGTGGAATATGATGCGAGAACAACCATATCGAACGACTTCACCCCAGAGCTAGCAAAAACTGGAAGTAATCAAAGCCTTGAAGTAAACATCGAGCTACTCAGAACTCAGCGGAAATGGTTTGGGGAATTCCAATGTGTAGTAAAATCAATAAATAAAGGAATCTCAAATTTAGAAGAGACAATGTCAGAACTACTAGTGCAAGTAAAAGTTGACAAAGGCAATGATTTGAAGGAAAAGTATACCCAACACTCCTCTCCTGTAGCCGAAAACATTGGGTTCAATGAACATGGAATCAAGCAATCATCCCCTGCTGAAGGAGTTGATGAGTTCAATGAAGAGAGAACCGAGCAATCATCCCTTCCCGATGAATACATTGGGTTGCCAGATCAATGAAACCATGAGCACCCCGTTAGCAGCTTAGTTGAAAGGGTGAAGTGTCGACGAAGAAGAGGAAAGAAGCCCTCATAAGTTCATCTGGATAGTCCCTCCATAAGGATTGAGGAGTTGCATGTACGTTCTGACGGAGTTGTAGCGAGTTCAATCATTACAGAAGAACCAGTAGAAGATATCCAAGGCAAAAATGGCCTCCAAATAATAGTAGCCCCAGTTGTACAATCCTTCGCGGAGAAGAAATTGTCCGGTCAGAGGAATACGCGCTAGTGGTATGAAATTATGCTCCATTCAATGTTATGCATTTGCTAATTTCACATTATATATCATAATTTATGTTTGTTGTAGCCACATCTAGAGGTGTTGAACATTGATCATCCTGGCAGAGGATTTATATCTATTGAAACTCAAGCAGTGATTGATGAATGTCTGTCCATGTACAACGAGAAGTGAGTACACCTTCTTGTCTTTAGATCTACTTTAGTCTTCCATGTACAATTGATTTACATTCAAAAGTCACTAAGCTTTTTTCTCAACACGGCAGAAATGATATTATGATTAACGACGGTGGAGCTGTCGTAAACTACGGCAGAGTAACAGATATACAACAAACCGGTTGGATTGCAAACAAACATGTTGACGCATTTGCCGCACTTTTGGAGAGGAGGAGGAATAGTGCTCCAAATTTTTTCAGACTATATTTGTACGTCTCGCGGTTATACCATGTAAGTATCAAAATTTCAGTTAATTATGCAGTGGTAACCAAAATGTTCATTGTATGCCCCGTCTAATAACAAATTTGTATTGTTTGATGGAGATGCATCGACATGGCAAAACCTCAACATTTATTAGACATATCACAAAAGAGAAGGTAAAAAAATCTGACATCATATTATTTCCTATTATTAACATTGGACACTAGGTATTGCTGGTTACTGAGTTGTCAGAAAGAATATGGAATTTATACGATTCATTACCCAACAAGATGCACGAAGCCGCATATCGCGACGTTGTAAGTACTCTCTACATAATTTCTCAATGCTATGCACCATTGTTATCACACTAATCGTTTCTGCATTGAAAATTGCTAGATCAAACTGTTTCGAAAAGGTACCAAAAAAGTTTTCAAGGCCAAATTGGAGAAATGGCCATTATCATCGGTAAAGGGTGTCCCTGTACAAATAGCAGTGTTGATTGTGGCATGTTTGTTTGCAAAAATATAAAGAAATTGGTTCAAGTACATATGGGTGACTGGAGTGAGGAACAACACTGGCAGGACGAAATGCCAAAATTTAGGGCAGAGTTTACATATGATCTTTGTACTTAGACTATGTCTCTTAAGTGAACAATATTTGTTTAGAATATAGTTTATTTTATTGAACCATTTTATTCTTGATCAATTTCAATTTTTGTTTCTTTTCCTATTAAAATAATTATGATTATCTAATGAGATATGAGATTCGACAAAATAAAAGTTAAAAATGACTAGCACATTACACTTAATTAATCGAGGTTAAACATATAGAATTAACCTCGATTTCTATAGAATTTACATTAGTATGCTTGAACAAATAAACACAAGTGTATATATAAGTTTTCTCGTCATATTTTTCGGTCAATAAAATCATGAAATATTCTAATACGTTCGCAAAATATTATAATAATACCACGGTTTTATTCTTTCACGAATAATATCTTAATAATCCCCAAATAAAACTGGAGAACCTTAAAATAACACCGCGGAATATTCCAGAATAATACAGAGGCTTTATTACTATAACTTAAATAAAACGAAAATAATGCCAAAATAAAACGGGAGCATCTTCGAATAAGATGGAGGAATATTCTTATAAAACAGCGGTCGAAAATAATACCAGTAAATATTCTAATATGACTGCAGAATATTGTAATAATACCGCGATTTTATTCTTTTGCGAATAATACCTTAATAATCCCCAAATAAAACCGGAGAATCTTCAAATAACACCTTCAAATATTCCAGAATAATACAGCGGCTTTATTACTATATCTTAAATAAAACATAAATAATATCCAAATAAAACAGGAGCATCTTCGAATAAGACAGAGGAATATTCTTATAAAACCGCGGTAAAAAATAATACGAGAATATGCTAATATGACCGCGGCTTTATTACTATAACTTGAATAATGCGTCAATAATACGAAAATAAAACCGCAGAATATTACAGTAATACCGCAGAAAATTTCATGGCTTTATTTACTGTATCTCAAATAATACCTAAATAACGCCGCGGATCTATTTTATAATATTATTTATTCCTCGGTTTTATTTAATATTTTTTTGATAATATCTTAATAATGCCCACTTAATTTTATATTATTAAGAGTGATATTTATGAAAACCATTGGTCTAATATCAAATTTTTTGTCTTCTATAACATATATATCAATTTATACTGTTAACGTTGATAAGATTGTCCGAACCACATCAAAAAAACAAAATATAAAAATTCTCATTAATATTACATTTAAATTTCACATGTTGATTCCATCAAGAACAACTGTTGCAGCCGTCAACAAACCAAATTAGAAATTTAACAGAATCACAATCAATTTATCACTCACTAATCGAATCCATCAACAATCTCGTATATGTTTCTGGTAGTTGTGATGCATAGTATTCCTGTCATTGTTAAGTAAAAAAACAAGTGAAATTCTTAGGACATTTTAATTAAAAGACAGTCTAATGACACTAAAATTTAGTAATATATCTGGGTCAGACAATCAGTCAAATTTGCCTCACATGAAATATCAGTATAACGTCTTGTTGATGCTTCGTGTCCTTTTCCTGTGTGCAATGCTTAAGGTTAGTGATCGGGAATATCGGTAGATTGAAGCATTTTTTCAATAAACAAATACTTACTCTTTGCTCTTTTATTTTTCTCTCAATACCTGGTCTCATCTTTGTTTGGTCGTTCACATTGTTATCTACATTTGGCCCTTTTTTCTTCTTTGTTTTTTTCTTTACTTGGGGTGTTCTCCCAACTAGAATATTATCAAAATCTACATATAATTTTTTAAATGATTCCCACAAACACTACTCAACTATATCACTTCATTGTGCTTTGTTAATGAGTTGGTATGCAAATTTATGAGACTGTGAAAGAAATAGAAAACCACTAGAAGAACCACTAATCATTTCAGCATCCTTTAGATCCCTGCATCCAAATCTATTATAGATGTCCTATTTAGCTTGCATAGACCAGCGCAATAAGAAATACTTGTCAGTAATCAACTTTATTTTAGCCACATTATGAACAAAAAGTGCGTTAGAACACAACAAACCTATCATTTTAAATTTTTTGCAATTGCAAGTAACCTCTGAATTAACTTTGTCAACTATCACAGTCCAAGGATTGGTTATCCCTTCATCATCCAAACTCATTACATAATATTCATACTCACTCTCTAAGGATGATTCAACGGTAAGTCCAATTAAATTATTCAATAACTCTAGCTCAAACATTGAGTATAGCTTCCTCATATAAAATGAGGCTGCTTGTCTCAACACTGAGTTTATTTTCACCATGGTCGTTGTGACAGATTGATCACATTTGAAATCTTCCTCCTTTCGTTTCGACACCACGATCTTATTGTTTTTTCAAGTCCTAGGAAATAATCGGTGAGAGAGCTTGTGGGCTTTGAAGCACCATGACAGACGTTATTCGTTGACTCACTCCTTTGCGTTGATAAGATTCATATTCCAAATACATCTTTATTAAAGGAATTTGACCATATGTGCCTAATGTTGTACATTTCATCTAACCAGAAATTGCTGTGTAGCTCTCCAATCTCAATCATTAAGGACCAAGTTTTTTCAAAATCCTCAGAATCACACTTACTCAAGCATTTATAGAAAAGCCCGCTGACTCTCTTGGTACAAACTCCAGAGTGTACTTTTGAAGTCAATTTCTTGTAGATATGTCATTGACATAATCTATGTCGTGTCTTCGGGAGGCATGCCTCAACGGCTTTTGCCATTGCTTGATCCTGATCGGTGAAAATTGTTATTGGATGCTTGTTGCTCATTATTTGAATAAATGATTTGAATAAACAAATGAAAGACTCAATAGTCTCCTCGGACAAAAACCCAACACCGAACAAGACGTTCTGCCAGTGGTGGTTGACCCCCACAAAGGAGCGTAACATAAATTATACTTATTTAATCTATAGCTTCTATCAAAAATTATTACGTCCCCAAAATATTCATAATTAAGCCTGGATAACCCATCACTCCAACAAAAGCTTGTTAATCTACCATTTTCATTAGCTTAGAAATCCCACGCAAACATGTTATCCGTAGCTTGCCTCTTCATGAACAACTGTATTAGAGCATTAACATCTCCTTGTTCAATTCTTTGTCTTCTTTCTCTTTGAATGAAATTGAACGCATCTCTCTTAGTGCATTCCAAATTCTCCACTCCCCTTACCTCTATAGCAATGAAGTTATATGTATCTGTTGCTCTGATCCCGGATGCTGTCATTGATCTCAATACATTTGCATTTAACTCACTTATCCTTCTGTTGGAACGAAGAAGATGCTTATCACCGCTTTCAATCAACGGATGGTTATGACTTTCAATGAATTTCTTCACTGTCCAATTGCCTTCAATATAAACAGCAAAGCAAATCATGACCTGATATACAATCCTCGTGTCTGCTTTTTTAAACTTCACTGTATCCATGATGTTAGACTCTCTCTTGTGACCAAATTTTCCGCAAATAAAATATTTGGTTTTAGTTTTCTTGGAGTTAGGCCAATAGCTATTGTGGTCCTTCCGAACAGAAATCCCACATGATGTGCATAGGCACAATAACTTTCAAATGTTTCTTGGTCATTGTGGACAGTGGTGCTAAGAAACTTCTCTACAATTGGATCATTGACAACAGTTGTATGCTCACACGGTTGATATTTTGCACAAAATTTAACCCTTTGTCAGAAAGGTGAGAAACACCAAAAAAATATTACAAAAAACATAGTTAATAACACAATGTTACTAGCACAAACCAGAATAACACCAGCATAACACCACAATAATACCAGAATAATATACCAGATAACTAGCAAGTATGCATACATGAGAATAATCTAATATAAAACACAATAAACTAAATAATAAACACACAAGAAGAAGAAAACACTACCATTAAGATTAACATAAAACATCACAGTAAGGGCATAATAACACAATAAAATAATTAAACAACAAAACATTAAGACAACCCTAAAACACCACATTAACAATACTAAATCATGGTGATGTTTTGGCATTAGTATGGTGTTATTATGGTGTTCGTTTTATTATGGTGATATTATAGAATTATTGTGATGTTATTTTGGTTGGTGTTATTTGGGTATTATTTCAATATTATTTTGATTTTATTACTACGTTATTTTAGTAATACCCCAGAAAAATACCAGAATAAGAGCACAATAACACAAGTATAACATCAAGAGAACCTTGCAGGCATGACTAAAAAAAAATCACACGAAAAACAAAACTAGGCCTAAAGTAAAAACTAATTTCAAGCTAAACATACCAAATGAAAAAAGAAACACATCCTAAGCAAACATAAAACTGAAAACTTTTAATTACTCACTTCATCTTGGTAGTTCAGAGAGAATGACGGGTGCAATTCCTCCTTTATTGCGTCGTGCACCGAAACCTTAAACAAAAATAAATGCAACAGTAGCTGCTCAGCTGGGTGAATCACTTTTATGAAGCCTGGCATGAAGGCAAAAGACAAAATGACACTTTTAAGTAGTATCGGGTTGTAGTCGGGCAGGACAGCACTGTCTTCCCACTATTTTTTTCGACTTCTGTATGGGACCGAACAAGCCACGTGGCGGCATATTACTGGAATCCGGACGTAACACTATGTCCGGACTCCAGACCAAATATTTTGTCAAGCAAAATATTCAGTCCGGAGTCCAGACGCATAGCCACTTCCGGACTCCAATCAAATAGTGACAGCTATTTGTGTCGGCCCCACATTTGAAAAAATAAAAAATACATTGAGTTTAATACTTGGCCTGGCCTGACCTAGATGAGTCAATGGAAAAGTATTTCTTTTGTCACTTTCCAGCTTAACATGAGCGGCCCGAACCCGGTCCACAAAAAATTTAAACCGCCAAAAATAAAACAGCAGGATGTACTACGTTGATAAGAAAATTTAAATCTTATTTACAACACCAAAGGCTGACGTCATCCATAGCACGCCAATCTACTATCGTCAGCTATAATTAGAAAGCATGTTCAGAGGTGAATGTTGTAGGGACACTATACTGCCTGCTTTGCCTTAAGGCTTTCTCCCTTTACAACCACCTTTCTATATACATCTCCTTTCTTTGTTACTTGATAAGAGGTACAATTTTATCTAAGATTTTCTAAACTCATTTAAAATGTTTTTTTTTTTCCTTTTCATGATTTTCTTACTTATTTTAATACTCATATGCCTTATAATGACTTTTCTGTTTTTTATTTTTATTTTAATTAATTTTTTTAATTATATAAAATTCTCCAGCATGAGTAGTCAGTTTGATTGTGTGTGTCCACACACACTAAAAAAAAGAGTTTTAGCAGCATTTTATACAGGCACATATAACAATAGAAACTTTAGCTATTTTCATTGCAGCGGATTTTAAATTGCTACTATCGTTAGCGTTGCAATGGCTTTTAATAGCAGTTTTGAATAATTTTATTCATTTTTTTATATTTTTAGCAACATTTTTTTAAAAAGTATTTTTCAAAAGCGTTGTCAAAGATATTTTTTTATTAGTTCATGTATATATAGTTCAAAATAGGTGACATTTGGCAAGCTAATATATGAAAACATAACATTGACAAATTTTCATTGCCATGAGTTCAATATTTAGACTTTCAATTAAATAAACTCTAAATTCAAGATATTATACAAAGACATATTATTGCGTGCAAAAAAAATTTGTGACGGTATCATGATAATTAAATGTCTTAGCATTGTATGAAGATCAATCAAATACAGATAAAAGAAAAGTAGCAAAAGAAGGCATTAAGATTTTTACGTTAAAAATCCCTGGAAAAAATTAATCATGGTGCTTAGCCCAGTCAAATTAATCCATTATGTGTTTAAAAGTATAGGGTTTCTCCTTTCTCCAGCAATAGAAAAAAAATGAGAATTACAATTATCTTTATACAACACTGTTGACCTCACTTTTGTTGAGATCTAGTCTTTCTTTAGAATAGCCTAGGGTCTAGCCATAGGACTTTCCTGGTGACTATCTTAGAAGTCTAGCAATGAAACCCTCACCCCATAGAAAATCAAAACACTTCTTGCTTCACTTGAAATTTTCAAAAGCTTAAATTCTAACCTCTAAATGTTTAGGAGGATGAAACCAAGCATTAGGAAGCTCAAGGGGAGTTCCATATAGGATGGTCAAGCCTTAGGATCCAAATTGAATCCATGACCCAATGTAGCCAAATTAAACCAAATGTGACCAAACCAAGCTCACCGTAGCCAGCGTTGGGACCCTAGGGACTGAGCTAGATCCACCTAGCCCACTCTAGTTGAGCCATGGACCAAGGGTCCTCCAAATTAGGGGATTCCCTTCTTTAAATGGATAAACCTAAGGAGGATTTGCAATTAAGACTTAACTACTTAAGCTCCTCACCATGATGGCCTGCCCACCTGACCACCTGACTTCTAGCCACCTCCCCAAGCCTGGCCGGCCGATATAGTCACCGGAAGAGCCCAAACTGAGAGACACCTCCTCCCCATTTGAACCCAAACTCACCCCCAAGCTGTCCAACCTTGATTGGTCACTTGTGCCTTGGTGCTTTCCACCTAAGCAGTTGAGTCCACCCATAGCCAAGCCTTGAGCTCAGCCCAATGGTCATAGCTATAAATGGAGCTCTTCACGGCCAAGAGAGGGTGCTGAAATTTTCTGAAGGAAACTCTGCCAAATTCCTCTGAGAGCTTCCCTGAGACCACCTAAGTGCAAGATCACCATCCTTACCCATTGAATCCCACTGCCTAAAGCCATTTCCTTACTGAAATTTCAATTGAAACAAGGATAATTGCAATTGCATCTCCCCACCGCCTAAAAGCCTAAACCAACTTGCTCTACACTATCACCAGAGTGAAAAAAGAAGTTCCCCCATCAAAGCCCCATCACAGAGAGCCTCCATACCAGACTTAGATCGACACCTAAAATCGGGCTTGGTCGAACTTGGTCTAGACATTTCACCAGGGCAAGAGGCTTCATCAAGAGGTTCGCTGGGACTAATCGAAGCCGCTGCAACCATCTGATTGAGGCCTCCCCTTTCAGACAAAGGTATTGATCTCATTCTTTATCCCGAGCCTATTTCGATTCTCCATGTATTTATATTGTATTTCATGGTGTATTAGTCGTATAGATAAGTTTGCCTCACCTAGATGAGTGCATAGGATCAAACCCCAAGTGATTTGGTTGTGTCTAAGCTGAGATCTTAAGGTTTTAGTGTGAACAGTTTATGGGTTATGTCAATTAGGGACAATGACCAGGAGCCGTTGGATCGCGCGTGTATCAAATGGTGGGTTGGGATTGTGCCAGACAGAAGATCTTAACATAAAGCACAGACACGTGGCTGCTGAGTCAGAAGACGGTGTCTGTTCACCTCATTTTTGGTGAGGTCTGTTCTCTCTCCTTAGTACTTAGGATCTAGCCATAGGTTTTCCCTTCAACTATCCTAGAGGACTAGAAATGGGACCCACTACTTAGAAATTCAAAACACTTCTTACCTCCCTTCAAACCCCAAAATTTTGATTGTAAACCCCCAGGCCACTTGGAGGGTTAAGATCAAATGTGGAGGTTTAAAGGATGAGGTTCCTATAGGACTCTTTGGCCTTACGAGTACCCTGGTTGGTCTGGTCTGGTGAGGTCTAGCTTGCGCACACCACACTCACATACTCTTTTCAAATCTTAAAACCAGTTTTACTCAATTTGACTCCCTGACTCATGTAGGTGACTCATATGGATGGACCTTGACCCCTAAGCCCCTGGCTAAGAGAGTTAGGAACAACATATTGAATGTCTAGAATGAGTCCTCTCATGGATCTTGTGAGCTTAATATGGCTTCATGGCTCAATCAAATGGTTTCATTTCACTCACACTTACTCAATCTTCATTTTTCCAAAATTTCAATTTTTGACTCCCAGGACCCTAAACCCACAAAACCTACCAAATGCCCTTGAAATTGCCCAAAATTTGCAAAATTGCCTAAATTAACCAAAATTCCTCAAAATCAATCCAAAATATTCTCCATCACTCAAATTGATCATTCATGGCTAAATATACCAAAATTTCCAAAATAACCCCCCCCCCAATAATCTCCAAATACCCAAAATACCCTTTTAACCCAAAAAATCCAAGAATTCCAAAAATTCCTAGAAAATTCCAAAAAATCCCAAATATTCACTATTTCATTTTGTTCAATTACACCATAGGCCAATTTTGTCAATTTAGCCCACTTTTACTAAAATCCCCAATTTGACATTTTTTAACTTAAGTGGACCCAATGTCCAACCAAATCACTTCAATTGACCTCAATTTTGATCCAATTCAATTCTAAACTTCAATTAAATATCCCCAATATCAATTTAAACCAAATCCAATCCCAATTTCATCAACATGTGAATCCAATTTCAATTTGAAGCTTAAAGCCCAATTTTGGCCCATGACCTAAACTTGCCCCAAACCAACCCAACTCAACTCCAATTGGCCCCAAACCTTTTCTAAAACCTTCCTAACATCCCCACAAACAAAACACTAACTTGATTTGCCCCAAATTTGAACCCAAACTTCACCCAAGCTTAACTTAAGCCAAAATTCCCTAAATTGGCTTAAACCAACCATGAACCCAAATAGGCCCAAATCTTAAAATTAAGACCCAAACAAAATTGAAAACTCTTTATTACACCTCCATAAACATTTTACAACATTAATTTTACATCAAAACAAACATTAGCCCAACCTTAACCCAAGTTAGCCCAATTTGACCCACTTTGACCCTATTATTAAAGAGACCCAAATTAAACCCATTTCAACTCCAAATGATACCAAATCTTTTCTAAAATTTTCATAACACATCCCTAAACTAAATGCAATATTTATTTGGCATAATATTTTACAAAATTTTCATCCAAAAGTTCATTTTGAAACATGAAAGCTCACTTCCATAAGACATTTAAAAGCCCATTTTTACCAAATTTGAAAAAGCCCAAACCTATTCCAAAGCCCATATGACAAACTTCTCTTCATCCATTTAAGCAAAACCACCCCCTAAGTTTCAAAACCATCATTAAATCATTCCAAATCAAGCTTCATCCAAATTTTCATCAAATCATCCAAAATTCCTAAAACCCTTTTCCATGAAATTGACTAAGCCATTTCTCAAGCCAAATGTGAGCCAAGAAGCCATGCACAAGCCACATGGGAGCCGTGAAAGCGTTGGACTCCTCATCAATCCATTAATGGTAAGAGAGGGGAACATCTTCTTAACCAATGATTAAGCTTTTTTGACCCTTTCCATGATTCCCCCTAACCCAAAATTAATCTAAATGATCTTGATGGAGACTTCTCCACTCCAATTCAGCTGAGCCATATGATTCCCTTCAGCCCAAATCAGACCTTGGTGGGTGTACCAAGCCCATTTCCATGAGTTGACCAAACCAAGTTCAAAAGAGCCACTTCCCCCATTCCATTTGAATCAATCCCTTTACACATGGCATCAGCCAATTGAGCTCACAAACATCAAGCCCTGACCTCCCTGACCCTGAGGGTGACCTGACTCTGGTCGGACCACCACCCCAATCGCCGGAAACCACCAGGCTGAGAGGCCTAATTTGATTCAAAAATTCAAATTGAATTGGCTGAGCTGTCCCAAACAAATGGTCACTGCAGCTGTTCTTCCCCTGCCCTGAGCAGTTGATCCCAAGCCCTAACTCCCCCTGGGAGGCCCTCCAGCCATGCCTATTTAAACACCACCACCTCACGGCCAAAAGGGGTGTTGAACCAAACCTTACCAAAACTCTGCCAAAATCATTCCAGACCCTTCTCCCAGCATAGAGCAGTTGATCCCCACTGAAATCCAGCCCTAATTTCCACTCTGTGAGCACAATTTCTGAGTTCAATTTCAAGCCCAAAACCAGGACACTTCACCACAGTGAGTCAATCCCCAAATTGATTGACTGTACACCTTCACCAGACCAAGAGACAAAATCCCCCACCAGGCCAGCCATTCTTCCTATCGGCCAAGCTTTCAAATCGGGCTTGGTGGAAATCACACTTAGATAATTCACCAGGGCCAGAGGCTTCATCCCCAGGCTCCTCCAGCTCCAACGAACGTGCCTAGCACATTCAGTCGAGGCTTCACCTCCTGAACCAAGGTATGTGGACTTCTCTTTAACCCGAGCTTCTAGCGATTTTCCTTTTTTTTAGTCTATTTCATAGCATGTTAGCTGTACAGATGTGTTCGTCTTGTTAAGACGAATCCATAGAGTCCAAGATCACAAAATTTGATGGAGAAATGAGGGAGATTTTAGGATCTTAGTGTGGATGGTTCTCGGGTAGGGACACTCGGGGACGATGAACGGATGCCATTCATTCGCGGGTGTATCGAACGGACGGTCCAGATCGCGCCAGATCAAGACATGGGACGAGACCGCGGGACGCGTGGCTGCTGAGTCGGATGGCGGCGTCGAATGGAGGAGCGCCGCGTGGGCTTTCGATCCGCCGTAGGTTGACGCAGCGCCGCTTGGATAAGTAGATAAATAGGATATTTTTGAATTATTTAAATACCCAAAACTTAAAAAATTCATATCTTTGCATAGAAAAATCATAAAAATAAAAGAAAAATACCTTCTTGCTCAGTGGAAAGAGGAGAGTAATGTGGAAAAGGAATTAAATTAATTTGTTGAATCTATGATTTTTAATGATTTAAATACTCTATGTGATGTTTTAATTCTCCATTTGCATACACTATTCACCATGGCATGAGACCATAGGGCTTTTGTAGCCTCTGTTTTTGGGAACATTCCCTGAATTTTTCAAGGCCAGAGGCCATCTCTATGGTAAGTTATTGATTTTCCTATTTTATGTCTCTATTTTGGAATTTTAATTCCAATAATTTGCATGTTACTTAGAAAATTCTAAGAAAATTAGGGGAGGTAGCTTATGACCAGAGGACCCTAGAAAAATTATGGTTTGATTTAATTCTTTAAGAATAACTCTAATTAGCCCAAACACCTAAAATTGAATTCTAATTATTTAGGAGTAACCACACATCAAAATCACTTGAAATCAATTCTCCACTGTCATTTAGGATACAGAGAACCTCACATAAAAATTTGAAGTCAATTGGAAATGATTTAACCCACTAAATTGATCATTTAAGTTGTATGGTCATTTTTAAACTTTAAAAATTCATAAAACACAAAATACACTTAAAAAATTTACCAAATTGGTTTTGTGGTATCTCCGATATCAGAGGAGTCTAAAAAAATTAAAATTAAAATTTTTTAAAAATTTTTATTTTTAACCTGTTTTTGAATATTTTAATAATAATTAAAAAATAATAAAAATCACAAAAATACTAAAAATCATGAAGATGTCATATTTTGTTCTCTAATCACTTAGGAACCAACCAAATAATTTTCCTAAGTCCCTACGTTAAGATATTGAATTTTAAAAGCTTAAGACAATTTTTAATATTAAAAAATAGATTTTCCAACCTTTTCACCTAATTAATTCTAATAAATCAAAGAAAAATTAGAAAAATATAAAATTTATTTCTCTGTGTTTCTTGAGGTCAGAGAGATTTAAGAAAAATATAAACTTAATTTTCAACTTCAATTTTAATTTGTAATTAATTAATACTCCAAAACTTAAAATAATTATAATAAATAAAATATAATTCAAAAAAATCACCAAAATTGGTCCAAGTGGTCCTCTAGTCAATAGGAACATTTTATAATTTTCTTAAGGACAGAAACCTTATCTTGGTCATGTTGTTGAATTTTCATTGAAAATCCTTATTTTTATCAAAATAATTATATAAATTAAATTAAAAACAGAAAAATCACATTTTCTCCTCTAATGTCTTAATTGAAACTTAGGGAATAAAGGGGCATAAAGGTGATTAAGGATTTTAACCCTAATTATTACTTTAGGTTTAATCAAAAGGGAGGGTAAAAATATTTGATATTAATCTTCTCTTGGATGATTGAAACTTAGGGAATAAAGGGGTAGAAACTCATTAGTCACTTTGAAAATATAAAATGTAACTTTAATTAATTAAATCATTTAAATTTTGGGAGAATAATTAAAATTTTGGATTATTAGAGATGTGTCTTAAGAAGATACCAATTCTTTAATTTAAAGTACCTAATTAAATTAATTCAATGGTAATCAATCCTTAATTAATTCTAAAATGATGACTAAAATGACTAATTAAAAAGGAAAATAGCCCTTAATTAAGTTCAAGCTTAAAACATTAAATGATTTAACAATCAAATTAAAATAAATTTTAAACATTTAAAATTAATTTGAAATTACTTAAGAACAAACTTAAAACAAATTTAAAACCTTAAGTAATTTCAAAACAATTCATAATTAAAATATAAAAATCAAACTAATTAAAATCAACCTAAAGTATTATAATTAATCCAAATCAAGTCATCAAATTTAATAAAAATAAATAATTTAAACACCTCTTTCAACCTAAGCAAATTTAAAACATTAAAATTAATCCGAAATATTAAGATCATTTAGAATATAAAGATTTAATTGAATTAAAACAACTTGAATACTATTCCAAACTTAAAATTATAAATTAAAATTTTATAACTAAACCAAATCACTTTAAATCATCAATTCCAATTTTAAATTAAGAATTCTTAAAATCTTTAACAAACTAATTTGCCCCTAAAGGCTTTCATTATCATAACTCTTAAATGGAGCATCAAGTGACAAGTCACTTTATTCATCGGATAATCAAATGTCCAAGTTCACTGAGCAAGAAACAAAATTTAACTTAATTTTAGATGATTAATTCACCTGTGCAATGAAATCCATTTGGACTTGAAATAATGCCAAAAGTACTGAAAAGATGTTTAGGACTCATCCTAAGCACTTTCTCAATATGATGGGATGTTTTAGAAGAACAATTGAACTTAATTGTTCTTTGGTGAAGAAAATCATCCTTAACAAAATACAAGAACCTTGACGTCATAGGAATTGACTAGAAACAGGATTAGGATTTTGGTAGACAACCAGAACCTTCCCTTAGATCTACCTGGTATTATCTTGCAAATATATAAAATGCTCGACATGTGTTTTAAGTGCGACTTCGAATGACGAGAAGACCCTCCAGGTACGCTTTTACTTTATTGCAATTTACTTACGTGTACTGCACTTTACTTTTCCTGCATGTTAAATAAGAATGTCACCCTTCATGAAAACTGAAACCTTTAGGATAGCCACAAAACTGAAACCCAAAACTAAATTAAAAGTCACAACAAGATAAAATTCACCGTCACAATATTCAAAATATAAAACAACTCAATAGTTAATCACAAACATAACACAAAACTACAACTACAACTAAATTAAAACGTCTCGTTGGATGATCAGGAATACCTCGGATGATGTAACCTACTTGTTGCTAACAGGATTTCCCACGGTCTAAATGAAGTGTGGAACTCATTCAGTTGAGTTTAGTAAATTCATTTAGACTAAGTGAATCCAATAAAAAAAACTGTTCTGGAATGATGGAACCGTGAGATCTTAACCGGTGTTGTTATAATCAACTTTAAAATTCTCCTAATAAAACACTAAGATATTTGAACCCTAAAACTTTTCTGAACCGAAACACTTCCCTCATATCTTGATTTTCACTTTCTAAAACTAAACCTCTGCAATGACAAGGAGCTTGGAGCATAGTGAGCAGCACGGCCATCGTCGTCAGCAAAACTAGAATCTACATCAGCTAAACCTTTCTTAGAATTAAATAACCAAGCCATAGGATTTTGAGGTAGTTTGCCTAGTGCAACATAAATCCTCAACTTTCTGTTAGGCATTTGTGTTATGCAAATTAAGCCTTATCCGGTCTTAGGATTCTGAGGTAGTCGTTTGGTATGACATAATTCCTCACATCTTCAAGGCTATTTGTATGATTATGTCATAGAAATATAAGTCTTAATTAACTAAAATTGGCAGAATTGAAACATTAAATAAATTCTCAAATTGAAGCCAAACAATAGAATAGTTTGGAAGTCACCGAAGTTCACTTCGGGTCCGTGACATCTCCTACCTCCCCTCCATTGGATTCCTAAAATAAACTGTTCTAAATTTGATCCATTCCCAATTGAAATTTCTAAAATCCAATTGTTTGAAAACCTTAAACTTTGAAATTCTTGAGAGTAAAACCACCAATCATTATCGAGAGTTTTCTTGAGTGTCTTCGGACATTTAAGATGTAATTAACTATAGGGGCTTGCCCTTATAGGGAACTTTAAGAACCCAGGTAATATAAACTCTGCTTAATTCTTTTATATTAAGCAGGGGAACTTGTCGGCTTATAAAATTGGTTCACATACCAAACGGATGTCACAAATTTTCTAGTTTATTTAATCGAGCCCCATCATCAAGCAGTGTGTCTATTCTTCAAGGTAGATACACAGTTTGTGGTGTGGTGCTCGTTTATATAAACTATTTGGGATGTGAGATCGGTTTAGTTTCATATCTTAAAATTTTTAAACTTAAAATTATTTTCAAAATCAAATTTTACTTTCCAAATTATATATATATTTTAATTAAATCTGAAAATTCGCCGACAACTTCTGTAGGCGACCCCTTTTTCAAAACACATAACCTAAAAATATGCCGACAGTGTCGAATGGTAAGACGACATGTAGCGCTTCGGAGATTTCTTGAGGATGAGATGGCACCTGTACGGATAAACAGAAAAATAGCGATTATTTGAATTATTTGAATAAGTTCCCCTTACAAAATGCATAACTTGGTGTATACAAATCATAAAAATAAAATAAAAATACCCTCTTAGTGAACAAAGGAGAATAATGTGGAATTAGTTTCAAGTTCATTTGATGTGTATTTTATTTTTAATTAATTAAATACAGTATTCTTTATTTTGATTCTCCACTTGCATGAACATTTCACCGAGGCTTGAAATTTAGGGCTCTTCTTCTCTTTGTCATGGGGATCCTACCTGATGTTTCTAAGGTCAGGGGAGATCCCTATAAGGAGATCTTAATTTTTCATGTTGTAGGTGCCTGTTTTGGTATAAAAATTATAATAATTAAAATATTTATCAGAAAAATCTAAAGAAAATTTTGGTAGGTTCACTGTGACCAGAGTTACATAGGAAAAATGTAAATTTGGTTTAACTCATTAAGTATAACCCTAATTGTAATTAAACCATAAATGCTAAATAAAAATAAATGGGATTAAATGTAAATGTAAATAACTTAAAAATTATTTTCCACTATAATTTAAGGGCAGAGAAACTTACCATAAAATTTTCAATTCAATTGCAATTAATTTAAACACTTAAATGAATTTTCTAAGTTAAATATCACTTTTGCATTAAAATAATTCTAATAATTAAAATACACTTCAAAAAATCACTAAACTAATTTTGGGAGTTTTCTATGATCAGAGGAGCCCTTGAAAAGTAAAATTATAATTAAAATAAATTTTTTATTTTCAAACATTATTTTAATATTTAAATAATTAAAAATCAATAAAATTCATAAAATTAATAAAATTGATGGAAATGTTCCAAATTGCCTCCTAATCACTTAGAAACAATTGGAATAATTTTCCTAACCCTCTAAGTAAAGATATTAAATTTTAAAGGGTTAAAATTATTTTTAAAAGGCTAAATTGGAATTTCCTTTCTCACCAAAATAATTCTAATAATTAAACTATAAATTACAAAAATATAAAATTTATTCCTCTGGGTTCTCTGACTTCAGAAAGATTTAAGAAAAATATAAAACATACATTTCCAAATAAATAATATTTTAGATTTAATTAATACTCCATAAATTGAAATAATCATAATAATTAAATTAAAAATAAAAAATTTATGAAATTTGGTCCAAGTGATTCTCTGGTCTATATGAAACTTCAACAATTTCCTTTGGGACATATGTTTTATTTTTACTGAGTTATTGAATTTTTTTTAAATCCCTATTTTGCATAAAAATAATCATATAAATTAAGTTAAATTAAGAAAATTCACATTATTCTCCTCTAATGCTTTAATTGACCCATGGGTGCGGTAGCATAAAAATTTTGAAGTCATTCGAGTTAAATTTGATTAATTATGAAGTGTTAAGGCCTTAGGAGTAAAATTGTAATTTTGAAGAATTTTGCCTTAATCAATATTTAAACTTAATTAAAGTGAGAAATGGGTACTGAATGATCTTAATAAACATATTTGAATGACTGACACATAAGGGATAAGTGGTAGAAATCAAGCTCACTTTTGTCACTTTGACAATTTTCTTAATTATTTTAATTTGGAAGATAATCAAAATTAAATGATCCTTAAGGTTAGGGGTTGACTTTGGAAGTCAATAATCCACTAATCTAATACCCCTTCTTGATGTTTAAATGATAATTCATTAATTTGACAATAATCATAGTGATATAACTTAACTTTTCTAAAATCACAAAATATACCTACTAAAACCTTATGAGCTTAGTAGTGAGCTAGGCTTAATTGAAATTTGACTAATGAAATTTAGAAAAGAAAACACTATTAATTTTAAAACACATTTGAAACACTAAAAGCCCATAAAAATTGGTTGAATTCTTTCATAAATCAAATTTCCCCTAAGGTACCCACTTAAATAATTCTAAAATTAAATATCAAATGATATTTACCCCATCTTTTGGGATAATTAAAGCATTAGCTCATTGAGCATAAGGGTATGAAATATATGAATCATTTAGTGAGTGTGATAAGCTCAGATGAACTCGAGAAAGTTCAAAAGGGTTTGGAAATACCTAAGTATCCTCTGAATCTTTTCGCAAGTCTTCTAGACATCTTGTAGGATAACTGAACTTATTATACCTATTAAAAGAGAATGACTCCCAAATGAAATAAATAGGACCCACCAAGTTGTGACATAGGATTTTGTAGGCCTGTGATGAACCTATCTATAGGCTTTTACTTTCCTGCAAATTATAAATGATTATTGTAAAAGATACTAAAGTTTTAGGTGGAGGAACGAGAAGATTCGCTAGGTACACTTTTACAAGTTTACAGTACTTTTTTTTCATACTTCCTTTATTGTACTTTATAAACTTGCATGCTAAATAACAATGTCACCCTGTATGGAAACCAAAACCTTTAGGATAGCCACAAAATTGAAACCAAAACTCATGTCGGTCGTTAAAAAAAATGTTTGGTTTGTTGTGAGGTTTGATATTTTTGAAAATGTTTAAAGTATAGTTTCATAAGAATTTGATTTAATTTAATATATATATATCTGAATTTTGAAAGTAATATTTTAATTTTGAAGAATACGAAATCAAAACGATCTCATATACATAATAGCTTAAATAATCAAGCATTTCACCGCAAAACATGTATTTATTCCAAAGAATAAGTACATGGCTTGAGGTGAAGCTTGATCAAATAAACTAAACAATTTATGACATCTGTTTGATCTGCGAACTATTTTGACCGATAATTTCCCATATCTAATATGAAGGAATCAGATAGGTTTAAATTAATATGGGGTCTTTAAGTTTCCTATAAGGGCAAGCCCATATGGTTAATTACATCTTAGATAACTGAAATCACCTAATAAAACTCTTGATATAAATCGGGAAATATTTATATTCATGACTTCCAAAGTAAGGTTTTCAAAGAAAATATGATAGTCGGAAATTCAATAGGTGAATGGCTCAAGTTTTGGAACATTTCATTATCAGAATCCAAATGAGAGAAGGCTAGAAGAAGAACATAGGTTCAAGAAAAATCTTGATGTCTTCCCAAACTATTCTATGGTTTGGCTTTGATTTAGGGTATTTATTTGGTGTTTCATCCTGTCAATTTTATTATTTAGGATTTACATTCACTCAATACTGATCATGTGAATGGCCTAGAAGATAGGAGGATTTATGTCATACCCGATAACAACCTCAGAATCCTAAAGCGAGTTAGGGCTTATGTTGCACAACATGGTTGTACAATGGCCTAAAGCAAAGGTGAGGATTTATGTTGCGCAAGGAAAGCTACTTCAAAGTCCTATGACTTGTTGTTTTAATTTCTAAGAAATTATTTTGCTAATGTAGACATGTTTTGCTATTGAAGATGGTCATGCTGCCCACTATGCATGCTCCAAGCTCCTCGTCGTAGCAGGTTTAGTTTAAAGAAGTGTCAACTGACGAGAAAAGAGAAGTGTCATGTTTTAGAAATATTTAAATTGAGGTGTCTTAATATTTTACTAGGAGAACATTAAAGTTGATTACAGCAACACCGGTTAAGATCCCACGGTTCCATCATCCCGACATCCCTATTTTCATCGGATCCACTTAGTCCAAATGAATTTACTAAACTCAACTTAATGAGTTCCATACTTTCATTTAGACCGTGGGAAACCCCGTTAGCAACACGTCGGTAACCTCCACCAAGGGATTCCCGATCATCCAACGAGACATTTTAATTTAGTTGCAATTGTGGTTTTTGTTTTGTTTGTGATTAAATTTTGAGTTGTTTTATATTTTGAATATTATAGTAGTGGATTTTATCTTGTTGTGATTTTTTAATTTTGATTTTGGTCTCAGTTTTGTGGCCATCCTAAAAGATTTCAGTTTTCAGGCAGGGTGACATTGTTGTTTAGCATGCAAATTTGTAAGGAAGGTACAGTAGAGTGCATGAAAGTAAATTGCATTAAAATAAAAGCATACCTGGTAGGTCTTCCCGTCATCTCCACCTGAAACTTTAGTATTCTTGTAATAAACATTTATATTTTGCAAGGAAGTAAAGCCTTATGGATATGTTCACAGGCCTACCGGGCTCTATGTCATAACCCGGTGAACTCCTATTTGTTTTTAGAGATACTTTCGTTTAATAAATGTAATAGGTGCAATAGTTCTTCGAGCTATCCAGAAGATTTGTGAAATGGTCCAGGAGAAACACCAATATTTTATAATACTTTTGAACTTCCTTGAGGTCCTTTTGGACTTATTATAGTTACTAAATGATTTATCTATTTTATACCCTTATGCTCAGTGAGCCAATGTTTTTAGTCATCCCGAAAGGCGGGCTAATTATCACTTGGTGCTTTACTTAGGAATTATGTGAGTGGGTCCTTAAAGGCAAAATTAACTTATGGAAGAATTTACCAAATTTTGATTGGCTTGTAATGTTTTAAAAGGTAGTTTAAAATTAATCATCTTTTCTTTTCTAACTCTTGTTAGCTAATTCTTTTGATTAGGCCTAGCTCATTACTAAGCCCTTAAGATTTAGTGGGTATTTTTATGTCTTTAGAAAAGGAAATTTTATGACATTCATGATTATGATTCTTATCAAAATATTGATTTATCATTTAAACATCAAATAAATGAGAATTAAATTAGTGGAATATTAACTTCCAAAATCAACCATTAACCTTAGGGTTCTTTTAATTTGATTTTTCTTCCATGACCATGGGACCACTTCGACCAAATTTCATGATTTTTTGAGTTTTAATTTAATTATTAGAATTATTTTAAGTTCTGAAGCTTTAATTAATTATAAAATATTTTAAATTTTGAAAATTCAATTTTATATTTTTTTTAAGTCCCTCTGAGGTCAGTGAACCCAGAAAAACAAATTTTATATTTTTCTGATTTTTATTTTTATTATTAGAATTATTTAAGTGAAAAATTAAGAAAATTCATTTTTAGCCTTTTAAAAATTAATTTAAGCCTTTTAAAATTAATATTTTAATTTTAAGACTTAGGAAAATTATGGGGATGGTTCCTAAGTGTTTAAGAGACCAAATGTGACAATTTAGTGATTATTAATATTTTTGTGATTTTTATTATTATTTAATTATTTAAATATTAAAAATATGATTAAAAATAAAAATTTTGTAAAAATCTCATTTTTATTTTAAAAAAAAATCCTCTAATCACAGAGAACTCCCAAAACCTATTTTACAATTTTTTTAGTTATATTTTAATTACTAAAATTAGTTTAATGTCCAAAATTATCATTTCACTTAGAAAATTCATTTAGGTGGTGACCAAATGAATTCCAAATGCCATGAAATTTTTTTGGGGAGTTCTCTGACCTTTAAAATACAGTGGAGAATTATTTTTAAGTGATTTTCATATTTAATGAACTCAAATTAATTTAAATTCAGTTTTTAACTAAGTTGATAATTACTCATTTCTGAATTATTTAACTCATGAAAATTTTATCCTAGAGTCCTCTGGTCATAGGGAACTTACCATGATTTTTCTAGATTTTTATAACCACCATGCTAATTTTTGGAATTAATTTATAAAAACAAATGCAAAAACTTGAAAAATATAGAACTCTTCATAGAGGTCTCTTCTGACTTAGGAAAAATCAGGGAAGATCCCCCATGACAGAGGCTACAACATATTAAAATGGCAAGCCATGGTGAAATGTCTATATGAATGGAGAATTAAAAGATCACAGAGGGTATTTAATTAATTAAAAATCATAAATGCATTAAATACATTTCAAAATATTTCCACATTATTCTCTTCTGTTCACTAAGCAAGAGAATATTTTTTGTTTTATTTTTATGATTTTTCTAGGCCAAGATATGGATTTTTAAAGTTCAAGTGATTTAAATAAATAAAATTTTTGGATTTTCCTACTTAACCACGTCAACCTACGGCAGATCGAACTCCCCACGCGGCGCGCTCCTATTCGACGCCTCCAGTTGACTGAGATGCCACGCGGCCCGCGGTTTCGTTTCATCTCGTCGTCTGGCGCGATCAGAGCCGTCCAATGAAAACACGCGCGATCCAACAGCTGCCCGTCTTTGTCCCCGTCTGGTGTGAACCTGTGACCGTCCACATTAAAACCTTAATTTCTCAGTCTAGACTCAACCAAATCACTTCGGGTTTGATCCTATGGACTCATCTAAGCATGGCGAACATATCCATACGGCTAAGCATGGTTTAAATTAACCCTAATTACATGGAGAATTCAGAGAAGCTCGGGAAGAAGAAGAGGTCAATACCTTGCCTCTGAGAAGTGAAGATTTAATCAGAGATGCTCTACATCCTCATTTGAATCCCAGGAGCTCAAGGATGAAGCCACTTGCCTAGGTGAATGCCTATATATGAAAGTGACTAGACCCGATTTGGAGCTTTGATGGAAGTCCCTATTGGAGTGGCCTGGTGATGGGGCTTTCAGTGGGGAACTTCTTCTCTTGTTGTGGGGATGGTGTGAGTGAGTTTAATTTGACTTTTCTGGAGTTTTTGGGAGATGTCTTATTTTGGGCTCAATTTTAAGCTCAAAAATTGAGCTCATACATAGGATTTGGGGGCTGGAAAATAGTGGGGATTGGCTTCTCTATGCTGTGGGAAGGTTTTGGAGTGATTTTGGCAGAGTTATGTTATGGTCTAGTTCAGCTAATCATTTTGGTCGTGAAGGGTGGTGGCTTAAATAGAGGAGCTTAGGGGGAAGGTCAGGGCCTAGCCTTGGGTGCAAAGTGTTACTTAGGTGGAGGGAAGAAGAGCTCCAATGGACAATGGCAGTGAGCCAGCTCAGGGAATTCAAATTGGGTACTCTAGTCATTGGGTGACTCTCAATTTTAGCATTTTCCGGCCACTACGCTGGCTGGCAGGGCCAGGGCTGGTGGCTAGGTGGTTCAGGTGAGCCAGGGGAGGATTAACAATGTTTAACACACAATGGCAAGTGATGATGGTGGAGATATTTCGATTAAGGCCAAATATGGGGTGAGATCCCCTAATTCAAGGGACCTTTAGTCCATGGCTTCACTAGAGTGGGCTAGGTGGGTTAAGCTTAGTCCTAGGGGTTCAATTGGCTGTTATAGTGGTCTTAGCTTGACCAAATTGGGTTTGATTTGGTCACATTGGTGTATGGGTTCAAAATTGGGGGTTTGGGCTAGACTTAGGTTTAGGTTAGTTTAGAGCTTGGGTTGAGCCCAAATGATTGAGCAATATTGTGTATATGATTGTCATAAATGGTTTAGAGAATGATTGGAGTGGTTTGGGATTGGTTTGGGAGGTGAATTTGGCTTGATTTGGGATTTTGGTCGATTTGGGGCAAGTTGGCTAAGCTTGGGTTTAAGTTAGGCTAGAGTTTGGTCCAAGGCCAATTGAAGGTTCCAAGTGATCTAGGGGGATTTCATGAAGAGTTCTCAATATCAATTTGGTGGAAATTTTGGAAGTAGGGCAATCAATTTGGGAGATTTTGGGCATATGGCATGTTTGGGTCAAAATTTGGGTTTTGGACTTTAGATGTGTTTAGGTGAGACTTGGGCTCAAATTGGGGGCAATTGATGGTTGAATTCAGTTTAGGGGAGTTTTATGGCGAGTTTAGGATTTAAGTTTGGGAAAAATTAATTGACATTGGGTCAAATTTAGGGCATTTGGGCCACTTTGGTGAAATTGAGGATTTTTTATTTTAAGTGAAATTGAACGCAAATGTGGGTTAAACTGAGCTTGTATTTGGTTTATGTTGACATTGGATATTTTGAATTAAAGTTTGGAATTGAAATTGGGCAATATTGGGATCAATTGAGTAGACATTGGGTTCAATTTGGGCACTTTTTGGGTTAAATGGGTCAAATTGGGGTTTTTGGTTAAATTGGGCTAAATTGGCCAAATTGGGTCATATGGTAGTTGAGAGAAATGAAATTAGGAATATTTGGGAGGTTTTGGAAATTTATGGGAATTTTTAGAACTTTGGGCTAAGAGGGGCATTTTGGTCATTTTGAGGATTTTTTTTGGAAAATTTGGCAATCTTGGGTAATTTTGGCTACTTTGAGTAGTAAGAAGTATTTTGGAATGATTTTTAGAGAATTATGAGAATTTTGTGAAATTTTGGTAATTTTAGTGGATTTTAGGATTTTGTGGGTATTTTAGGTATTTTGGGTATTTTGGAGCAAATGGGTTAGAAATTTGAAGTTTTTGGGAAAATTGTGATTGGTTGAAAGTGAGCAAAATGGCATTGTTTAGGTTGAGCCATGGACCAAGGGTCACCCTCATTTGGTTCTCTATGTGTTGGTACTAGCCAAACCCTAGCCTGGGGCTAATGGCTTGGGAAAACCACTTACATGAGTTTCCAAAGACTTGGGGGATCAAAGGTGATGTGCCTTGTTTAGGGTTGTGAGTGTGTAGTGCAAGTGTGGTGTAAGCACCAAACCTCCCAGGTTAAATCCGAAGATCTGACCACCTATAGGAGACTTCCCCTGGGCTTCCTTATGCTTTGTCTCTTCCTCCCAAAAACTGGAGGTTAGGCCTTAAGCATATGAAAACTGCTAGTGAAGTGAGAACAGTTTGAATTTCTATGGGGAGGGTCTCATGACTAGTCTTCTAAAAAAGTCAACAAAGTCACCAGGAGAGTCCTATGGCTAGACCCTAGGCTATTCTAAAGAGAGATTAGACCTTAACCAAAAGTGAGATCAACAACTCATTTAGTTGAGTTTAGTAAATTCATCAAAGTGAATCCGAAGAAAATAGTGATACCGGAATGAGTGAACCGTGGGATCCTAACCGGTGTCTCTATAATCAACTTAAATATTCCTCTAATAAGACATTAAGACACATGAATTTAAACATTTCTAAAACATGACACTTCTTTTTTCTCTTCATATGACACTTCTTCAAACTAAACCTCTGTATGACGAGGAGCTTGGAGCATACACAGTGGGCAGCACGACCATCTTCAACAGCAAAACTCCTTAGAATTAAATAACAAGCCATAGGACTTCGAGGTAGGTTGTCTACTGCAGCACAAACCCTCACCTTATCCTTTTTAGTTCTTTGCTCCTCGTGCAATATAAGTCCTAACTCGTCTTAGGTTCCGAGATTGTCATCCAATATGACATAAATCTTCCTTTCTTCTAGGCTATTCACATGATCGGTATCAAGTGAATGTAAGCCCTAAATAATAAAATTGACAGGATGAAACATTAAATTAATAACCACAAATCGAAGCCAAACCATAAGATAGTTGGGAAGACACCAAGATTCCTCTTGGATCTATGTCTTTCTTCTAGTCTTCTTTTCCTTTGGACTCCTACAATAACTGTTCCAAACTTGAGTCATTCGCCTATTGGATTTCCTATTATCACATTTTCTTGAAGAACCTTACCTTTTGGAAGTCATGAATATATATATATTTCTTGATCTTTATCAAGAGTTTTCTTAGGTGACATCGGTTATCTAAGATGTAATTAACTATAGGGGCTTGCCATAATAGGAAACTTAAAGACCACAGATTAATATAAACCCTATCCAATTATTTCATACTAGGTAGGGGAAATTGTCGGTCAATATAAATGGTTCGCAGACCAAACGGATGTCATGAATTCTTTAGTTTATTTGATCAAGCCACACCTCCAAGCAATGTATCCATTCTTCGGCATAGATACATGTCTTGTGGCGAAGTGTCCGATTATTTAAACTATTGATTATATGAGATCCGTTTAATTTCATATTTTAAAATTAAAAAAGAGATTTTTTGATGTTATATATATATATATATATATATATATATATATATATATATATATATATATATATATTAAATTAAATTAAATCTATTTCTGAAATTTGACGGCCGACAAACACAAAATAATACTGGTGTTAGATGCAACATTAGTATTTAGATTATAATTGTTGCAAGTGGGGGTCGTTTGGGGTCGGTGGACTTTGGCGGCAGCGGCAGACAGTGATAACTTGTGGTGGTTGATGATGGGTAGTGGGTGATGGTCGATAATGGTCGACAACTATGAAGTTTGGTGATTATCGCCGAGTCTTGTCTTCATAAAAGACTCTAAGATTCTTCTTCTCCTCCTTCTCCCCTTCTTCTCCCTCTCCTTAAATGGAGAGAGTGGATCTATTTATAGCATTTTAGGGAGAGACATGTTGAATTTTTTGTGTATCACTTCTCTAATAACCTGGTCAGACAGTCATTGCTGATCCTTTATTTATCATAGATGGTATTTTAATGATTTGAGTGCCTTAATGACCTCAAAATTTAGTTATCTTGTGCTCGTTGGATTCCTCACATCGAGCACTCGATCCAATTATAAATATATAAAATTTAGAGTTCATTGAGTATTTTAAAGTCTCCAAATGTGCTTCAATGGCTTGACTTGGTTTGATTGGACCAGAATTGAACCACCTTTTTTTCCGATAAATTCCACTTTGATGGGAATATAAGCCACGCCACCTCTCACCATATTAAAGTTTCTTCCAGGTGATTATTGTTTTCTCCCTAAGTAGTTGTTGCCTTCTTTGTTAGGTTGTTACTTCCCTTTTCCTCATGTTATTGTCGATTTCTTCCTCAAGTTGTTATCTCTTTCCTTATGTTATTATTGTCCTCTTCCACAGACTACTGTTGCCCTCTTCCTTCGGCTATTATTGCCCTCTTTCTCAGGCTATGTTTTATTTCTTCCTTCGCCTATTGTTGATTTCAATAGGAATTTCTTGTGATTGATTTCCCTTCATGGTTTCAATATATGAGAATCTTGACCCCATAAATGCCAAAAAAAAGTATCAGAATCTTGATGAGATGGAGTGGGCAATTACTGATGAAGCTTTTATAATTTTTTTTAGAAGTTTCACTTTCTGAATGAAATAGTGCTTAAGTTACTCGCTCTATCTGATCAAGCTTGTTTTCATTCTCTAGTATATATCACTACTCGTGAGACAAGCCTACATGTGGAGCTTCAATTTTCACTAAATACTAAACTAGTGAGCATTTTATTATCATGTGAAGTATGTCTTTCCTAGCTTTCTTATCTGGTTGTGGCAATCATTGCAGGGTACATTGTCTTCTTTAGGAAGCATGATGCAATTGTCAATTGAGATATTGGCAAAGTCAGGCAAGTTCATTTCTGATGTTTGAGATCGTATCACTTACAAGAGCAAATTGATGGACTTTCAAACAAGGAATGCTCTAAAAAAATTATCCAATTTCATTGTGAAAAATGACAGGGTTCTCGTGAGAAGAATAAAAAAATAAAGAAGCTGCCCTTGCCCTTCATTTGCGGAAGAGGAGATATTTATGATTCTCAAATTTTTTTAGTGGTGAAAAAAATTCAATGTGAGGTATATTATCGAAATAAATATATGATGGAAGAATATATGTTCAATGTTGGTCTTTGCAACATGCAAGAAAATCCCACTTTGTAATGTAGAATGAATAAGAGAAGTCTAGGAAAGTGCCAAAAACATCCTTTAAGCAACCTTTACATGATAAAATTTACAAAACAAGCATATCAATATATGTCATGTAGATTTTTATTTGATCGATCCTTTAAACATTTATACTCCTGAGTAAGCATTGAATCATAAATGCAAGAGTTTTCCACGAGTTGAAGAATGTGTAATCATCTTTAGACCACTTTTATTGGATTTTTTCTATGGCTGAGATATATTTATCTTTTCTACATAATGAAGAATAGATATAAATCTCAAACTGGACTTTTCTCTAAGAATGTGAAATACAGAGTTGTGAAGATCAAATATCTTCAAGGTTAGAATACACATAAATAGAATGTCAATGCAAAGTAAATATTAGCCTATGGAGATCCGCTAATAAAGTGTAGGATTGAATTGTCCACTATAGTGGATTTTCTTTTTCTACATAGTAGCTGAGGAAGACTTGATAAGAGTTAGTAAAAACACAAGCTAATCTTAATCATAGTACTACGAACTTCAAGGCTTTTCGAGTGGATGTTGGTTTTTGAAGAGGAGAATAAGAAGTTATAGAACCAGTGTAGAAGAAAGATTTACATGAAGCTTCTAGAAAGGGGTTTATTTAATGCACTGTAATACTATGGTTAACATTAATAGCCTATCTCTCAGTATGCATATGAAGATCCCCCTTCTTATCTCGAATTTGAAGAAGCTGGAGTGATTTGCAAGAGTACACTAGTCGTGTGGAGGAAGGATGATACTGATGTTGACTAGTGTTTTATTTATGCTTGCTTGTTATAACTTTTATATTTTTCAATAGCGTATCTTCTTAGTAACTTTTCATTTATTTGATGTAGCCTTTGCACTTTTTGATGGTGTGTTTTTCCATAAAATTTTTTATAACTTTGGTATAACATTTACACTTTATGACAGTGAGTTTTTCTTCACGTGTTTGGAATCATGTCATATTTCATTCATAGTGCACTCTTTCACTCTTTACATTTTAGTTTAACCTTAGGTTCAAATATTACATAATGATTATTACCAAAAAACTTTAGATTTTCTCAAATGATGTTAAACCACTTAGGTTATTTTACTAGAGATTCTCAATAGTCTTATTATTTGCTTACAAAATTGAATAAAATTAATCTAGAATGTTAAACCCAACCTAGGTAGTTTTGTTATAAAATACCTGCAGGTGTTAACCCGTTATGGACAAAGTTGAATGAAATCCACAAACGATGTTAGAACCTGTTGACCACACTTTTTCGGTCAATCGTCTTTCATGCTATATGTTTAACCGAATCTCACATGGGTTGAATCTTGAGCTAAGCCCTAATTTAATAAAACTTTTATTTAACTTCATAAAATAATAATAATAATTTTAAATTAACCGAAACAAACTCTAAATATAACCCATTTTAATTAAACCCTAAAATTAACCTAAAAATCAGCCTCACTCAACATAAATCCCAAAATTATCATTTTATTTTCCAAGATCATTATAGAACTCAAAATTTCATTTTGAAAGTTGCATGATGCTTATTGTTGTATATAAAGATTATGCAAAATAGTTCGGAGATCATTTGAGATAACTTTTATGTAAAATTCTTTAATTCAATTTTTCATGCATTAATAGTACTTTCCCACTAACTCTAAAATTATCATTTCTCCATAGGATAACCTCATAATCGAAATTATATTTTGTAAGTTGCTTAATCTTCATGATCACATATGAGAAGCATGTAAAACAGTATTGTGATCCCCAAATATGATTTTTATATAAAATTATACACTTATGGTTTCCAAACATGAAGAGTGGTACCACATAAAAATTTTCAACTATTCATTATTTTTTAAAATGACTTTTTCATTGTGTCTATATCATCGAAATCTTTTAAATAAATCTCATTGTGCTCATATATGACTTAGTTTGGAGACTCATTGAGCTGATGATAATTAGCAAAGAGAAAATGATAATTTCAAAATAAAATCAGACTTCAGCCAAACTTAATCTAAATTTTAAAAAAATGCTTAATTTGACTCATTAAAGTGAACCTAAAGCTCTATCTCAAATTCCACAAATTTTCCCTCCTAGGGTTTGAGCCCACTCTGACTTAAAATATCTTAAGATGGGGTCCACTTTGCCAATTGCACAACTAGATTTCTTGTATTTTACTCTATCAAATGAGTCCAAGTCAAAATTTTTGGGCATAACCACCATAACTACCTTGTAACCACCTAACCACATTAAGTTGACATATCTTGAGCTAGAGATCACCTCTTTTTCAAAATGATTTTGACCATTGGATTCCTTGCATCATCCTCTTCAAAATGAGGTCCACTTGATTTTTTCCACCCTAACGATCCTAAGCGTTAGTGGGATTTTTATTATTGGTGGTCACCATATATCTCAAAAGATTTCTTAGTAATCAAATACAACATTCAAAGAATAATATACTATCTCAAAAGATAGAAATGTTACATTAGAATAGATTCAATCATTCAGATGAAGGAAAGCTTTAGGATTTATGGATTTGCAGAACAAGGATTATATCCTTACCTTACAGGTGTAATATAAGGTTTATTTTAATTATGGGTGTTTTTCCCTACAAGAGCAGACCCTCATAGTTAATTACATCTTCAGAGCTATGAAATTTATAAAAAAACTATTGATTAATGTGATAAGTTTATTTTTTCATATATTGTACTTTCATAATTAGAGTGGAGGGTCCAAATTGGAAGAATTAAGTTCCAAGAGATGAGATTTACAATTCGAAGATGATGTATCATGGAAATAACCAAAATATAAAGTGAAATTTGAAGAGAGATTTGAAAAGGGTCTAATGTTGAGTTTGAATTGATGAAGTGAAATCAAAACATATATCAAAGATGCAAGATTTGATTGACAAAAATGGTTGGCAACCTTAAGCTAAGGAAAGAGTCAGATAGGAATGGAATTCTAGACGAGAAAATGAAACCTTACTAAGAGCAGAATAAACTTAAAAATTTAGGAATAACATCCCTATTCAAGATGCCCATGATTCTTTGTCATCTTGGGAATATTAGTATTCATCTACAATGAACAGCCTCCAAACCAATAATTCTCTTTTTATGTCGGTGCATGGAGGATTCATAGTCTCAACGCAGTTTGAAATACCTTCATTAATAACCATGGGTTACTTCATTCTAAGATATTCCCTCTAGTCTCAGGGGTGTGTTTATTGTTTTGTATGTTCTAACCTTAGCACTAACTAGGCTACCTATACGAACTAGGATTTTATACTCAAACTAACTTGGGGTAAACGTATAACCCTCGATTTGGTGTCTAGGTTAGCTTACCTATGGTTTAAGTCAGATCTAACTAGGTTTGTTCTCGTTCTTTGTCTTGGTGTGTTTTAAATGTTTATTTGAGATTCAATATTTTAATTCACATCTTGTTTCAATCTCTAGGTATGTCAGTCAAGTTGAGAAATAGTTTTTTAATGTTTGAGTTTGCTTTGATTAAAGTTTTATATTTGGTATTTTTAGAGAAAACTAAGAAGTTTTTGTCCATGTTTTTGTTTTATGTATTATTGGTTAGTTTTATTTTTTATTTGATTTTTGACATGAAATAACATACATAAAATAACACATAAAATTTAGGATTGGATTAGACTTGGGCTAGGGTCGGGCTGAGGTAAGCTAAATTTATAGTTTAGGTTGCTTAAAGTTTAGCAAAGGTATGGTATTGGTCAAGTGATTTGGTCCTATGATGGACCTAGGCTAATTCAGGTTAAGCTGGGTTAGATTTATGTTGACCCAGGTAAAGCTGGTTGACTCAGGTTGGCTTGGGTATGATTTGGGTTGACCAGGGTTTAGTTGGGTTGACCCGAGTTGACTTAGGTTTGATTTAGGGTTTTACTCGAGCGAAGCTGGTTTTGATTTAGGTTGACCCGGGTTAGCTTGGGTTTGATTTGAGTTGACCCAGTTTAAGCTTGGTTGACCTGGGTTGGCTTAGATTTAATTTAGAATTGACCCACATTAAGATGGGTTGATTCGGGTTGGATTTGGTATGATTTGGGTTTGACTAGGGTTAAGCTGGGTTGACTTTGGTTTGATTTGGGTTTGATCCGGGTTAAGCTGGGTTGACTCGATTGGCTTAAGTTTGATTTGGGTTTGATCCGGGTCAAGCAGGGTTGACGCAAGTTGGTTTAAGTTTAAGGTTGAGGTTGGGTTAGACCTAGGTTGAATTTAGTCTAAGGTGTTGGTTAAGGTTAGACCTGGATTAGGTTTAGGGATTAGGTTAGACCTAAATTGGGTTAGGTCTAAGGTTGAGTTTGCGTGAAACCTAGGTTGGGTTAGGTCTAATGTTAGTGGGTATATGGTTCAATTTAAGATTTTGGTTTAGGGATTGGGTTATGTTGGTTTTGAGGATTGTGATAAGTTGGACTAGATTTAGGGAGTTTAGGGTTTTGCTAGGTTCTGGTCGACCTGAGTAAAGCCCAAACCTAAGCCTAATCCAAGGATTAGGCTATTGAGTTGATTAATCTAGCCTAAAATCAACTTAAGAACTTAAGAATTACTTAAATCAAAAGCAAGTCAGCAGAGGTGGAGGTTGATTAGAAGAGTAGGCTCACCGAAGGAATGCTTTTCTTCTTCCTCTGTTAGGGTCATTTGATGCAAGTGTCAAAGAGTTGGTGTTGTCTCCAAGTGCACTGAAGATTACCTATATATAGGCTGGGAAGGCAGTGACAGAGGGTTTATGGTGGTCCGATTAGATGGTGCATCAACGACAAAGATGAATCAGACGGTTAAAGAGCCTTGAATCGCCACCAGCAAAATGGCGCGACAGTTCATTGTCTCGTCCATAGACGAAAGCCATAGATTGCCAGCGTTTCAAGCAGAGTGGTCACTCCAATTATACCGAAGTGTACTCAAAACCAGGCTTTAGCATGACCACACTGAGGAACTTTCGGGTCTGGTCACGCCCAAGCTAGGCGTGACCATGCCAAGGTACTTTTGGGCATGGTCATGCCAAAGCCTGGTGTGACCACGCCAAGCCAAAAATGTGTAGGTTCAATCAGGCCAATCTGGCTACATCAGACCAAGGGTTGATGCTCGTACAAGTCTTATGTGACAAAAAATAAAGTCAACAACCACTCCATTTCATATTTTAAATTTCCCCCTTAAAAAAAAATTACCTCTCATTCCTCCCTTGACCACTCCCCCATTTTTAATCTCACTTAAACTGAAATTCCCCCTCATTCTTATATTCTCTCCCTCTTTACATGAAATCTACAAGTCCACCCTCTCCTCTCGTCCCTCAAAAAACCAAAATCCTCTTTTCCTCTTCGCTTCCTCCTTTCCTCCTCACCTAGCCAAAATCACCATACCCTCTTCCTCTCACTCCAAGCGAAGAAGGTTGGGACCTAAGAGCAAGGCATGCAGCTTCCTTTAGGAGAGATTGCCTTAGGAAGATCTTTAAAAATCTTCTCAAGCAAAGCATGCAGCTTCCTCTCCCGAAGAGGCCCGACAAGGAGGAGAAGACCTAAGAGCCCAACCACTGGCAATACCATAGGCATTTGAAGCATGTACTTGAGGACTTTTATGACTTCAAGAATTGGCTTAAACCCTACTACAACGTCGTTGTACTTGTTCAAAGCACTTACACGAGGATCAACTAGAGTTGTTGCATCCATTCCACCTATTCCCAGTGTTGCTTCTACTACAACTTGTTCTATTATTATACTTTAGTTTGATGTACATTTTTTATCCTCAGTTTCAAATGTCAGCTTAGAGCAGAAACTTGTTCCTTCTGAAGCATTTTATATTGATAATGAAGCAATAAAGGAAGAAACTTTTGAGATTTTGTGTTTATGATTAGCTCTCGTGATTCTAATGTCGGCCGAAAATTTTGGAGAATACTTTAAATATTAATTATTTATATATATATATATATGTATAATTTTGATTTTGGGAAAATAGTATTTTAATTTTAAAATAAATGAATGTGGCCAAATAGATCTTAAATATTTAAAATTTAAGCAACCGAGCACGACATCAAGTGATACATCGTCTTGAAATATAGGCATATCACTTGTAATGGGCTTGATTATATAAACTAAATAATTTATGACAACTGTTTGGTCTACGAAATTTTTTGTGTGACCGACAAATTCCCCTGACTAATATAAGAATTAGATAGAATTTATTTTATTTGAGTTCTTAGTTCCCTATAGAGGCAAGCCCCTATGTTAATTACATCTCAAATTACCAAAGTCACTTAAGAAAACTCACGATTAAGATCAATGGTTTTGTCTTCAAGATTTCAAAGTTTAGGTTTCCAAGATTGGACATAAGAAAGTCAAAAGGGAGTGACTCAAAATAAGAATAGTTATTTAATGAGTCCAAATGAGCGAAAAAGTTGGTGATGTCATGGATCTGAGAAAAATCTCGGTGAAATCCCAACTATTCTAATATTCGGCTTTATGTTTTAGAAGTGAAGTTATTTAGTGTTTAATCATGTTGATTAAATTACTTAGCACTTACACTTGCACGATACTCAATCGTGCGAATAGCCTAGAAAAATAAAAGGATTTACGTCGTATATGTTGAAACCAGTTACACGAGGATCAACTAGAGTTGTTGCAGCCATTCCACCTAACTCCCAATGTTGCTTCTACTACAACTTGTGCTATTATTATACTTTCTTTTGATGTACTTTTTTTGTTTTTAGTTTCAAATGTAAACTTAGAGCAGTAGTTTGTTCCTTCTGAAGCATTTTATATTAATAATGAAGCAATAAAGGAAGAAACTTTTGAGATTTTGTGTTTATGATTAGCTCTCGTGGTTCTAATGTCAGACCGAAAATTATGTATGTGTGTGTGTGTGTGTGTGTGTACTTTTGATTTTGGGAAAATAGTATTTTAATTTTAAAATAAATGAATTTGGCGAAATATATCTCAAATATTTAAATTTTAAGTAACCGAGTACGACATCACAAGTGATACATCGTCTTGAAATGTAGGCATATCACTTGATAATGGGCTTGATTATATATACTAAATAATTTATGACAACTGTTTGGTCTGCGAAACCTTTTATGTGTGACCGACAAATTCTCATGATTAATATAAGGATTAGATAGGATTTATTTTATTTGGGTCCTTAGTTCCGAGGCAAGCCCCTATAGTAATTACATCTTAAATTATCAACGTCACTTAAGAAAAATCTCGATTAAGATCAGTGGTTTTGTCTTCAAGATTTCAAAGTTTAGGTTTCCAAGATTGGACATAGGAAAGTCAAAAGGAAGTTGGTCAAAATAAGAATAGTTATTTAATGAGTCCAAATGAGCGAAAAAGTTGGGGATGTCATGGATCCGAGGAAAATCCCGGTGACATCCCAACTATCCTAATATTCGGCTTTATGTTTTAGAAGTGAAGTTATTTAGTATTTAATCTTGTTAATTAAATTACTTAGGACTTACACTTGCACGATACTCGATCGAGCGAATAGCCTAGAAAAATAGAATGATTTATGCCATACCAAACGATAACCTCAGAATCTTAAAAGTGTTGGGGCTTATATTGCACATGATCATGCAAAGGCCTAAAGATAATGCGAGTAATTATGCCGCACTCACTACCTCGAGATCATATGGGTTATATTATTTAAAATAAGGAATGATTTAGTCGATGTAGATCTGTGTCGCTGCTGAGTTTATTGTCCTCTTAAGTCGTCCCCCACCGGTCGCGTCTTGCTCCGAGCTCCCTGTTGTGCCCCCCACAAAGTTCGCTCCAAGCTCCAAGATGTGGCAACTTCAGGCTTAGGATTTATGTTTTGTATTTGTATGTGGTTATTATTGGGTCTCAAGGCCTAATGTAATGTATCCCCTAAATATGTGTCTTACTGTTCCTTATTTTATGGGTCTCTACAAGCATAGTAAATAACATAATGGTAACGTCGCAAGTAAAAGTAAACGAGCAACAACAACAAAACAAAGCCTTAATCCCACTAAGTGGGGTCGGCTACATGAATCCTTTTTCTCCATTGCATCCTATTTAGTGTCAAATTTTCGTTTAATTCTAATAAATTAAGATCATTTTTTATGCAATAAGCCTCAAGTTTTCCTAGGTCTACCTCTGCCTTTCTTAACATAAGTTGTATTTAAAACATCTACTCTCCTAATCGGATCATCGAGTGGTCGACGTTTAATGTGACCAAACCATCTAAGGCGACTCTCTCTAATTTTATCCGTCACTGGTGCAACACCAACCCTATTACGGATAAATTCATTTCGCATTTTGTCTCTAAGTGTAAAGCCACTCATCCACCTAATCATTCTCATCTCGGCAACACTTAACTTAACATTATGCTTCTCTTTTAAAGGCCATTCAGCACCATAGAGCATTGAAGGTCTCACCACCATCTTATAAAATTTTCCTTTCAGTCTAAGCGGTACTTTTCTATCACACAATAGGCCGGACGCATTCCTCCACTTCAACCAACCAACCTGAATTTTACTATTAACATCCCCATCTATATCACCATCGCTTTGAACAATGGACCCGAGATATCTAAATCGTTCACACCTTTTAATAATTTGATCACCCAAAGTTACACTTTTGTCACTAGACCTACTATTACTAAAATTACATTCCATGTATTCAGTTTTAGTTCTACTCAAACGAAGACCTTTAGACTCCAATGTAAACCTCGATAATTCAAGTTTTTTCTGGACTTTTTCTCTTGTCTTATCCACAATGAGGATATCTTCAGCAAAAAGCATACACCAAGGTACATCCTCTTGTAAATGCCCAGTAAGACCATCCATAAATAAAGCAAAAAGATATGGGCTTAAAGCCGATCCTTGATGTAAACCAACAGAAATAATAAAATATTTGGTCAATCCTCCTTCGGCTCGAACACATGTAACGAGCTCTAACATACATATCTTTAATGACTTGAATATAAGTCATATCAACACCTTTCTTCTCAAGGACTCTCCAAAGAACATCTCTAGGAACCTTATCGTAAGCTTTTTCTAAATCAATAAAAAACAAATGTAGATCCTCCTTATTATCTCTGTACTTCTCCATCAAACCTCTCAATAAATGTATAGCTTCCATGGTAGACCTGCCCGGCATAAATCCAAATTGATTATGAGAAACCTTCGTAATACGTCATAACCAATGCACAATTACCCTCTCCCATAATTTTAAAGTATGACACATCAATTTAATTCCTATATAATTTGCACACTCTTGTGCATCTCCTTTATTCTTAAAAATGGGAACCAAGATACTCTTTCTCCACTCAGGCATCTTTTAAGTTTTTAAAATAATATTAAAAAGTTTAGTAAACCAGGAAACCCCCCAAATCACCTAAACATTTCCACACTTCAATTGGGATATCATCAGGTCCTACAGACTTTCCCCCCTTATTTTTCTTTAAAGTCTCATTAACTTCCTTTTTTACTAATGCGACGGTAAAATTGAAAAGTTTTATTATTATTAACAATATTAAGATCACTAAGATCGATCGTACTTTCAACATTTTCATTAAAAAGTTTATCAAAATAAACTCACTCTACCTATGTCAGTATATCTTTTTCTAAGAAAAGACTTTTCGATTTTCATCTTTAATACACTTTACTTCGAGCTTAAATCTTTTCTTTTCTTCTCTTTGTTTAACTTAGTTTATACATATATTTTTCACCGTTCTTAAGTATCTAACACGTTATAAAGATCACTAAAAGCGAATTTTTAGCGTCACAGATTATTCTTTTAGACTCGCTGCAGTCGTTTTATATTTTTCTCGCTCTCTACACTTTTACATTTAAACCAGTTTTTATAACATAACTTCTTATATTTTATCTTTTCTTGCACATTATTATTTCACCACCAACTATTTTTATTTATAGAAACTTTTCTTTTGATTCACCAAATACATCATTAGTCACTTGTTTAATAGCATTAGTTAATTTTTCTCACATAACATTCGCGTCTTCATGAACATCTCAAATATTTAAATCGAAAGACATGAATTCATAGTAAAGAATTTAACATGTGTGAAAGACATGCATTTATATATATATAAGAATAAGCAACAATGTATCACATGAAAAATTCGATGAAAATCGCAAGTAATCCACAAAAACTCGAAGAAAACCATAGGAAACAGACTGAAAACCGAAGAAAACTGTAAGCATTCAGGTAGGGGCAGGCTCAGCTTAATTATTTCCCGAGGGACTCCGAAGGCAATCAACGGTCATCCATGTACATAAAGCCAACATTCAGCCAGAAAATTCCAACAAGACAATCTCAGGATGGCAAGTCTTAGCCTCGTACAATTAATTGACAAGTGGACAATCAAATTTATTTCATTAAAATTCATATTTTGTCACGCATATAAACTTCACTCATATAAGGAAATATATATATATATATATATATATATATTCTATTTAATAATCGAAAATATTTTGTAAGTGATGTATATGTTCTGTTGTGTTGTTTATATGATTGTCCGCGAATTATTTACATTGTCGGGCTAGGACCGCTAGCAGCCTAAGAAGGCAAAGGGTCTCGCTAGCCTAATGCCGGTGAATAATGCATACATCCTACATTCGCACCAGGTCCATAAGTCGAGTCCCTGTGTCATAGGATGTGATATTATCGTGTTTTATGCGCAGATATCAGTCATCACCGTCTTTTAAACCTCAAACTGTCTAACTTACGACCTTATTTGATGGTTCATATATAGCCACGGGTATATATGTGCACTTATATGTCAGTCATAAGCACTTTAAATCAAACCAAGAAGCAAAGAAAGAAAAGAAGAAAAAAATAGGGTAAGAGAGGAGCGATCAATCCATCTAAAAGAGCAAAAAAAGTGAAGATTTGATCGGCCCTTAAAACTGTATTAAAAACCACTTCCAACATCCAATGATAAAAACTTAAAAAGCTCGTGCACATGACATATAACTAAATTAACATCCATTCAATTTAAAAAAAAAAATGGAGACCCTCCTAAATGTACGTTGATATGAAAATTTAGGTGCAAGATTTTAACACATAAGAATTGTTGGGCATGCATCAGGATTTCCCCCGAAACAAAACTAGCAAGACCTCCAAATCCCAAGTAGCAGTTTTCAAATCTTCCAACAAGAAAGAGGCCTCAGACTTCTCATATTTTCTTAAGTGGCACTATATAAATTTCTTCCAATTTCATAAAGCGTAACCATGAAACTTTCTCATTTCTATAAAATGATTGCATCAAGACAACTATCATGAGCATAAGTTTCATATTTTCACCGATCAAATATATAAAGATTTCAAGTTTCAGAGCAATGAGTATAAACGAATTTCAGATCTTCATAAAAAGAACGAAGAATCTCAATGTTCATACCTGCATACATGCCATCCAATTCTTTATGATTTTACACATCTAATACCCAAATATCATGTTCATAGCATTCAAATCTTTTATGGCATACCAAAAGATCATGAATAGAATAGATATGAAGCACATAAAAAGAGAAAAAAATTATGTGGTATGAATGTAAAAGACTAGAATTGAGGCGTTAGATATGTAGATATATAAAAATCAAGTGATGTGCAGTTGCATCAGCGATTGCAATTGTTATTAAAAAAGAAGATGAAAACATCGAGAATAAAGGGAGTTAAATATTGTCATAGAACCAGAAGCACAGAAGATCCTCCGCCTCCAATTCTCAATGCAGAAATACATAAATATATGCATACAGAATTATAAAAAAAAAAAGAAAAACCTGTACATATACATTATAAAAGAAGGCACTGTGTATGTAGACCCACGAAAAGATGGAAGAACTATCATACATAACCATTCCAGGTAGTGTATATATATACATATATATATATATATATATATATATATATATATATATATATTGTAAATCCGATACAAATTGAAATCTCGCTTGGGGTCTAAGCATAAGAAAAATGTCTTTACATATTATAATTTAAATGCTATCCACGTTAAAAGAAAATTCAGAATATAAGGAAATTTTATTTAAATATATTAAGAGCAGCTATAACTTCAATATGATCTGCTGTAATGATTTCAATCAACATTACGAGCATTACATAAGCAAGTAGAAAATGACCAACACCCTTTAATTCCATGTAGATATAAAACAATACTTTACATGGAAATTAGATGGATTATACGTAAACTCACCTATATAAAACAGATTTGTGATAACAAACTTGCATCAGAACTGAAAATAAGTGCTAATGCATACGCACTTGTGTGAATGATGTACACCACATGGCTCGAAATAATTTTAACCAATAAAACAGTTAGGCTATCGAGCAGGAGATGCCCTCAAATCTAAGGTTATTGCAAAACCTCTACGAGTTTATAGCAAAAATAAACAATCAGTTGATCATATGAAACTAAACTTCTTTAGATTGTATCAATATTTATCTCAACCTTCAAAATAGACAAGAAGTCGCTCTTCATACATAACCTTCTTGCCGCTATAGTTGAAAATTACAAGCATCCATCCTGAACCAACAACTTCCAATAAACATAGCATGACTTTTCAGAATTGTTTTCCCCAAAGATAGACTGTTGCTTCTTATTATCTTACTTCATGAATATCCAAGAAAATTTACATATATACCACTCAATTCTTAAGTATTTACATGTTTAATTTCTAACTTCATTATTATCCAAATCTCATATACCACACCAAAAGTATTCTCTTGTCAACATAATGTTCACGTTCATGTATAAGTGGCACATATGTAAAGTATTGAAGTTTGGAAGTTAAATAGTAAATACACAAAAATTATGTGGTATGTATGTAAATCTTTCAATAAATTTCGTGGAATATTAGAAGCAGATATCCAAATAAAAGCATACAAAAGGAATCAGTAATATGTCCTTTAAACAAGTTCTCCTCAAGTAAATTGTAATATCAAGCTAGGAAGAATATGTGAAAAAGAAAGTCTAAATCCACCGAAAGTGTGCCGCTGTAAAAGGTGAACAAACTCAGAAAACTCGTATAGATATACAGGGATCGTGCTCACTCCAAACATGAACATATACGAAGCCAAACCAAATTCTAGCCACTCAAAGAGACAACAATTCATAATCTCAAAACCAATTCAATTCAGATTACAGAGTATAGCAGGGACTTTTTTTTTTAAAAGCCAAGAAAGTCATAAAAAATACTTCCAATTGGATAAGACATTTCATAATTAAATCATAAAAGTAAATGAGATCATAAGATTCTTACTTCAAATGTTCACTAGACCAAAACTTTAAATAATTGAGAAAAAGGGAGAAACCGCAAGATATACATCCAAAGAAGGACCAACTTTTCAGAAAAGAAATCCGCGCCAAGTTTTCCCTGAATGGGGTATGCTTTGAATAAATAAGCAAGCAGCCAACAAATCAAAGACATAAACTAGCTCGATTGATATGCATGAGTTGGCCTTTCCCCAATATGTATAAGTAAGAATCACATAAGTATTTATATACAAACCAGACAACTATTATATGTTCACATACCAAACACCTAAAATTTCAATAACCTCATGCAAAGTCCTCAAATCATTAGAGGATTATATTGTTAGTATATATTTTATGCACGGGACCATCAGATCAAAATATCATGAAAGTATTCGTGAAAATTTAGGTGCTAATTATGTAAATCCAATAAGAATTGATCGGTATGTATATAACATTTTCAAAAAAAATACTATTTCAAAGCATCATCCAAGAATTGTAATGTGTTTAGAATAAGTTAAAGAAGAACAGAGGTTAATAGAATGTGTTAAATAGGAAAGCGGCAAAGAACGATGAAACACCATTTCAAGGCAATTTCCTCATTGTATATGAATGAGAATTTTTATTGAGCTCATAACACCAAGGCAGATTTATAAGTTGAAATATATAACCAAAGACATTTCTCATCCGAATAAGAGATAAATCTTTATGTCTCAAAATAATAATAATAAGGAAAAGTTAGGGCTCCTCACCTAAAGTGATTTCCAAAAAAAGAAACGTGTAAATGTATCGAGTGAAACAATCAAATGTTTATTTAACATATAAACTTTACTTTCTCTGTCTACGCTTCTCAATTTGTAATATTCATTGTATCATTCGCTGCTTCAAATAGGCTAGCCAGTCATGGCTCAAAAATAATTTTATCAAAATGATCAACAACCGATTAGCTTATTCTACAAAAGAAAGTTTCAAGTTCATGTCTATTTCAAATTCCCATGCGCAAATATTTTTTACTGCTATGTAAATTTCCTATTAGATATGAATTATTGCCCTCCAATCCTGAGATGAGAAGGTTTAGAGAAAATGTTTGAATATTTCCAACGAATGCCACATGCCAAATAAATCTGAGCTGCTCGAGCACATTCCCAATATATTACGGCTCATAGATATTGGAAGCAATTATGTGTTTAACTGCTCAAATCATACTTTCAATAAGATGTCTACAATTCCTACAATCTTGATTAGAGAAAAGCCAATATTCCAAAATAGAAAGAGGGCTAATACCCTTGCATTTCATAGACGGTAAGCATTAATAATATTTGCATGTTAAAAAAAAATAGACTAGAATTCTCATGCATCAAAATACAATAACTGTAACTCTTAACCATTATTTAATAAAGAGCATATAATATGATTCATATATGGAGACAGTAAGAAGTGAGAAATATAGGCAAAGAAGAGGGAAAGAAAGAACATATGTATATGCTCTAGTTCGTATACTCCCAAAATATGCATTTCCTAAGAAGTGTGAAGCAATACAAGGAAAAGACATCAAGAAGTCTGTGACAAATTCAGATCATAAGATATTCAACGTGAATATTGCCCATATGAATGAAGCAGCAATACAATCTATGTATTTAAGTTGAAGAAATAAAGAGTTAAACTTATTGAGGGATTTACTCAGGAAGAGGCCAATAAGGGAGAAGGCCTTCACTAAATAGAGGATTGCATGAATCAACTGAGCAAGAAAGAAGGGTAGCAAAGATAAAATTCTTACTGTCCGGAACGAATGAGAAAACCAGCACCAATGCCCTGACCCGAAAGCTCCAAGGACGCAAAAGCAACAACACACACGACTTGTAGTGATCTCACAACAGAATTCACACAATTCTCCAAACTTTTCCAAAAAAAACCCCATAAAGCCTCCTCCAAGTGGGCTTTTTATAGCCAAAGAGGAGGAGGAAGCCTACCATCACTTACCGATGGTGAATCGACCCAAGAGAGGGACAGGAAAGACGCGGCAATAGGGAATAAGGAAGAAAACTTTAGCAGCGAGTCGAAAGCATCGGGAAGAAGAAGCCTCTGCCGCATTCATGCTTCAGGGAACAAGCTCGCAGGGGTCAACCTACCAAAGAAGGAAGTTCGCTGCTCGTGGAGACAGGTGCGGCTTCGGGAAGAAGGATTCTCGGGCAGGGAATGTCGAGCGGGGCCGCCTAGTCACGTGAAGGGCAAGGTCGAGAGTAAGGCGCGGGAGAGGGAGTGCCGTGAGCGAGCTAGGGCGCGGCTAGGGCTCCGCTCGAGGAAGGAGGCCGGCGAGAAGGCTCGGACCGAAGGAGAAGGGTGCGACCGAATAGGGAAGCAAGCGGCGTGCGTGCGTTAGTTTAGGCTTTTTCTTAATGTTTTATGTTATATTTTTTTTTATCACCTTACTATTATTAATCCATTAAATGCATTGATTAACACACTAATTATTTTTTTACGAAACTACATCAAAATAGGCGTCTCCAGGGTAAATTTGATATTCCAAACATATCGGCACGGTTAGTTTCGTCATTCGGGGTCGCCCGAACAACTTCGTCGACGATTAGCTCATAAACACATGAAATTGATTTTCTTAAAATTTTATTATGTGAACGATCGTTTCGGATACTGATTTAGATTTCATTAATTGTGAAACCTTTTAGAGGTGTGATGATGTGAATTTTGATATTTATATGCACTGAATGTGTGAATTGTGAATCGCAGTATCCGTGTATTGTGAATATCCACGAAAGTCACAATGGGTCTCCTAAGGCTTTGAAATCCTAAGAGAACTCTCTTTTGGGCCTTCAGATATTGGTCCTTAGACCTTGTACCTAAAATTTGAGTGATTTGAACCACTCACGTGAGGCCTCACAAAAGAGCATGGAGGTGGTTTGTTTCTAGATGGGTGTGGGTCCCAATACTAATCCTCCTGAGAGTCAAACAAAAAAACTTAAGGTTAGATATTTGGCTCTCAAAAGAGTAAGAGACCTTGCTAAAAATGAGGTCAAAATCTAACAAAGATGTTCTTAGTGAAGGATGGGAGCAGTACCTGTTGTTGCTCTCCTTCAATGGTGCTCACCGCATTTATGATGATTTGTGTGATTCATTAGACGGTGTAGGCGGTAAGCCTTTTTCCCATGGCTCTTCCATAGAGTCTTCTTCTCTTGAATGTCCCATTTGGAGCGATTTTACTGGGTTTGTGAATATCCAAGAATTTTGTTTACGAAGGGATAAACTCCTTCCCCTAAGTGTAGTTAAAACTACCTCGTTTGGTAAGGGAAAGGAGATCATCACCCAGGAGGTGGATGACCCCCATGAAGCTCCTAGCCAGAGGAAAAAAGTTAAGAATCCACCTAGTAAGGTGGATTATAATGAGCTAGCACACTGAAAGATTGTCAACATCTTTAAGCATCTATGGTGCTCCTCTTCTGTTCTCCGAATTAAGGGAGATTTTAGTGAAGGCCCTCCTAGATCCTGAAGATTTCCACACCTACTACACTGAGGAGAGGATGAAGGAGATGACCATGCCGCAAGATATAGTTGTCATCACATTTTCTGAAGATGACTTATTTTTCAGCACTGTGATCCATAATCGTTCCTTCTATGTGACAGATATAATATACGGTACACCTCTGAACAATATCTTAGTTGATCCCAGAGCATCCATGAACAGCATTAGCATGTTCACTTTGGAGTTAATTTCACTAAACTCACAATTTTGCTCCTACTGGATCATGTTGAATGACTTTAACAAAAAGGGTTAAAAGATCCATGGGTCAATCACACTTCCTCGTTAATTTAGAGAATTAAAAATCAAATCCAAGATCCACATCATCGATGGGAACACGTCCTTTAGAGCCTTGCTCAGAGACCCTAGATTTATGAATATGAGATGTCACCTTCGACCCTCCATCAGTGAATTAATTATATGCGCGGAGGAGAAGTTTTTTCCATCTCGAGTGATGTCCAACCATCTCAAGTGATGTCCAACCCTTTTCCATGGGTCCCTTGCACGAAGTCAGAATATAAGGAGCTAAGTATTATGTTCCTTCTAACAAGGCAACTCTATCTTCTTTGAGCACCGTGGAAGATTCAAGGGCTCCTCCTTTTCCTAACCCTCTTCTGATCAAAGGGAATGAGATAATAAGGCAAGATGAAAGGTTGCGTACCTCACTCACAATGGAGCCAACCAGAAGGCTCCCGACCCTACCGTGTGCAGATTATGATATAGATTATGAGCCAGAATGACCTCTTTAGGTGGACTAATTTAGAGACTCATGTGGTGCTACTCCTGTTGACTCTGATGAAGAAATTATATGGTCAACATCAACTTCCATGGTCCCTTGAGTCTAAGTTGACTTTGATGAACGAAGTGCTAACCATTGACCCGGTACCACGAGGCGACCACCAGGATCTGATAGCTACACATGCTTCCACGGTTGAGGATTTCAAGACATTTTATGTACTTTCCAGACTTAAGTCTAAGGAGAAAGCCATGTTGTTCTACGAAGTAGATTCTCATGTAACTCGTAACAATAATATAATCTATTTAAATAATGATATCCCTCTTTTTGTTTTTTTTTTTTTGCCTTTCATTTAGAAATTGTTGAAGAATGGATCCTTGTCAGAAAAGTGGTTTGTTCGTCAGGCCAAATTATGTCATGCAATGTTGGAGAATAAAACTCCAGAAGAAAAATCTGGCCTAGGCTATTTCAAAAGGCCTAATGATGCAAGATTCCTTGATGGTCTCTTCACCTCATAATAATGGGAGCTCTACCACTCATGATGAGGAGCATGAGGTCAAAGAGGCCCCTCACCAGTCGGAGGATGGTGTTTCTTCAACCGTCAACGAGTTGATAGAAGTCAACTTAGGCACAGTTGACGATCCTCATTCTATCTATATTAGCAAACTCCTATCTGCTTCTATGGCTGGAAGAATTATTGAGATTCTCGAAGATTTTCAAGACTGCCTTGCTTGGAGTTATTCTGAAATGGCTAGTTTAGCTCTAGAGGTTGTCTTCCACAATCTATCCATTGATCTGACACTACGATGAAACAAACCCGCGAAGGATGCAGCCCAAGATTGAGCTGAAGGTTATCGAAGAAACTAAGAGGCTCAACAAGGCTAGCTTCATTAGGGAAGTCGCTTACCCTACTTTTCTCGTAAACTTTATGCCCGTTTGAAAGAATAATAGACAAATATGAGTTTGTATTAATTTACAGGACCTAAATAAGGCCTGTCTGAAAGACGACTTCCCTCTTCGTATATTGAAGTTGATAGTGGATGTTGCATTGACGCATGTTATGTTCTTCTTTATGGATGGCTTGTTTGGATACAATCAGTTTTGGATGGCCACAGAGGAAAGCAGCGTAAGACGTTTTGTACGCCCATTAGCATCATATGAGTTATGGCCTTTGGATTGAAAAATGCTCGGATGACCTATTAGCTTGTCATGATTTATATCTTTGATGACTTGCAACATCAATGAGGTCGAATGCTATATCGACGATGTGGTTGTCAAACTTCGTTCTGAAGAAGATCATCTCTTAGATCTAAGGACTATCATTAAACATCTTAGAAAATTGATTTGGAAGTTTTGATCTGAAGATGAACCCGCTAAACTGCGTCTTCGGTCTCTCTTCCAGTAAGCTTTTAGGCTTCATAATCCAACATAGTGGTATAGAGATTAACCCTAATAAGATCAAATCCATCATTGATATGGATCCTTCAAATAGCTTGATGCAATTTCATTCTCTTCAAGAAAAGCTAGCTAGCATTCACTAGGTGATTTATTTCAAATCTCTCCAAGTGTTGTAAACCTATTTCGACACTGGCCAAGAGGGATGTCTGTTTCCTCTAAGATAAAGCATGTTAGGAAGCTCTCAATGATATCAAGCATTACTTGCTTAATACCCTAGTTTTGGCTACACCCATCTCAGTGAATCCCCTTAAACTTGATATTGCCACTCTTAACAAGTCAGTAGGAGCTCTTTTAGCCCAGGTTGATGAGTGATGCGCGGACTTTTATATTGCAAAAACTTATGAACTCAAATTTATATAAATTTATAATCATTTTGTAAATTCCAAACATTCAACGCAAGTATAAGTATCGTATTAAGTAATACAGGGATCTAATGGAGTTCTGGTTATCGATCCCACAAGGAAGGCACGATTCTTACAATAGATAACGTAATATTGAAATCTAATACTCAAATTCCAATTAAAGTTTAATGTTTACTTCTACAAACAAGATGCAGAAAACAGTAACAATTAAGCAAACTACAATTACGTCTAATATCTTTAAAATAGAATTAACTAACATAAACACTAAGCTATGTATTTGAAAGGTTTTGATATATAAGAAAAGTATCTTTCCTCTTACAACGAGTATATGATGTGTGAATGATATGGAATGATTATTTATTGTATTTTGCCAAATAGGAGCATAAATGTTTATTTACCTTCAAAAGAGTACCCCCTCTTCCAAGCATGAAAAGAACATTGACATATCCTGAGTTTAGTCACTAAATCTAAGGCTAGGCTGAGAGGATACCAGCTGTCACTACGGAGCTCCCACTCACCCTTCACCTGAAGGCTAACCTTCGAGTTTAGTTACTAATCTTAGGACCAAATTGGGGATCTCAGTCTGTCACCCTGAAACCTCCAATTTGAAGTCCATCAAAACACATTTCTCTATTTATTTGCAATCAATTCCCATGAACTACGCAATTCATCTACGGACATTGAATAGATTCTTCATTATTGTTGTAGGACACTAAATCCTTTCAGAGTTAATGTTCAACAACATATTTTAACAATTCAATTGGCCAGATCGAAAAGTAAATTAAGTTCGAAATGAAAAATCATCACAATTTCTTCAATACTTTAAAAGAACTTCAAATCCACATCATCGCATCATCACATCTCAATGCAAGAAGAAAGACAAAAGAGTCTACTCAGAATTCATAGAGAAGACACAATAAAATATGGATTTTATATGTAAAAGAAAAGTCATACAAACCACAAAAGGAAATACAACTTATCTCTTTCTCTTCCCTAATTCAAATCCCTTGAAGTTCCTTTGAATCCTTTTCTCTCTTCTTTGCAACACTCAATTCCCTCTTTAGAATGGAAAGAAAGAAGAAATCTCTCACTTTACTCCTTCTCCTTCACTCCTGCAGAAGAAACTCTCTCAAATTCTCACTTCTACACTCTTCTCTTCTACTCCCTAACACTCAACACACACTCTCCCTCTCTAGAACCACACTACAACCACCAAATCCTCACCAAAACCACACCATTTTCGTCCAAAATAGTTACTTATAAGTTAGAAACGAAATCCCAAGAGTTTCCTTAAGCATCCCTTCAAAAAGTCGCCAAAACTCTTCAAATTTGAATTGCACCAACATTGGGCACTGGTTGTGCTCTATCGTTCAAATATTTTCTGGGCTCTCGGGAAAATGGCGCCGGCGGCGCCAGAAGCTGTTTTCCTCCTTTTTGCTCCTTTTCGCTCTAAATTCGTTCCTTTTCTCTTTTTTTTTTTGCTCCAAGCACCTAAAATCATCATACCTACAACAAATCATGAAAAATACCTTTCTTTAAAGTGCAATATCACCAAAAATGGATAAAATTATATAGCAAAAACAATATATATTTTTTGTGCATCAAAATCCTTGAAACTTAACTATTACTTATCCTTAAGTAATCCTTTTGCTACATAAAAATACAACTCAAGACAATGTACTTTTCACCTGTAAGATACTAAAATTTTTCATTTAAAAGAATATGTTGGTAAGACTTTTAGAAAGAAATTCAAGAACTCGAGTCAAATGATACGAGTATAAGAATATTCAGCAATCCAGTCTAAGGGTTCTAGTCTTCTATTTATTTCAAGATAAGCCATAATTTGTCACATTAAGAGTGCCTTGAAAGATTATGTGAAAAAAGAGTTCATGGAACTTCATCAGAATGTAGGCTAATACTTTAAATATAAATTCAGAAATGAAATCAAGTTCTTTCTTTAGGGTGACTCAAGTGAAGCCAATTTTTGATTAGGCATCTCCTCAAGCTTCTCCTCATAAATATTTTTTTTTCTTTTTTCTTTTCTTTTTGGGATTGTTTTTCAATCATTCTTTTCTTTTCTTTCCTGTTTCTCTCTTTTTTAATGAGAATTATTATATCTGAATAGTCTGTAATGATTTTGAACTTCACTCTCCTCTTTTAAAAGTTCAAACTTGAAACACATCTTTACTTTATAATTACATATGAGCTTTATTATTCGTCATAAAGTCACAATCTCTTATTAACATACAATACTTTAAGTCTCTTAACATTTCAAAAATACAGTTTTCTTTACTTTAAATAGTTAACTATAATCAAATCATTTCATACCAAATATCTTATCTCTATAAAATTAACCTTTATTACTAAAAAACTATCATCCAATCCTTCCATATTTTTCAATTGAAATAAAAATTTTTAGTTATCTAAAGTGGGGTTCAACTGCCAGAAGTTATACTAATAATTTTTAAAAATATAAAAATCAAGAACAAATAAGAGTTAATATTTTTTTTACCCTCCCCCAAACTTAAGTTTTTTAATAAATTTGAAACAATAGAGTGTAAAAGAAACTAACATTTTTGTGTTGGGATCTTGAAATCTTTAAAAGCTATCTGACATTAGTCAAAATTTACAACTAGCAGACATGAAACAGTTAGTAACAGTGATATAAAAAAATTTTAAATATTTACAGGGCAAATAGATATCAACTTTAAACATCTAAACAACCAACAAACACCACAACTACTAAACAAACTATCACAACACTACACAGTTCATTTAACAATTTCAATTTTTTCATTACAACATAACAGTACATCAACAGGTTTACACATTACATGAAAATTAAATAATTACTAAATCACAAAAGTACAACACACAACACATAACAAGAAAAGTAGAAATAGAAAAAAACAAACTTTCAATCTTCATCACCAGGTTCATCAGCAGGGTCAGCACGATCAGGTTTATACGGTGTATAGTTGGGGCAGGTAAGGAATATCACATCAATCTCCCCGTCACGAATCTGACCTGAGCATCATGATAAGCAATATCAAACTTAACTCTTCTTCTCATATAATCTTCATTCACATCACTTCTAGCCTCAAACACATCCATCCTACCATGGAGTCTATCTAGCACTCTGTAATCTCAGTTGCTCCATAATATCAGATAATGTAGGGGGCTCAAATGTAGATGGAATGTCATAACTCATAGTAGGAATATCAGTACTCCTAGTCTCATCTCGTGCTCCCACATGAGACTCATAAGTACGAATAATAGTCTTTGTAATCGGTCTCAGTGGTATAGCTATCTCTTCAGAACCGTTAAACTCTACTCCAGACTGAACACACAGGTTATGAACTAGGGCAGGATGTCCTAATCCTCCAGTGGTCTCTCCTCTAGCAATAGACTGAATTTTCTTGAAGACAATAGCTCCAATATCAATCTTCTTCATCTTATGAGTACAATAGTTTAGAATTTCTCTATCCCTTGTAACTTCAATGTGGTGATAAGAATGTAACAGTCTTGCAGAGATGAAATTGTGCCAAACTTTAGATGCAACATTTAACTTGGAAGCAGGGAAGTTAATTATCTATTTTTGACTTACTTTCCATTCACCTTTTCCGTCTATTAGAAAAGCATTCATTTCTTTCATATTTGTCTCTCAGGTATCAAAATTTTCATATTCACAAACAAATGGTTCCCAAGTCTGATAAAATGCATTAACACGCTGAGGAGTAAATTCAACCATTTTTCCCCTAACTAGCACATACTCAGTCTCAGTCCATGGCACATTTGCATGGAATTCTCTAACAACACCCAAAACAGCATTCGCAGTAAAATAACAAAATCTCTCCCAGTTTCGCTCGGTAATTAACTGTCCTACAGATCTACCAGGACAATCAAAAGCTCGATCATGAATACACTTTTTATTGTAAAGGTAAAAATTAAAACAAAATTGTGCTTTAACATTGACAAATTTTTCTTCATCAAAATCCAATTTTCTCTTCCCTTTACTCATCCTTAAAGCCATGTGAATTTCTAAAAATTTGTAAGAAAAATTCCCGTAAATTACAAATCCACAATGTAACAAACTCCAAATACTATTCTAAAAAAGTAAGAGCAAATTTTATCATTGGAAATCTCAAAATTTCTTTAAAAATCCCAAAATTCCAATCTAAGCAATGTGAGAAATTCCTATGGTGAAAATAAAAAAATTTTAACTCAAAGTGAAGCTCTTACCAAGAGAAGTGTAGATCCGGTCTCAAAAAGCCTTGAAATAGCTTCAAATCCAAGATCTAGCAAGCCCTAGGTCTTCAAAACTGCGAAAATGGAGGAGGAAGACGATAGCAATGGAAAAAACTGCGGTTCAGAGGGTCAAAATAGTGAAATAAAGGGTTTTTGGCCTTTTACTGTATTCGGGCGCCGGCGGCACTCTATTTTTTTTTAAATGCCAAAACTCTCTGGATTTGGGTGCTGGCGGCGCCAGTGCAAAAATTTTTCTGGGTCCGAAATTTTTTTTGTAATTTCAATCGTTTCGTCCTCCACAATTATATTTAACACTTCATTGAGCATCCATTTTATCACACAAGCAATAACTAACACAATTCTTACACAAACAACACAAAACATAATTCTATATATAAAATCCACATTACAACATAAACACTAATATGTTCATCAAATTAAACCAATAACTCTTAGATTTTTAGTGTTGCAAGTACACTACGATAAGCAAACACTAAAATCTAAGCACACACAATGAAATTAAGCATATAAAATCCAAATTCAAACTACAAAGCAAAGCAAAGCAAACACACATCAAACAAAAACAGAATCCAGTAATCACTCCACATCGATCTCAGAACTATCTTCCTCTCTGATATCTCCAATAGATTGTTGACACACGAACAAATTGTAGAAGGGATGAAATATCAATTTTTAAAAGTATTTAAGAGCAATTAGGATTCCAAAAGAACTATCTAAAAAACACAACTACAACAGACAAGCAAACACACAACAAAGATACATATGGGTTGCCTCCCATAAAGCGCTTGGTTTAACGTCGTCAGCCCGGCAAACAATGCAGTTAATTGAGATGACTCAACATTAAAAACTCTTTGAAATCAGGTTAAAACCCATCAAAGTAAGGCTTTAATCGATGCCCATTAGCCTTGAAAATCTTTCCAGTATCAGGATCCCCAATATCAACAGCTCCAAAAGATTGAACTTTTACAACTGTAAAAGGTCCCATCCATCTAGACTTGAGCTTTCCAGGAAATAATTTTAATCTTGTGTTGTATAACAAAACTTTCTGCCCATATTCAAATTTCTCTTTCAATATCTTCCGATCATACCACAATTTCATTCTCTCTTTATAGACCCTGTCATTGTGATAAGATGTATTTCTAATTTCTTCCAATTCACTCAATTGCATAAATCTCTTCTCTCCAGCATTTTTCAAAGTAAAATTCAACTCTTTTATTGCCCAATATATTTTATGCTCCAATTCAACCGGTAAATGGCAAGTCTTACCAGACACTAGTTTATAAGGAGACATTCTAATATGGGTCTTAAAAAGCAGTCATATAAGCTCATAATGCAGTATTTAATCGAGCAGACCAATCTAATTTGTGATTATCCACAGTTTTCTCCAAAATTCTTTTGATTTCACGATTAGACACTTCTGCTAAACCACTAGTCTGGGGATGATAAGCAGTAGAGATTCTACGAATAAAATTATATTTCTCAATCAATCTCTTAATTTGATTATTCCTGAAATGGGATCCACCATCATTTATAATCACTCTCGGCATTCCATATCTCGCAAGTATATTTTTCTTTAAAAAATTTAAAACACTCTGAGCATCACATCTAGGTAAAGCAATAGCTTTAATCCATTTCGGGACATAATCAACCGCAACCAGTATATATAAATTTCCAAATGAAGGAGTAAATAGTCCCATAAAATCTAATCCCCATACATAAAAAATTTCAACTTCCAAATTATAGTTTAGAGGCATTTCATTCCTTCTAGAGATATTACCTACTCTCTGACATCGATCACATGATTTAATATATTTGTATACATCCTTAAAAAGAGTAGCCCAATAAAATCCAGATTGTGAAAACTTAAAAGTAATTTTATCAACACCGAAATGACTTCCAAATTCAAAATCATGACATCGTTGAATAATTAAATTTGTTTCTTCCTGTGGCACACATCTCCTAATAATCAGATCCTTACACTGTTTATATAGATAGGGCTCATCCCAAAATAAAATCTTGCATCATATTTAAAATTCTTTTATTGTTGTATTGTTAAATCAGGTGGTACAATTTCACAATATAATTTACAATGTCAACATACAAAGGCAAATTCCTTCCCATAATAGTATAAAGTTGTTCATCGGGAAAACTTCTCAAATTCAAATAATTTATCATACTCTAATCTCAACAAATGATCAGCTATTTGGTTATCAAATCCCTTTCTATCAACTATCATAAAATAAAATTCTTGCAGAAGAAGTATCCATCTAATCAGTCTAAGTTTCGCATCCTTCTTTTGCATTAAATATTTAATAGTTGAATGGTCTGTATGCATAATACTGTTAGCTCCCATTAAATAAGGTCTAAACTTTTCAAAACTAAATACTATAGCTAATAACTCTCTTTCAGTAGTGGCATAATTAATTTGAGCTTCATTAAGAGTTTTACTAGCATAGTAAATGACTTTGAAAACTTTATCATGCCTTTGCCCCAATGCTACTCTGATCGCATAATCACTAGCATCACACATAAGTTCAAATGGTTTCTCCTAATCTGGTGAAACAATTATAGGTGCAGTGATTAATTTCTCTTTCAATAATTCAAAAGCACACAAATATTCATCATTAAAATCAAACTTTCTTTCATTTTCTAGAAGTCGGCACAAAGGTTTGGTAATTTTAGAAAAATTTTTAATATATCGCCTGTAAAATTCAACGTGTCCTAAGAAACTCCTCACCTCTCTCACAGTAGTGGGTGGTGGCAATTTCTCAATCACTCTAATTTTAGCAGGGTTGACCTCCAAACCACGTTCAGAAATTTTATGCCCAAGCACAATTCCTCCTGCAACCATAAATTGGCATTTCTCCCAATTCAGAACTAAATTTGTTTTCTCACAAAGCTCCAAAACTTTTGCTAAGTTTTCTAAACATATTTTAAATGAAGTCTTAAATACAAAGAAATCATCCATGAAAACTTTTATTCCATTATCTATCATACTTCTGAAGATAGACATCATACATCTTTGAAATGTTGTAGGTGCATTACACAGTCCAAAATGCATTCTTTGAAAAGCAAAGGTTCCGTAAGGGCTAGTAAATGTTGTCTTTTTTTATCCTCGGGAGCAATAGTTATTTGATGATAACCAGTATATCCATCGAAAAATCGGTGGTACTTGTGTCCAGCAAATCTATCCAGCATTTAATCGAGAAAAGGAAGAGGAAAGTGATCTTTTCGAGTGGCGGCATTTAATTTTCTATAGTCAATACAAATTCGTCATCCATTAATTTGTCTTATGGGTATAATTTCATTACATTCATTCACTTCAACAGTCACTCCTCCCTTTTTTGGTACACAATGTATTGGACTCACCCAAGCACTATCAGAAATAGGATAAATAATTCCAGCATCCAAACATTTTAAAATCTCCTTCTTAACTACTTCTTTCATTATTGGATTCAATTTCCTTTGCGGATCAACTCTCGGTTTATTTTCTTCATCTAATAAAATTATGTGCATACAAATTGAAGGACTGATTCCTTTAATATCCGCTAAAGTCCATCCAAAAGCCTTTTTGTATCTTTTTAAAATTTTTAATAATTTTTGCTCTTGATATTCGTTTAACTCTGAAGATACAATAACTTGTAGGGTAGATGATTATCCTAAAAACGTATACTTTAAATAATTAGGGAGAAATTTCATCTCAAGTTCAGGAGGTTTTATTATAGATGGAATTAAGCTTTTATCTCCACCTTCCATATTGTCTGATACTTCAAATCTCTCCTGAACATGCTCCAAATCTTCATTCTTCTTACTATCTAAATTTTCTTTATTTTCAAATCCTTCTTCAAACATATTTTTATACTCTACTTCTTTTTTAAATATATTTTCAAAATGATCGTTTCTCAAATATTCAAAGACCTCCATCCTAAAACATTCATTAACTTTTTCATTGAGGGATACTTCCTAGATTTCAAAATATTAAAGGTCACTTCTTTATCATTAACCCTCATATTTAATTCTCATTTTTGAACATCAATCACTGCTTTCCCTGTAGCAAGGAATGGTCTTCCCAAAATGATTGGAATTTCTTTATCTTCCTCCATATCAAGTACAATAAAATCCACAGGAAAGATAAATTCATCCACTTTGACTAACACATCTTCCACCACTCCTTTAGGGTAAGTAATGGAACGATTAGCTAACTAAAAAGTCACAGATGTAGGAGAAATTTCTCCTAGTCCCAACCTTTTGAAAGTTGATAAAGGCATAAGATTAATACAAGCTCCTAGATCACATAAGGCTCTTCCAAAAAAATTTTCACTTATAGCACAGTTCAAGGGGAAAATTTTTCATCGCGACACCTTAAGCTTGTAATTGATTTCCCATATTAGGAATCATTTCTTCAGTAGAAAACTTATTATCCTTAAATTGTGGGTTACTATTGAATCCAAGAGGATAAGAAGATCTAAAATTGGTATTTCCTTGATTGTTTGAATTTACAACTGGATTTATAGAACTGTTCCCCCAATGTGGGTTAACATTGGCATTACTATTATTCCAGTTGAAATTTGGGTGATTCTTCCATCCAGGATTATAATAATTTGAATAAGGATTATTAGGTTTATTAATGACATTCAAAGTCTCATAAGTTGTTTGAGATTTTGTTATCTGTCCAAATGAATTTTCCTCTAACACTTGAGGTGGTTGAGAATAATTCATTCCATACTGATCTATTTTCTTAGAAAGGGCTGCAATTTGAGAAACTATCATAGTCATCATATCTGAATCATGGACACTAGCTACTCTCTTAGGATTTACCCGTTCAGAAGGCCATTGAAAATTATTAGTAGTCATTTCTTCAATTAATGTGTATGCTTCATCAAAAGGTTTTGACATTAACAATCCACCAGCAACAACATCTATAATTAATCTCAATGATCCCACTAATCCATTGTAAAATGTTTGAATTATTAACAAATATGGTAAAGCATGATGTGGGCACTTCCTAAGAAGATCTTTAAATCTTTCCCAAGCTTCATATATTGATTCCCCTTCAAACTGACCAAAAGATGTGATATCATTTCTTAGCTTAGCAGTCTTTAATTGAGGGAAATATTTTGATAGAAACTTTTGAGACAATTCTCCTCATGTTCTAATATATCCAGGTGCTAACGAATTTAACTACGCCTTAGCTTCATCCCTTAATGAAAAAGGAAAAAGTCTAAGTCTGACAGCATCACTCGACACTTTGTCATATTTAAAAGTAGCACACTTTTTTAGAAAACTAGCGAGATGTAAATTTGGATCTTCATTAGATGTTCCTCCAAATTGATTATTTTGTACCATTTGGATAATAGCAGGTTTAAGTTCAAATGAATTAGTAGCAACGTCAAGATTTTGAATAGTTACATGAATTTCATCTGTTGTTGGGTTAGCATAATCTCTTAAAGGTCTTGGCAAATTTCTAATATCATTTCTCTGATTATTTTGATTATCTGCCATTTCGCAAAGATTTTCAGTTTGTTTTATCGATTTATAATTTTTCTAACAGTACGCTCTAACTCCGAATCATAAGGTACTAAACCTATAGATCCACTACTACGCATATAAATCACACAAATACTATAAAAAGTAAATAAACACACAATTACACACTAAAAAGTAAAGGTTTCAGTTACTATAATATCAATAGATACAATTTATACCTCCCTGGCAACGGCGCCAAAAACTTGATGCACGGACTTTTATATTGTAAGAACTTATGAACTCAAATTTATATATATTTATAATGATTTTATAAATTTCAAACATTCAATGCAAGTATACGTATCGTATCAAGTAATACAGGGCTCTAATGGAGTCCTGCTTATCGATCCCACTAGAAAGGCACGACTCTTACAATAGATAACATAATATTGAAATCCAATACTCAAATTACAATTAAAGTTTAATGTTTACTTATACTAACAAGATGCAGAAAACAGTAATAATTAAGCAAACTACAAGTACTTCTAATATCTTTAAAATAGAATTAACAAACAGACACACTAAGTTATGTATTTGAAAGGTTTTGGTATATAAGAAAAGTATCTTTCCTCTTGCAACGAGTATATGGTGTGTGAATGATATGGAATGATTATTTATTGTATTGTGCCAGAGCATAAATGTTTCTTTACCCTCAAAGAGTATCACCTCTTCCAAGCATGAAAAGAACATTAGCATATCCTAAATTCAGTCACTAAATCTAAGGCTAGACTGGGAGGATACCGGCTGTCACTACGGAGCTCCCACTTACCCTTCACCTGAAGGCTAACCTTCCAATTTAGTTACTAATCTTATGAACAAATTAGGGATCTCAACCTGCCACCCTGAAACCTCCAATTTGAAGTCCATCAAAACACATTTTCCTATTTATTTGCACTCAATTCTAATGAACTAAGCAATTCATTCAATGACATTGAATGAATTCTTCGTTATTGTTGTAGGACACTAAGTCCTTTTAGAATTAATGTTCAACAATAGATTTTAACAATTCAATTGGCCAGATTGAAAAGTAAATTAAGTCTGAAATGAAAAACCATCAAAATTTCTTCGATACTTTAAAAGCACTTCAAATCTACATCATCACATCATCACATCTCTATGCAAGAAGAAAGACAAAGGAGACTACACAGAATTCATAGAGAAGACACAATAAAATATGGATTTTATATATAAAAGAAAAGTCATACAAACCATAAAAGAAAATACAACTTATCTCTTTCTCTTCCCCAATCCAAATCCCTTGAAGTTCCTTTGAATCCTTTTCTCTCTTCTTTGCAACACTCAATTCCCTCTTTAGAATGGAAAGGAAGAAGCAATCTCTCACTTTACTACTTCACTTCTTAGAGAAGAATACCTCTCAAATTCTCACTTCTACACTCTTCTCTTCTAATCCCTAACACTCAACGCACACTCTCCCTCTCTAGAACCACACTACAACCACCAAATCCTCACCAAAACCACACCATTTTTGTCCAAAAACAGTTACTTATAAGTTAGAAACGAAATCCAAAGAGTTTCCTTAAGCATCCCTTCAAAAAGTCGCCAAAAGTTTTTAAATTTAAATTGTACAGACATTGGGTGCCGACGGCGCTCTATCATCCGAATATTTTTTGGGCCTTCGGGAAAATGGCGTCGGCGGCGCCAGAAGCTATTTTCCTTTTTTTTGCTCCTTTTTGCTCTGAATTCATTTCTTTTCGCTTCTTTTCGCTCCTTTTCGCTCCAATCACCTAAAATCATCATACCCATAACAAATCATGAAAAATACATTTCTTTAAAGTGCAATATCACCAAAAATGGGTAAAATTATATAGCAAAAACAGTATATATTTTTGGTGCATCAATGAGGAAGGGAAAGAGGGTGCCTTATAGCAAAAACAGTATATATTTTCGCTTCTTTTCGCTCCTTTGTCAGAAGACACGGGATCGACTGGCGCTATTTTTGGTGTATCATCCTTGTTGAAAGGAAATATCTGTCAATCGATAAACAATTTTTGGCATTTATATTCTCAGTTTAGAAGCTGAGACATTATATGCTCTCACACCATATTGATTTGAACTTAAAGATAAATTATTTGCAGTATCTAATGACTCATCCCACTCTAGCTGAGCAATTAGCAAGATGGGTCATGTTATTTTTTCAATTTGACATTTCATATATTCGTTAGTGCTTTGTCAAAGGACATGGTTTGGCTAATTTTGTAGTGGTTTTTGACCTCACTTTTGTCGAGGTCTAGTCTTTCTTTGGAATAGTCTAGGGTCTAGTCATAGGACTTTCCTGGTGACTATCTTAGAAGACTACCAATAGAACCCTTACCCCATAAAAATCGAAACACTTCTTTGCTTCATGTGGAGTTTTCAAATGTTTAAAATCCAACCTCTAAATGCTTAGGAGGATGAGACCAAGCATAGGAAAACTCAAGAGGAATTCCCTACATGATGGCTAAGCCTTAGGACTGACCCTATTTGGTCTAGAGCTGCACACACACAATTGCACTCTCACACACTACCAACCCTAAACCAAACTTCTCCACACTTGATCCCCTACTCTTCTGGAAACCCATGTGGGTGGTTTCTTCAAGCTCTTAGCCCCAGGCTAGGGTTTGGTTAGTACTAGTTCATGGAAGATCCAAATGGGGAATTCCCTTGGTTCATGGCTTAAATGGGTTATCAATCCCTCTCAATCCCAATTTTACTAAAAATCCAAACTTTTTAACCCATTCACCCCTAAACTCCACCAAATGACCAAATTAACCCTAAACCCCCAATTTTGCCCAAAATTCCCAAGATCAACTTAAATTGTCAAAATCCCTCAAAAATCACCCCGAAGCATTCCTCACCACTCAAAATACTCAAAAAATCTCAAATTTACCAAAATTCCCAAGATATCCCCAAAATTTCCAAAATTACCAAAATGCCCCTCCTAACCCAAAAAATCCTAAAACCCTCCAAATATTCTCAATTTCAATTTTAAACAACAATATTGACCCAATTTAACCAAAAGCCCCAAAATTGCCCCTTAAGGCCCAAAATGCCCAAATCACCCCCAATGTCCACCAAATTGACTTCAATTCTCACCAATTCCAACTCCAAACTTTAACTCAACATCCCTAATCCCAATTGAAACCAAATCCAAGCCCAATTTGACCCATATTTGAACTCAATTTCAACCCAAGCCAAAAAGCCCCAATTTTGACCATATGGCCCAATCTCCCCAAAATTAAACCCAATGTTAATCAATTTCCCTCAATTTTAAATTCTAAACTCTTCATGACATTCCCCTCAGAATTGAACCATTAATTTCCCCCATTTTTTTAGCTCAAACCTCACCCAAGTCCAACCAAATCCAAAAATCCCAATTTTACCCCAAAATGGTAACATGTTCAAAATGCATCAAATTGAATGTCATCACCCCAAAATTCACACCTAACTAATATTGAAAACTCTTTATGACATCCTCATAAACCATTTGGAACCATCAATTAAGCCATGACCTAAATCTATCCTAACCCAAACTCAAGCTAAACCAATATACCCAAAATTAACCAAATACCCAAATCAAGCCAAATTAACACCCCCCCACACCAAACCAATTCAAAACCACTCCAATCCCCTCTTAAACACTTTATGATAATCATACAAACATTATTAATCAATCAATTGGACCTAACCTAAGCTTGAACCCAACTGAGCCCAAATTAAACCCAAATGACCCAAATTGAAACCATGACCCAATGTAGCCAAATTAAACCACATGTGACCAAACCAAGTTCACCAAGGCCAGCCTTGGGTCCTAAGGACTGAGCTAGATACACCTAGCCCACTCTAGTGGAGCCATGGCCAAAGTTCCCCCAAATTAAGGGATTCCCTTCTTTAAATGGATAAACCTAAGGGAGATTTGCAATAAACACTTAGCCACTTAAGTTCATCACCATGATAGCCTGACCTCTACCTGACCTGACCACTGGTCGGCTCCCCTGTTCTTGTCGGCCGGCTGCTACACCTAAAATATATAGTGTTTGTATACACATTTTTATATATATTTTTGATGATATTGCACTTTAATGGAAGGTATTTTGCGTATTTTTCTTACATGTATGATTAAGTGGATGATTTTGATGAACAGAGTGAAAAAGGGTCCAATTTGGAGAAAAAAATAAAGAAAATTAAAAAAGTGATTTGTGGCGGCTAAGCGTCAGAACTCACGCTTACGCGCCAAGGCTCTGCGGCTATGCGCCCAGATTTGGAGCTTGCGCGACAGCAGGCTCGCGGCTAAGAGCTAGTACCTAGTGCTTACGAGCGGTAATTATAAAAGAGGAGTTATTTTTATTTAGGCACCATTTTGAAGAGGTTTTTAAAGCACCTCTTGGTGAGAACGTGGGTACCTTCCTATTGGAGCCAAATTTAATTCAAAATACTCTTGAATGGATGCATCTCATGGAAGATGCGTTGAATCTGGACACAATTTGAAGAGACGCGAAGACAGTTTTTGGAAAAGTATAAAAAGATGACTTGAAGATCAAAAATATGGTTATTGTTGGAGGGTGTGGTTAGTGTTTAAGAGTTAGGTTTATGTTAGGAAGTTATCTTAGAATAAACCTCTCCATTTCACCATCTTTACTTCATTTTATATAGTTTGTATTAGGAGTAGAATTAAGATTTGGAGACCACGTAGTTGTGCGCCAACCTCTAAAAAGTATTGTAAGGGATAACAAAGTTTTCAAAGGAACTTCAAGAGTTTTGTAGAGAGGATATACAGATAAGTCTTTATATTTGTATTAAATTTGGTTTTTAATTGAGACTTCTTATGTTTCACTATGATTTATACTTTTAAACCAAGTTGTGATTGCGTTTTCTCCATGAATTCTGAGTAGTTTTCTTTATCTTTTTCTTAAGTGATGAAGTAGTTAAGTTATGGAAGTATGTTGTGTGAAGTATAGGATTTAAATGTTGGAAGAAGATGTGATGATTCAAATCCTTGCACTTTATTTACTTCTTGATTTGGCCAATTAAGATGTTAAAATTTATTGTAAGAACATGTAAGATCCAGTGTGGCATTATCTCAGTCAATAATTGGAAAGAATCACATGAGATTGTATGGGTGAGAATGTAATTTATATGGTTGAGTGCAAATAAATAGGGAGATATACTTTGATGGATGTAGAATTAGAGGACTTTCAAGTGACAGGCTAAAGCCCCCAATTTGATTTGTTGTTTTATGTTTTGATACGAGATATTAGCCCCCAAGTGGAGGGTATCGAGGAAACTCTAGAGTGAGAGCTAGTATATTTCTTGCCTAACCCATCTTCAAGATTTTTAAAACAGTGACTTAATGTATGTTCTTTATAACATCTCTAGTAAGGGTAAAGAATATAATTGCTCCTATTTGGCACAACACATTTTAAGATACTTCCACAACAAATATTCTCAATAACTTTTACTGATTCATAAAAAGGAAAAAGATGTTTCATTTGCATAAGTTTTAATTTTATAAAAGTTTAGTTAAAGTAGTTGCTTACTTTCATTTCAAATTATAAAATTACAAAAATAATCGAATTATATTTCTTAAAATATTATCTTTAGTTTAAGTAAAATCTTTTCTAAAAGTAAAGTAAAAAGTTAATTTTCTTTTTATAAATCGAAGATACTTTCTTTATTTATCACTATCCTCGTGGGTTCGATATCTTGGAGCTTAATCGGAAAGTCTTATATTACTTGATAAACGATACGTATACTCGCGTAGTATCCACATTATAAAATCATTAAAAGGATTATATATATATATATATATATATATATATATATATATATATAATATATATATATATATATATATATATATATATATATATATATATATATATATATATATATATATATATATATATATATATATCGTAAGCATAATTATCTGTGGATTAAGTTTTTGGCGTCGTTGCTGTGGAAAGAAATTAATATAGAAAAAAAATTAAAAAAAAATTAATTTTTACTTTTTAAAGTCTTATTTAAATTTGTTAGATTTATTTTAGGAAGTTGTTGTTTTTGTTGTATAATTTTATTTTATTGTGTTTTATAATAGTGAATGTATAGTTCAGGTTCTAAAGAACTTTTGTCTTACGATTCTGAATTAGAAAGAACTATACAAAAAATTAAAAAAATTAAATATACAAAAAAAGATAAAAATATTCAAGAAATGACAAATCAAAATAATCAAAATGATGAAATCCATCAAGAATTAAGACCTTTAAGAGATTATGATAACCCTACAGTATATGAATTTCATGGTAGTATTCAAAATCCTGTTGTAGTGGTTAATTCATTTGAACTTAAACCTATTATTTTCTAAATTGTATTCAATAATCAGTTTGGGAGAGCACCAACTGGAGATCCAAATTTGCATCTTACCAATTTTCTTGAATTGTGTGCTACATTTAAAAATGGTGTTTCAAATGATGTTATTAGACTTAAACTTTTTATTTTTCATTAAGCGATAAAGCTAAGATGTGGTTAAATTCTTTAACTCCTGGATTTATCAGAAATTGGAATGATTTAGCGCAAAAATTTCTTGTTAAATATTTTCCACCATCAAAGACTGCTAAGCATAGAAATGACATTACATCTTTTTGTCAGTTTTAAAGGGAATCTATTTATGAAGCATAGGAACGTTTTAAAGATCTCCTAAGAAAGTGTCCACTTCATTCAAAACCAGATTGGTTAATAATCCAAACTTTTTTTAATGGATTAGTTGGATCTCTTAGATCATTATCAATGCTGCTACTAGTGGTTCATTAATGTCTAAACAGTTTAATGATGCTTATGTTTTAATTGAAGAAATTGCTACAAATAATTTCAATGGCCTTCTGAGAGGGTAAATCCTAAAAAGATAACTGGTATTCATGAATCTGAAGCTTTTGCAATGCTAGCAAATCAAGTTGAGCAATATCAAGGAAGACAAACCAATTTGGAATAAATTTTTATCAACCAATTTCAATGATTGAAGAAAACTCATTAGGACAAATGGTAGATTCTAAAACATCTTTAGAGACTTTGAATTTCATAAACAAGTTTAATAACCCATATTCTAATTACTATAACCCAGGTTGAAAGAACCATCCAAACTTTGACTGGAATACTAATAATCAGCATGGTAGTACTCAACAATGGGGGAAAATCAAGTAAACCCATTGGGGAATTAGAAAAACCAAGGGAATAGTAATTATAGACCTACTTATCCTCCAGGTTTTAATAATTCTTCATAATTTAAGGAGAAGAAGTTGTCTAGAGAAGAAGTTGGGTTACAAATGGGAAATCAATTGCAAAGTCAATGAGCTACAATTAGAAATATTGGGACAAATAGCTAATTTATTAAGTAATAGATCCTAAGGAACGCTTCCTCGTAATACTGAGATAAATCCAAGTGACAAAAATAAAGAGCAAGTAAAAGTTGTTCAATTGAGAAGTGGAAGAGAGTTGGAAGGTAGAGTGCAAAAAGAAATTGAAGTAGAGAAAGAAGAGCTTGAAAAACCAAAAGATGATGCTCATAAGGGTTTGTAAAGAGCTATTTCTCAACCTAAGATTAATTTAGAAAAGCCACCACCACCATTTACTCAGAGACTTCGACAACAAAAGTTAGATAAGCAATTTTCATAATTCTTGGAGATTCTTAAGAAACTTACAATTAATATTTCATTTACTGAAGCCTTAGAACAAATGCCAAGCTATTTGAAGATTATGAAGGATATTCTAAACAGGAAAAAGAAGTTTGAAGATAACGAAACTGTTGCACTTAGTGAAGAATGCAGTGCAATAATTCATAAGAAGCTTCCCGAAAAGCTTAAAGTTCCTGGTAGCTTCACAATTCCTTGTGCAATTGGAGAAAAATTTTATGGAAAAGCTTTAGTTGATTTAGGTGCAAGCATTAACCTTATGTCATTATCTATATTTAAAAGACTTGGATTAGGAGAAATAACCCCTACTACTGTAACTCTACAGTTAGGAGATCGTTCGACCACATATCCTAAAGGAGTTATAGAAGATGTTTTAGAAAAAGCGGATCAATTTATCTTTCATGTTGATTTCATTGTGCTTGATATGGAGGAAGATAAAGAGATGCCAATTACTTGGGGGAGACCTTTCCTAGATATAGGAAGAGCAATGATAGATGTGAAGAAATAGGAATTAACTATGCACGTCAATGATCAAACTATTATATTTAATATTTCAAAATCAATGAAATATCCTGCCAGAGGTAAAGATGATGAATGTTTAAGGATGAATGTTATAAGATATTTGAGTGAATGTCATTTTGAAACAACATATGAAGAGACATTTGAAATAAAACAGTTGGAACACGAGCAAGAAGAGGAAACACATTATTTGGATGATCTTATTGAAAAAGACTTAAATTATGTTCAAGAAAGTTTTGAAGTTTTAGACATGTCAAAGAAAGATGAATCTTTTTGTCCAGCAATTGAAAAACCTTCTAAACTTGAATTGAAGTTACTTCCTAAACATTTAAAATATGCCTTTTTAAGTGATTCCTCAACTTTGTCTATTATAATTTCCTCAAAATTAACTATAGAAGAAGAAGATAGTTTGCCTGAATTTCTAAAGAAATATAAGAAAGCCTTTGGATGGATCATAGTTGATATTAAAGGAATAAGTCCTTCAATTTGTATGCACAGAATCCTTATGGAAGAAAACTGTAAACCCAGGGCTGATCATCAAATGATATTATATTCTATTATGAAAGAAGTTATTAAGAAGGAAATTTAAAGTGGTTGGATGCTGGAATTATCTACCCTATTTCAGATAATGCATGGGTTAGTCTTATTCACTATGTTCCTAAGAAAGGAGGAGTAACTGTAACTGTTAATGAGAAAAATAAATTAATACCAACAAGACAAGTTACAAGCTAGCGAATATGCATTGATTATAGAAAGTTAAAGCTTGCCACCATGAAAGATCATTTTCCACTTCTCTTTCTTGATCAAATGTTGGATAGACTGCCTGGGCATAAATACTTTTATTTTCTGGATGGATATATTGGTTATCACCAAATACAAATTGCGAGGATCAAGAGAAAACAACATTTACCAGTCCATATGGTACATTTTCTTTTAGAAGAATGCCCTTTGATTTATGTAATGTCCCTCCTGCATTTCAAATATGTATGATGACAATTTTTTATGATTTAATTGAAAAAGGAATTGAAGTATTTATGCATGATTTTTCAGTGTTTAGAATTTCAATTGAATCATGTTTAGAACATTTACATAAGGTTCTTAAATGCTGCGAAGAAACAAATATAGTCCTTAATTGAGAAAAATGTCAATTTATGGTAGTAGGAGGAATTATTTTGGGACATCAAATTTCAGAAAAAGATATGGAAGTAGACACTGCAAAAATTCAAGTGATCGTTAATCTACCTTGTCCAACAAATGCAAGGGAGATTAGGAGTTTTTTAAGAACATAATGGATTTTACAGACGTTATATTAAAGACTTTTAAAAAATTTCTAAGCCTCTATGCCAGTTATTGGAAAAAGATGCCATTTTTATTTTAATGAAGACTGCCTAAAAGCTTTTGAATTATTGAAAGAAAAATTAATCACTGCCCCAGTTACTGTTTCACCAGATTGAGAAAAACCTTTTGAATTAATGTGTGATGCAAGTGATTATGATATTAGAGCTCTTTTAGGACAAAAACATGATAAAATTTTCAAAGTAATCTACTATGCTAATAGAACTCTGAATTAAGCTCAAATCAATTATACCACAACTGAAAAAGAGTTGCTAGCTATAGTATATGACATTGATAAATTTAGATCATATTTAATTGAGACTAAATGTGTGGTGCATACTGATCATTCTGCTATTTAATGAAAAAGAAGGACCAAAACCAAGACTGATAAGATGGATTTTTCTTTTACAAGAATTTAATTTTGAGATAGTTGGTAGCAAGGGTTCTGATAATCAAATTGTTGATCATCTATCAGGCTTGATAATGAAAATCTCTATTTTCTGATGAAATTAATGAACATTTTCCTGATGAAAAACTATTCAATATTAATGAGTGGCGTGGTCCATGGTATGCTGACATTGTGAACTTTATCGTTAGTGACATATTACCTTATGGATTGACATACCAACAGAGAAAGAAATTTTTATCTGAAGCTAAGACTTGTTTTTGGAACGACCCGTTTTTATATAAATAAGGAAATGATCTTATTATTCGAGGATGTGTACCATTAAAAGAAACTTATGAAATTATTCAAAAATGTCATAATTCTGATTTTGGGGGATATTTTGGTGTTGATAAAATTGCATATAAATTCTACAATATGGATTTTATTGGCCTACAATTTTTAAGGATGTTAATGCTTATATTAAAAATTGTGATCGATGTCAGCGCGTAGGTAATATTTCTCGAAAGAATGAGATACCCGTCAATTACATGTTGGAAGTTGAAATATTTGACGTTTGGGGATTAGATTTCATGGGACCATTTATACCATCTTTCAAAAATTTATACATATTGATAGTAGTAGACTATGTATCTAAATGGATAGAAGTTGTTGTTTTAAGTTGATGTGATGATCGAAGTGTTGCAAAGTTTTTAAGAAAAAATATATTTTGTAGATTTAGAATGCCAAGAGTAATCATAACTGATGGGGGAAGTCATTTTAAAAAAACAATTATGGAGAAATTAGTAAAGAAATATCATATCTTTCATAAAATTGCTACTGCTTATCATCTTCAGACTAGTGGTTTGGTTCAATTATCCAATCGTGAAATTAAAAGAATTTTGGAAAAATCTGTTAATCCAAAAAAAAAGTATTGGTCAATCAAACTGGACTTTGCTTTGTGGGCATATAGGACTGCTTACAGGACTCGGATAGGAATGTCCCCACATAGACTAATTTTTGGGAAAGCTTGTCATTTACCACTTGAACTTGAGCAAAAAGCATATTGGGCTATTAAAAAGTTTAATTATAATTTGAAGGATGCTGGCGAGAAAAGATTATTGCAATTAAATGAGCTTGAAGAGATAAGGAATGAATCATATGAAAGTGCTAAGATAAATAAAGAAAAGATGAAGATGTTGCACGATCGTAAGATTCTGAATAAAAATATTGAACCAGGACAACAAGTTTTGCTATATAATGTCAAATTGAGATTATTTGCTGAAAAACTTATGTCTAGGTGGATGAGCCCATTTATTGTGATAAAATTTTATCCCTATGGAACTGTGGACATTAAAGATCCTAAAACTGAGAAAATATTTAAAGTAAATGGTCATAGACTATAACCATATTTATGATTAGATCAACTTAAACCTAATGTGAATTTGATGATGGGTCACCCAAATTAAGTATTGGGCATGTCGGGCTGATGACGTTAAACTAAGCATTTTTTTGGAGGCAACCCATAGTTATCGGTGTGCTTTGCTTTAAGTTTGTTTTGTGTGTTTTATTTGGTTTGAGGTAAGAGTTATATTGTAGTACTTTGCTTATATTATGTTAGTGGAGATTAACGAGACCTTAATTGATAATTTGGATGAGTTAAAGTAAGTTGTTGGATGTTTAGCAGACCTGTGCTAAAATGAGCATTGACGGCTAAGCGTTAGCAATTGGCGCTTAGGCGCCGGAGTTATGAAAAAACGTAAAAAATGAGTTTTTAGAAGCCATTATCACGGGGAAGTTGCATAACACGTTATTTGGTGGTTTGTGAATGAGGTAGAACAGTTTTGATCCATCTAAAGTCAAAAAATAGAGACTGAATTAAAGGAAATTCATCCCATTCAAAATTTCTATCCTAAGAGCCTTACAGAAGAGTTTAAGAGTTGAAAATGTCTTCCTGGGTTTGATTTAAATTAAGTGTAGTTTTGTGATTTAGTTTTCTGTGTTAAGTGTTTTGTGTTTGTGATTTATGTTTGTGTTTTGTTGCACTTTAATTTGATGTTTGTTACATTTTAATGATATAAGTTTATGTTTATGAAATGTGCTATGAACTTATTTATTGGGGAATTTCATCCAAAATGTTGAGATAGAAATTTTAAGTTTTTAATAAGTGTAGTTTGTTATTAATGAACTATAAGTTTGTGTCTGTGTGAAATTTGTTTGAAATCGATGAAAATTTTAGTGTAATTTTGGATTATTAGAAGATTTTATGGGCAGAAATAAGTATTAGAAGTGATTGAGTGAGATTAAGTAAGTGATTTTTTGCTATTAAAATTAATTTTCAAAATTTGAGCACTGACGACTATGCATTGTATGCTCCGCTCATCGGTGCCGGTTCGCGAAATTGGTTTTCTGCAGTTAAAACCCCAAAATTTTGCCATTTTAACCCCCCTATTACCTCCAACCTCTCGGTTTCACGAAATAGAAGACTAGGGTATCACTAAGTTGGATCATTTAAGACACAATTTCGCTGAAATTTGTTAGATTTGATTTCCTTGAGTTATGAGCACTTCTCCTAAGTAAAAATTTTTTATTTTCACCATGTATTTTGAGTAGATTATTGAAAAAGCTGAAAATCACTATTCATGGTGAAAATTTGAGGAAAAGCATGAGAAATTACTTGGATTTAGTGGAAATTACCTTTGGAAGTTAAATTAGCAAGTTTAGTTTGATTTTAGAATTTATAGTAAATTTTTTGTGAATTTTTAGAGATGGCTCCAAAGTCGAAGCACTCGAGAGAGAAGGCGAGATTTGATTCCAACAAATTTGTATTCTAGAGCGGAGGATAGATACGACGACGCTCTTTCTTCGTGTAAATTGATTTCTGAATGAGTTTTTAGTAAACCAGGGGGAGAGATTGAAGAAATGATTATGCAAAGAAATTGGGAAAATTACTATTGCTTCTTCGCTGTTGCTGTTGTTTCTATTGTTAGAGAGTTTTATGCAAACTTTCCAGCAGCAGAAGAAAATATGGTAATGGTTAGAGGTCATCAAGTAGATTTTTCGCATGCAGTAATTAATACTTTTTACCGATTACCTCCTGAGATGTTTTGTTTTTTTGTCAACTATCATCCTTCTGAGGGAGAATTAGATGAGATAATGTCTTTTCTTACTGATGGAAGAGGTTTATGGAAGATAACAAATGAAAGAAGAGTAAATTTTTAAGTTTCTAAGTTGAATGTCACCTCAAAGGCATGGCATTACTTTACCTCAACAAAGTTGTTGCCTTCAAGTCATGTTAGTGAAGTTAAGAGAGAATGAGCTGTTCTGAACTATTGTATTCAACAATGAAAGTCTATAAACATTGGAGCTATTATTTTTTATTATGTTTTGAACTGTGTCAAAGCTGCTGCTACTACAGGTATGGGATTTCCTTCTCTGATTCATTCACTTTGTGAGAGGTCTGGTGTTAAGTTGAAACATGGGAAGAAGTCCTTCAGCCACTTAAACCCATTACCAGTGTAAATGTAAACACTTACACTGTGCAATCAGTATTTGGCTGGAAAGGAGAATCTATTAGAGCTTCCAGTGCTTCTGCTTCTGCTGCCTCTACTTCTTGAGCTTCTATTTCACATGCATCATCTTCAAAAGATTCACAAACTGGATTGTTACAAAAGATTTTAAAGAAAGTAAGTCTTACCAGAGAACATGTTAGAGATATGGATGGTAAGATAGAAAATATTGAAAGGTATATTTTGAAACATGATGAGTATGAGGGGAATTATCAACAGTACATGGACAGAGTGATTAGAGGTGATCACAGTGCTGAGATGCCCCCTTGATCACAGAAAAATATATTAAGAAATTCATATCCATTTTTGATGAAATTGCACTTTAAAGAAAGGTATTTTCTTTATTTTACTGCAGGAACAAAGATTTATAAGTGATGGAAGCAAAAAGCATGAAATGGAGTGAATTTGGATCAAAAAGGAAGAAATTCATGCAAAATGAACTAAGTCGCCGACGGCGAGATCGAGGCCGCCAACGGCGAGATCATGAGGATAATTTCTGAAGGAATTACAACTACCTCGCCGACAGTGAGCCCGAGCCCGCCGACAACGAGATCGCGCTGTTTGAAGACCTTCTAGAAGCCCCGCTGACAGCGAGGTTGTTTTTCGCCGACGGCGAGACAGTTCAAAATGTAAAATACATTGAACCTGGACGCTTTTTGAAGAAATGTTTAAGCATCCCTTGGACCTTTGCCTACCTCTATAAATAGAGGCTGAATTCTAAGTGTCTCGTGTGTGTCTCTCGAGTCTTCGATGTGTCTATTTATAGAGTCTATTTGTGTTTGTGTGCTAATTTAAGAGTTTTAGAGTATAATTAGTGAGTTAGAGTGTGTTGTACTAGAAGGAAAAGTCAAAGGAACTTCAAGGAGTCCGTCTGGGAGGAAATTAAGATAAGTATCTTTGTTTATTGTTGTTAACTTTAAATGAAATCCATGCTTTGTTTTATTCCCTTGCATTCTGAGTAGTTTTCTTAGCTTTCTCCTTGTTTATGAAAATTATGCGAAATGATGAAATTAAATAGAAGTACCTAATACATTAAAATAAGTTGTGATAATTTTACTTAAAACTTAATTTACTTTCAATCTGGCCAATTTATTTGTTAAAATATGTTGAATTATCAACTATAGTAAAAATTACATCCAATATTCAGGGAAGTTAAAAGCCTTGGAAGGAGGGTGCAAATAAATAGGAAATATTATTTATCGGACATAGAATCGGACATTTTAGTGTGACGTAATAAAATATTCAATTTGGTCCTATTGCTTCGAGAGCCGAAGTGTAGATGTTAGCCCTCGTGTAAGGGGAACGTGGAGCTCGAAGTGGCAGCCAGTATCCTCCCACACTAGCTACGTATTCGAGAATCAAACATAGGATTAGTCAATATTTTCGCACCCTGACTAAAGGGTAAAGAATAAGAATGCTCCTATTTGTCACAATACAAATTAAAAATTCTATTTAGATTCATCATTCACTTAATTTTCTAAAAATAAGGAGAAGGATACTTTTTTCTAAATTATTTAAATCAACTTTATTTCAAGCATTAGTTTACTTTAGTTTGCTTTAGTTACTTTAAATTTCTGATTACTATATTAGTAAGTAATTCCTTTAAAATTTAATCGATACAAATCTGTTAAAAACTTCCTCGTGGATCGATAACCGAGACTCCACTAGAGCCTCGTATTACTCGATGTGATACGTATACTCGCGTAGAATCCACATTAAACATTCCATCATAAAATCATATATATATATATATATATATATATATATATATATATATATATATATATATATATATATATATATATATATATATATATATATAAAGCGGATCAAGTTTTTGGTGTCGTTACTATTAACATAATTTGCAAACATATAAAAAGTGGGTCACCCCTCATCCTTCTTATGTGTCATCCAGAGATTGGAATGAAGATGATGATGATGAGGATGATGATTAGGATTGTTGTGTTGAGTTTTGTAATTTTGTTATGTGATTTTCTTATGTGTTGTGATGTTTTTAATTGATGTTCTCATATGTGATGTGTTGATTAAATTTTTATGTGATGTATTTTAGTATGAACTCTGATATTGTGTAGAACATAGTTGGGACTATTTCTTTTATGAACATTCAGATGTTTATATGATAAATTGATGTTTTATGTTGTATGTTTGTGATACATTTGTGGTAGTAAATGTTTTAAATGTGTATCTAGTGTTTGAGTTTTTAGTAGTGTATAATTTAATTCCAAAACTGTTAGGAAAATTTAGAACACTATTTGAAACCCCTATTTAAATTACATGTTTAAACTTTTCAAAATTTGCTTCCATATATTATCTAATGTTGTTGTGATTTTAGTCATGTTAAAGTTGGTGTGTATTTGCTTTGAAAACCTCCACTACTATAGAAGTCTTTTGAAATTTTTATTTTATGAAAAAAACTGAAAAACTGAATTTGATTTCTACTCCTTGTTTTTAAACTGTTAAACTTGCATATTTACGATATGAAAATTCCTGCTTACATGGTATTTTAGTTTTTAATTCTTACCCATGTATCATTTTTATGCTTAAATGATTTAATCCTAACTAAAATTTTAAAGTTTTGGGGAAATTTTAAAAAACAAATTTTTAAAAACTAAAATTTTATTTGTTCTCAAGAATACTTATAATGAAATTTGATTTTTGATGGAAAACAATTATGTATATGAAGTTATATTAGGGGGGCAAAATTTTGAATATAGAAATGAGTAAGAGAATTTAGTTAAAATTAATAACAATGATGAAAATTTTAAAGTTAAAATTTTCTTAGTAAATAAATGTTAAATATAGTTAAACTATCTTTAGTAAGAAATATTGTATTTTTTTAAAGATAGAAGATTTGACTTTTATTTATCAAAACTTAAATTTCTTTTATTGAAAAATAATTTTCAACACTATTATTATAACTTTTAAGTGAAAGATATATATCAGAACTTTGTTTTAAATGGAAGGTTGGAATTCAAAATCATCAAAGGCCCATCCAGATACAGTAATCCTTGTTTTATAAAAAAATAAAAAAAAAGAAAAAGAAAAAGAAAAAAGAAAAGAAAACGGAGGAGAAGCTTGAGGATTTAAGGGTTTAATCAAAAATTGGTTCAATACCTAAAGTTTAAAATATAAGTTTTGAGAAAATCTAAGGCTTAAGATTATATTATAGTGAGTAAAATTATTTTCAAATAAAATTTTTTAAGTGAGAAAAAGAAGATGTTTAAATCCTATACTTTGAAAAATCTACAAACATTTCTGAATTAGATAGGAACTTATATTTTCATTATCCTTTACTTAAGAACTTTCTAAACTTTAAGTTGGTCTCATTTACTAAATTTTTTTATAAATTGGGCTATTTCATTTCTAGAACAAAATTTTGAAACCTTTCATAAGAAACTCATTTACATAATTTGCATGCTTAATTTTTATATGATTTTAGTGTCACTTGAGAACAAGTAATATTTTAAGTTTGAAGGATTTTGATACACCTAAAATATAGTATTTTTATGCACATTTTATACCTTTTTTTTATGATGTTGCACATTAATGGAAGGTTTTTTTATGTTTTTTCTTGCAGGTATGATTAAAATGAATAACTATAATAAAAGTGAGCAAAAGAGGATTAAATTTGGAGCAAAAATGAGCTATGTGAAAATTTGACCTGTGGCGGCTAAGCGTCGTATGGTTGGCGCATAGGCGCGACAGTTTAAAAATAATAATTAAATCATGTTTGAAGCAATTTTTGGTGGTAACATCCTTAACTTACTTTGGGCGGCAGATTTGAATGAAGAGATGCATTCTTTGGTGGATACATTGAATCTGGACATGATTTGAAGAGACACTAAAGCACCTTTTAGAGAATTATTAAAATGAAGACATGGAATCAGTTTAGAGTCTTCTTCTAGTCCTTCTTAATCTTTTTAGAGTCTTCTTTTTACTGTTTAGAGTCTGTTAGTTAAGTCTTTTTAGTTTAAGAGAGTTTTAAAGAAGAAAGGTGTTGGTTTGAAGCCTTCTTCTCACCAATTTTTTTTCATCCATTTATCTAGTTTGTATTGGAGTCTAAAGTGAGAGTTGGAGTCAACAGAGTTGGGCGCCAACCTCTGTGGAGTATTTTAGTGGAAAGAAAAATTTCAGAGGAACTTCCAGAGTCTTGTGAAGAGGATATTCACATAAGTGTTTATCTTTATTTTTATATTTGATTTTTAAATAAAACATGTTGTGTTTTCACTATGATTTATACTTTCAAATCAAATTGTGTTTGTGATTTCTTCATGAGTTCTGAGTAGTTTTCTTTATCTTTTTTCTTTTAAATGATGAAGTAATTAAATTATGGAAGGAAGTTGTGTGAAGTATATATGTTTAATGTTGGAAGAAGTTGCAATGATTTATTTCCTTGCACTTCATTTACTTCTTGATTTGACCAATTAAGATGTTAAAATTTATTGTGAGATTATGTAAGATCCAATGCGGTATTGTCTCAATCAACAATTGGAAAGAATCACATGTAATTGTATGGATGAAAATTGTAGTCCATATAATTGAATGCAAATAAATAGGGAGATATGTTTTTAATGGGGAGTAAAATTAAAGGACTTTAGAGTGACAAGTTAAAACCACGTAATTTGGTTTGAGGTCAAAAATTTTGTTATGAGATGTTAGCCTCCAGGTAGAGGGAATAGAGGGAACTCTAGAGTGAGAGCTGATATCTTCCCTGCCTAACCCATCTACAAAATTTCAAAACTTCAAATTAACCAATTTTCTTTATAGAACCAAGTTAGAGTAAAGAATATAATTGCTCATATTTGGCAAAACACATTTAAATACTTCCACAAAGAAATTCTATAATTATTACTGATTCATTAAAAGAGGAAAAAGATATTTTATTCTTATTGCTTTCATATCATTTAGTAGTCTTATTAATTTTAATTGCTTGCTTTACTTTTTCTTAAATAGAAAATTTCAAAAATAATTTCCAAATTATCTATTTTAAAACATACTTTACAAAACCAATTTAAAAAGTAAAAAGTTAATTTTCTTATTTCTTTATATTTTTAGACATTTCTCTGTGGGTTTGATATCTCAGGCTTAATCAGAAAGTCATATATTTTTTGATAAACGATATGTACACTTGCGTAGAATCTCATATTATAAAACAATTAAAATATATTTTTTATTTGCTTCGGAATCAAGTTTTTGGCGTCGTTGCAAAGAAAGAGATAATATCCTTGAAAAGAAATATAAAGTGAAAAATGTAAGCATAAATATTCGGAGATCATCGGCCTTGGTTGAATTCAGGTCTAAACATTTCACCACAGCTCAAGGCTTCATCTGGAGGTTCATTGGGACCAATCGAAGCTGCTACAACCATCTGATTGAGGCATCCCCTCATAGACAAAGGTATTGTACTCTCTCACCCTCCCTAGCTTATTTTGATTCTACATGTACATTGGGTTGCTTTTAGGCTAGGTTAGCCGTATAGATAGGTTCTTCTAGGTAAACTGAGTCCATAGAAACAAACACCAAGCGATTTGGTTGAGTATCGAGGGAGATATTAGGGTTAGAAGGTGGACGGCTCACAGGATGAACCAGTTGGGAACAAAGCTCCACCGATGTTGGATCGCACGTTTATCACTTGGACAACTTTGATGCAGTTGGAAGAGGCTGCAGCGCATAAATCGGAGACTGAATCAGAAGGTGGCGCCCAATCAGAAGGGGACGCGTGTAGCTTTGACGCGTCGTAGGATGAGTTGGCACCGGCGTGGTTAAGTGGAAAAATATGGATTAATTGCTTTATTTAAATCAGTCCACCTTTTAAAAATCCATAACTTAGTGTAGAAAATTCATAAAAATAAAAGAAAAATATATCATTGCTCAGTAAATAAAAGAGAACAATGTAGAAATGGTTTCAAATTTATTTGATGTATATTTTATTTTTAATTTATTAAATACAATATTTAGTTTTTTAATTCTCCATTTGCATACACATTTCACCATGGCTTGAAATTTGGGGCTTTTGTTCCCTCTGTCATAGTGGATCTTTCTTGATTTTTTCAAAGCCAGAGAAGATCTCTATGAGGTAATCCTTATTATTCATGATTATTGTGTCGTTTTTTATTTTAAAATTATAAAACTAAAATACTCATAAGAAAATACAAAAATATTTTGGTAGGTTACCTATGACAAGAGGACCATAGGAAAAATACAACTTGGCTTAATTCACTAAATATAACCCTAATTGTCATTAATACTTAAAACTAAAAGGAAATTAATTTGGATGAAATATAAGTGCAAATAACTTGATTTTTGCTCCCCACTGTGGTTTATGATCATAGGAACTCCAATAAAAATTTTGAAGATATTTGAAATTAATTTGGCCACTTAATTGAATATTTTAAGTTAAATAACATCTTTGACATTAAAATAATTTTAATAATTAAAATACAACTCACAAAATTGTCAAATTGGTTTTGAGAGTTCCTTATGATCAGAACAACAAAAGAAAAATAAAATTGGGATTAAAATAAAATTTTCATTTTAAAGCTATTTTAAATATTTAAATAATTAAAAATTCATAAAAATAACAAAATTAATAAAATTGATGGAAAGATTCTAAATTACCTCCTAATCACTTAGGAACAATTGGAATAATTTTCCTAACCCTCTAAGTAAATATATTAAATTTTAAAGGGTTAAAAATAATTTCTAAAGCTTAAAAATGGATTTTTCCTAATTTCTCACTAAAATAATTCTAATAATTAAAATATAAATAAAAAAATATGAAACTTGCTTCTCTAGGTTCCCTAACCTCAGAGAGATTTTTGAAAAATATAAAACTTAATTGTCAAAGTAAATAATATTTTATACTTAATTAATACTCCAAAATTTAAAATAATTATAATAATTAATATAAAATTTAAAAAATCAATAAATTTGGTCTAAGTGGTCCACTGTTCTAGGTGAACTCTCAGTAATTTTCTTAAGAATAAATATTGTGTTTTGATTAAGTTATCAAATTATCTTTGAAAATCCCTATTTTTGCATTAAAATAATTATATAAATTAAATTAAAATTGGAAAAATCACATTTTCTTTTCTGATGTTTTAATTGATCCATAAGTGGGGTAATATAAAATTTTTAAAGTCATTTGAATTAAATTTAATGAATTATGAGGTGATGAAACCTTCATGGGAAAAAGTGCAATTTTGAAGATTTAGCCTTTATTAATATTTAGGCTTTATTTAAAAAGATAAAAGGGCAACTAATGATCATAAATAAGATGTTTGGATGATTGAGACAGAAAGGGGTAAATAGTAGAAACCCACCACATTTTGTCACACTTAAGGATAAATTTATAATTTTCTTAATTGTTTTCAGGAGAAATTACAGAAGTCAACTTAAGAAGTGGAAGAGTTCTACCTCCGAGAATGGGTCCAAAGGACAAAGGAAAGCAGGTGGTTGTTCAGGAAGAACCAAACCCGGCAGAGGAAATACCCATTCAGGAAGAAACCGAGACACATGGAAATAAAGTGGACTACAATGTGCTAGCCCATCTTAGGAAACTACTGGCCAAACTAAGCATCTACGACGCTCTCATTATATCAAAGGAGATGAGAGAAACTCTGATCAAGGCCTTACTTGATCCAGAAATTTGCTTAGCTCAAATGGCCGAAATTCCTTAGATGAGGTTTGTTCGTTAAAGGAACAACGAGGTATCACCTTCACGGACAATGACCTACTACTCGGGACGTTAGACCACAACCGACCGTTGTACATTTCGGTTACAATTGGGAAGTTTACACTCTCCAGAGTATTGGTGGATCCAGGAGCATCAATTAATATAATGAATCTCCGAACGCTAGCATACTTGGAAATTGATGCTCGCGAGCTCGAAGCAGACAAAATGTTATTAAGAGGATTCAACCAGAAAGGAGAAAGAGCCCTCGGATCGATAACACTGCTAATGAAGACCGGTGACTTAGCAAAGACAACCGCGAAATTTCACATAATTGATTCAGAAACGTCATTCAACGCTCTACTGGGCCGACCATGGATACATGAAAACAGGATGGTACCATCATCTCTACATCAGTGCATCAAATACTACGATGGAGGGGAACAGTGCATCAAAGGTGACTTACAACCATTCTCCGTACATGAAATTGGAATCCATGAAGATGCAGCTTTATTACGCACCCCCAAAGAAAATAATCTTCTCCAGCAGATACCATAACAAATGAAGCAAAGGAAATTTGGGACGACGAAGAACTCGAAGTTCTAGTCCAACGAGTCACTCACCACTCCTTACGGCGAGATGGTGAAGGTTTCTCCACAACTCGCATCCGAGGTCGAGGCCGGGGACGAGGTCGTGGCGAGACGTTAGGACGAGCTGGACGAGGAAACCAGCCCATCAATGTTGAATGGGAAGATAGTTCGATGAAGAAAAAGAAATCAAGCAAGAAGCAGCGACAACAAGTCGGAAGAAGCCGCAATTCGAGATCTCTCTCGAAGATGAAAAGAACGAGGAATATAAATCGATGTACGAGAAGATTAACCACTATGTACATACTATGACCTTGACCACGATCCATTCTAATAAGATCGAGGGTATGGTGGTCAAAGAGGTACGTAACGGCAGTACAAAGCCCATCAAGTTCTACCGTGGTGCTCCTTCCTCCAAAACTGAAAATAATGTACAACTCAAGATGCTACTTCATCGAATTAATGGAATTACCTTTTGAGTGGTACTCTCCCCGTGTTCAAAATTTAATTCAGCGTGGTTTCTTACCTCGACAATGGACAAAAGGTCAATCACAACATTTTGAAAATTTATGGAATAACTCCGGTCGTCCACCCAATTCGAGGCATGGTCTCGGATTCGGCACGGTAGGATCGGTTCGACGATATTGAATTTTGCATGGTTGTCACTTGCAAGTCTAATGAAGACCGCATGGAAGCTACGAAGAACTCGAAGATTTACAAATTGGAAACGCTCCACCGTAGTTCGAAGAAGAGATCAAATCTACTGATAGATGAGTTAACGGAAGTTAACTTAGGTACTAGCGAAGAACCTAGACCTACCTTTGTTAGCTCCTTACTCAATAAAGAAGACTCCGAAGAAATAATCAAGTTATTAATGGAATTTAAAGACTGTTTTGCTTGGAGTTACGATGAGATGCCAGGATTAGCTCCAGAGGTCGCAGTCCATAAGCTAGGAGTGGATCCCGCTTCGTCCCGCGCCGACAAGGTCCCGAAGAATGCGTCTAGAAATCGAACAACAAGTCATAGCCGAAGTTAAAAAGCTAATAGACGCTAAATTTGTCCGCGAAGAACAATACCCGACTTAGTTAGCCAATGTGGTACCGATCGGAGAAGAAAATGGTCGGATCGAATTTGTGTGGATTTCGGAGATTTAAACAAGGCATGTCCGAAAGACGAATCCTCTACCGATCCCGTAATTAATGATCGACATTGCTTCAACACATGAAATATTCTCATTCATGGATGGATCTTCGGATACAACCGTATAAAAATGGCTCCGTAAGATGAAAAGCTTACAGCATTCGTAACGCCGATCGGAGTATATTGCTACACAGAGGATGCCATTCGGACTGAAGAACGCAGGAGCAACCTACCAGAGAGCGATGACAAGAATTTTTGATGATCTCATCCACAATCAATTCGAATACTACGTGGACGATGTGGTCATCAAAAGCAAAGTAAAGAACAACCACCTATATGATTTGAGAATTGTTTTCGAACGATTAAGACAATTTAACCTTAAGATGAATCCCTTAAAATGCGCCTTCGGCGTCACCTCCGGAAATTCTTAGATTCGTTGTCCGACATCGTGGAATTGAAATCGATCCGGAAAGATAAAAGCCATCTTAGAAATGCCGCCTCCCAAAACCTTAAAACAACTACGATCTTTTCAAGGGAAGTCAGCATATCTTCGACGCTTTATCTCGAACTTGTCGGTAGGTGCTCACCTTTCTCGGCACTAGTTAAAAAGGACGCCAAATTTATTTGGGAAGAAAAATGCCGTAAGGCCTTCGAGGACATTAAGCAATATTTAATGACACCTCCCGTCTTAGCAGCCCCGGCCTCGTGTAGACCGCCGATACTTTATACCGCGGCTTTAGACGACTCTCTCTGAGCCCCGTTAGCCTGTGTCAATGATGAGGGTAAAGAAAATGCTCTTTATTACTTAAGCCGTCGTTTACTTCCAACGGAAATAAGATATCCCGCAATTGAAAAACATTGTTTGGCCCTGATCTTCGCCGCTCAAAAGCTCAGGCACTACATGCTTTCTCATAAGGTCAACCTGATCTCGAAATTTAATCCATTGCAATACTTGATGACCCGTCCACGCTTCCGACAGACTTGCCGGATGGTCAATGATATTATTGCAATTCGATATAACTTTCGTGCCTCTTCGTGCCGTAAAGGGACAAATCCTAGCGAGACTTCCTCGCAAAGACACCCTTGCCTGCAGAATCTCCTCTTAATGACGACTTGCCGGACGAACAAATAATGAGCTTAGAAGACCCCGATGATCGACGTTGGGAATTGTATTTCGACTGGAGCATCTTCAAGCACATAAAGACGAAGAATCGCAAGTGATAAGTGCCTGTAGAAGCGTGATCGGACTAATCTTTATAACACCGGAGCGGGGATGTTAAGATACTCCTACCACTTAACGAACCATGTACAAACAACGAGCGTAATATGAAGCTCTCATAACATGACCGGAATTAACTATTCAAATGGGGATAACAAACATCAACATCTACGGAGATTCGCAATTAATCATTCAACGGATCGCCTGACAAGCACCGAATTTTAAAGCTAAGACTCGAGCAATACTTCCAAGATGCCATGAAACCGTCGGAACAAATTCCAAATGTGACGATCTACAAAATTCCCGTGAAAGAAAACGCTTTAACAGATGCGTTAGCTCCACCTCGCAAAAGAATTTGCTTGCTTGCAAGATGAATCGCTGGAAGTGTCAGCTCACTGGACGTCGATCCTATCACAACTCGACATGCACACAATACACAAATCGAAAAAGGAGAAGAATTAGTCATGCAGACAGTGACTGAAAACACGTAAGATCGAGCGACGACCATTACTAGACTACTCGCAAACGGAAAACTACCGGATGATAGGTCATTAGCCCATCGATCAAGAAAAGAACTCGTCCTACACATTAGTAAACAACACGTTATACGTAAGGTCTTTCGATCAAATGCGGCTAAGGTGCCTAAGCGGGTCCGAGGCCCGCGAAATTGTTAAAGAGGTGCATTCAGGACTCGTGGCGCTCACTCGACCGGTCCGAAGATGAAAATGAAAATTAAAAGACTAGGGTACTACCGGCCCTCGATGATGACCGACTGCATGAAAATCGCTAAGAGCTGTCACCAATGCCAAGTGCATGGAGTGGTTCTACACCAACCTCCGAATGTGCTACATCCGACAATTGCGTCGTGGCCATTTGAATGTTGGGGCACAGATGTGGTGGGTCCAATAGAACCACCATTTTCAAAAGGACATCGTTTCATCCTTGCGCTACAGCATTACTTTTCCAAGCGGCAGAGGCGCTCCACTCGTGGAAGTGAAAGCACACCACGTACTACGCTTTTCAAGAACCAAGTTGTCTCATCAGCTTCGGAGTGCCGCGCAGGATCATCTCGTATAATGGATCAGCATTCGAAGCACACAAATCAACAATTTTGTCGTGAGACACGGAATCGACCGACGATATTCAACAATTTACTACCCAAGAGCAAACGGCCTCGCCGAGGCTTTTAATAAAACTCTCGTTCAAATTTTAAAGAAAACTTTGGACGACAATAAGAGAAATTGGCACGAGAAGTTGTTAGAAGCCTTGTGGGCCTACCGACAACCTTCGTAACTCCCACTCAAGCTACACCTTACGCTCCGGTGTATGGGTCCGAGGCAAGTGTTACCTTTAGAGGTCCAAACTTCCTTCACTCGCACTGCGGCTGCAAACAAAATCACGACAGAAGAGAATGCCAAATTACGACTAGAAGAATTGGAAAGCCCGGAAGGGAAAAGACTTGCAACGCAGAAGAATTTAGAACTATACCAAGCTAAGATGGTTCAAGCTCATGACAGACCGGTCCGCCCAAGAACCTTCAAAGTTGGTGACTTAGTTCTCGTTCTCAAGAGACCTCATCCTCGCACACCGCAAGATAGGAGGAAAATTTGAACCCACTTGGGAAGGACCGTTTGTTGTCGAGGCAGCCACTCGAGAGGCTCCTACCGCCAAGTGAACCGCCAAGGGGAACGACATATGCTTCCGATCAACGGACGATATTTGAAAAAGTATTACGCTACCTGATGTTTCGAAGGAATGAATTTTTCATCCCTAGAAGCACGGGTGAAGTAATTACTTATGACTGGGTCCGAACCCAAAAATAATAAAAATGTGCTAAAATAAATAAAATCATGATAATAAAGTTTTCCTTGTTTTCTTTTCCAAATCAAAATCTCTTTCCTTATCTTATCCCACTTCATTCCTGTTGAATTTAAAAATATAAAAGGAATAATAATAATAATAACTGTCTTTAATAAAAATTTCCTTAATGTTCTTGTTCTTAGTACAGCCCCTGATCCTTTTCCTTGTCTTTTCGCAGGGAAATGTCGAACGGGCGGTTGGTCCTGAACTTTAGAAATGGCGTAAGCCTTGCACTCGACGAAAAGAGGGTGAAAGATGGAGCGATAATCAAGATCGACTCGTACTTCGCACCAGCGAGCTCGCAATACGAGGAAAGTGACCGGGTCCCGCTGACCGAGAGGAACCGCCCGCCGACAAGAATGAAAGTGGGTGGCCCAAGCCACCAATCCAGAGAAGAAGAAAAGGAAAACAAATACTAAAGAGGACAAGAGAATCAAGTCCGTAGTCGCTACAGCGAGAGGCGGTGCTTGTCGCCGCCGCGCCCACGTAGATTCGGAAGTACGAAGAGCTACTCTCACAACAACTCAACGAAGAAATAAAAAACGCCGTATCCGCAAGATGTTAACTAAATTAGCAATGGACCAGGCGTGACGAGGCAGTGCTACCGCCGGACATACATTTCAAGGACACCGCGCTCACCGAGAACCCGTAGAAAGGAGGCCGACTCCGAGGATAACGAAGAGACCGTGGGAATCTCAAGAAGAACGAAGAAAGAAGGCTACCACGCCATCGATAGAGTCACCAGCAATGCATAACCTTGTTGCGTAGCTAACCCCGCAGGATGTCCCGACGGACACCATCCCCGAGGAGCCGAGGTGTGCGGTGAGAACCGAAGGGATTGAGCCATATATCCCACGTGACGTCACTAGGTCCTCGCCATTTGCAGATTATCCCGGAATCACGAGCTAGAAAGGATGCAGAATGTCGAGAAGAAAACTTTTGAATACTTCGAGAGAATCAGAGGCAGGAGGATCAATATACTAAAAGGCCTCGAGCTACATACAAACGTGTTCTCAGAGCACGAACAACAACAAATCGTGGTTTGCATCCGGGATTTGAAAAGAATGGGCCGAGCGGGCCGCCTAAGAGAAAACACTTACTCAGAACCCCGGAGATGGATGCCAGGGAAAGGTAGAATTACCATACAGTGTGGATGCCGCTACAACTTCGTGAAGACAGGAAAGGAAACCCACCGGAATACTCCGTCATGGCCAGTGGATCCAATGCCATTAGTCATCAAAAGGATGGTAAAAAGAATGATAAGCATGGAGGGTACCGCCGCAGATTGCATACCCAACAGCTTGCATCATTAACATTTACAAGAAGGGTGACCGCATACCCCCGCACATAGATCACCACGACTTTGTCGACCTTTCGCACAGCTTCTTTTCGAACGAATGTAATATCATGTTCGGATCCGACCTCCGGATAAGCAGTCCGGGTGAGTTCCGAGGGCCAAGAAAGATACCATTACCGGTAGGTTCCGTCATGATATCGAAGGGCAACAGAGCAGATGTCGCTAAACATTGCATACCAGAGTACCAGTGAAGCGGATCTCGCTTACTTTCGAATGATGGACGACGAGAAAACACCTTACCACTTCCAGCCGGACCTGAGCTTCGAGAGCCTCCGCCTTACGAGCCGTGAGTTACATGGAAAATATCACACCTCCAACGTACATCCATACGGCATCCTCGCCAAGGATGGCTTGGAAGGTGATGTTATCGACCATGTACCTCACTATTCGGTACATGGATTTTTGACGTATACCTTTTTGGATAGATCGACAAAGATCATACATAGTCCGTTTCGAGTCTATATGGATTGTATGAGATGTATTCCAGATCGAGTTGTATGATGTATCTTCAGCATGATTGGAATGAAAGTGACCAAGTCACATTTTTGGCCTTCACCTCTTTTGTGCAAGTTGACTGATGTGCGGCTTATTTTTGAGTTATGTGTTTTATTTGGAAAGGGGGTCGCCTACAGAAATTGTCGGCGAATTTTAATTTAATTTAAATAAATAATTTGAAAAGTAGTATTTGATTTTGAAAATAATTTTAAATCTGAAAATTTTAAGATATGAAATCAAACTGATCTCACATTCCGAATAGTTTATATAAACGAGCATCGCACTATAAACCGTGTATCTATCCCGAAGAATAGACACACCGCTTGATAATGAGGCTCGATTAAATAAACTAGAGAAGTTTCGTGACATCCGTTTGGTCCGCGAACCAATTTTATAAGCCGATAAATTCCCCGTTTAATATGAAAACATTAAACAGGGTTTATACTACTCGGTTCTTAAAATTCCCTATAAGGGCAAGCCCCTATAGTTAATTACATCTTAAGTGACGGAATCACCTAAGAAAACTCTCGATAATAATCGTAGTTCCGCTCTCAAGAATTTCAAAGTTTAAGTTTTCAATGGATTGAATTTTGGAATTTCAATAGGGAATGGATCAAATTTGGAACATTTTATTTTGGGAATTCAAAGGAAGAGAGGTAGGAGAAATCACGGATTCGAAGCGAACTTCGGTAATTTCCCGACTATCCTATTGTTTGGCTTGAATTTAGGAAAGTCCTAATGTTTATTTAATGTTTTGATCTTGCCAATTTTAATTAGTTAGGACTTATATTTGTATGATAAAATCATACAAATAATTTCGAAGATGTGAGGGTTTATGTCGTATCGGACGACTACCTCGGAGTCCTAAGACCGGTTAGGGCTTAATTTGCAATGCAAATGCCTAACGTAAGGTTGAGGATTTATGTTGCACAAGGCAAACTACCTCGAAGTCCTATGGCTTGGTTATTTAGTTCTAAGGAAAGTTTTACTGATGTAGATTTCGGCTTTACTGACGACGATGGCCGTGCCGCCCACCATGCTCCGAGCTCCTTGTTGTCGTAGTGGTTTAGTTTTAGAAGTCATAAATCAGGAGATGAGAAAAGTGTTCGGTTTAGAGAAAATCTTAAAGTCCAGGTGTTTTTAATATTTTGATTAAACAAATCTTAAAGTCGATTATAACAACACCGGCTAAGATCCCACTGGCTCCATCCTTCCGCATCGTTATTTTTATCGGATTCACTTAGTCCGTATGAATTTGCTAAACTCAACTAAATGAGTTCCACACTTTCATTTAGACCGTGGGAAATCCCGTTAGCAACACGTAGGTTACATCATTCGAGGTATTCCCGATCATCCAACAAGACGTTTTAATTTAGTTGTAGTTGTAGTTTTGTTGTTCTGTTTATGATTAAATTTTGAGTTGTCTTATATTTTGAAATGTTGTGGCGGTGAATTTTATCTTGTAATGACTTTTAATTTAATTTTGGCTTCAATTTTAGGGACTATCCTAAAGGTGTGGGTTTTCATGCAACAGTTGTTTATCATGCAAGAAAAGTAAGTGCGATGCGATTAAATAAATTGCAATAAAGTAAATTGCAATAAAATAAAAGCGTACCTGGAGGGTCTTCCTGTCATCCCAAGCTGCACTTAAAACACAGTTAGAATATTTAATCATTTAAAGTAAGTTCCTAGGTAAAGCTTAAGGGAAGGGTTATGGTTTTCTACCAAGTTCCTAATCCTATAGCTAGTTATTTCCTATGACGTCTAGGTTCTTGTATTTTGGTTTGAGGACGATTTTCTTCATCAAAGAATAATTAAGTTCAATCATTCTTATAAATATCCTATCATATCGAGGAAGTGCTTAAGACGAATCTTAAACATCTTTTCAATATTTTTAGGATTATTCTAAGTTTAAATGAATTTAATTATACAAATGAATTAATCGTCCGGAGTTCAAGTTTGTTGTCTTGCTTCAATTGAACTAGGACATTTGAATATCCTATAAGTGAAGTAACACTTCACTTAATGTTCCTTTAGGAATTATGACAACAAAAGCTTTCGAGGCAAATGGATGTTCAAATGGTTTATGATTTAATTTTAGTTGATGGATTTAAGTTTGGAATAGTATTCAAGTTGTTTTAGATTTATTTTTTAATGATTTCATTTAGGTTTGTTGTTAAATGATTTTAATTTAAATTAATCCAATTTAATTTTAATTCAATTTATTTTAATTTTAATTTAATTTTAATTTAATTTTGATTTTAATTTAATTTAATTTAATTTGATTTAATTTAATTTAATTTGATTTAATTTAATTTAATTTAATATGTTTTAATTTAATTTAATTTAATTTAATTTAATTTAATTTAATTTAAATTTTAATTTGATTTAATTTAATTTAATTTAATTTAATTTAATATATTTTAATTTAATTTAATTTAATATGTTTTAATTTAATTTAATTTAATCTAATTTAATTTAAATTTTAATTTGATTTAATTTTTAATTTTAATTTAATATTTTATTTTAAAAGGGTTTGATTTAAATAATTTAATTTAATTCAATTTAATGATTAAGTCTTTTAGCATTTTTAAATCTTAAATTTGAATTATCATTTTAATTAGTAATTAAATATTATTGAGATGATTAATTTAGGGATTCTTAAATTAAAGAACAAATTTCTTCCTAGTAACATCCCTATTTTAATAATTTCAATTTTATTATTCTTCCAAATTTAATTAATCATTTTAATTAAAGTTTATTTTAATTATTTTTAAATTGTTTAGTAGGTTTCTACCCTTTAATTATTTAAATTTCAATCATCCAAATCAGATTAGAATCAAATATTTTACTCTTTCATTTTATTAAGCCTAAAGTTTTAATTAAGGGTTAAAATTTTAATTACCATTTTACCCTTCAAGCTTAATAATTTCATAACTCACTAGATTGAGCTCAAATGAATTTGAAGTTTTTATGTGACTTCACTCATATGTCAATAAAGACATTAGAGGAGAAAATGTGATTTTTCTGTATTTAATTTATTTATGTAATTATTTTTGGTGGAAAATAAGGATTTCCAAGGAAAATTTAATAATATGACCAAAGGAAAGTTTCTGTCCTTAAGAAAATTATGGGACATTTCTAATGACCAGAGGACCACTTGGACCAATTTTGGTGATTTTTTGAATTATATTATTTTTATTATAATTATTTTGAGTTTTGGGGTATTAATTAATTTAAAAATAAAATAAAGTTTGAAAAATGAATTTTATATTTTTCAAAAATCTCTCTCGATATCAAGGAAATCAGAGAATCAATTTTTACAATTTTCTAATTTTTCTTTGATTTATTAGAATTATTTTAGTGGGAATGCTAGAAAATACATTTTTTAATTTTAAAATTACCTTAGGGCTTTAAAATTTAATATCTCATCATAGTAGACTTAAGAAAAATATGGGATTTGTTCCTAAGTGATTAAAATTCAAAATGTGACATTTTGGTGAATTTTATTATTTTTGTGATTTTTATTATTTTATTAATTATTAAAATATTAAAATAATACAAAAAATTAACTTTTTAGAAAATTGCAATTTTAATTTTCTTAAATTCCCCTAATATCAGAGAGGCTCCAAAACCAATTTGGTGAATTTTTGAAAAGCATTTTGAAAGTTATGAACTTTTAAAGTTTAAATTAGCTAAATCGCTTAATCAACCCATTTAGTAGAGGCTAACCAAGTCCAATTAATTTCAAATTTTTATGGTGGGTTCCTCTGATCCTAAAGGTCAGTGGAGAATTGATTTCAAGTCAATTTGATGTATGGTTAGCTCTAATTAATTAAAGACCTATTTTGGGTGTTTAAGCCAATTAGGGTCATTCCAAGTGAATTAATTCAAAACCTATTTTTCCTAGGGTCTCTCTGGTCATAAGAAACATCACCAAATTTTCCTAGAATTTATTTCACAACATGCTAATTATTAGATTTAAAATACTCAAAACAAGTAATATGAACTTGAAAAATCAATAACTTCTCATAGGGATGGCCTCTCGACTTTGGAAAATTCGGGAATGTTCCCAAATTCGGAGGCTTCAAAAGCCCTATGGTCTCATGCCATGGTGAATTTTCTATATGCATGGAGAATTAAAACAATGCAGACAGTAAATAAATCATTAAAAATAAAATACTTGATGAAATTAAATGATTTCTTTTCCACATTATTCTCCTCTGTTCACTAAGCAAGAGGGTATTTTTATTTTATTTTTAGGTTTTTCTACACAAAGTTATGAATTTTCAAAGTTCTGGTAATTAAATAAATAGAAAATAGCCCTAATTTCCTACTTATCCACGCGGCGCCACGCCATCCTCGGCAGCTCCGAAAGGCCACGCGTCGTCTCCTGATTCGGCGCCGCCATCCGACTCAGCGTTCCAAGGGCCCACGGTTCATGCACCATTGCGCTGTCCGGCTCGATCCAGACCGTCCACTCGATACACGCTCGATCCGACGGCTCCCAGTCATCGTCTATGACTGGTGTGCACCCGTGACCGTCAACCTTCTAACCCTAAATTCTCACTCGATTCTCAATGGATTTTTGTGTTCTTATGCTCTATGGATTCATCTTGAGGAGAAGAACACATCCATACGGTAAACATGTATTTAAATTGACTCAAATTAAATGGAGAATCTCTGTAAGCTCGGGAAGAAGAGTGAGTCCATACCTTTACTCAGAGAAGTGAAGCTTCGATCCGAGAGTCGTGTCACCTTCGATTGGGTCCAAGTAAGCTCCGGATGAAGTCCCTTGGCTCAGTGAATTGTCTAGCTATGAAAGTGACCACAGCTCGATCACAAAGCTTGGAGTCCGGAACGGATGGGTGGCCCGGAGAGGGGCTTTTGCTGCGGACTTCTTCCCTCGGTCCGGTGAAGGTGTAGGACCAATCAATTTGGGGATTGGCTCACTGTGGAGAAGTGTCCCGGTTTTGGGCTTGGATTTCAACTCTGAAATTGAGCTCACAGAGAGGAAATGGCAGGGGGATTTCAGTGGGGATCAAGTTCTCTATGTGTGGGGAGTAGTCTGGAACAATTTTGGCAGAGTTTCCTTAAGGTTTGTTTCAGCACCCCTCATGGCCGAGAGGAGGTGGTGTTTAAATAAGAGAGGGTGGAGGGCCTCCCAGGGTGGTTTAATGGTTGGGATCAGCTGCTCTGGTGAGGAGAAGAACAGCTGCAATGGCCATTTGGAGTGAGGCAGCCTCAAGAAGGTGGAATTCCAAAATTTGGCTCCTTCCAAGGTCTCGGCCATGGTGTTTTCCTGGCGACCCGAGCGGTCGTGCGGCGAGCATGGGTCACTCTCGAGTCCAAGTGGGTCGTGGGCTGGAGGTTTGTGCAGTCAATTAGCCATGGACATGTGTAAAGGGTTTGAATCAAAGTGGAATGGGAAAGGGCTAGCTTTGGGTCTAAATGGGTCAACCCTTGGTTTTGGGTTAGGTTCACCCTCCAAGGCCAATTTGGGCTGAAGGGAAAGTCACTTGGATCAGCTTGATTAGTGGGGTCAAGTCACAATCCAAGTACAATTAAGCTTAAGCAAGAGTTAGGGGAGACATGGGAGTGGTTAATCACTCTTAAGAGAATCATTAAAGGGTCCCCTCTTCTTGCCATTTTGGGTATGGTGAAGTGTCCAAGGCTTTCATGGCTCACATGTGGCTCATGCATGACTTCATGGCTCACCTTTGGCTCGGGAAAAGTTAAGTCAATTTCATGGAAATGGATTTAAGAAAATTTTGGTATTTTGATGGGAATTTGTATGGGGCTTGATTTGGAATTGTTTAATTGATGATTTTGAAACTTAGGGGTGATTTTGATTAAATGGATGATGAGGGGAAGTGTCATGTGTGCTTTGGATGAATTTGGGCTTTTGAATTTGAAGGAAGTGGGCTTTTAGGAAGGTTTAAGGGAAGTGGGCTTTTTGATTTTAGGATGGGCATTTGGGTGAAAACTTTGTGAATGACCATGTCAAATAAATGTTACAATTGGTTTAGGGATGTTTCATGAATGGTTTGGAGTCAATTTGGTGTGATTTGAAATTGAATTGGTTCGAATTCGGGTTCATTTGGTAAGTGGGCCAATGTAGGTCAAATTGGGCTAACTTGGGCCAATGTTGGGATAGGGTTGAAATTGATGTAAAATTAATGTTGGTAAATGTTTATGGGAGTGTTTCAAAGAGGTTTTGGCTTTGGTTGGGTTTTTGATTTTGGGGTTTGGGTCTATTTGGGCGAGGTTTAGGTTTAGGTTAAAATTGGGCCTTTTAGCTTTGGGTTGAATTTGAGTGGGGTTTGGGTCTAAAATTTGGGCAAATCATGTTATTTTTTTGTTTATGGGGATGTTAAGGAAGGTTTAGAAAAGATTTGGGGTTAATTGGAGTTGAATTGGGTGAGTTTGGGCTAAGTTTGGGTCATGGGTCCAAATTGGGCTTTAAGGCCAAAAGTGAAATTGGATCCAAATGTCAATCAAATTAGACTTGAATTTGGTCTAGATTGGTGTTGGGAATGTTTAATTGAAGTTTAGAATTGAATTGGACCAGAATTTGAGTCAATTGGGTAGGTTTGGTTTGACATTGGGTTCATTTTGGGTTAAAATGGGTCAAATTTGGGGTTTTGATAAAAGTGGGGTAAATTGACAAAATTGGCCCATGGTGTAGTTGCACAAAATGAAATGGGGAATATTTGGGATTTTCTGGAATTTTCTGGGAATTTTCTGAATTTTTGGATTTTTTGGCTAAGAGGGGCATTTTGGGTATTTGGAGGGTATTGAGAGGTATTTTTGGAATTTTGGTATTTTTGGGTATGGATGATTAATTTGAGTAATGTGGGAATGTTTGGGATTGATTTTGAGGAATTTTGGGTAATTTATGTGATTTTGCAAATTTTGGGTGGTTTCAAGGGTTTTGGGTAGGCTAAGCGGGTGAATGTAAGTGGAATGAAATCATTTTGGTTGAGCCATGAAGCCATATCAAGCCCACATGAGCCATGAAGGGACTCATTTGAGGCATCCACTATGTTGTTCCTAACCCTCTTAGCCAAGGGCTTAGGGGTTAAGGACCATCCATGTGAATCACCTTCATGAGTCGGGAGGTCCAATTGGGTGTGGGTGTGGTCTTAAGAGGTGTGTGAAAGTGTAGTGTATAGGTGTAGTGTGTGTGTAAGCCAACCCTTCACCAGACCAGGCCACCCAGGGCAGTCCTAAGGCCAAAGAGTCCTATAGGAACTCATCCTTTAAACTTCCACATTTGATTTCAACCCTCTAGGTGATTAGGGGTCTACAATCAAGTTTGTAGAGTTTGCAGGGAGTTAAGAAGTGGTTTGAATTTCTAAGTGGTGGGTCCCAATTCTAATCCTCTAGGATAGTCAAAGGAAAAGCTTAAGGCTAGATCCTAAGTACTACAAAGAAGAAGAGAAGACCTCATCAAAAATGAGGTCAACAACTGAGAAACGCCATTAAAGTTAAATGAACTTCGAACAAAGAACAGAAAAGAAACAAAAAAGAATAAAAGAAAACTTTCCTTAAAAAATCTAAAAAGGGATAAACTCCAAATTCACGATAAAATAAAATTTGAATCGTTAAAGGACAAACAAAATGAGCACAAATTTTCAATTAAATTTCAAATTTGATCTTCCAGATTCTAAATCAAATCTCAATCAAAATCAAACTTTGGGGTTGAGGATTTTACATCCGAGACTGCATTGCTTTAGGATTCTTTCCCTATCGCAATGAAATACATCAAAATCAAACTTTTGGGGTTGAGGTTTTTACATCCGAGATTGCATTGATTTAGGATTCTTTCCCTATCGCAATGAAATGCATCAAAATCAAACTTTTGGGGTTGAGGATTTTACATCCGAGACCGCATTGCTTTAGGATTCTTTCCCTATCGCAATGAAATACATCAAATTCAAACTTTTGGGGTTGAGGATTTTACATCCGAGACCGCATCGCTTTAGGATTCTTTCCCTATCGCAATGAAATACATCAAATTCAAACTTTTGGGGTTGAGGATTTTACATCCGAGACCGCATTGCTTTAGGATTCTTTCCCTATCGCAATGAAATACATCAAAATCAAACTTTTGGGGCCGAGGATTTTACATCCGAGACCGCATTACTTTAGGATTCTTTCCCTATCGCAATGAAATACATCAAAATCAAACTTTTGGGGTTGAGGATTTTACATCCGAGACTACATTTCTTTAGGATTCTTTCCCTATCGCAATGAAATACATCAAATTCAAACTTTTGGGGTTGAGGATTTTACATCCGAGACTACATTGCTTTAGGATTCTTTCCCTATCGCAATGAAATACATCAAAATCAAACTTTTGGGGTTGAGGATTTTACATCCGAGACTGCATTGCTTTAGGATTATTTCCTTATCGCAATGAAATACATCAAAATCAAACTTTTGGGGTTGAGGATTTTACATCCGAGACTGCATTGCTTTAGGATTCTTTCCCTATCGCAATGAAATACATCAAAATCAAACTTTGGGGTTGAGGATTTTACATCCGAGACTGCATTGCTTTAGGATTCCCTCCCTATTGCAATGAAATACATCAAAGTCAAACTCTTGAGGTTAAGGATTTTACATCCAATACCGCATTGCTCTGAGATCTCCCCTCATTGTAATGATCCAACCTAATCAATTCAATTTTCTTTTGAGATTAAAGATGTTACATCTAAAAACACGAAATTCCGATTTTCATTTCAAGATTCAAATCCCTCCAAATTAATTTTAACAAAACTTCAATCTAAATTAAAACTCAAATTGAAACCTAAACTCACACATCAAAACTTAAACTGAAACAAAATGAAATTTAAATCGAAATTCCCCCAGATCATGTGATTTGGGACTCACCTCCTTTTCCTTTCCCCAGCGAGAGTTCAAGAATCTCCAGTCCCCGAGAGATATACTCGACACTCCCCGACGGAAACTCTTCTACTTCGTCCTAAGTTTGTCACTTAGACATCCGTGTTGGTTTTGTTGATCGCTTCGGTCAACGCCGATACGCGCGGTGTGCTTCGGGTTAGCACACCACACCTATTGGGGTCCATTTGTCGACCTCATTTTCGATGAGGTCTTCTCTCCTTCTTTTTAGTACTTAGGATCTAGACCTTAGGCTTTTCCTTTCGACTATCTTAGAGGATTAGAATTGGGACCCACCACTTAGAAATTCAAACCACTTCTTAACTCCCTGCAAACTCCACAAACTTGATTGTAGACCCCTAATCACCTAGAGCGTTGAAATCAAATGTGGAAGTTTAAAGGATGAGTTCCTATGGGACTCTTTGGCCTTAGGATCGCCCTGGGTGGCTCGGTCCGGTGAAGGGTCGACTTACACACACACTACACCTATACACTACACTTTCACACACCTCCTAAAACCACACCCATACCCAACTTGATCTCCCGACTCATAAAGGTGATTCACATGGATGGTCCTTAACCCCTAAGCCCTTGGCTACGAGGTTAGGAACAACATAGTGGATGCCTCAAATGAGTCCCTTCATGGCTCATGTGGGCTTGATATGGCTTCATGGCTCAACCAAAATGATTTCATTCCACTTACATTCACCTAATCTTCAATTTTCTAAATTTTCAATTTTCGACCCCAGGACCTTACACCGCTGGCCTACCCAAAACCCTTGAAACCACCCAAAATTTGCAAAATCACCTAAATTACCCAAAATTCCTCAAAAACAATCCCAAACATTCCCACATTACTCAAATTGATCATTTATAGCCAAAAATACCAAAAATTTCAAAAATACCTCTCAATACCCTCTAAATACCCAAAATGCCCCTCTTAGCCAAAAAATCCAGAAATTCAGAAAATTCCCAGAAAATTCCAGAAAATCCCAAATATTCCCAATTTCATTTTGTTCAATTACACCATGGGCCAATTTTGTCAATTTACCCCACTTCCACCAAAACCCCCAATTTAGCCCATTCTTAACCCAAGTGAACCCAATGTCAAACCAAATCTACCCAATTGACCCCAATTTTGGTCCAATTCAATTCTAAACTTCAATTTAACATTCCCAACACCAATCTAGGCCAAGTCCAAGTCCAATTTGATTGACATTTGAATCTAATTTCACTTTTGGCCTTAAAGCCCAATTTGGACCCATGACCCAAACTTAGCCCAAACCAAACCAATTCAACTCCAATTAACCCCAAATCTTTTCTAAACCTTCCTTAACATTCCCACAAACAAAACACTAACATGATTTGCCCAAAATTTAGACCCAAACCCCATTCAAATTCAACCCAAAGCTAAAAGGCCCAATTTTGACCTAAACCTAAACCTAGCCCAAATAGGCCCAAACCCCAAAATCAAAACCCAATCAAAGTTGAAAACTCTTTAAAACAGCCTCATAAGCCATTTTCAACATTAATTTCACATCAATTTCAACTTGAGCCCAACCTTAGCTCATGGTAGCCTATTTTGACCCACCTTAGCCCCTTTACCAAAGAAACCCAAATCCAACCCAATTCAAACCCAAACCACCCCAAATTTGCTTTAAATCACTCATGATACACTCTTAAATCAAACCCAACATTTATTTGGCATGGCCCTTTGCAAAAATCTCCACCCAAAAGCCCATTTTGAAACTTAAAAGCCCACTTACATGAAACCTTCCTAAAGCCCATCTCCACCAAAATCCAAAGGGCCAAAATCAATCCAAAACCCATATGACAATTGCTCTACACCATATTCTCAATTAAAATCATCCCTAAGTTTCAAAACTCATCATGAAGCCATTCCAAATTAAGCCCCATACAAATTCCCATCAAAATGCCAAAATTTTCTTAAACCCATTTCCATGAAATCGACTTGGCTTTTCCCCAAGCCAAAGGTGAGCCATGAAGCCATTCTTAAGCCACATGTAAGCCATGTGAGTTGTTTGACATGTGGCCATACCACATTGAGTAAGAAGAGGGGGAGCTTTCCTTAATCCCTAAAAGTCTTTAACCTCACCCATGATACCCCTTAACCAAGATTTAATCCAAATATTCTTGGATAAGGACATCACCACTCCATCTCGCCTAGCTTATCCGATTCCCCACAAAGCACCCAAAGCCCCTTGGAGGGTGCACCATGCCCAAAACCATGGATTGACCCAAACTAAGCTAAAATGATCCCTCCCCCTTTTACTTTGATTCAACACCTTTACACATGGCCAACTGCGATTGATTTCACCATTGCCAAGACCCGACCTCCCCGAGCCTCGAGGGTGACTCGACCCCGGCCGCCGCCCACCACGATCGCCGGAAACCACCAGTGCCGAGAGCTCACATGTGAGCCCAAACTTGGAATTCTCACCCGTCGAGCCGCCCCATCCCCAGAGTGGCCATTGTAGATGTTCTTCTCTTGCCAAGAGCAGCTGATCCCAAGCCCTAACTCCCCGCGGAGGCCCTCCACCCTCTCCTATTTAAACACCACCCCCTCTCGGCCATGGGAGGTGCTGAACCGAACTTATCGAAACTCGCCAAAATTGCTCCGGATCACTCTCCATACTTAGAGCGGTTGATCCCCAAGTGCCAATTTGCCCTAATCCCCACCAACGAGCCCGATTTCTCAGCCAAAATTCCACCCAAAACCAAGACACTTCTCCACAGTGGATCAATCCTCAAATTGATTGGTCCTACACCTTCACTGCGACCAAGGGAAGAAGTCCACCAGCAAAAGCCCCCTCTCCAGGCCACCCATCTGTTCCAGACTCCAAGCTTTGTGATCGAGCTTGGTTGAAATCATACCTAGACAATTCACCAGGCCAAGCGACTTCATCTGGAGCTTGCTTGGATCCAATCGAAGGTGACACAACCCTCAGATTGAAGCCACACTTCTCTGAGCAAAGGTATGAGCTAACTCTTTATCCCGAGCTTCTGGAGATTCTTCATTTCAAACGCCTTAATTTCAATGCATGATCACCGTATAGATGTATTCGTCTCTTCGAGACGAATCCATAGAGCACAAGAACACGAAAATCCGTTAAGTATTGAGTGAGATATTAGGGATTTAGTGTGGACGGTTCTCGGGTTAGGAGGCTTGGGGACGATGAACGGATGCCGTTCATTTAATACACGCGCGGACGGACGGCCGGGATTGCGCCGGATGAGGAGACGAACGATACAGCGGGCCCCCGGAGCGCCGAGTCGGATGGCGGCGTCAAATCGAAAGCGCCACGCGGCGCTTCGGAGTCGCTCAGGATGAGTCGACGCCGCCGTTTTAAATAGAAAATTAGGGTATTTTTCTATTTATTTAATTCCCTAAACTTCAAAAATGCATAACTTTGTGTAGAAAAATCAGAAAAATAAAATAAAAATACCTCTCGCTCGAGTGAACGAGAGGAAAATAATGTGGAAAAGAAATAATTTAATTTCATCAAGTATTTTATTTTTAATAATTTATTTACTGTACTGCATTGTTTTAATTCTCCATGCATATAGGAAATTCACCATGGCATGAGACCATAGGGCTTTTGAAGCCTCTAAATTTGGGAACATTCCCCGAATTTTCCAAAGTCGAGGCCATCCCTATGAGAAGTTATTGATTTTTCAAATTCATGTTGCTGTTTTGAGTATTTTAAATCCAATAATTAGCATGTTGTGAAATAAATTCTAGGAAAATTTGATGATGTTTCTTATGACTAGAGGACCCTAGGAAAAATAGGTTTTGAGTTAACTCACTTGGAATAACCCTAATTGGCTTAAACACCCAAAATAGGTCCTTAATTAATTAGAGCTAATCATACACCAAATTGACTTGAAATCAATTCTCCACTGACCTTTAGGATCAGAGGAACCCATCATAAAAATTTGAAGTCAATTGGACTTGGTTAGCCCTACTAAATGGGTTGATTAAGCCATTTAGCCAATTTGAACTTTAAAAATTCATAACTTTCAAAATACTTTTCAAAAATTCACCAAATTGGTTTTGGAGCCTCTCTGATATTAGGGGAATTTAAGAAAATTAAAATTTCAATTTTCTAAAAAAGTTGATTTTTTTTTAATTATTTTAATATTTTAATAATTAATAAAATAATAAAAATCACAAAAATAATAAAATTCACCAAAATGTCACATTTTGAATTTTAATCACTTAGGAACAAACCCCATATTTTTCTTAAGTCTATATGATGAGATATTAAATTTTAAAGCCTTAAGGTAATTTTAAAATTAAAAAAATGTATTTTTTTAGCATTTCCACTAAAATAATTCTAATAAATCAAAGAAAAATCAGAAAATTGTAAAAATTGATTCTCTGATTTCCTTGATATCGGAGAGATTTTTGAAAAATATAAAATTCATTTTTCAACCTATATTTTATTTTTAAATTAATTAATACTCCAAAACTCAAAATAATTATAATAAAAAGAATATAATTCAAAAAAATCACCAAAATTGGTTCAAGTGGTTCTCTGGTCATTAGGAATGTCCTCTAATTTTCTTAAGGACAGAAACTTTCCCTTGGTCATGTTACTGAATTTTCCTTAGAAATCTTTACTTTCTACAAAAAATAATTACATAAATAAATTAAATACAGAAAAATCACATTTTCTCCTCTAATGTCTTTACTGACATATGAGTGAAGTCACATAAAACTTTCAAATTCATTTAAGCCCAATTTAGTGAGTTATGAAATTATTAAGCTTGAAGGGCAAAATGGTAATTAAAATTTTAACCCTTAATTAAAACTTTAGGCTTAATAAGATGAAAAAGTAAAATATTTGATCTTAATCTGATTTGGATGATTGAAATTTAAATAACTAAAGGGTAGAAACCTATTAAACAATTTAAAAATAATTGAAATGAACTTTAATTAAATAATTGATTAAATTTGGAAGAATAATAAAATTGGAATTATTAAAATAGGGATATTATTAGGAAGAGATTTGTTCTTTAATTTAAGAATCCCTAAATTAATCATCTCAATAATATTTAATTCCTAATTAAAATGATAATTCAAATTTAAGATTTAAAATGCTAAAAGACTTAATCATTAAATTAAATTAAAGATTAATTATTTAAATCAAACCCTTTTAAAATAAAATATTAAATTAAAATTAAAAATAAAATTAAATTAAAATTTAAATTAAATTAAATTAAATTAAATCAAATTAAATTAAATCAAATTAAATTAAATTAAATTAAATCATATTATATTAAATTAACTTAAATTAAATTAAATTAAATTAAACCACATTAAATTAAATTAAATTAAATTAAATTAAATTAAATTAAATTAAGTTAAATTAAATTAAGTTAAAAATAACATCACCTAAGACATAAAGAATTCAAAGATAAATCTAAAACAACTTGAACATTATTCCAAACTTAAACCCATTAATTGAAATTAAGTTAAATCATAAATCATTTGAACATCTATTTGCCCTCGAAAGCTCTTGTTGTCATAACTCTTAAATGGAGTGTTAAGTGAAGTGTTACTTCATTCATAAGATATTCAAATGTCCTAGTTTACTGAGCAAGGTAACAAAACTTGAACTCCCGGACAATTAATTCGTTTGTATAATTAAATTCTCTTGGACTTAAAATAATCCTAGAAATATTGAAAAGATGTTTAAGACTCGTCTTAAGCACTTTCTCGGTATGATAGGATATTTATAAGAACAATTGGACTTAATTGTTCTTTGATGAAGAAAATCGTCTTCAAACCAAAGCACAAGAACCTAGACATCATAAGGGATGACTAGCTATAGGATTAGGAACTTGGTAGAAAACCATAACCCTTCCCTTAGCTTTACCTAGGAACTTGCTTTAAATGCTTAGATATTCTAAATTGTGTTTAAGTGCAGCTTGGGATGACGGGAAGACCCTCCAGGTACGCTTTTATTTTATTGTAATTTACCTTATTGCAATTTATTAAATCGCATCGCACTTAGTTTTTCTTGCATGATAAACAACTGTTGCATGAAAACCCACACCTTTAGGATAGCCCCAAAAATTGAAACCAAAACTAAAATAAAAGTCATTGCAAGATAAAATTCACCGCCACAACATTTCAAAATATAAGACAACTCAACATTTAATCACAAACAAGACCACAAAACTACAACTACAACTAAATTAAAACGTATTGTTGGATGATCGGGAATACCTCGAATGACGTAACCTACGTGTTGCTAATGGGATTTCCCACGGTCTAAATGAAAGTGCGGAACTCATTCAGTTGAGTTTAGCAAATTCATCTGGACTAAGTGAATCCGATAAAAGTAACGATGTCGGAAGGATGGAACCGTGGGATCTTAACCAGTGTTGTTATAATCAACTTTAAGATTTGTTTTAATTAAAACATAAAAAATACTTGGAAATTAAGACTTTCTCTAAACCAGAACACTTCTCTCATCTCCTGATTTATGATTTCTAAAACTAAACCACTACAACAACAAGAAGCTCGGAGCATGGTGGGCAGCACGGCCATCGTCATCAGCAAAACCTGAGTCTACTTCAGCAAAACTTTCTTAGAATTAAATAATCAAGCCATAGGACTTCGAGGTAGTTTGCCTAGTGCAACATAAATCCTCAACTCTTCGTTAGGCATTTGCATTGCAAATTAAGCCCTAACCGGTCTTAGGACTCCGAGGTAGTCGTCCGATACGACATAAACCCTCACATCTTCGAGGCTATTTGTATGATTTTATCATACGAATATAAGTCCTAACTAATTAAAATTGGCAAGATCAAAATACTAAATAAACATTAGGACTTTCCTAAATCCAAGCCAAACAAATAGGATAGTCGGGAAATTACCGAAGTTCGCTTCGAATCTGTGATTTCTCCTACCTTTCTTCCTTTGGATTACCAAAATAAAATGTCCTAAATTTGATCCATTCCCTATTGAAATTTCCAAAATTCAATCCCTTGAAGACTTAAACTTTGAAATTCTTGAGAGCAGAACTACTGATTATTATCGAGAGTTTTCTTAGGTGATTCCCGTCACTTAAGATGTAATTAACTATAGGGCTTGCCCTTATAGGGAATTTTAAGAACCCAGGTAATATAAACCCCGTTTAATGTTTTCATATTAAACGAGGGAATTTGTTCGGCTTATAAAATTGGTTCGCGGACCAAACGGATGTCACAAATCTCCTAGTTTATTTAATCGAGCCCCATCATCAAGCAGTGTGTCTATTCTTCGGGATAGATACACGGTTTGTGGTGCGGTGCTCGTTTATATAAACTATTCGGGATGTGAGATTAGTTTGATTTCATATCTTAAAATCTTCAAAAATTATTTTTCAAAATCAAATACTACTTTTCAAATTATTTATTTAAATTAAATTAAAAATTCGCAGACAATTTCTGTTAGGCGACCCCTTTTCAAAATATCACATAACCTAAAATGTGCCGACAACATGATCATGCAAATGCCTAACAAAAAGTTGAGGATTTATGTTGCACTAGGCAAACTACCTCGAAGTCCTATGGCTTGGTTATTTAATTCTAAGGAAAGTTTTGTTGATGTAGATTCCAGTTTTGCTGATGACGATGGTTGTGCTGCCCACCATGCTCCAAGCTCCTTGTTATTGCAGAGGTTTAGTTTTAGAAAATGATAATCAGAAGATGAGAAAAGTGACTTGGTTTAGAAATATTAAAGTCTAAATATTTTTAATATTTTAATTAAAACAAATCTTAAAGTTGTTTAAACAGAACCGATTAAGATCCCATGGTTGCGTCATTCCGGCACCGTTATTTTCATCGAATTCACTTAGTCCAGATGAATTTGCTAAACTCAACTGAATGAGTTCCACACTTTCATTTAGACCGTGGAAATCCCGTTAGCAACACGTGGGTTACATCATCTGAGGTATTCCTGATCATTCAAGGAGACATTTTAATTTAGTTGCAATTATAGTTTTGTTGTTCTGTTTGTGATTAAATTTTAAGTTGTTTTATATTTTGGATGTTGTGGCGGTGAATTTTATCTTGTGATGACTTTTAATTTAGTTTTGGTTTCAGTTCAAGGACTATCCTAAAGGTTCTGGTTTTCATGCAACAGTCTTGTTTAACATGCAAGAAAAAGTAAAGTACAGTGCGTGTAAGTAAATTGCAATAAAGTAAATTGCAATAAAAGCTTACCTGGAGGGTCTTCCCGTCATCCCAAGCTACACTTAAAACATATATTAAGGCATGCAAATATTTATAACAAGTACCTAGGTAAAGCTAAGGGACAGGTTTTGGTTGTCTACCAAAGTTTTAATCCTATTGCTAGTCATCTCCTATGACGTCTAGCTTCTTGTATTTTGTTTAAGGAAGATTTTCTTCATCAAAGAACAATTAAATTCAATTTTTCTTCTAAAACATCTCATCATATTGAGAAAGTGTTTAGGACGAGTCCTAAACATCTTTTCAATATTTCTGAGATTATTTTGAGTCCAAGTAAATTTAGTTGCATAGGTGAATTAATCATCCAGGAGTTTAGTTAAGCTTTGTCTCTTATTCAGTGAACTTGGGCATTTGATTACCTGACGAATGAAGTGACATCTCACTTAATACTCTATTTAAGAGTTATAATAATTAAAGTCTTTAGGGGCAAGTTGGTTTGTTGAGAATTTTAATCATTCTTAAATTAAAGTTTAGGTTAAAAGTTTAAAGTGATTTAGTTTAATTATGAGATTTTAATCAATAATCTTAAGTTTGGAATAGTGTTCAAATTATTCTTGGTTTAAATCTTTATGCTTTGAGTGATCTTAATATTTTAAATTTGTTTTGCTTTTATTATTGAATGATGTTAACTTAATTTAATTTAAATTTGATTTAATTTAATTTAAATATTTTTTAATTTAACTTGACTTAATTGTTAAGATGTTAATTTAATTTAATTTTAATTTTAATTTAACTTTTACTTAGTTCAATTTAATTTAATTTAATTTAATTTAATTATTAAATTATTTAATACTTTGAACTTTTCTTTAATTTAAGGGTTATTTATTTTTTTAATTTTTAATTTTTAATTTACTTAGTTTGGGTTACCATTTTAATCTTAATTAAGAGTTAAATATTATTGAAATGATTTATTTAGGGATTTTTATTAAAGAATTAATATCCTCTCAAATTATATCCCTATTTTTAATAATTCAAATTTTCATTAATCTTCCAAAATTTAAATTGTTTAAATAATTAAAGTTTCATTTTTGGTTTATTAAGAGTGATTAATAGGTTCCTACCCTTTTAATTTCCCAAAGTTTCAATCATCCAAGAAAGATAAAATCAAATATTTTACCCTTCATTTTAATTAAATCTAAAATTTTAATAAAGGGATTTAAATTCTTTAATTACCTTTATGCCCTTTTAGGCTCATTTATTTCATAACTCACTAAATTGAGTTCAAATGAACTTAAAATTTTTATGTCACTTCATTCATATATCAAATAAGACATTAGAGGAGAAAATGTGATTTTTCTGAACTTAATTTATTTATATAATTATTTTTAGTGAAAAAAAGAGATTTTCAATGGAAATTCAACAACATGACCAAGGAAAGGTTTCTGTCCTTAAGAAAATTATGATATGTTCCTAACATTAGGAAAATTAATAAGACATTAGAGGACCACTTGGACCAATTTTGGTGATTTTTTAAATTATATTTTATTTATTATAATTATTTTGAGTTTTAGAGTATTAATTAATTATAAAATAAAATTGAAGTTGAAAAATGGATTTTATATTTTTCTTAAATCTCTCTAACCTCAAGGAGTTCAGAGAAGCAAATTTTACAATTTTCTGATTTTTCTTTGATTTATTGGAATTAATTTAGTGAAAAGGTTAGAAAATACATTTTTTTAATATTAAAAATTGTTTTAAACATTTAAAATTCAATATCTTAACTTAGAGACTTGGGAAAAATATTTGGTTTGTTCCTAAGTGATTAGGAGTCAAAATATGACATTTTTATGATTTTTAATATTTTTATGATTTTTATTATTTTTTAATTATTAAAATATTAAATATATCATTAAAACTGAAAAATTTTAGAAAATTACAATTTTAATTTTTATAGACTCCTCTAATGCTAGAGAGCCCACAAAACCAATTTGGTGAATTTTTGAAATGTATTTTTGGAGTTATGAATTTTTAAAGTTTAATTTTGATCATGTGGCTTAATTAATTCATTTAATGGGGCTAAACATTTCCAATTGACTTCAAATTTTTATGCAAGGTTTTCTGTATCCTAAAGATCAATGGAGAATTATTTTTAAATTATTTTAATGTATGGTTAACCCTAATTAATTAAAATTCAATTTTTGGTAATTAGGTCAATTAGGGTTATTCTTAATGAGTTAACTCAAAATATAATTATCCTAGGGTTCTCTGGTCCCAAGAAACTTTACCAAATTTTTTTAGAATTTATTGGATAATATGCTAATTATTGGAATTAAAATACCAAAAACAGTGACATAAACTTGAAAAATACATAACTTTCCATAGAGATGGCCTCTGACCTTGAAAAATTCAGGCAATGTTCCCAAGGTCAGAGGCTTCAAAAACCCTATTGTCTCATGCCATGGTGAATTGTCTATGCAAATAGAGAATCAAAATACTGAAATGAGTAAATAATTAATTAAAATAAAATACTCATCAAAATAACTTGATTTCTTTTCCACATTATTCTCCTCTGTTCACTGAGCAAGAGGGTATTTTTAGTTTATTTTTATGATTTTCCTACACAAAGATATGGATTTTCTAAGTTCTGGGTATTTAAATAAATAGAAAAAACCCTATTTTCTACTTATCCACGCGGCGCCACGTCAACCTCGGCAGCTCCGAAAGCCCACGCGTCACGCTCCCATTCGACGCCGCCATCTGACTCATGGCCCGCAGTTCATGTAACGTTCTCTGGTCCGGCGTAATCTGGACCGTCCACTCGATACACGCTCGATCGGACGACGCCTGGTCATCGTCTACGACTGGTGTGCACCCATGACCGTCCACACTAAAACCCTAAGAACTCTCTCATTTCTCAACGGATTTTCGTGTTCTTATGCTTTATGGATTCGTCTTGAAGAGACAAACACATCCATACAGTTTACATGCTATGAAATTAAGTAAAACAAAATGGAGAATCACTGGAAGCTCGAGAGGAAGGAATGATCCATACCTTTGCTCTGAGAAGTGTAGCTTCAATCAGAGAGTTGTGTCACATTCTATTGCGCCCAAGGAAACTCCAAATGAAGTATCTGGCTCTGGGGAATTGTCAAGTTATGAAAGTGTCCACAGCCGATTTCAAAGCTTGGAGGCTGGAGCAAATGGGTGGCTTGGAGAGTGGGCTTTCACTAGGGAACTCCTTCTCTTGGTCCTGCGCAGGTGTGGGTGAGTTTAATTTGGATTTGGTGGAGGTTTTGAAAATTTCCTGGTTTTGGGTTTAAATTTGAACTAAAAAATTGAGCTCGGCTGGGGGAAATTGGGGCTGGAATCCAATGGGGATCAAGTGCTCTAGGTGAGGAGAAGGTCCTGGAGCAATTTTGGCAGAGTTTTGTTTAGGTCTGGTTCATCACCTTGTTTGGCCGAGAGGGTGAGGTTTAAATAGACATGGCTGGAGGGCTCCCCAGGGGCAATTGAAGGCTTGGATCAATTGCTCGGTGGCAAGGGAAGAACGATCATGGTGGCCATTTAGGTCGGGACAACTCGGCAAGGGGAATTGAATTTTTGAATCAATTTAGACCTCTCGACCATGGTGTTTTCCGGCGACTGTGGTGGCTGGCCGGCCAGGCATGGGTCACCCTCAGGGTCAGGGAGGTCAGGGCTTGATGTTTGTGAGCTCAATTGGTTGTTGCCATGTGTAAAGAGGTTTGATTTAAGTGGAATGGGGGAGAGTGTATTTTGGGCTCATTTTGGTCCAAGGCATGGTTTAGGCTAGGTGCACCTCCCCAAGGCTTGACTTTGGGCTTGGACGAATCATTTGTGTCAGCCAAGAGAGAGTGGTGAGGTCTCTTTCCATGGTGAGGTGGCTAAGCTTGGTTTAGAGTGTGACATGAATGAGGTTAAAAAGCTTAATGAAGGATTAAGAAAGAGGCCCCCTCCATTTGCCATAAATGACATGGTGAGGCGTAAAGTGACTCCCATGGCTTGCATATGGCTTATGCATGGCTCCATGGCTTCATTTGGCTTAGGAAAAGATTTGGTCAATTTCATGAAAGGGGATTTTATGAATTTTGGCATTTTGGTGGAAATTTGGATGAAGCTTGATATGGAATGGTTTAATGATGATTTTGAAACTTAGGGGTAATATAAATTAAAGGTATGATGAGAAGAAATTTCCATGTGGGCTTTAGAGCCAATTTTGGGCTTTTGGATTTGGTGAGAATGGGCTTTTAAATGGTTTAAGAAAGCGGGCTTTTAGATTTTAAAATGGACTTTTGGATGAAAGTTTTGTGAAGTACCATGCCAAATAAATGTTGGGTTTAGTTTAGGGATGTATCATGAGTGATTTGGAAAAGGTTTGGTGTCATTTGGAGTTGAAATGGGTTCAATTTGGGCTTTTTTGGTAATGAGGCCAAAGTGGGCCAAATTGGGCTAACTTGGTTTAAGGTTGGGCTAATGTTGGATTTAATGTAAAATTAATGTTGAAAAATGTTTATGGAGTGTCACAAAGAGTTTTCAACTTTGGTTGGGCTTTTATTTTGGGATTTGGGCCCATTTGGGTTAGGTTTGGGTTTAGGCCAAAAATGAGGATTTTTGTTTTAGGTTAGGTTTGGGTGGAGTTTAGGTTCAAATTTGGGGCAAATTTAGTTAGTGTTTTGTTTGTGGGGATATTGGGAAGGTTTTAGAAAAGAGTTGGGGCCAATTGGAGTTGAATTGGGTTGGTTTGGGCTAGGTTTAGGTCATGGGCCAAAATTGGGCTTTAAGCTTCAAATTGGAATTGGATCCAAATGTTAATCAAATTGGGCTTGGATTTGGTCTAAATTGATATTGGGGATATTTCATTGAAGTTTAGAATTGAATTGGATCAAAATTGAGGTCAATTGAGTTGATTTGGTTTGACATTGGGTCCATTTAGGTTAAAAATGGGTCAAATTGAGGGTTTTGGTATAAGTGGGTTAAATTGACAAAATCGGCCTATGGTGTAGTTGAACAAAATGAAATTGGGAATATTTGAGATTTTCTGGAGTTTTCTGGGAATTTTTGGAATTTATGAAATTTTTGGCTAAGAAGGGCATTTTGGGTATTTGGAGGGTATTGGGGGTATTTTTGGAAATTTTGGTATATTTGGCTATGGATGATCAATTTGAGTGGGGGGAAATGTTTAGGATTGGTTTTGAGGAATTTTGGGTAATTTAGGCAATTTTGCAAAATTTGGGCAATTCCGAGGGTGTTTGGTAGGTTTAGTGTGTGTAGAGCCCCAGGGGTCAAAAATTGAAATTTTGGAAAAATAAAGATTGATCAAGTTTGAGTAGAATGGAATCACGTTGATTAAGCCATGAAGCCATATCAAGCCCATAAGAGCCATGAGAGGACTCACTTGAGGCATTCATTATGTTGTTCCTAACCCTCTTAGCCAAGAGCCTAGGGGTTAAGGTCCATCCATATGAATTACCTACATGAGTCAGGAAGTGAAGCTAGGCATGAATGGTTTTAGGATGGATTGTGTGTGAAAGTGTAATGCGTGTGCAAGTCAACCCTCACCAGATCAGGCTACCCAGGGTAGTCCTAAGGCCAAAGAGTCCTATAGGGAACTCATCTTTTAAACCTCCACATTTGATTTTAACCCTCCAAGTGACTTGGGGGTTTACAATCAAACTTATGGGGTTTGAAGGGAGTTTAAGAGGTGTTTGAATTTCTAAGTGGTGGGTCCCATTTCTAGTCCTCTAAGATAGTCAAAGGGAAAGCCTAAGGCTAGATCCTAAGTACTAAAGAGAGAGAAGAGAAAAGACATCATCAAAAATGAGGTCAACAACGGCTTAATTGAAATTTGAATAATGAAGTTTAGAAAAGAAAACACAATTAATGTTAAACACATTTTGAATTACTACAAGTTCATCAAAATTGGTTAAATTCTTTTATAAATTAAATTGCCTCTAAAGGCCCCACTTACATGATTCAAAATAAAATACTAAGTGATATTTATCCCATCTTTTGGGATAATTAAAACATCAGCTCATTAAGCATAAATGTATGAAATGGATGAATCATTTATCAAATATGATAAGTTCAAATGAACTCAAGAAAGCTCAAAAGGATTGTGAAATATCTAGGTATTCCCTGGACCTTCTCACGAGTCTTCTTAACACTTTGTAGGGCAACTGAACCCATCATTTTTATTAAAAGAAGGCATCTCTCAAATAAATAAATAGGACCCACCAAGTTATGACATAGGATTTAGTAGGCTTGTGACAAACCTATCTATTGACTTTACTTTCCTACAAATTATAAATTTCTACTGCAAAAGATACAAAAGTTTCTGGTGAGGGAACGAGAAGACTCACAAGGTACACTTTTATAAGTCTATAGTACCTTCCTTTTTTCTGTACCTCATTTACTTTACTTTTCTAATCATGCATGCTAAACAACAATGTCACCCTGCATAAAAATCAAAACTTCTAGGATAGCCACAAAAACTGAAACCAAAATAAAAAATAAAACAAACAAGATAAAATACACTGTCACAATAATCAAAATATAAGACAACTCAAAATTTAATCACAAACAAAACAAAACAAAAATCACAAGTGAAATTAAATTAAAATGTATATATCGGCTGATCGAAAATACCTCAAAGGATGCAACTTATGGCTGCTAACGAGATTTCCCGCAGTCTAAATGAAAGTATGAAACCCATTTAGTTGGGTTTAGTAAATTCATTTGGACTAAGTGAATCCGAAGAAAATATTGGTGTCGGAATGAGGGAACCGTGGTATCCTAACCAGTGTCGCTATAAGCAACTTAAATATTAAGACAATAAAACACCTCAATTTATATCCTTTCCAAAACATGCTACTTCTCAGAACATCCTACATTTGACACTTCTACAACTAAATCTGTTATGACGACAAGCATGGAGCATGCACAGTGGGCAGCACGACCATCTTCAACAGCAAATCTCCTTAGAATTAAACAAGTCATAAGACTTTGAGATAGCTTGCCAAGTGCAGCATAAACCCTCACCTTATCTCTTTAGGACTTTGCACTTCATGCAATATAAGCCCTAACTCGTCTTACGTTCCGAGGTTATCATTCGGTATGATATAAATCCTCCTATCTTCCAGACTATTCACTTGAATTGGTATGAAGTGAATGTAAGCCCTAAATAATAAAATTGGCAGGATGAAACATTAAATAAATATCTCAAATTGAAGCCAAACCATAGGATGGTTTGGGAAACAACATCGAGATTCTTCTTGGATCTATGTCTTTCCCCTAGCTTTCTCCTCATTTGGATTCCTACAATAAATGTTCTGAAACTTGAGACACTCACCTATTGGATTTCCCATTATCACATTTTCTTAAAGAATGCTATCATTTGGAAGTCATGAATACAATATTTTATGATCTATATCAATAGTTTTCTTAGGTAACTTGTCTAAGATGTAATTAATTATAAGGGCTTGCCCTTATAGGAAACTTAAAGGCTGCAGATTAATAAAAACTCTATCTAAATCTTTCATATTAGATAGGAGAAGTTATCGGTCAACATAAATGGTTCGCAGACCAAACGAATATTATGGATTCTTTTGTTTATTTGATCAAGCCTCACTACCAAGAAATGTACCCATTCTTCGGGATAGATACATGACTTGCGGTGAAGTGCTTGATTATTTAAACTGTTGCATATATGAAATCAGTTTGATTTCATATTTTAAAATTAAAATGATATTTTTCTATATATTTATATATATATATATATATATATATATATATATATATATATATATACACACACATAAATTAAAATTACTCCTAAACCATCTTTTGCGGCCGACAGTGGCATATCCATTCTCAACTTACTCACCTCTAAACAATGACTTCCCTGAAGAGCATTTTGTTAGTCGTTGATTCCCCCAAGTGCGAGTTCTATTTTGATGGCGCATCTTCCTTAAATGAGGGCCAGTTAAGATCTCTCCCAAGGTTGAAGGCCAGCATTGGCCTCATTTTCTTTCCCCTGAGCATATTCTTCACTATTATTATAGCTTGACAAAGCTACGTACAAAAAACAAGGTGGAATATGAAGACTTGATTCTTGGATTGGAAATTAGCCATCCAACCAAATATCAAAATGGATCAAGGTTTATGAGGATTCCCAGCTCATTATTTGCCAAGTGTTGAGAACTTACAAAGTTCTTAAGCTGGACCTTTTAGGTTATCATAGGAGAGAGTTATAGCATTACTAGAGCACATCTCCGATGTTACTTTAGTTAGGATCTCATGTTCCCTGGACAGCAGCTAAAGCTCTGGCTAAGCTTGCTAAGGAACTGTCAAGTCCTACTTGTGACCGCATGACCATTGTGATCCAAGGTCAAAAGTTCATGTCATCGATGTATCTTAATCCTTCAGGAGCAACCTCTTAGAGTAGTGGAGGCATAGTCCTTTCTCCTTTTGATGAGCTACTCAATGATTGGCTTAAAGCCATCATCTCGTACTTAACGATGGGAATACTCCCTAATAACTGCTCTCTTTCCACTCAAATTCAGAAAAGAACGTTGTCATTTAACATCTTGAATGGTGCCCTTTACCGAAATTTGTTTGACCAAATATGGTTATGATGTGTTGGAATGAATGAGATTCAGAAGATCTTGATTGAGGTCCATCATGGCCTTTGTGGGTCGCATTAGTCAGGCCATAAGATGAAAACTAAGATCAAGAGGCTCAGGTACTACTAGCTTTTGATGACCCTTGATTGCATAGATTATGCCAAGCGGTGCCATCATTTTCAGGTCTTCAGCTCAGTACCTCAGCAGCCCCTGAATGCATTGCATTCGACAGTAGCATCTTGGCTCTTTGAGGCCTATGGAAGTTATATTGTAGGGTTTCTCAACCCTCTTTCTTCTAAAGGAAATAATTTTATACTTACAGCCACCAACTACTTTTCCAAGTGGGTAGAAGCCAACTCCTTGAGAGAGGTCAAAGCTGAGAATCTGCTGCACTTTCTAAATAAAAACAATGTGTACATATTTGGTGTGTCGCGTCGTATCATCCTTGTTGACAGACTATCTTTCAACAACACCATGATTAATCAGTTTTCTCATCACCATCAGATTTATTAGGGATACTCCATTACATAATATTCAAGATCTAACATTCTAGCAGAGGCTTTCAATAAGATCATAGTAAATCTCATGAAGTAAATCCTTCATGCTAACAAGAATGAGTGGCATTAGAAGCTCTCTGAGGCTCCGTGGAAGTATTGTATGACATATTATACCCCCACTATCTCTACATCTTATGCTCAAACTTTTGTGTCTAAAGTTGTCCTTCCCTTAGAAGTTAATTTGCCTTCATTGTGGGTTGTTCTACACAACAACATCACTAGTGATGACAAAATCCGACTCAAGTTGGAGGAGCTCGATAGCCTTGAGGGGCTTAGGCTATAATCACAGCAAAACCTAGAGCTATATCACACCTGAATGGCCAGAGCTCACAACAAAATTTGTCAGACCGAGGACCTTCACAATTGGAGACTTAGTGCTCATACTACGCCACCCGATTCAAACTCACCGTCGGAGGCACGATGAGTTTGAGCCCACTTAGCAGGGACCATTCATGATTGATAAGCTCTATGAGGGAGGAGCTGACTTGCTAATTGATGCAGATGGATGTCATCCAATGCCTGAAAAGATATTACGCTTAGCCTCTCTTGTTTCTAGTGTACTCATTGTAATTTATAAGGAAGGTGATGGTAAAGCCTTATGTAATTTTAAATCTAACCTCTTAAGCAATAAAAAAATAGATTTTCTATTGTCTCTTCACTATGCGGGTTGTTTATAGAGATTTCTTTGCACTCAGCTACAATCACTCATAATTTGTAATAATTTCATGTTGGAGAAGCCCCATTCTTCTCTTAATTTAATTATCAGCTAGCATTTTGGCAAAGTGGAAGTCCTATAGGTGGCATATACTTAGTTGACTGATAATCAATATAAGATAAGCCTTACTCTTCTCTTACTTTGTCTCTCATTGATTCGTTCTGTGAAAGGAACAGAGACTATTACACCTAGTTTCATGAGTGTGGTTGACATATATGTCTCGTTCATCCTTTATGAATGAGGAATATATGCTTGGCCAGCTTGCTTTGAATGAATGTGGTCGATTTCCTTTTATGGATGGGGTTTAGCTTTAAAGCTAAACACTTTCGGCCAGCCCATCGTTATAGTCTAACCCCACCTTTACATCCACAGCGTTAGTAATTCTTATAGTTTATCTGAAATTGAGCTCTATCACAGGAAATCATGTTTATAATTTTGAAAATACTTTTAAATGAGAACAGCTAATAGTTAATTCTTTCTCTTCCCCAAACTTAAATTTTAAAATATTTTACAATTAATTCCATAAAATGTAGCATGAAGAAAAAGTAAATGTTGAATTTACTAGCTACTACAACATTTTATCAAATTCATATACATGTATAGCAGGATAAAATGACTGTAGAAGAAAGTAAATCTAACCTAAAACATGCTTGCAATAAAATTACACTAAAAAGAAGTATTCTCACTTTAAAATTTTATTTTTTTACCTACCCCCAAACGTAATTTTTAACATATATAGCATTTAATACAGAAAATAAAAGCAGGAAGAAAAACAGTTTATAAATTCTATCTATCACAAATTTCTATCAAAAAAATCTTCAATTATTCATCAGGCCAGAACAATATGCAGTAAAAAGTAAATATAAACTAATCATGTCAGAATGAAATTCACTAAATAAAATTTTAATTAGCATAGCAGGTATCAGCAAGGGAATATAAAAATATTCTTCAAGTCTTATGTAAAGTTGTAACACAAACACAATCACATATGACAAATGAGGTCAATTTATCCTTTAACTCATCACATCTCACTAATTTACTTCTGAATTCTAATAGAATGACTACACTAGAAAATTAGGTACTTTCAAATGATTTTATAAATTATAATCCCAAAGATAAGATTATCTCTGATGTATTGGTTTCTGGACACTAATCTCAGGCATCGTCTAATCCCCTTAATTAAGCACCTCTAATAGTTATTAATCGTAGTGTAAGATCATCTTAATGTTATTCATCAAATAGGTTCATGACTCCTATCAAATGAAATCAAAGTCAGAGAAAGGAAGTAACAAAATTTAGATGGATCTATCATTGTTCAAATTCATGATATCTCTTATAAAACTCAAGTCCAGGTAAGACCCGAGTTAGTGAACTCGTTAATCAAACTACTATAAGAGAACATACAAGTCTATCTATAATAAGAAGTTAAGGAATCACCTCCCTCGTGATACACAAGATCAAGTCAAACCACTAACAATCCAAACATCTACCAATTAACAATCAAACTGATCAATCCATAATGACACATAAAGATCAAGTCAATCCACTCTAAAGCAAACACAATACAACACTAACAATCATGACTCTCAAGCATACTAAATCAAAGCACACTGATAACTATGGGTTGCCTCCCATAAAGTACTAGGTTTAACGTCGTGAGCCCGACAAATGATTCCTCCTGGATCAAAATTTCATTTAGGTAATCCTCGATCAATCGCCCAATCTTTTTCAGATCCAGAGATTCCTACAAAATCCTTAAATTTTAATTTTTCATTCAGCTCTTCCTTTTCAGATTGATTTATATCATTGTTCCTCATATTTCTTTCTAGATCCAATATTTTCTGTTTATTTTCAAAATTTTCATATTAATATCATCCTTGAAATTTATAAGAAATTGATCTTTATATGATAATTCAATATCTCCCAAATTTTAGATCGGATTCTCTCTAGATAATTTAGATTTAGGATCAAAATCTTCTATGTTACTCTTCTGTTTCAAGTTATCTTCTAATTCTTCCCCTTAGTAATTATTAAATGATGGAGGTGGTCTTTCTATATTTATCTTTGTTGATGCAATAGGTTTTTCTAATTCCTTAGGAATTTCTTTTTATGGTCTTCCAATATACTTATCCTTTTTTCTCAACTCAAATTTCTTTTGAAATATATCCTCAAATTCTCTTTCAAGTCTTAGTTTGATCTCTTTATCTTGTTCATCATTCAAGTTAAGTTTTTCTTGTGATTGAGTCGAATTTAAAGATAAAAGACTGGTAATATAGATAAACTCCCTAAATAGGTAGGCTTTAAAATTGTATGGGATGCATCCATCTTAAGTTCATAAGATTTTTCAAAAGATGGAATTAAAAGTTCACTATTTTGGTAGCGTCCATCATTTCACACCTCTCCTGAACATACATACAGTCTTCTTTAAACAACGCTTTTAACTCATCATGAAAGTCCATTTCGATCTCATCAGTTAACTTACTCTCAACTTTTTTTGAATGGTCTTTACTTGGATAATCAATTTCATACAAAAACATTCATCATCTTTTATCTCAGCTGGATAATTATTGTTCCCTTTAGGTTTGATCTCAGTGTTGCTAGGAAGTGTTCCTTGGGGTCTATTGCTAAGTGAATTAGTAATTTGTCCCAGTTGATTCTCAATTTTTCTAATCACAGCATTTTGACTTTGCAACTGGTTTCCCATTTACAATACCAATTCTTCTACAGATATATTCTTATCCTTAAATTATTGTTCATTGTTAGAGTTCAGTGGATATGAAGGTCTATAGCTTTTGTTACCTTGACTATTCCAATTTCCATTAGGATTTGCATGATTATTTTCCCATTTTTTGTTTCCACCCTCAGTAGTATGATTCTAGTTAAAATTAGGATGATTTTTCCAATCTGGATTGTAAAAGTTAGAATACGAGTTGTTTATGGTATTTAAAGTCTCATATAATAAGCTAGAATCAATCATACGCCCTAATGAACTTTCCTCACTTACAGGAGTAAATTAAGGCTGGTTCATTCCAAATTGGTCCAACTTCCTTGATATTGCATCAACCTGAGATGCAAGAATTGCAATCACATTTGTATCATGAACGCTAGCTACATTTTTATGATTAACCCTTGTAGAGGGCCATTGAAATTCATTTGTAGACATTTCTTCAATTAATGCATATGCTTCATCAAATGATTTTGACATTAATGAACCACTAGCAGCATCATCAATAAATGGACCTAAGGGATTCTACTAACCCATTATAAAAAGTTTGAATGATTAACCAATCCGGCAGAGCATGATGTGGACACTTTCTTAGGAGTTCCTTAAATCTTTCTCGGGCTTTGTATATTGATTCTCCTTCATACTGACAAAATGAGATAATATCGTTTCTAAGTTTAGTAGTCCTTGAAGGTAGAAAATACTTAGCTAGGAATTTCTGAGCTAACTCCTCCCAATTTTTAATAGAACCAGGTGTTAATGAGTATAATCATATTTTAATCTTATCCCTTGGTGAGAAAGAAAAAAGTCTTAGCCTAACAGCATCGTCTAACATGTCGTTATAACAAAATGTAACACAAAGTCCTAGAAAACTGGATAAGTATAAATAGGGATCCTCTGAAGGAATTCCCCCAAACTGGTTGTTCTGCACAAGTTGGACAATCGTTGGATTTAGTTCAAACGAGTCAGCTTATACGACAGGGTTTTGTATACTTAAGTGAATTACATCTATCATAGGATTTACATAATCTCTCAATGATTTATGATGATCTTCCAAGTTATTATATTGAATGTTTTTCATTTCCATTACAAGATTTTCAAGTCCTTTCTGTTTTTTAATTTTTTTCCATTTTTATAACTCAGGATCATAAGACACAAGTCCAACAGATCATTTATTTTGCATACATAACACAACAAACAATACATTAACAATAAAACAAATAAAACGAAAAATATATTCAACAAAACAAAACATTTTCACAAACACCTTATTTTTCACACAAATAATTTTTTCACAACACTTTTTCATACCAAAAATACTTTTCATACAAAAACAATTTTACAACACTAAAGTTTTCCAATTCTAAGCCTAATTATTTCAACTAAAATTCTTCTAAAATTCTTACCGAAGCTTTCCCGGCAATTGCACCAAAAACTTGATGCGACTTTTTTATATGTAAGAATTTATGAACCCAAATTTATATATTTATAATGATTTTGTAAAGTCACAATTTCAAACAAGAGTATACGTATCGCTCAAGTAATATGAGGCTCTAATGGAGTCTCGTTTATCGATCACACAGAGAAACGAGGTAAGAGGTTCTTAGTCAAATTCTAGTCTACTATTATCGGACTTTGGATTGGAGGGTCAATATAAGTGGCATTTTATCTAGCAACTACTTCTAAATGCAGATGATTATATGTAAGGATAATAACTATTCCTAAATGAAAATATTACTTTTAAAGATAACCTTTCTGGATGAGTTTGTTTGGTGAATTTTGAGATAATAAAATTTAATATTCTTATGTAGTGAATTGGATAATGTGAAGGAATGAGATGCATTAAATATTATGTGTGTCAAATAGGAGCAATACTATTTTTTACCCTCTTCCGAGTGCATAAAGAACATTAGCTAATCCTAGGTTTAGTCCCAAAATTCGAGGTTAGGCTGGGAGGATACTGACTCTCACTCAGAGCTCCCATTTCCCTTCGTCTAAAGGCTAACTCTCGCATTAGTTTTCAAACACTAGGATTGAATTAGGGATTTTAGTTTGTCACCCTAAAATCTCTGATTCTACGCCCATCAAAGTATATTTCGCTATTTATTTACACTCAACCCCCATGAACTTCACCATCCATGGAATTTGAATGTGGTTCCACTTTGTTGAGAATTACACCGCCCTCTCGGATCATAGTGCAATTACAACAAATTTTAACACTACAACGAGTACTTTTTGTAATGTAAACGAAGTGCAAGTAAAAACTATCACAATTATAATAAAACTTCTTTTAGCATGCATCTCAATATCCTAAACATGAATCATACTCATTGCAAAAGAAAAGTAGAAGTAAAATAATGGAATAATCTTCTTATGCCACTATTTCCAAATAAGAAAAAAGAATAAGAGAAAGACATCACAAAGCACAAAGAAAACACAACGGAAAACTTCATTTCAATGCAAATCCACAAAATAAGTGTTTACAAAATCATAAGATAATGAAGAACACAATACTTAGCTTTTTCCCCTTCAAAAAAAAAAAAAATTATCTCCCACAAAGTCTTTCACTGATCCATGCAATGCTACAAATTCTCTCAAAATACCCTCACCAATCTCTCCAAAAATGTAGAAATCTACATTTCTACTCCTATTCTAAAATCTCAAAACATTATCCACGTTTTTACTAACATCTACCCCCCTTTTTTGGTTTCAAATTCGCTTTAAAATAGTGTGGGGACAAATTTCCCAAGAGGTGCTTGAAAAAACTGTTTAAAAAGCGTCCAGATTCGACATATATGGCCAATAACCGCCCAAAAATGCATCCAAACCGTCTGGGGTGCAGACCGACGCTGTCCAGCGCTATTTTTTTCCAGTATTCTCGGGGTTTTGGCACTGTCAAGCGCTCGATAAGGCGTTGTCCAGCGCTGCTACTGCGCAGCTCCACCATTTTGCTTCGTTTGGCTCCGTTTCAGCTCTGATTCGTCCCATTTCAGTTGCGTTGTGTTCCTAACAGATAGCCCTACAAAATAAACATAAAAATAACATTTCTTTAAAGTGTATTCTCAATCAAAAATATTCAAGAAGTGTAAAATAGATAAAACAAAGAAAGACTTATCAAAATGTGTCAGAACAAAATTTGCTTCTGTGCTTGTTTTTACTCCAAATTGCACCATTTTCGTTTTCTTTTCTCCAAAAGTCATTTATTGTACCAAAAACCAAAAACATACAAAATACATTCCTTTATAGTGCAGTATCATAAAAAATATGTATGAAATAGACAGTAAAAAGCTATCAAATTTTCAGTGGATCATGTGACAAAACCACATTTAGCAATTCTTGGAGAAAAATGGAATTGTTAAAAGCTATATTTTTCCCCTCATTTCACCTATCTCCACTCATTTTCAGCATTATTTGCCTCCACCAAGTGCCGGCCATCTTCTTTCATTATGAAGAGTTTAGAGATCCTTCTTCTTCTTCTTGTGAGAAAAAGCTTGGGAACTTACTTGAGGTGAATAGCTTGAAGTAAAGGTGAGAGTGAGAGCTTCTACTTCCTCTTCCCTTCTTCTTTTTCCACAAGAAACTCTTCTCATCCTTCCTCCTCCTTCCTCTAGCTTTTTCCTTTAGTGTGTGAGGAGATCTTCTTGGGTAGCAGCTTGGATAGCAAGGAAGCAAGGTTTCTCTTTTCCTACGCTAAAAGAGAGCTTCATCCTAACTTAGGGAAGGATCGTCAGAGCACTGCTGGAACTTCATCAAAATCTCATTGGAGCCTCCTTCTAAAGGAGAGCTTCTTCTTTCTTTGGAGATGGATTGGAGCAGACCTCTCAGAGTTTCACCAAAACTTCATCCTCTTTCTTACCACTAAGAGAGCTTCATCTTACATGAAGAAATGCGACATCAAATGCCATGTTGGTGAGATTTTATAAATCCCTTTGTCTTTTCTTTCTTAGCTAGCCCAAAGAGAAGAGCTTTCTAGGTGGTTGTGGGTTTGGTTGCCCACACGAGGCGGGTATGACCGCCCGCCCAGTATCATCTAGCCCAATCGAACGACCGTTATTAGATGATCTGATTGGTTGAACGATACTGGCTGGCCAGACCATACGTCTTTTGATTGGACAATTTTGAGTTGTTGTCGTGGGTTCAGTCTCTCATGCTAGGCAAGTTGGCCAGTCGACACTAGTCGTCACGACCACACACCTATTGATTGATCGTTTATTTCCTAGAGGAAGCCCTAAGTTAGGAAGCACATCCTTGGTCAAATCCTTTGTTAAACCGTTTGATTTCCCATTACAAACCTTAGACCTAAATCCTAATGATTCGGAATCTCAATTTTCTACAATTTTGGTGCGTACAACTTTTCTTGGAGCGGTTAGGATAATTTGATCTTAAAGAATTGGAAAAGCTTTGCAGCTAGCCCATTTTACAAGATCAAAGAGGGTTTTTAGAATGGAAAAAACTTTGTATTCAGTCCGTCTACCAATGGTGAAGGACTTCTATAAGAAAACGGACGATGAAGTTCTCCGCAATCCTTGCCAAAGCCAGAGGTAGCTATGTTTCGTATCCAAAAAGCTAAACCCTAGGTTTCTATGTGAGTGTGTTAGGGTGAGCATGGGTTGTTATTGCGCATGATGATTGCATTACGTTGCATGTTTTGATGTGATGTATTTTGCATGATAATTTTTACACATTGCAGTTGGCTTCGACTGGCTGCCCAAACATGGTCAACCTTTCTTTGGTCCGACCTGGTCGACCGATCAATTTGGTACGACCGGCCGCCTCGGCCCAATCAACCAATTACTTTGATCCAGTCGGTTGCCTTAGCCCGACTGAGCCCATTGGTTATTCGCATACTGTTTTTTTTTTTTTTTTTTTTTTTTTTTTGCCAAATGGACTGAACCAAACCCTACCCATGTCAACCCGGCTAAAAAAATCTAAGCCTACCCGGGTCAACCCAAGTTAAACTGGGTCAAACCAAATGAAACCCAAACCTACTCGAGTAAACCCAAGTCAACCCAGGGCCAGCCCAAATCAAATCTTAGTCTACCCACATCAACCAATGTCAACCCATTTTAGAATTGAACTATGCTAAATCAGCCCAAGTCTAATTAAAGGCAATATTTTATTGTGTTATTTCATGTTTTGTTACGTCATTGCATGCCTTACACATTATATTGTATGTTTTATTATGTTTTTCATGTTTAAAAATAAACATTATAAAAAAGGGAAAAAATAATAATAAAATAAAAAAAACAAATGTAAAAGACAGAAATTCCTTTCAATTGATTTTCTTCTAAAAAATACAAAATATATAAAAATAACAAACTTCAAAACATAAAAAACATTAATTGTATTGACAAGATCTAGGGATTGAAACACTTGATTAATTGAAAATTAAACTTCAAATTGAATTAAAATAAACCAAACAAAAAATGAGAATCAAGCTTAGAGAGATCCAACATGAACTCTAGGATAACTAACATAGACACCAAACTGAAGGCCACACACTAACCCATGTTAGTCTGAGAATAGAAGCCTAAGTTAGTGTAGGTACCTTAGCTGGTTCTAAGGATTAGGACCTATAAAACAAACAAACATAACAACCCCCCTGGCCCTAGAATGAATACCTTAGAAGGATGTAACCCATGATTGCTTATGAAGATATTCGAGACCTCAAGATTACGAATCCCTTGAACTACGATATTCAAGGGGGATTCCTGGTATGAGGCTGGTTATAGTTGATTGATACTAATTTTCCCGAGATAATGAAAAGCCATGGGTATCTTGACTGTGTAAATATTTCTCAATGTCGAGTTTAGTCCATCTACCGGTATTCCTTATAGAGTCCACAATTTCATTTTTCATCTAGAGATGCTTTTGCCCGACACTATTCCTACTTTAGGGTTCTTAATTACTTATATCAATCAAATCTAGTGTTTTATAATTAATTTCTTGACCTAAACTAATCAAATTCTCCTTCTTAAGTTTTCTAAATCACTTCCCATCAGGTATAGCTCTCTATCCGAACACTTTTTGTCATGAAATTGTAAATTCCTTTCATTCTCCCTTTTAAATTTTAATGTTGAACAATTGGCTTATCATATTAATCACGTGTTTTTTTTTAGAGTCTATGATTCTAGAGATGTAATTTAATATGAGGGCTAACCCTTGTAGGAAACGATGTTCCAAAAATTAAATCATTTTCTTATAACTAAAATATCCTGGTTCCATAGGCCTATAAAGATTTCCTCATCCGGATTATTAGGTCAATTTTGAGGTAATATTTTTATCCTTCAGGGTAAATATAATTCTTTGAATGTCGTATCCGATCATTTGGATAGAAGTCTTATGAGGTCTATGGTGGCCACATAAAAAAAACTCACCAAATGACAAACAAAAGAAAGAACATGGAAAGCATACATGTGATAAACCTCACAATGATAGGTCAAGTATGTCTGCCCAAACAAGACTGGGTTGAAATACCTTGGACCGATATATGCAGAAAAATACTTGCGTTGACTACTTATAACTAGAGATTTCAATGTGTTTGTCTGTTCTAGTCTCCAAGGGGATGTATCCCACTTTGTTAATCATATCTTGGGGGTTGATCAAGAATACTCTTGATTCAAAGAGTATTGCATACATTAGAAGTGACAATTGGCACAGAGCTATTAAATGCCAGTTATTTTGCAGGAAATGCTCTGATGCTTTAAAAGCTCCCACTAAGCCATAGGGTAGAGTGAGTCTCTTACAGGCCCACATAGGTAGCGAACTCATCGACATACGAGGCCTATAAAATAACTGAATCATCTTGATTGGGAATCCATATACATCTTGATTGGGAATTATGAATCATCTTGACTATGAAATAACCAAATCACATCTAAGTCAGTGCATCGATAATCGGGTCATCAAGATGATACCAATGAAGGCAAAAGGAGCAACAAGACTCAACAGGGATAGTTAAAGTAGTGGGGAGTAATCCATAAAAGATAGAGGTAGCTGGGCCAGGGTACCATCATCCCAAGTCACTAGGACCGTACGTCTAACTGGTTGTGAAGGTAGTCAACCTAACACGTCTAGAGATCCTCGGTCAGCAATCTATGAATTGTGTCATCTATGGGGACCTCGGTAGTCCTGAGGTCAAAGGAAAGAAAATTTATCCAATGAATATGAATTGGAGCTCCAAGAGGTGGCTTATACCCACTAAAATGGCAAGGATACCACTGAAAAGAAAAGAAATGAGAGGTTCATCTACAAAACTGAAGACACTCTCAACAAAAGGACTTACATCCAATCTAGATCGAGTAGCCTTCTAACGACTTAAGCACACTGAACAAAAAGCCAAGTAGAAATCTATGTTGGGTTAGTTGAATTAGAGAAGCCTAACGGCTTCTTCTCGAGACATGCAAATGATTCAGTAATCTGGAGTGATCCTTAGACATTGTGGAGGCCCTATTATATAACTTGGGTAAAGACCATGCTATATGACCCGTTTTAAAATCCGACTGAAGGCCATACTGGAAAATAAAAGCTAGTTTTGAAAATTCCTGACAATTTTAATCCTAAATTTTTATATATCAATCTTTTATGATTATGATTTTTTTATAGAAAAATTTACAATTTTGCGGTCCTAGAGAGCTTAAATTGTATTTTTCGTAGCATCCCAGATAAAACAGAAAGAAATAAGAAAAACACTCCAAACATACAAACATCCAAATAGTAGAAAAATAAGCCAAA